>JAVJIX010000002.1:2990000-3712500 GCA_036785185.1 Paratrypauchen microcephalus | reverse complement strand
CCATCCAACTCCACCCCTCCTAATAAGCTGTTTTTTAGCCCGAGGACATGGCAACATAATGGATTTCAGAATGGATTTAGTGGTCTTAAATTAACGTGATTTCTTGAGTGCAGTTAATATATTATCAACAACTTATGTGAGCTGGAGTGCAGCTGCTTTAAACATGGACATTTTCTGGTAGAGAGCCATCATCTGCTTGTTTCCATGGAGAAGTTGTTGCTTTGCCCGAAATGTTGCACATTATAGCATTAAACTTCTATCTTTCATTAGTTCATTAGTTCAATTACAGGTTTTTATTGCTCAAAAATGTCTTAAAAAGCATGCATTTTACTGTGAGCAGGATTACCTCTCCACAGAACTGACCTGTATATTGGTCTGGTTGCTCCTCCTGCTTGTCTCCATGGAGATAGATCAGTGCAATGCCATACTATGGAACATTCCATGGAAGCAAGCATGTGGTGGACCCTTCATCAGAAAAGTTACATCATAGTACACCTTCAAGTTTGTTTTATTTTAACTTTAACTGTGCATATTTAGTTTTTCTCTCAAATAGAAAACACTCTGTTTCACCTTGTGATGTCATGTGGTGATACAGGAAGTGCCTCAGTGTGTTTTTAAACTCCACACACATTTACTATAATAATTTTGATCATTTCAAACCTAGAATTGCCAATCTCTACCAAACAAAAGCTAAAAGGTAGGTGACTTTTTAGCTTTGGAGATGCAAACAGACTAATATTAAAGAGAAATGCCAAAGTTTTAATCTGCAACAACTGCTTGAAACTCCACCATTCAGGAAGAAAAGATCACAAGTCCATTGTTTAGCTGCAGCAAAGAAAGCTGGTAGATCTCCAGTTGTCCGGTACAGTAAAATAGTGTGATTAACACTTAAGCTTAAGCTTAGGAGTTAGTATCAATATAAAAATATTTAAAAATTCTTAAACATTATGACTGACTCCAAAAAGAGCAGGCCATGCTTGAAAACGTAGCAGTCATTAAAAAAATATTAAAAAGGGAAATCTACAAGGGGGCAGGGGTTGAGTCACTTCAGGACCAACTCTGATTGATTGATTTTGATTAATATTAAAGAGTTACTCAAACATACTGTATGTGATTGAAACAAAACACAACTCCAGGTTTTTGTAGAGGTAACAACCTTATAACATGGCTAAAAGTTCATAAGAATCAATTTTGTGTAACCTTCAAACTTTATTTTCTGTATCTTTTCCAGTCATCGCTTCACCTGGGACAAAGCTCACCGAAGGCCAACAGCTGAACCTGACGTGCACAACGGGTCACCCACTGCCATCCGACGTTCAAATCAAGTGGTCCCCCCCTAAAAACGACTCTCTTCCCGTTTTCTCCCCCTCCGCCCGTCCACCCCCTCACGTAAACATACCCTCGGCGGGCGGGGCGCAGAACGGGACCTGGAGATGTGAGCTGTGGAGAGGAGAGGAGCTGCTGACGTCTGCTGTGGTGGAGCTGAGAATCGGTGAGAACAGGAAATGAAAAAGAAGAGGCAGGAAATATGTGAGATACGGTGGAGGCTCACAGAATGTACAGGCACTGTGGTGTACAGCTACAGCCGGGAAACAGGGCTCAGGCACTGTCAAAATGTAGGATTTTGTAGTTAAAATTACATTAATTGAGAATATTTGTGTATTTTTACTGGTGAGAATGGATGGTTGTAGGTGTATTGTCTTGTTTTAAGGTATTTTTACAGTTTAATATTTTTGTAATTTCAAGTAATCTGTCTATCTGAAATGAATTATAACTAAATAATTCTACACTAAGTAAATGTACACTAGTCCTTTCATGGCCATTGTCCTTGAGCAAGACATTTTTGTCCTATTGATACAGTCTGAGGCTTTATTTTAACACAAAGTTCCTCACACATTAAATTACAGTCACAAGATAGATAGCCAACAGTTTTTTAGTAAGTCACTCTAATTTTTTTTGTTGAAAATCACCTTAAAACTCCTAAACAGGACCATGAACACTCAAGCTTCTGAAAATAGTGTTGTCTGAAATCCATTTTGTATTTTTTCTTGAGTTTTCCGATGATCTTAATTTTTTCAGTGCCACCAAAACTTATCTGTCAGAGGACTAAGATGATGTCAATTAAAAAAAAAAAAAAAAGTGTTCAAATACAGGAGCAAAAATTCTGAATTAAAGTAATTTTCACTTTTGTAAATGAGCTGTATAAATGTGATTTTTTTTATGCCACCTTTTTTTTTTTTTTCTCATACTGTACATTTTTTTCCAGAGTCAAGAGTCAGTGTGTGGATGCTGGTGACCCTGTGCGCTGCGGCGGCCATTGTGGTTCTCCTGGTCGTTCTCATCGTCATCATTCACAGACGCAGACAGGTACGGAAGCAAAACACCGAAATACTGAATAGGAAACTCCTTATATGGCAAAAAAAACCTTATCAACAATTTTTAATCACATTTTTAAAGACGTATAAATATATTCCAGCACACTAAGAGGAGTGTTTTTAAAAAGGCTGATCAAAAAACTAAAGTCTTACTCCAGTTATACAGTTATATTTAAAAGTAAAGATAACAGAGAAACAGTATATCGAGACGAGAAGTAGACCAGCTGTAAAACATAGACTGACAATAGACCAACTAACCATATAAATCTTAACTTGTCAAATTAAAATATTTAAATATAGACATTATATTTTTGGGTCTTACATTGAGCCCATTTTTGTCCTGATATGAACAAATACATACGTTTTTTACTTATGTATTTCGAACCAATGTTAGATTTTTAAAATCTCTGTTGGTTTAAGTTTATGTAAAATGGCAATTAAATAAACTTACAGTGGTACCTCACCTTACGAATGACCCAACAAACGAAAATTTCAAGTTACGAAACGCCTTCACGTCAAATTTTGGTCTCTAGATACGAATGAAATTTCAAGTTACGAAATGCGAAATCTCCAATCCAATCCAACTTTATTAATAAAGCACTTTAAAAACAACAAATCTCAAAAATTCAATTAATGTGCGCTCAGATGCACGCCCGAAACGAGGGGAGACACAACAACACATCATCAGTATGGTAAAACTCACCTGTCTCACGACGGTCTAAACCCAGCTCACGTTTCCTTAGTGAGTGAACAATGCAACACTTAGTGAATTCTGCTTCACAGTGATAGGAAGAGCCGACATCGAAGGATCACGTCGACACGGCGCAAGGCCGCGCTACACCGGGGCTGCGGGATGCAGCCGTGCCTCCTCCTCGGGGCCGAGCATGCGCGGGCCGAGCACGGGGTGATTTATTCCTGCTCCGGTCCTGGTTTAGACCTGGTTTAGTTCTGGTCTAGACCTGGAAGTCATATAGAACCAGCGCCCGACCCGAGCAAGACCCCGCGGTCTTGCCCGCTGTTATCCATTCCTGCTCTCATCTCCTAACCGTGGTTGAGAGACACAGGGGAGATCGTCTTCTCCATGGCCGGAGATAGCTTTCCCTCCGGGGTTAACTCCCTTGTGGACATCGCGCGCTTACAGTGGTGGAGAATGCAAGTAAAAAAAGGCAGTTTTGCTGCAGAGTGGGGCTTTATTGTCTCCTCTACTCCGGCGCGCGCGCACACACTCGCACACTCTCTCTTCTGCACTGAGCTATAGACACAAGATAGACACATCTCACAACACCGGCGATAAAGCACCTTCCTCGACCTGTTAGCTCACAGTGTCAGCGCCCCGGCTCTGGAGGTCAGATAGAAGCAGAGCCCGCCCCGCACCGCAAGGACCGCAGAGACACGAGCAATGCGCTCCTCCCGCGGCACTGCCATGTTATAATAATAACAGGTCCAATCCAGGTTTAGTTCTGGCCAGACCTGGTTTATTCCACGTTCTTTTAGTCCTGGTCTAGTCTCTTAGCCCGTCAGGACGCAGAATACAACGTTACACTATAAAAAAAAATGTTACACTATAAAAAAAAACCTTGGAACTGATCAGGCTTTTTCCATTGAAATAGCTACTCAACTTACGAATTTTTCACGTTACGAAACCACTTCTGGAACGAATTAATTTCGTAAGGTGAGGTACCACTGTATTTTTATTTCTGGGTATTTCTGAAAAAGAAATTCATTGTTAGTGCTTTAAAGGAAAAGTAACGTTTTTTACAATTTGAGCCTTATTTCGGTAATAAAACAAGTTGTTTTACTCACCCATATCACTTTGGTGTCATATGGAGCACTTCCAGAGATGTTTTAGATTTGCGATAGCCTAGCGCGACTTCTAGCCATAGCTCGGGGCATATAATATATTCCCTGAGCATGTAATATGCCCCGTGCGGTCTTCAAATAACACAAACTTTAGTACTTTTCAAATCATAGAAGCTCGATGTCTTAGTCTACGATTTCGTGTGGTCAAAAGTGGCCTGTAATCTGAGATTTATCCATAGTTTACAGTTTTGCGTTTCATGTTTGGGTCCCGGAAGCTGAGAGCACAGTCTGCACATGCGCACTGGCGTCCTCATCTACTCGAAACTATGGCTAAATCTCAGATTACAGGCCACTTTTGACCACACGAAATCGTAGACTAAGACATCGAGCTTCTATGATTTGAAAAGTGCTAAAGTTTGTGTTATTTGGAGACCGCAAACATGTGCCCCGAGAACTCACATTATGGAGATCGCAAATCTAAAACATCTCCGGAAGTGCTCCATATGACACCAAAGTGCTATGGGTGAGTAAAACAACTTGTTTTATTACCGAAATAAGGCTCAGATTGTAAAAAACGTTACTTTTCCTTTAAACAAGCAAAAGTTACACAGTGCACCTTTAATTCCAACAGTAGTATTTATTTGCAAAGTCTGAGACACTTGATAAACATATTTCTATGTCTTTTTGGTATTTATTTTTTAATTATAGTATAGTATAGTATAGTATAGTATAGTATAGTATAGTATAGTATAGTATATAGTATACAGTGGGTACAGAAAGTATTCAGACCGCTTAAATTTGTACAGATATATTTAAAAGTAAAGGTAACTCCATTGGACACAAGCAGTATATTGAGACGAAAAGTAGACCAGCTGTAAAACATAGATATGACAATAGACCAAATAACCATATACAGTGCCGTGAAAAAGTATTTGCCCCCTTCCTGATTTCTGTGTTTTTTGCATATTTATCACTCAAAACATTGTCAGATCATCAAACCAATTTTAATATCACACAGAAACAACCCAAGGAAAGACAAAATTCAGTTTTTGAATGATGATTCCATTTATTAGTGCACAAAAAAAATCTAAACCTATCTGGCCCTATGTGAAAAAGTAATTGCCCCCCCTTGTTAAATCACAAACTAACTGTGACTAACCACAGTTTTGAGAAAACTTAGTTCAGTTCTACATGCCACACCCACACCTGATTGTCACCACCTGTGTTGAATCAAGAAATCACTTAAATAGTTCCTGTCAAACAAAGTGAAGTTGGCTACAACATCTCAAGAACAAACACATCATGCCACGATCCAAAGAAATTCAAGAACAAATGAGAAAAAAAGTGATAGAAGTCTATAATTCAGGAAAAGGTTACAAAGTAGGGCTGCTCGATTAATCGAATTTTGATCACGATTTCGATTTTGGTGTCAAACGATCTCAAAATTCATATAATCGAGACTAAACGATTATTTTTTCATTTCTCTGTCGAGAGGAACGCGCATGCGCAGTACGTTCCCTTCCACGCGGGCCTAGACTAGCTGGCGCCTACACTCGCTGAGCACTGCTCCGGGAGCAGTGTGATTGCATGACTCCATGGCTCTACACTCGCATCTGAAAGTAGGGAAGATTGTGAATTGTTTGGCGCAAGGTAGGCTAAAAATGTCGAGGTGAAGTTGCCAAAGAAGTGTACGAAGCGAATGACTTCGCAGCGACGACAGATCTTTGGTCTAGCCGTACAGCAGACCACTGTTCCCTCTAAGGTGCGCGCGTGCACAATTGCGCACTCCCCAGACGTTCAGCGCGCACATCAAATCCTTTTCAGCGCATAAAATAAAATCTAACCTGAACTCAGCGCTGGTTTGACACACGGAATCCAGTCTGATAGATTCAGTTTGCACATGTGAATGTGCACATGCGTTAGGGACAAGCCAACTACAAACAGATTCATTTCGATCGCATTTCGCTCACTTCCTTCAGTAAGACCATAGTTGTCGTGCGCATCGCCGTGGGTCAGAGCGGCGGGTCCGCACCAGCCGACGGGAAGCCCCCCGCACACACTCCACGTAGGGAAGAACAGAAGAGGAGACAGGTAGAGCCATAATGTAATCCTCGGCTGTTTTCTTTGTTTCTGTCCAAGCCATAGGTTTTTGTGAGCAAAAAGACGAGACTTTCTGTGTGAAGTGTGAATCCTCTCCCCAGAGCGTTAAACCACAGAGCTCTGTCACTCTCACAGAATTACTTAAACTGGGTAATGATTAAAAACCAAGATATAAACTGATAAAAATGTATACTTATTTTGGAGATCATTATCTTGAGAAAGACCCATCTTATAGTGTCCTATAGGTCCTACAATCACAGACTCCATTTGGCCATAGGTGAGTAGGCTAGCACTTATTTCAGTGTGAAAAATACAATGAAAGATAAAGATAAGCTATGAAACAGTGATGGTGGTACTTAACTTCAGTCAACCAGACAACTCTTTATGGCCTGTGAGCACTCAGTGCTTTTTCAGAGTGTATTATGCTTAACATTTTGTCGTAGTCTATGCTTAACTTGGGTGGAGCTGGACACTAATGTATCAATAAATGACAGCGTAATACAACCGAGAACAGAATTAATTTGTGTTTATTGGTTAGTAATATTCATTTTACCCCAAAATTGTTAACAAAAATGTTTGTTACACTTTAGTGCAATGCTACAAATTTCCAAAGTTTATTTTTGTATATTCTTCATACAGAGAAGTACATTTTATTTGGTAAAATATAGAGATTGAGGAGTGTACATTTGTCTTATGACAAAAGAATATTTTTTGTTTTATACATCGCTAAACATAACAAATAACAAAGTTTGTTTTTTGTTTTTTTTTTGTCTGAAATGCTGAATAAAAGCATTGTTTGAAAAAATCGTTTGAATAATCGTGATTTCAATATTGACTGAGATAATCGTGATTATGATTTTTTCCATAATCGAGCAGCCCTATTACAAAGCCATTCCCAAAGCTCTGGGGCTCCAGCGAACCACTGTCAGAGCCATTATTCAAAAATGGAGGAAACTGGGAACAGTTGCAACCCTTCCCAGGAGTGGTCGACCAACTAAGATTACTCCAAGAGTGCGACGACGGCTCATTCAGGAAGTCACAAAAGAACCTAGACGCACATCGAAAGAACTACAGGCCTCGTTGGCCTCAGTTAAGGTCAGTGTTCATGACTCCACCATTAGAAAAACACTGGCCAAAAATGGCATCCATGGAAGAGTTCCCAGGAGAAAACCACTGCTTTCACAAAAGAACACAAAGGCTCGTCTCACCTTTGCCAAAAAGCACCTTGATGACCCTCAAGACTTTTGGAGAAACATTTTGTGGACCGATGAGTCTAAAATTGAACTTTTTGGAAGGTCTGCAGCCCGTTTCATCTGGCGTAAAAATGGCACAGCATTTGATAAAAAGAACATGGTGCCCACAGTAAAGCATGGTGGTGGCAGTGTGATGGTCTGGGCCTGCTTTGCTGCCTCAGGACCAGGACAACTTGCTGTGATTGACGGAAAAATGAATTCTGCTGTTTACCAGAAGATCCTGAAGGAGAATGTCCGGCCATCAGTTCGTGCCCTCAAACTCAAGCGCTCTTGGATCATGCAACAGGACAATGATCCAAAACACACCAGCAAGTCCACCTCTGAATGGCTCAAAGAAAACAAAATTAAGGTTTTGGAGTGGCCAAGTCAAAGTCCGGATTTAAATCCGATTGAGATGCTGTGGTGTGACCTTAAACGGGCAGTTCATACAAGAAAACCCTCCAATATGGCAGAATTGAAACAATTCTGCATAGAAGAGTGGGCCAAAATCCCTCCCCAGCGGTGTGAAAGACTCATCACCAATTATCGCAAACGTTTGGTTACAGTTATTGCTGTCAAAGGAGGCTCAACTGGCTATTAGATTAAGGGGGCAATTACTTTTTCACATAGGGCCAGATAGGTTTAGATTTTTTTTGTGCACTAATAAATGGAATCATCATTCAAAAACTGAATTTTGTCTTTCCTTGGGTTGTTTCTGTGTGATATTAAAATTGGTTTGATGATCTGACAATGTTTTGAGTGATAAATATGCAAAAAACACAGAAATCAGGAAGGGGGCAAATACTTTTTCACGGCACTGTAACTCTTAAATTGTCAAATTAAAAGATTTAGATATTGATATTATATTTTTGGGTCCTACATTGAGCCCATTTTTGTCCTGATATGGACCAGGTTCTAGTCCTGGTTTAGCCCACATCTACTCCAGGTTTAGTTTTGTGGTTTAGTCCTGATTTGGCCCCATTTTTTAATATAGTGAATGTGCAAGTGCAACCTTAAAAAACCTTAAAAACCTCCTCTATTACACAAAATGGATTCTTGCGGGGTTTAAGCCATGTTATAATGCTGTTACCTCCTCAAAAACTTAGACTTAGACTTAGACAAACACAAGGGAAACTGTTTTGGTACAGTAGCTCACTCATCAAATATAATATATACCAGAGGGTAACAAAAAACAGATGGAATAGCAACCAAAGAGCAATAAACCAGTGTCAAATGATGATTTGTCATTTTGATTTGAAAAAATGATAGAAAATAGAAAAAAAACAAAACAACAACAACATATAAAATACAATGTCAAATAAGACATACCTAGACTTGTGTTTTGTTTAATTCACACATTCACACATTAGTCTGTCTACATCTCCAAAGCTCAAAATGCTCTGTTGTTCCACCTTGTGATGCCATGAAGCTGTAGTTTTCAAGTTAAGAGCTACATTTACCGTCAGTAAATACGTTCGTTCAGTAGAGATTGGCAATTCCAGGGCTAAAATTATCTAGTGAAGGTGTATGTGTATTTAAAAACACAGTGGCTCACTTCCTCGGAGGTGGAACAGAGTGTTTTCAGTTTGAGAGAAGAACTCAGCCTACATACTGTATGCAGAATTTGTGTTTTAAACATGTAAATGAAACAAAACACAACTCCAGTTTTGTTTTTGCTGAGGAAATAATATTATAACATACAGCTCTGGAAAAAAATAAGAGACTACTTCAAAATGATCAGTTTTTCTGATTTTACTACTTATAGGTATGTGTTTGGGCAAAACGAACATTTTTGTTTGAGTCTTTAAACTACTGACAACATTTCCCTCCAAATTCCAAATAAAGATATTATCATTTAGAGCATTTATTTGCAGAAAATGACAAATGGTCAAAATTAAAAAAAGATACACATTTTCAGACCTCAAACAATGCAAAGAAACAAGATCAAATTCATTTTAAAACAACATAATACTAATGTTCACACTTAAGAAGAGTTCAGAAATCAATATTTGGTGCAATAACCCTTATTTTTAATCACACTTTCATGCGTCTTGGCATGCTCTCCACAAGTCTTTCACATTGTTCTTGGGTGACTTTATTCCACTCCTGGTGCAAGAACTGAAGTAGCTCAGCTTTGTGTTTGTGTTGGAATTCAACAGACGCTGGAATGGAATGGCTGTAATACATGTAGAGATGTTGTTTTCCGAAAAAAATGCAGTGGTCTCTTTTTTTTTCCAGAGCTCAGAGATCAGAAAATAGTGTGACATGGGCCCTTTAAATATACATAACTCATTAATAATAATTTCTTTGTATTTGTTATAGCGAAGAACAAGACGATACAAAGGATTCTGCCAGTGCAAAAAGTACGTCCCAACTATTTCTTCATAAAATGGTTTCTTTCAGTCTATGGACAAAGGACATTTTAGTATCAGGCTACAAAAGGCTACAGGCTACGAGCAGGTTTACAAATATACTATCAACACAATTTATATGATTCTGCCCATTGCACTCATTTTGGTCGGATTTTCTCTGCATTTATCTAAAGTGGTGTCTTTTGATTTGTTCTTTCAGCCCCAAACCAAAAGGATTTTACAGATCATGACCTAAGCACGCCGTAAAGAGGACATCAGAGCCAGTCCATTTCGAGCTAAATTATGTGTTAAATTATGTTTGGACCCTTTCACAAGTCTAACAAGAAGGAAGATTAGAAAGAAGCCATATTCTCTCCTGTCATGGTTTAGTTTTGGTTTAGTCCTGGTTTGATCTTGGTAGAACCCTGGTTTAGTGCTGGTTTGGCTCTGGTTTACTCCGGGTTTAGCCCTGGTTTGGTCCTGGTTTAGTCTGGGTTTAGTCCAAGTTTATTCCTGGTTTAGTTCTTGTAGAATCCTGATTTAGTTACGGTTTAGTCCTGGTTTAGTTTTGGTTTGATCCTGATTTAGTCCTCATGCAGACTAGATTAGGTCCTGTTCTAGTCCTGGTTTGGTCCTGGTTTAGTCTGGGTTTAGTCCAGGTTTACTCCTGGTTTTGTTTTAGTAGAATCCTGGTTTAGTTCTGGTTTAGTGCTGGTTTAGTCCTAGTTTAGTTCTGGTTTGATCCTGATTTAGTCCTCATGCAGACTTGGTTAGGTGCTGTTCTAGTCCTGTTCTAGTCCTGGTTTAGTCCTGTTCTAGTCCTGGTTTAGTCCTGGTTTAGTCCTGGTTTAGTCCCAGAATAATAGTCCAGGTTCAGTGTGTCTTTAGTTCCAGTTTTGATGTGGATTGTATACAAATGTAAATGCAGTTGTACAATGCAATCTAGTTATAATTCTGTTTGTGTATATAATTAATAACTTTTCTACTATTTTTATTTGATATATGTGTAACCTTTTTGTCATTTCATGTCATATATGGATCTTACTGTATTTATGTAAATATTGTTCATATTCACTTTATTATCAGACATTTTAGTCCAAAAGCAGTATTAGAATTCTGCGTGTGTGCAAACTCAGTGACAAGTTCAACCTTCAAAGAGAACTTAAGGTCAGGTCAGTGTTGGGGGAAATTGTGTTCCATGAAAGCTTAAAGACTCGACACTTTATTTACCATAACACAATCCACTGTGTACAGTATCGTACAGCATACGTTTTACTGTTATTGTGCTATAGTTTTGTTTTTTTACTTATGTATTTCAAAGCCATGTTAGATTTTGTATATCTGTTGGTTTAAGTTTATGTAAAATGGCAATTAAATAAACTTATTTTATATTTGGGAAAAAGTGACATTGTAAGTGTACAGTTCATTTGTATGTTTATTTCATACCCGCATACATTCAGTTCACAGGACAGTACCGTATGTGGATCGAATAAAGGTTTGGAAAATAGTTTAGTAGTTTTGTTTCAGTTAGTGATGTGACATGAGTGAATGAGTCTTCTCTTTTGAACAAGCAAAAAGTGCACCTTTAATTCCAACAGTACAATTTATTTGCAAAGTCAGAGACACTTATTAAATGTATTTCTATGTCTTTTTGGTATTTATTTTCTAATTATAGTATATATAGTCATCAAAGCTCCTAACCTACAGTAGCAAGTTCACAGGTTCAAAATCCAGTGTGTTATGGACAGTACAGTAATCTCCACTGTGCCCTGTCCAATACTGTGCATTATTGAGGGATGCTGCAGTGTCCGTGCACGGCCAGAGAGGGGCCCCGCAGGCTTCACAGATCAATAGACCAATAAGCAATTTGTGCATATTACATAAAAGTGTCTGGATCTTTATTTCTGCAGGTGGTTTACAGCAGATTGTGTTGTATCCTGAAGGAAAGTGGGAAATTATACTCTGGGGACTATAGAGTTCAGCAAAGCATGTAGTACTGAGTAATGCCTTTTAGCCCAAACCTCAGTGACTGCTGTACTAGAGAAGACACGACAATCCACAGGGGGTGTGGACGTACTCTAGTGTATGTACTCTAGTGTGGATGTACTCTAGTGTGGACGTACTTTAGTGTATGTACTCTAGTGTGGATAAGATAAGACCTTATTGACCTCACACAGGAGAAATGTACTTGTCACATTAGCTCCAGGCAGTTTAGTGCAAAAGAAAGTTTGAACAGAAAGTGCATGCAGACAAATATGTGAAGAATCCCTCAGTCGTCCAGGTAGAATCCATGGTAAAAGGAGAAATTCAATTTGTCACCTGGACAAAGTTTATGAACTTTATAAACTTTGTCCAGTTGACAAATTGAATTTCTCCTTTTACCATGCAGACAAATAGTAATAATAATAAAAATAAGTAAAAAGAGAGTATAGAAAATATTGCACATCTGGACTATATAGTGGGGTTATACAGTCTGATGGTGGTGGGGATGAAGGATCTGCGGTAGCGCTCCTTCTTGCACTGGGGGTGCCTCAGTCGGCTGCTGAAGGAGCTGCTCAGCTCTCAGCACCCTCTACAGTCCGGTGCAGAGGGTGAAAGACGTCAACCATGATGGACATAAGTTTGTCCAGTACCCTCCTCTCAGCCACCTCCTCTACAGAGTCCAGAGGACAGCCCAGGACAGAGCTGGCCCTCCTGACCAGCTTATTAAGTCTCTTCCTGTCCCGCTCTGTGCTGCTCGGGGCCCAGCAGACGACAGCGTAGAGGAGAGCAGAGGCCACCACAGAGCCACAAAAAGTCTTGAGCAGAGGTCTGCACACTCCAAAGGACCTCAGTCTCCTCAGGAGGTGGAGGCAACTTTGGCCCTTGTTGTACAGGGTGTCGGTGTTGTGGGACCAGTCCAGTTTATTGTTGAGGTGAACACCCAGGTACTTGAAACTGTCCACAGTCTCTATGTCCTGCCCCTGGATGTTCACCGGTGAGTGAGGTAGTGGTCTTCTCCTGAAGTCGATCACCATCTCATTTGTCTTACTGGTGTTAAGACTAAGGTGGTTGGGCCCACACCAGTCCACAAAGTCACTGATGACCGAGCCGAGTCGCCAGAGAACTTCTGGAGATGGCAGATGTCTGTGTTGTATGTGAACTCCGAGGTGTAGATGGTGAATGCACTCTAGTGTGGATGTTCTCTACTGTAGATGTACTCTAGTGTAGATTTACTCTAGTGACATTTCAAACCATTGGTCTTTGTATTATGATTCTGCAAATCTGGAAAATATTGAATATAATATTTTTTTTCCAAGTAATTGTCGTGAACGTGGTTACATTTGCAGTGAATTTTAAAATCGAAATTATGCTCACACATTTAAACACACCCAGGAAAATTCCCATTTGAGGGAAGCTGAACTCATTAGATCTCAGAAGTTAGTGCTTGGTACTTGGATGGGAGTGATATGTGAATATCAGCTGCCACTGTGGCTGTCTAAGGCAAGAGACCTACATTGCCTAGAATGAATGTGGTGTGTGTGTGTGTGTGTGTGTGTGTGTGTGTGTGTGTGTGTGTGTGTGTGTGTGTGTGTGTGTGTGTGTGTGTGCGCGCGCGTGTGTGTGCGTGTTCTTGTTTGACATCTGGTTGGTCAGAGGGGCAGATGTCATAGACTGGCAGCCTCATTTCTGTCAGTCAGCCCCGGGGAAGTTATCTCACCACCAGTGGACCAAGTGCAGAGAGAATTAATAATGCAGGAAGCACTTTTCACCCCCATTTTGTGCAAAGCTGTTGTGCCAAATAAAGCAAATTAGCCAAATGGATCTTAGATAAATAAATGCCCCCCTGACATGTGTTTGTAATGTGGCCTCTCTGTTGTTCTTTATGGTCATTCAAAGTGCAGCTGATCTGATGGTGGCTCTTTCAGTTCTGACTGTTGTGACTCAGCATTCACCCTCGGCTTATGTGCAGCGCTAATTCACTAATGAATTCACTTCACTCGAAAAGCATCTGACGAGAGTGACTTCAACTCCCTCCTTCCCACCTCTCTCTTTCCTTTTGTAAGCCCTCTCTGTCTTTTGATCCCTCTTTCTTTATTCTTGTTGTCCTCAGCTTCTCTCCCTCACTGCCTTTCTCTTTGTCTTCTCCGTCGCCCCTCCTACACCGCTCTCTCCCTCTTCTCTCTCTCTCCTAATACCCTAACATCTCTTTTCCTTATGCTCATCCCTCTCACCTCTACTCTCCCCCTCTTTCGTCTTCCCCTCTTCTTTCTTGCGGTTTTCCTCTCTCTGTACCACATTCTTTCACCTTTCTCTCTATACCAACCCTTTCACCTTTCCTCTCTCTCTCTCTGTCTCTCTCACCCCATCTCACCCTTCCATTTCTACCATTTTCTCTCCCCTTTCTGTTCATGCCCCCTCTTCGTTCCCCTCTTCCTCCCCTGCTCTCTCTCACTCTCTCTTCTTCCTTCTCTCACTCACTCACTCACTCACTCACTCACTTGCTTTCTCTCTCTGTCTCTCTCACTCGCTCTCTCAGGCTATCTCTTCTCCCCTCTCTCTTCTTCCTTCTATCTGTCTCTATCCCTCTCCCCCTTGCTCTACCCCCTTTCTCTTCTTCCTTCTGTCTGTTTCTACCTCTCTGTCCCCCTCTCTCTACCCCCTCTCTCTTCTTCCTTCTGTCTCTCTCTAGCTCTCTTTCCCTCTTTCTCTCTGCCACCTCTCTCTTCTTCCTTCTGTCTGTCTCTATCTCTCTTTCCCTCTCTCTCTGCCCCCTCTCTCTTCTTCCTTCTGTCTGTCTCTATCTCTCTTTCCCTCTCTCTCTGCCCCCTCTCTCTTCTTCCTTGTGTCTGTCTCTATCTCTCTCCCCCTCTCTCTTATTCCTTCTGTCTGTCTCTATCTCTCTTTCCCTCTTTCTCTCTGCCCCCTCTCTCTTCTTCCTTCTGTCTGTCTCTATCTTTCCCTCTCTCTATGCCCCCCTCTCTCTTATTTCTTTCTGTCTGTCTCTATCTCTCTTTCCCTCTCTCTCTCTGGCCCCCTCTCTCTTCTTCCTTCTGCCTCTCTCTATCTCTGTTTCCCTCTCTCTCTCTACCCCTCTCTCTTCTTCCTACTGTCTGTCTCTATCTCTCCTTCCCTCTCTCTCTCTCTCTCTCTCTGCCACCTCTCTCTTCTTCCTTCTGTCTCTCTCTATCTATCTGTTTCCCTCTCTCTCTACCCCCTCTCTCTTCTTCCTACTGTCTGTCTCTATCTCTCTTTCCCTCTCTCTCTCTCTCTCTCTCTGCCACCTCTCTCTTCTTCCTTCTGTCTGTCTCTATCTATCTTTCCCTCTCTCTATGCCCCCTCCCTTTTCTTCCTTCTGTCTGTTGTCTGTCTCTATCCCTATCTCTCTTTCTCTCTCTCTCTCTGCCCCCTCTCTCTTCTTCCTTCTGTCTGTTTAGATCTTTCCTTCCCTCTCTCTTCTTCCTTCTGTCTGTCTCTCTCTTTCCCTCCCTCTCTCTCTCTCTCTACCCCCTCTCTCTTCTTCCTTCTGTCTCTCTCTATCTCTCTTTCCCTCTCTCTCTCTGCCCCCTCCCTTTTCTTCCTTCTGTCTGTTGTCTGTCTCTATCCCTATCTCTCTTTTCCTCTCTCTCTCTGCCCCCTCTCTCTTCTTCCTTCTGTCTGTTTAAATCTCTCTTTCCCTCGCTCTTCTTCCTTCTGTCTGTCTCTCTCTTTCCCCCTCTCTCTCTGGCCCCCTCTCTCTTCTTCCTTCTGTATCTCTCTATCTCTCTTTCCCTCTCTCTCTCTGCCCCCTCCCTTTTCTTCCTTCTGTCTGTTGTCTGTCTCTATCTCTATTTCTCTTTTCCTCTCTCTCTCTCTCTCCCTACCTCTCTCTTCTTCCTTCTGTTTGTTTAGATCTCTCTTTCCCTCTCTCTTCTTCCTTCTGTCTGTCTCTCTCTTTCCCCCTCTCTCCCTACCCCTCTCTCTTTTTCCTTCTGTCTGTCTCTATTCCTCTCTCTCTCTCTGCCCCCTCTCTCTTCTTCCTTCTGTCTGTTTCTATCTCTCTTTTTCTCTCTCTTCTTCCTTCTGTCTCTCTCTTTCCCTCTTTCTCTCTACCTCCTCCTTTGTTTTAGATTCAAATCAAATTCAGCGTCTCACTGCCCCAGACTGTCTGTGCAGAGTTTCTATGGCACTTGTCAATCACCTGGATTTAAATCTGTAATTAATGTCAAAAGGTTTATGTTTCTGAAAGTTTTTCTGTCACTCAAACACGGTGTACCTGCCCACTGCTCAGGTCTCTAAAATGTGACAACAATTCAAAACCGCAAATGTGACAAAACAATCTGAATTATTCCGTAAAAACAGCGGTGAAGATACAGTAACTAACCAAAGCTATTGTCTAAAACTGAGGCGGGTAGCATAGTTGCGTTTATTAATTGATTTGTTTTTGTTTTTGCACTAAGTAACTTTTTGGTTAGGGTCCGTCACCTTTTTCTATGGATACGTCATTGCTCTGCTGCCTGGAATGTTCCACAGTATGACATAAAACAGCTCTACTTTATTTTTATTCAATTATAGGTGGTTTTATAGCTCAAAATCACCTAGAAAAACAGGCATTTTACTGTTTACTGTTTTACTCTCCACAGAGCTGACCTGTAACTTGGTCTGGTGTGGTCTTAACGAAGATAGGAAGGTTTAATACCATATTATGAAACATTTCAGACAAAGCAATAACATCACAGAGTAAAAAAATTGGCAGATCCTCCACCGGAAAAGTTGCACAATGCACATTTAAGAGTTTTTAATTTTAATTTTCTTTATTTTGAAGTCACAGTCGTCACCTAAATAAACCTTTTGATTTGTATATATGTTTTGTTTTACCATCTTAAAAATCTCCTCTGATCTCTGAAGTAGGGATAAGTCTATAGTTGTTTTTTGGATGGGAGATCTTGGTAATGTAGTGGTGGAACTACAAAAGATGTTAGAAGATTAAATTACTTGGATAGTACTGGTCTACAAGCAAAATGCTTCTGGAACAAAAGTACAGTGGTACCTCACCTTACAAAAGACTCTACAAACGAAAAATCCAAGTTATGAAATGCCTTCACGTTAAATTTTGGTCTCTAGATACGAAAGAAAATTCAAGTTACGAAACGCAATCCAAAAATGAGAACTTCGCACTTCAATCTCTTCAGACGGGTGCGTTGGAGGCGATGGAGCAAACCCAGAACACACAAGGAGAAAACAATCCCGCACTCCGTCTTACTTGCAAAATGAGAAATTTATTAAGACAAGTTACGAAACGCGAAATCTCAAAAATTCAAACTCAAACTCAAATGCGCGCTCAGATGCGCGCTCAGATGCACGCCCCGAAACGTAAATACTAGGGGTGTGAATCTTTCACTCACAAAACGGTTCGATTCGAATCTCGATTCACAGGCTCCGATTCGATTCAGGGACGATTCATAAAATTAGTAAACGATCCGGTACGATTCGATTCGATCCGATTCGATCCGATCCGGTTCGGTTAATTTCGATTCAGTACAAAGGTAGATAAGGTAGATATCAAAAATAAAAAAGTAGTTATAAAACAAGCAAGTTGCCTATTAAAGGCAAAAATCTGAATGAATCAGAATTAGTGCTTCAGTCACAGTTTCAGTAACTGTAAAAGTTTCATATCACTGACAAGAAGATAGATATTACTGGGCAGTTATAGAAAACACTAGCATGTTAAATCCAACATGTCTTTTTATGCCTGTAATTAACTTTTCTTAACAAAAAAAAAAAGAAAATCAGAGAGCTCTTAACACTGAATAATACTTTCTCTCCATCTCATAACATTCCCTCAGTCTCCTTTGAGACAAAAATCATCTGTGTGTGAAGTACATTTCTATACACACAAATCACAAGTATTTAATACAGAAATGCACCAATTCTGATTATACATTGTATTTTCCACACAAAAGTAAATAAGCCAAGTCAATTTTAGCCCAAATCAAATATACATTGCCAATACATGAATGTTGTCTAAATAAATCACCCAATCCACTAACCGTGACAATAAAAACGCTAGTATCATACAATTGTTATTGTCTATAGCTGCCATGGAGACTACAGAGCAAAGTGAAACATCAGACCGACAGTGAAAGTTTTATCAACGCGACACAACACTGGCACAAAAGTTAACCACGCATATGAACCATGTCCATAAATAGCGGTAGCGCACCAAATATTAATTTAACCACAGCTCAATAAAAGGAAACTTAGCTTAGCTTACCGATAGAGTAGATCTCCTGACGAGACGAGGCGGCGGGAAACCCGCCCTCCGCACAATGCGAATTGGGACACTCGCATGATTGGCAGTTAACCGGCCAATAAGCTTCAACCCCAGGTAAGAGAACCACCCACCGTTCGCGAAAGAACGCAAACACACACAGCGCGGCTTCTGCGCCATGAGAGAGACCGCTCAGGAGCCGAGAACCGATTCTTGGCCGTAAATCCGGTGCATCGGACCTTTCGTAGTGAATTTGGACCGATCCGGGCTCCGCTGATCGGTACACTCAGATCGCAGAGGTCACAGACCGATAACCGATCCAAATCGGTTAATCTTTACACCCCTAGTAAATACACTTTATCAACACACACGGGGTTAGGTTCCAGAGGTGGCCCGCGGTGGGAGAGGTCCGCGAGGTAGGACAACTTTGTATTTTGCAATTGTTCTACATGTTTTACATTGTTCTACATGTAAATGCCTCACCACACACATTCTACGCTTTTCTCAGACTGGAGTTGGGCTTTTCTCGCATTTCTCTCTCGTTTGAACACTCAAACTTTCATAGATTTTCAACGGAATGTGTTGATAGTGAAGCGTGGGGGAAGACACGGCTTAATATATAACGCCGAACTCGCGAGGGGAGCGGAGACACAACAACACATGATCAGTAGGGTAAAACTAACCTGTCTCACGACGGTCTAAACCCAGCTCACGTTCCTTATTAGTGAGTGAACAATCCAACGCTTGGTGAATTCTGCTTCACAATGATAGGAAGAGCCGACATCGAAGGATCAAAAAGCGACGTCGACACGGCGACATCGGGGCTGCGAGTGCGGGATGGAGCTGTGGTGCCCGGGCTGTGCCTCCCCCTCGGGGCCGAGCACGTGCGGGCCGAGCACGTGTGGGCGAGCGCAGGAGGCCAGCTGCACGGGGTGATTTAATCCTGGTCTGGTCCCGGTTTGGTCCGGGTCTGGACCTGGTCCGGTCCTGGTTTAGTCCAGGTCCAGTCCAGGTTTAGACCTGGTCTAGACCTGGTTTAGTTCTGGTCTAGACCTGGTTTATTCCACGTTTAGTCCTGGCTCTACAGTCTCTTAGCCAATCAGGACTCAGAACACAAAGTTACACTATAAAAAAAAATGTTACAAACAAAACCTTGGAACGGATCAGCCCTTTTCCATTGAAATAGCTACTCAACTTACGAAAAATTCACGTTACGAAACCACTTCTGGAACGAATTAATTTCGTAAGGTGAGGTACCACTGTAGTGACATTTTTCTTGGTTTAGGTCACTAATAAAGAAAAATTAAGTCAGAAGTGCTGAGTGGCTATAGTTGGGTCAACTATAGCCAACATTGGGTCAAAATAGGAAATTTATGCAAAATAAGGCAAAAACTGTAGTTTATTTATTATTATTATATCATTGTGTGAAGAATCCCTCAGTCCAGGTAGAATCCATGGTAAAAGGAGAAATTTAATTTGTCAACTGGACAAAGTTTATTTGGTCGAAGACGTTTCACAGTTCATCCAAGCTACTTCATCAGTTCTGGCTAGAGTGCTGGTGGACACTGCTTATATCTAGCTGCAGGGAGGAGCGAACAACAATGAAATTACTCTGAAACTATCCCACCTCTTTGTTTTCAGTTTCTGTCTGGGGTCTTGTTTAGCATACCCATTCAGTACCATAATGGGTGTTTTCACACCTCTGGACCTGACCTGGTTAGCCCTATTGTTTTCTTTGTTTGTTTTGATTTAGGTTTGCGAATGGAATTATACATGGGAGACAATATACACTCAACAAAAATATAAACGCAACACTTTTGTTTTTGCTCCCATTTTTCATGAGATGGACTTAAAGATCTAAAATTCATTCCAGATACACAATATTATGAGTGTATAATTGTATATATTATATCATTACATATCTTGAATACATTGGCTAACCAGCACTAGCCTGGGAATTCCCAGGCCGCTTCCGTTCGTTTCGAACTGGAAGGCGGCCTGGAAACTCGTCCAAGCGAGAGTCCCAGATTTAGGGCCCCAATCAGAGAGTGGGGGAGGTGTGGCAAGACGGTGACGCGTACTACATGACAAACGGAAGCTTGTAGTTTGAACTGACAACTGACATGATTGGCTATGGACTTACGTATACGCTCAATGATAGACATTCATAACGCCCAATAAACGGCCGTTGGCAATCGCTAACCACACCTCCGCTACGGGATTTTTCGAAGCGAGTTTCCAGATCCATATCTCACTTGTGATATGGTCAGGTGTTAACCAGACTAAACCAGCACAGTTATTAATTGATTTTCAGTTAATCTTATCAATATAAATTAGATTTAGCCACTTTTATCTCGGAAGCAGATCAAGTCCAAAAATTTGTAGACCAGTGTTAAGAGGCAAAATTGGAAATCCCAGGGCTGAAATCATCCAAATAATCCTTGTGACGGTATATGGCATTTAAAAACACAGTGGAGCACTTCCTGTATTACCACATGATATGACAAGGTGGAACAGAGTGTTTTTAGTTTAAGAGAAGAACTCAGCCTAAATATGCAAGTTTGTGTGTTAAACGTGTGCAAGTGAAACAAAACCCAATTCCAGGTCTGTTTGTGATGAGGAAACAACATTATAATAGATCAGAAAATGGCGTAATATGGGTTTTTCGATTCTTTATATAAGCGTTTTAATGATCTGAATAGCATCCTACTCTCATCTTTGGCCCTATTTCTGGCTCCTTCTCCCACCTCCAGGTATTAAAGCTGCCCATGTTGAGTTAGGGCCTGTCTAACCAGCTGGCTCTGAACACTGGTCCACTCTGCAGTCGTGTTGCAGCCATTGAGACAGGCCTCGATAAATCAACCACAGACAAATTTAATTTCAGGGAGAAATATTTGCCCTCAGGAGCGGAGATGGTGAAGCCTTAAGGAGCAGAGTAGGTGCAAAAGGACAGAGCAGAGAGAAACCAAAATGTGTTATGAACTATCCTCCGAGCTGCTTTCCACTTCTATTATGGTTTCAAAATCTAATCAAAGCCAACAAGTTCTTATTTTATTGAATCTTACAATAAGAAATGGTGAAGTAACCCAAGACATTTTAGAATGAATCAGGTGTA
Source organism: Paratrypauchen microcephalus (assembly GCA_036785185.1). Classification (NCBI taxonomy): domain Eukaryota; kingdom Metazoa; phylum Chordata; class Actinopteri; order Gobiiformes; family Gobiidae; genus Paratrypauchen; species Paratrypauchen microcephalus. Next base: position 3,691,297 of record JAVJIX010000002.1, on the reverse strand, counting down.
TTTCTGTGTTTCATACTCTGTGATACAATTAACATAATCATTCATTTATTAATTAAAAGATTATTAAAGCTGTGTGTGTTTTATTTCATTCATACATGTTTGAATAGTCTCCTGAAGGGCTCAAAATACTCCACCCCACTGTATGATGTCATCCAGTGTAAATCCAGGAAGCACTTCTTCATGTTTCTTAAACCCTAGAACACTTTCGCTATAAAACGTAACACCATCACTTTTGCTGCGTAATTTTTACCCGATATAATATACACAAAAAGTACTTGTCATGAAAAATATGACAACACATGATAAATGAGTGTTTTTCTTTTATTTTCAACTGTGGTATGTGTAGCAAAATGAAAAAAAAAAAACAAACATAGGAAGACCCTAAAAACATACTCCAAAATGACAGAAAAATTAGGAATTTGAGAACAAAAAATCCCTTAAAAAATAAATAAATAAATAAAATAATAATCGACACATGAACAGCTGCAGGAGAGAGGAACAAAAAATAGTATTTTTTTAGAGGGTAAAAATTACCAGTTGACTAAAATATTGTTTTCACCATAAGAATTCCCTTTGAAATCACCACTTTGTGATATTTATTCATAACCACTGCACTAAATAAGGACAGATACACATTCCAGGACCACTCTTACTTACCTATTCCTTACATCCTCTTACATTAAATTCATTACATTCTTACATTCCTCTTTCACTGTTGCTGGGTGAAAATCACCCGAAAGCCTGTAGGAAAAAGTGGGCTTTGGGGTAGGGAAACACCTACACCTGAGGTGATGTCAAAAACAATGGTGAAGCTCCCCAGGGACCCATGAAACTCAGAAAAAATGCAACATATTGAAAATCATGTAAATACTTTTGCTCGGGTGAAAATCACCCGATGATAGTGCTCTAGGGTTAAGCCCAATCTCGCAGTGCAACAGCCAGCTTCATAGCCTGCAGCTCTTGTTTTAGCCTCATTTGAACTGCCTCGTTCCTCAGATCACCAGCAGGTGGAATTCTTGTGGTCACAGGTTCTTATACATGGGCATTTTCTATAGACCTATGACAGTTATTTATCGTGGTTATGAAGGATGGCTCTGGGCCCAAAACAATCTTTTCCTGAAAGTTCCAAAGGAGTCCACTGGGAATACTGTGTCATTTGTACTGTTGTGTCCTTAGGCAAGACACTTCGCCCACATGTGAATACTAGTGTGAATGTGTTGTGTGAATACTAGTGTGTATGTGTTGTGTGAATACGAGTGTGAATGTGTTGTGTGAATACTAGTGTGAATGTGTTGTGTGAATACTAGTGTGTATGTGTTGTGTGAATACGAGTGTGAATGTGTTGTGTGAATACTAGTGTGTATGTGTTGTGTGAATACGAGTGTGTATGTGTTGTGTGAATACTAGTGTGTATGTGTTGTGTGAATACTAGTGTGTATGTGTTGTGTGAATACTAGTGTGTATGTGTTGTGTGAATACTAGTGTGTATGTGTTGTGTGAATACTAGTGTGTATGTGCTGTGTGAATACTAGTGTGTATGTGTTGTGTGAATACTAGTGTATATGTGTTGTGTGAATACGAGAGTGTATGTGTTGTGTGAAAACTAGTGTGAATGTGTTGTGTAAATACTAGGGTGTATGTGTTGTGTGATTACTAGTGTGAATGTGTTGTGTGAATACTAGTGTGTATGTGTTGTGTGAATACTAGTGTGAATGTGTTGTGTGAATACTAGTGTGTATGTGTTGTGTGAATACTAGTGTGTATGTGTTGTGTGAATACTAGTGTGTATGTGTTGTGTGAATACTAGTGTGTATGTGTTGTGTGAATACGAGTGTGAATGTGTTGTGTGAATACTAGTGTGAATGTGTTGTGTGAATACTAGTGTGTATGTGTTGTGTGAATACTAGTGTGAATGTGTTGTGTGAATACTAGTGTGTATGTGTTGTGTGAATACTAGTGTGTATGTGTTGTGTGAATACTAGTGTGTATGTGTTGTGTGAATACTAGTGTGTATGTGTTGTGTGAATACGAGTGTGAATGTGTTGTGTGAATACTAGTGTGTATGTGTTGTGTGAATACTAGTGTGTATGTGTTGTGTGAATACGAGTGTGTATGTGTTGTGTGAATACTAGTGTGTATGTGTTGTGTGAATACGAGTGTGTATGTGTTGTGTGAATACGAGTGTGAATGTGTTGTGTGAATACTAGTGTGTATGTGTTGTGTGAATACTAGTGTGTATGTGTTGTGTGAATACTAGTGTGTATGTGTTGTGTGAATACTAGTGTGTATGTGTTGTGTGAATACGAGTGTGTATGTGTTGTGTGAATACGAGTGTGTATGTGTTGTGTGAATACTAGTGTGTATGTGTTGTGTGAATACGAGTGTGAATGTGTTGTGTGAATACTAGTGTGTATGTGTTGTGTGAATACGAGTGTGTATGTGTTGTGTGAATACTAGTGTGTATGTGTTGTGTGAATACGAGTGTGTATGTGTTGTGTGAATACTAGTGTGTATGTGTTGTGTGAATACGAGTGTGTATGTGTTGTGTGAATACGAGTGTGAATGTGTTGTGTGAATACTAGTGTGTATGTGTTGTGTGAATACTAGTGTGTATGTGTTGTGTGAATACTAGTGTGTATGTGCTGTGTGAATACTAGTGTGTATGTGTTGTGTGAATACTAGTGTGTATGTGTTGTGTGAATACTAGTGTGTATGTGTTGTGTGAATACGAGTGTGTATGTGTTGTGTGAATACGAGTGTGTATGTGTTGTGTGAATACTAGTGTGAATGTGTTGTGTGAATACTAGTGTGTATGTGTTGTGTGAATACGAGTGTGAATGTGTTGTGTGAATACTAGTGTGTATGTGTTGTGTGAATACGAGTGTGAATGTGTTGTGTGAATACTAGTGTGTATGTGTTGTGTGAATACTAGTGTGAATGTGTTGTGTGAATACTAGTGTGAATGTGTTGTGTGCGTGAGTGCTGGTGGTGGTTGGAGGGGCAGCCTCACATCAGTCAGTCTGCCCCAGGGCAGCCGGGAGTGAATGGAGTGAATAATGTACTGTAAAGTGCTTGAAAAGTAAAACCCAGTGCGTCCACTTTTATTATTATGGCAGAGACTGTGTCAGTTGTTTTGCATCTAAGGAAAGCTGATTTGAAATTCATATTTCAAAAAATATGATAAAACCAAGTTCAAACCGGGACAAGTGTGCATGCAGCCAGGATACGAGTTTAAGAGAAAAAACACAATCTCAGCTTTGAGTTATATAGTATCTAGTGGATTTGATCAGGGGAGGAGTGAATAATATTTTGGTGGCTGTAAAATATATTTGAAAACATTAGGCCTGCTATACAAAGAGTAAAGCCTCTGATGCAGTGACTCAGGTTTTGCAAATGAACTCTTATTTCTCTGTTCCTGTGTCTAGACTTTGATGTCTAAAATCAGTATCTTTGTTCCTCCTTTATAAAGCGCAGAGGAGGATGTAGTTTGATTGGCTCAGATGCCCTGTCACCTCTGTCTGTGCTGCTTTATAAGGTGTTGTGGCTGAGGTGAGGTTCGACATGGCATCTCCGGTCCACTCCTAATCTGAGTGCAGCGCTCTAGGGGATTCAAAGTGAGAGCTTCCAGCCCCAGACACGCACACACACTAACAAAGCGAACACACAACACAAAGCTAATCAGGCTCACAGGGACTCACGGGGACACAGGCACAAGCTTATTGGCTCCTCCACTCCAATCTGATTTTTAGCTGAAACCTGAGTTAAACATAGCACTGTGAGGCTCTGTGTGTAAACTGTACTATACTATATACTATACTATACATCACTACTAAGAAAAATAGTAGTGATGGGCAGAAAGTATTGATTCTCACACAGGAAATACATTTTTGTAGTACCTATATTTTAGTTTATCTGCACATGTATTTACTGAGGTGACGAGAAAATAATGATATACACAGGCCATCACTTTAAAATGATTTACAATATTAGATTTAAAGGGCCCGTATTGCTCTATTTTGGGTGTTATAATGTTGTTTTCTCATCATAAACAGACCTGGAGTTCTGTTTTGTTTCATTCACACATGTTTATTACAATAATCCTACACATTTAGGTTGAGTTCTTCCTCAAACTGAAAACACCATCTGATGTCATGTGGTAATACAGGAAGTGTTCCACCATCTGTTAACTTGAAAACTACTGCTTCATGACATCACAAGGTGGAACAGAGCACTTTGAGCTTTGGAGATGTAAACAGACTAATAATGAAGGATTACTCAAACATGTGAATGAAACAAACACAACTCTGGGTATGTTTTTGAGAAGTTTACAACATTATAACATGACTCACAGATGCCAATTTTGCAAAACCATTCACTTCCACTGGTAAAAACACATATAAACTTACAGATAGTAGCTTCAAAAGTGCACTTTTCTGGTGGGGAATCTATATTACATTTATTAAATTACAGGTGTTTTTATTAGACTTAGACAAACTTTATTGATCAACAAGGGAAATTGTTTTGGGTACAGTAGCTCACGCATCAAATATAATATATAACAGAGGGTAAAAAATATATATATAGATTGAATAGCAACCAAAGAGCAATAGACCAGTGTCAGATGTGACATAATTGTACAAATAAAAATAGTGATAATAAGTGTATATGTACAAATCAGAATAAAATAGAAAAGTAAGTAATAAAATATAAAATACAATATCAAATAAGATGTACAATCCCAGCAATATACAGTAATCGGGAGTATTATCTATTGCACAAGGGTGAGTTGTTGTACAGTTGTAGGGAGTATTATAATCATAGTTCATAGTTAGCTTTTTTGTCGAAAAACCATATGTACACGACATATAGTGAATCATATATTATGAATGTCATCCTGTATCTCTCACTGTTTGAGCAGAGCTGTAGGAGCCTGTTGGAGAATGAGCTCCTCTGTCCCTCCATGGTCTGGTGCAGTGGGTGAGTTGTTGTACAGTTGTAGGGAGTATTTTCTCCTCTGTCCCTCTATAGTCTGGTGCAGTGGGTAAGCAGGAGTGTCCATGATGGAAAGCAGTTTGTCCAATTGCTCCAAAATACTAGTGGAGTTGCATCTCATCAAATAGCCTGAAAATGGCCTGGTGGTGCCACCTGCTTCTTTCCATGGAGATAGATATACTGTATGTGTTGGCCTGACAACATTCTAAAAAACTCTATGACAGTAGTTGAATGGTTGGCATATTTCTTCCACCAGCAGATATATATTGGTGGAGTTTGCATGTTCTCCCTGTGTCTAGGCGGGTTTTCCTCCTCTTGATCATGGTCATCTGTCTAAAGATCTAGAGTCTGTCTAAATCATCTGTCTAAAGATCTATGAGTCCTCTGGCACTGTGATCGTCTTTTCCTTCTGACAGATCACCCCGGTGGTATTGAAGCATGGTCAAATGCAGAAGACAAATTCCACTGCAGCAATTTTACAGCACCTTACAATCTTTTCTTCACTCCCTCTGTATCAATTCTCGATAAATCTCATATGTCACCACAGCTGCCCTGGGACTGACAGCTGGAAACAAGCCTTCTTCAACCAACACAGTCACACATTAAAGGGCTCAAATCACAATATGTTCTGGTCTGTTATCATGTTGTTTCCTCATCACAAACATACCTCGAGTTGTGTTTTGTTTCATTCACACACACATGTTTAACACACAAACCTGCATATTTAGGCTGCAATTTGTGATGTCATGCATTTAGAGTTTTGACAGGCTTATACAGGAACATGTGTGAATGAAACAAAACAACACAACTTTTTGATGAGGTAACAACATTTTAACACATCTTAAAGCACACAAAAGTCAGTTTTGTGTAATATAGGACCTTTAAAGTGGGACACCTAAACTCCACCCACAACCACATTTCAGACAGAGCTGCTAAACTGGGCAGTACCTGAAGGACTAAAGAAAAAAGAGACAGGAGGGATGGGGTCTGGGAGTATAAGAACAGTGTGACTGGTCTAACAGGTATCCACTCTTCAAACCCCGCTCATGCAGCCAGGTGTTTGTTATCAGAAGCACTCGGTTGTGATCGGGGCAGTCTTTTGTGATGTCACCAACTACTAGAAATCGCAGATGGCACTGAAGACAGCAGAAACTCTGACTTAAACATTTATGAGTAGAAAACTGCACACAGCTCTGGAAAAAAAACAAAAAAGAGACCACTGCATTTTTTTCTGAAATCAGCATCTGTACATGTATTACAGCCATTCCATTCCAGCGTCTGTTGAATTCCAACACAAACACAAAGCTGAACTACTTCAGTTCTTGCACCAGGAGTGGAATAAAGTCACCCAAGAACAATGTGAATGTGAAAGACTTGTGGAGAGCATGCCAAGATGCATGAAAGCTGTGATTAAATAAAATAATAATATAAATAAGGGTTATTGCACCAAATATTGATTTCTGAACTCTTCTTAAGTGTAAACATTAGTATTATGTTGTTTTAAAATGAATTTGATCTTGTTTCTTTACATTGAGGTCTGAAAACATGTATCTTTTTGGTTATTTTGACCATTTGTCATGTTCTGCAAATAAATGCTCTAAACGATAATATTTTATTTGGAATTTGGGGGAAATGTTGTCAGTAGTTTATAAACTCAAACAAAAAATGTTCCTTTTGCACAAACACATAGCTAGAATTAGTAAAATTAGAAAAACTGATAATTTTGCAGTGGTCTCTTATTTTTTCCCAGAGCTGTATGTATCTAGTTTGCCAAAAACAGGAACAGACAATGTTAAAACGCAATTTTTAAGCTGCAAACATGAAGTGCTTTGCCCCAAGACACAACAGTAGTATGAAGTAGCTAAAAAGGGATAGAAAATCTTTGGGCTATAAGACGACCAAAGACTACTGCATGACTTGAAAGTACTTTCTGGAAATAGAACAGCCAACATGTGACTGACCCTCAACGCCGCAGGAATTTTCATTTAAAATTATTAAGAGAATAATTTCATGCAACACTTATTATTTGAAATGTTGAAGTAAATCTACAAAAAATATAGTTTCTTGATCATTCGCCGTTAACTTCAGCTCCGAGTGCTATTGGACACGTATAATTGGCAATATAAAAGATAAAGCGCTCTCTCCGGTCCAGTGAGGGTCACATAATGGGAAAGGCACATAGGTCTATAATGATGAAAGATTCCCCCTACAGGACACAGTCTGGAGCAGTTCATGGTAATGTGCTCCTCTCTTTTAAAACAAACAGGGCTCTGGAGGCTATACATCTGTCACTCTCTTCTCTGAACACAAAACAACAAGCATCTAATAATAATAACGCTGGATTTTAGAGCGTTTTTCCAGATGCTGACAATTTTGTGCATTATTCATTTATTCCTTGGTTGTAGGCTACTATTATGACCACAACTGCCCTAGGGTAGTTTGAGGGGTTGGAGAGGCTGCTGGTAGATTGTAGTTATGTCTTTTTCAATCAACACTCTCTGGGGATGTGATGCTAACTTTAGACACTGCTCTGTCTGAAGCTCTATTACTCGAGTTAGGCTGCGTCCGATTTCTCTGTCTTACCCCTTCGTCTTACCCCTACCCCTTGGTTTTGCGTGTTCATGTGAGGGCAAGGGGTGTCCCGATTCTAATTTTGATCAAGGGCTCAGGCCATGACTTCGGGCTACATACCCCTTGAAACAGAGTAAACTCTCGACCAGACTTGGAACGAAGGGGTACGTCTACAAGCTCAGGCAGGTTTTGGGATCAGGTTGGCAGCGTCACATCGACCAGCCAAGGAGTCTCATAAATGTATTTTCAGCAGTTGTAATTATCGATTAACAGTTTAGCAGGCTTACAATTATGACACTTATGTTCTACGTTACTATTAGTGAACTGTTGTTGCGGTTTTAATTGTAGTGATGTCTGTTTAGCCAATGTCATCGTTTTCATTGAACTTTCATGTATAAACAAGGTAGTTTTTTTGTCGAGCTGAGGTACCCGATAATCCTTGACATTTGTTTACGTTTGTTTGCGTCAATTGCTGTCGTCTCTGTAGACGTAGCAGCCAGGTAGAGGCGAGGGATGATGACGCAAACGGTAATCAAGTGGTGTCTCATTTCTTAGGGGAACATTCGTACCCAGAGTCCTCTCAGCTCGGTATCGAGGGGCAAGACAAAGATGTAGATAAAGGGGTAGGGGAAGGGGTAAGACAGAGAAATGGGATGCAGCTTTAGATTTTTCTGAGCTTTAACTTCACACAGATGATCTTAAAGAGACTGATCTTAAAGAACTGACTTAGCTGGAGCTTCAACAGGTGATAAAAGGAGAAATTCAATTTGTCAACTGGACAAAGTTTATTTGGTCGAAGATGTTTTGCAGCTCATTCAAACTGCTTCGTCAGTTCTGGTTAAAGTGCTGATGGACACTGCTTATATGTAGCTGCAGGGAGGAGCTAACAACAATGAAATTACTATGAAACTAACCCACCTCTTTGTTTTCAGTTTCTGTCTGGGATCTTGTTTAGCATACCCATTCAGTACTAAAGTATAATGGATGTTTTCACACCTCTGGACCTGACCTGGCTAGCCATATTGTTTTCTTTGTTTGTTTTGATTTAGGTTTGAGAATGGAATTATAGATGGGAGACAAATAGGCTACGTTCACACTGCAGGGCTTAATGCTCAATTCCGAATTTTTTGTGAAATCCGATTTTTTTGCGAGGCCGTTCACATTTCCAGTTAAATGCGAATTGTATGTGATCTCCAGTGTGAACGCTAAACTCCCCAAAAGTGTCCCGCATGCGCCTTGGAGGACACGATGACGTCACACGCAGCGAACACACTCAATGTTTACAGAAGTAGCCTAAAGTTGCTTTCGTACCAGAGCCAAAACATGTACAGCTTATTTGTTTTAAGGAGGAGAAGGAGAAGGACGAGGTTTTTGGCCACAGCGTTTGCGGGGCAGTGGCAGCAACGTCTGCAGAAAGAACATGTGGGTGCGGAGTCACAGGCAGGAGCGGTGGGATTACTACGTGCTTCGCCGCTTCACTGATACGAGTTTATATACTATTTTCGCATGACGAGAAGAACGTTTGTGCACATTTGTGAACGCCTACTTGTACCACTCTCATTGGAGGAAACACACTCAGGTCGGATGAATGCGACCTGGCCGTTCAGACTGAAGTCGCATGTCAAAAGATCGGATATGTATCGGATTTAGGACCACATATCCAAGTGGCCTGGATCGCATTTGAAAAAATCGGATCTGTGTCGTTCACACTGTCATTAGAAGATCGGATACAGGTCGCATAGAGGCGAAAAAATCGGATTTGGGTCGTTTCAGGCTGCAGTGTGAACGTAGCCATAGTGTCTGACCCCTCCATTCCTGTTCAAGGAAGGATTCTCTTTTTTGACAAAAATAGCCTCTTTAACTCCCCTCTCAAACCAGTTCCAGTCCTCAAAGGAGTGGCCCGTGGCTTCTAGGCGGAGATGTACAGCAGATGACTGCTGTCCACTCTGGCACGCCCGTCGATGTTGGTACATCCTCTTGTGAAGTGGCTGTTTTGTTTCTCCAATGTAGCGCTCACTGCAGTCTTCACTAAATCCTTACCTTACCAGCGTGTCCAACCAATGCTATTTACTGTTTTTTATAAAGAAATACAATTCATATTTTGCGGAACTGAGTTAAGCATTTTGACCAAGCCCTCCGCAATATTTTCTGTTTCTCATGTGGCCCCATGAAAAAAATAATTGCCCACCCCTGGTCTAACATTTTAGTTAATTTAGTGGCTTTCTCATTCATTCAATATTCATTTGTATTGTTATAATTATAGCCACAGCTGCCCTGGGGTTGTGAGGGTGCTGGCACAGACTGGCGCTGATGTCTTTTTTATAATTATAATTTATAATGACTATTTAGTGTATGAAAACAGTCCATCTAAAAGAAAACTTGTGAAATATTTGGTGGTTTTCAGATTGCGATGATGTCATTCTCCCAGATTGGGGGCAAGAGCCACATTTTTTAATTATAAAGTGAATTCACAATTGTTGAACCTGATCATTTCTATTACAGTACGGTACAGTACAAAATTCAGATTTTTAACAATATTTATTTTAGCTTCCCCCATAGGCTGTATAAAGAAGTGGACTAAGAGTCGAGTTCTATATTCGAAAAAATGATTTATGGACAAAGTAGTGAAATAAGAACACCGCGATCATGTAAACCAGGTTAATACAAACATTTGAAAACCAATGACAAGGTTCACTACAGCAGTTACAATGAGAGGGGCAACAATTTGTCAATGTAAAGTCAAATGGAGCCAGAATAGATGGAGCCGGAATCGCCCCTATGCTAAATGTCAATAAATGTAAATTTATATATTTACAGTCCCCTTTCTGTATCTTTATTAAATATTGTCCTATAGAATGTTGAGATGTCGTGAAAACCAGCAACAGAGAGGGTTCAATTTCAAAAAAACTTCAATATAAATCATTTTGCATTATTATTATTCATTCATCGGTGTGGCAGCTCTGTCCTTGGGAAGATACTATAGATAGATTACTTGTTTGAATAGTTAATTGCCAGGGTTTTTTCATTACTCCATTCGCATCCATCACCTGATCAGTCTCCTCTCCTGAGCGACATTTAACAAAGCAAAACTGAACTGAATTATTCCGACTCTCATATACTGGGACGTCAAAAAGAAATGACTGCAGGGTAACTGAGCCTCGGAGAAAGAGTAGAAGCAATTTCTCTTAATTAATCTACCCAAACATTGCACTATCAAGATGCATTGGGCAATAGTCCCTGGTCTATACAAAGCTTCTTTCCGTAGTAGTATAATACCTGGCTGTGTCGTTGATGGAATACAAAATGCAGTTAATTTGACAAACATATTTAAGCTTTTCTATAAATCACATCTTGGAAATGAACTCAAGACTTAAATTTGCCATTGTCTATTTTATTATGAGTTTAAATCAGAGTGGTATTGACTGGAGTTTTCGATTCACAGAGAATGCATTTCAGTAATAGGTTGCAGGACTATCTTATAGCTTGTTTTTAATCCAGTGGGTCCTTTGTGCCGGTCTCATGCCGTGAAACAATGTGTTGTGTGAGAAAGGGCATCTGGCGTTTAATGGATCAAATGGTAGAGTCATTGGTCGTCTAAAAAACAAAAAGTTGGCAGTTTTATTTGCCTCCAGCTATTGCATATACGGTCACTGTGTACTTAGGCAAGACACTTTAGCCAGTTTGCCTGTGTAATCAAGATTGTTTATTTGTCATATGCAGGATAAACACAATGCAATGAAATGCTTTGGATCAGAAGAACTGTTGACTTGCTAAGATAGTCAAGAAGTACTAATACAATGCAATAAAAATACAAGGGAAAAAAGTAAGCAATATAATAAAATAAAATGTAATAAAATATAATAAAATACAAAGGTACAGGTAGGATTAAATAAGGTGTAAGTAGAGTATTTCACAGATTGCACATAATACAGTATAAGTATTGCACGTGGGTTATTGCACAGGTTATTGCACAGGTAACAGTAGCATTTACAGTGAGGTAGTGACATATATGATACATTCATATAGAGCAGCAGCAGCAAACATATTATGCATATAAATGTATATGTGACTGGTGGTGTTTAGAGATGCTGTTGGTGCAGATTGTTTGCCACATTTTAGTCTCTGTGAGTGTCCAAAAAATGCATTTAAAGGTGCTCTATGTAACTTTTCTGGATGAGGGTTTGCTACCTGCATGTCCCCATGAAGATTTTATTGTGTTGTACTATGACATTGTGTGGAAATTTATATTACACTGGTCTACAAGCAAAATGCTTCCAGAACAAAAGTAGTGACATTTTTCTTGATTTAAGTCACTAATAAAGAAAAAGTAAGTCAGAAGTGCTGGTTGGCTATAGTTTCCAAAGTATAGTATTGGGTCAAAATAGGAAATTTATGCAAAATCAAGCAAAAATGGTAGTTTACCAGAAGGTACAGTGAGTCTACAAGCAACCAGTTCTATCTGAAAGCCTGTCTGCACATTCCAATACATTCATTTTAATATGTCTAGAGTTTTAACATGTATCAATATGATGCCCGGGTCTTTCTGTGTGGAGTTTGCATGTCCTCCCCATGTCTGGGTGGGTTTCCTCCGGGCACTCCGGTTTCCCCCATCAACCCAAAACATGCACCATAGGTAAAAATCCTCCAGCTGAGGTCCTGACCAACCCTAAGCAACAAGATCATGGAGATGGTCCCCGGGCGCATGTGCTGCCCACTGCTCCTAATAATAAGGATGGGTCAAATGCAGAGGACTGTATGAGATCAATAATGTCAATAAATTAAATTAAATTATTATTATATCATTACATATCTCAAATACATTAGCTAACCAGCACAGTTATCAATTGATTCTCAGTATCAATATAAATGAGATTTAGCCACTTTTATCTCAGAAGCAGATTAAGTCCAAAAATTTGTAGACCTGTGATTTCGCTCAATTTGTCTTTGTGTAAATTAATGTGTTTTCTAACTTAGACCAGACCAGACCAGACCGTTAACATGTGGAGGATCAACAGACACAACTGTCTCCACCCTCAGGAAGCCCTTTGTTGTACTACCTGTCCTCAAATAGTTAAGTTGATTAGCATAAGTCTGTGAAACAAAAGTCACTCTGCTTTGAGATATATGTACGTTATATTTCTGTATAAATACTCAGAGCTTAGATGTTCTGGAGGAGAGATGCTCTGAAGAGATGCTCGGAGGAGAGATGCTTGGAGGAGAGATGCTTGGAGGAGAGATGCTCTGAAGAGACAGTCGGGGGAGAGATGCTCTGAGGAGATACTCTGGGGGATGCTCTGAAGAGATGCTCTGGGGGATGCTCTGGAGGAGATGCTCGGAGGGAGAGACTGGGGAGATGGAGAGATGGAATGACTGGAGAGAGAAGACTCAGGAGAGGCTGTTGGTCTCTGGCCAGGGCAGGCCTAGGCTCTGTCCACATCTGATCTAACAAGAATAAACCTTTGTCTGTATTCCAAAAACTCCCCGGGCTTCGCAAATGGATTAATTATTTATCATCAAGAGATACATCATTTTTTCCACCACATTAAACTTATCTCTATATTCTTTTCATTCTGTTACATGTGTTTAGTGTTTTTTTCACCTTCAAGGTTCAAAGCACTTTACATCAAGGAACCACTCACCCATTCACACACAGCTAGCCCAAGGACACAATAACAGCATTCTGGGAGCTGGGCTCGCACCACCAACCTGTGGGTCAGTGGAAATGACCGCTCCTCCAATTATGTTTTTCAATGGAAGATTTGAACCGCCAACTTTCGGATCAGAGGAGAAACACTCCAACTGAGCTACTGTTGCACCAGCACTCAAAAACAAAGTGAAAAACATGCATTCTTACTGTGAGTGTACTTGCCTCTCCATGGATCTGACTTGTCTCTGTCAAGATAGAACTTAATCCTGTGGCATATCTGCCTCCATAAAAAGTGAGTGAGTGCGCCTTTAAATTGAAAACGTTATTGAAGTATTAGGTGTGACTTAGAGCGAGACAATTTTTCACAGTTTTTGTAATAAAATGCAAATTGTTGGAAAAAACACACAGGTAATTTTGAATCATGGACTAGAAATTGCTTTACGGTAGAAATGATAGAACCAGCAGCATAATCAGTGGAAGGATCATTCGGTGAATCCAGCACAAGTTGTTATTGTAAATGATAATTTCCTGAGCCGCAGGGAGCTCATTCAGACCTGATTATTCCTGTGAGGGCTGCTATAAAACCTGACTGGATCCACTGACTGAAAACTCCACAGCATTAACTCCTATGAGAGCAGGGCATTATGGGAGAGCACCTACTGATATATGCACTCACCCACCCAGACACTTCATCACAAACTTCACATCCTGCAGAGAAGAGGACGGGCAGAGTGAAGGGAGGACACAGGGAGAGGGAGGGAAAGAAAGTAAAAAAGAGACAGGGCAGATAAGGAAAGAGGAGCTGAGAGAAGGAGAGGGACAGAGAGAGAGAGAGAGAGAGAGAGAGGTGGGGGCAGAGGAAGAGAGAAAAGAGAATTAGATAGATAGATAGATAGATAGAGAGAGAGAGAGAGAGAGAGAGAGAGAGAGAGGAGGTAGAATGAACGAGGGAGAGCAGTATGAGAATAGAGATAGGGTGGATAACAAAAGGAAAGGCTGCATGAAAGAAAGGGAAAGACAGAGAGAGGGAAGAGGAAGAGAGAGAAGAGAGAGACAGAGATAGATAGATAGATAGATAGATGATAGATAGATAGATAGATAGAGAGAGAGAGAGAGAGAGAAGTAGGTAGAATGAACGAGGGAGAGCGGTATGAGAATAGAGATAGGGTGGATAACAAAAGGAGAGGCTGCATGAAAGAAAGGGAAAGACAGAGAGGGAAGAGGAAGAGAGAGACAGAGATAGATAGATAGATGATAGATAGATAGATAGATAGATAGATAGAGAGAGAGAGAGAGAGAAGGAGGTAGAATGAAAGAGGGAGAGGGGTATGAGAATAGAGATAGGGTGGATAACAAAAGGAGAGGCTGCATGAAAGAAAGGGAAAGACAGAGAGAGAGAGGGTTGCGGGAAGAGGAAGAGAGAGGGAGAGAGAGAATGAGAGAGGGAGAGGTAGTGAAAGAGGGAGTAGAAGAAGTATAAGACAAGAGACAGGGTGGATAAGAAAAGGGGAAGCTGAGGGAAGGGGAGGGAGAGAAATGTGAAATCCAAAAAGAAATAGGGAGAGGGGGTGGGAGAGGAGAGACAGAAGAGGGAGAGAGAAAGAAGAGAAGCAGTAAGATGGAAGATGTGACAGAGGAGAGAGAGAAAAAGAGACAAGGAGAGTTAAAAACAGTGACAGAGAAAAAGAGAGGGGAATGATAGAGAAAGTTATGAGAACAAAACACACTGGAATTCTCGAGCTTAAACATACTGGAATACTTAGCCACGTGCCTCCTTTATTTGTCTCCACACTGGAAATGTACAGAAGAGCCCAAGTACAGGGGGAGTGGGGAGAGAGAGAGAGAGAGAGAGAGATTTTTTCAGTGTGACAGGAAGGCATTCCAGTGTACCTGGAAGTCACCGTGCAGGTTCATTGTAATTTACATTGCCTCCAGAAATCTATTCATAATAACTGGATGATAACTCATTCTTTCTGGAATTAATACATTTTGTCTAGGTTAGAGTAATTGAGCGGAGCTCGTTGATCCGAAATATATACATTTTTTCCAAATAATTACGCTTTGAAACAAAAAATACAGGAGTGCCATTGAAAAAAGTTGGCGGTCTCAATTTGGGCGCTCTCGTTCCTGAAACTGACCATGGCGGACGTTCCTCATCATAACAGCATGGAAGAAGCTATAGGAATTTTACGCAACATCTTGGGTTCACCAGGTATAATCACCAGCACTATTTCAAATGCCATCAACTCAGTGACGCAAATTAATTCTACTCCAATGCTTAATGCGCCTCAGGTTAATTCTACTCCAGCTCTTAATGCCGAAATAAGGAATTTGTTTAGACCAGACAGAAATGGTGCTAATTCTACACCCATGCCACCAACAACACTGAAGACTCCCAGGTTTCAGGCCAGGCGTTTTAGCCGCTGGAATTCAAGAGGAAAAAAAAAAAAAGGTAAGGTATGCAACTAGGGTGGCCACCGGCATAAAACAGGAAAGGAGGACACTTGTGTCCAAAAAGTAATTTTTTTTATAATTTTTATAAAACATTTTATAATTATGATCAAAGGAGAAGTTCAATTTGTCAACTGGACAAAGTTTGTTTGGTTGAAAACGTTTCGCCGCTCATCCGAGAGGCTTCGTCAGCTCTGGTTATTGTACTGGTTAGACCCTGCTTATATCTAGCTGCCGGGAGGCGTGTCTGACAATGACAAAAGCTCTGAAAACGATCCCCCTAATCTGTCTCTTTGTTTTTCAAATTACTCTGACGGCTGTTTCGACCCCCTATTCAACGTCTAACGACCCTCTCCACCCCTCTGCCCTGGCTCTGTTTGACTGGTCTAAGAATCCCATTATAAATGGGAGACAGGTTATATCTCACTCCCCCATTTCTGTTTAATGACGGATTCTCTTTTTTGACAAAAATAGCCTCTTTAACTCCCCTCTCAAACCAGTTCTTTTCCCTGGCTAAGATCTGAACCTCACTGTCCTCAAAAGAATGGCCCGTGGCTTCTAGGTGAAGATGTACCGCAGAAGCCGGTCCACTCTGGCACGCCCGTCTGTGTTGGTACATCCTCTTGTGAAGTGGCTGTTTTGTTTCCCCAATGTAGCGCTCACTGCAGTCTTCACTACACTGAATGGAGTAGACCACATTGCTTTGTTTGTGGCTCGGTGTTTTGTCCTTTGGGTGGACCAGTTTTTGTCTTAAAGTGTTTGTGGGTTTGAAATAAACTGGAATTTCATATTGTCTGAAAATCCTCTGTAGTTTTTCCGAAACGCCGGCCAGGTACGGAATCGCTACCCCTTTCCTCCTGGGTTCGGATTCTCTGTTGTCTTGTTTATTGTCCTTGTCTCTCTTGGTTTTGTTGACAGCCCATTTAGGATATCCACAAACAGAGAGGGCTTCCTGCACATGTTGCTCTTCTTTCTCCTTGCCCTCTGTGCTTGTGGGAACCACTTGGGCCCTGTGTTGTAATGTCCGAATAACACCCAGTTTGTGCTGCAGTGGGTGGTGTGAATCAAAAAGCAGGTATTGGTCTGTGTGTGTGGGCTTCCTGAAGACTTCTACTTGGAGTCCCCGGTCTCCTCCTATCGTTACTGCACAATCTAAGAATGCCAATGTGTTATCCTTGGCATCTTCACGGGTGAATTTGATGTTCGGATCTACAGAATTGATATGTGCAGTGAAAGGTTCCAAATCTTGAATTTTGATTTTTGTAAAATTATCATCAACATAACGAAACCAGTGTGTGGGAGGAGTGCCTGGATATGAAGCTAAGGCACTCTGTTCAAATTGTTCCATGTATAAATTAGCCATGATAGGGGAGACCGGTGAGCCCATCGCACAGCCATGAATTTGCCTGTAAAAGTTCCCTCTGAACTGGAAATAGGTGGTATTTAGACAAATTTCCAGCAGTTGGCAGATTTGGTCAGGAGAAAGTTTGGTTCTCTCTTCTAGCTTGGAATCCTGTAGTAAACTCCTTCTCGCTGCTTCGACCGCTACAGCTGTGGGGATACAAGTGAAAAGAGAGGTTACATCAAAGAGCGGCGAAACGTTTTCAACCAAACAAACTTTGTCCAGTTGACAAATTGAACTTCTCCTTTGATCATGGATTCTACCTGGACGACTGAGGGACTTTTCACGCATTTTATAATTATATAATTTTTTTTATATCTGCAAAGTGCGAGTCACACTAGAATAATATTTTTGTCTGTAGGGAACAAGGACCAGACCACCCGGCTCATTGAGCTGAGGCGGGACTTGTTCCATTTCGCAGACGCCCATGATCCCCGGACTGCACTCAGGGCTCAGCGAGTATGCACCGCCTCGACTGCAGACTGAGACCACACTCCGAACCGTGCACTCGCTGAATTGGGAAACGCCGAACATCGCAGAGTAGCAAGTGTAAATAATGGGTGGAGATTTTTGACGATTTATGCAACGGTGGTCGACGAGGGTCTGAAAGGAGGACAAAATGTAAAAAAGGAGGTCACGTGACAGACGGCCGGACAGACAGCTCTAAAACCGGACTGTGCGGACGAAATCGGGACGAATGGTCACCCTAGATCAAACCCTGTAGCCATCATAAGTGTTTCATTATCCCAGTTGTCGGGGTTTTCCTCCATAATGTTGAATAAATGATGTAGATCTTGTTGGTACATGCTTATTGTCTGAACGAGCCTAGAATTGGAGCTCCATCTCGTCGGCGCTGCTCTGGGTAACCGTCGCTTTACAACCTCATCCATTAAGTGGCTGCGCTTTGTGGACTTGCTAAAAAACGCACCTAGTCCCTCAGCTGTTTTAAAAAAGACTCGGCATGCAGGTAGGGACTTGTGGGCATAACTTGTGGGCATAACAGTGGGTGAACATTGCCTCAGGAACCTTTTCTCGAATATTAGCCTGCACCCCATTAAGATCTGAAGCCATCACAGAAGCCCCATCGTACGTCTGAGCCACAAGCTTTTCAACACAAGTGTATTTCTCCAACACACCCATTACATACTCACCGGTCTGCACTCACGTCGTCAAACCCCAAAAACGCCTCCTTCACGTCACAAGATGCCTCAGTTTTAGCTACATAGCGTAAAACTACTGAGATCTGAGCTTTGTTTGAAATGTCCATTGTCTCATCTACTTCTCCAACAAACGACGCTGCGTTAATCTCATTTTTAAAATAATTTCTAATGACATCACCTATTGCTTCAATGAGATCATTTTGTATTCTGTTTGACAAGCCAGAGAACACAGTGGATGTATTTAAATATTTAGTTAACTTTTCGTCTTTCTCAGCAAAAGCATACAATAGTTCCACATAGTTGCCTCGATTAGCAGATCCCACACTCTCACCATTACCGTGAAATGCAAGCTGCTGTTTAGCGAGAAAACAGGTACCGTTGATGAGGTCTTTTAAGATCTCTCTGTTTTCTTTTACCTTTGTGTTGTGCATGCTAATGTTAAGTCTCCACTGTTCATTCAAGACCAAGTCTATCTGAGAAATCCCAAAAGTTTTCAAAGTTATCTGGCTTTGAATATGAGTAGCTGATCATTCATGTTTGCTTAGACTTCTAGGCAAATTCTTCATGTCACAATATCCATTTTGCATCCAGACATTGTCACTCGCTGAAAATAGAAGGCAGGGGAAGCAGAAAAGGCGGTTTCTCATTGAACATCCACACAACCATTTTTTTTCGGGTGTACCAATCCGTTTGAAAAGATTGAATAACGTTCTTTCCCATGGTCTGAAGTAATCCTCTCAGCTTCGGTGTTGGTCTTCCTTTAGTTATTACCTCCTATTTTGACCATTTTGATAAGGCGGATTGTAAATGCAATATAAAAAAGAACGAAGATGATTGTTGTGGTTTTGACGCATGACGGCGGCAGCCCAAGAATCTATGGGCTCACAAACGCCCTGTTTGGCGTACTGTTTGCCGCACCCTTTGCCTTTTTTATTGAGGTTTTATGATTAATCTGCGAGTTTTCACTTTACAGAAACACATTTCATACATTGTTATGATTCTGAAAGGACATATCATATAATCAGAGTATTTGAAAGCATTTTATATGCAATATACAGAGGGTTAGTGAAACACAACTAGCATCGCGTAGTTTGCGAGGGATTACATGATCGACTGAGGGCACAGCAAGGTGTTGTCCTCCCTGTATTTGAATGGGCCATACAAAAATTCTGCAATTCTTAATAATAAAAACAATAATAATTTTGGGTTCAAATGGAAAAGGGGTTAATAAATACATGCAAGCTGAAAAATATTAATAATAATATTTATTTTATTTTACAATTTATCCTTTTTTCTTTTCAAGATTAATAGGTGAAGCTCTGCCTCCCCTGACCGCACATCACTGGTAACCACAGCGTGGCGATATTCGCTAACCAACCCCACGACCACGAGCGTTGTATTGTTTTGATGCAACAGTTCCATTGCCAACATAATTAGTTCTGTTGGAAGAAATTCTCAAGACCTCGTAGGAAAAATGCAGGCACTTTAATGTTGATCAGCAGAGGATACAGACATGATTCGTTCAGATGTCCTGTCGTCTCCTTGTCTTGGTACAGAACTGGGGTAAATTTAACCTACAGAGTAGTTAACCATTAACTCATTACTAGGACCCTTAGGTAATGAACTTATGCAAACAACGTATCATGGTGGTACATAACATGGTAATAAAACACAGGCAAAGTCCAGTTTAAAAGACCACGTCTTCCAGGTTTTTTAACTGAATCAGCATAAATCAGCCATAGTTGTCGTAAACCTCAATGTATTAGTAACTATTGATTGATAACACAAGAACAGGACATCAGCGACCTTTGACGTATTTCATAACAAAGATATTTTCCTCACAGTTCCCTCCCTTTGATCACATAAACACATGTGATCACACTTACATAGTAGAGTGGCAAGATGCTCCCTCTACAAATAAAATTAATCATCTCAACATAACAATTTAACCTTAGCATTCATAGAGCATAACACATCTCAATGTCTTTATGTCAATATATCATGTAAATCATTGTACAAAACTCGGACGGCAGAATAAGTCACAAGGAGCAACACCTTAGGGCTTAGAATTTAGATCATTTATTTATTCAGCCAGAACTTAATTCGTTCAGTTTTGATTAGACTAGATTGATGTATCAGTAAGTCGAAATTAGGGGTCGACTGGAAGCAACAAAATTCATAATGGAGGATCCCTTCGCTCCAGGGCAGTAGCGATCAGACGCTCTATTAAACCTCTGAGGCAAGGGACAACGCAACAGCCAATTACAATTAAAATAGCAATTGCAGTCACTATGAAAGTGATAATGGAGACAATTGTCGCAGCCCATGGGCCAAACATTTTATGAAACCAACTTGTCCAGGCATGTTCAGGTACACCAGAGTTTCTTTAGGCTGTGGGGACAAGGACCTCTTATGGACATGGTCCGGTCCCGTTTTATATGGAACTTGAGTCGGTTTTAAATTCAATGAATCTGTAGGACCTATAATGAATGGGATAATTAGCATAATTGGCACACACACACCTGACCATGTTGGAGATAGTATTGCATATAGACGGAAGTCTGCACATAACCACCAAATATCTGCTCATGAAATGGATTGATTAGTCAAAAGTGCAAAATTGTCATAATTGTCAGAAGTAAAAGTCTGATTACAAAAATTATTAGTGAAACCCTCAATGTCAACTCTGTTGTCACTCCTTATGTCTGCGTTTGTGATCGTATCTCTGAGAAAACATGTATACATTGCAGTTCCCATTTTCCAAGTGGTGGGTATGTCCTTTGAAGTTACAACCAGTAACTTGTCATGGAGTTAATAACACTCATCAGTCCGTTCAAATGATTTTCTAATGAAGAGCTTAAGTATACTCGTCAAGTCCTTGTTATTGGAATATGGTATGGATGCAGTAGTTAGTTGTGGTCTGGCAGCCGAACATACAATACAATCTTCTGTGGTCAGAGTATGGGCCGTATACTGTACTCATTTTAACCAAGTGTTTTCTGTCATTTCCAATCCTGTCTCTATTTGTATTGCTTCAGTCAAAGAATTTATTTCATTCACTGGGGCAATCTTATTAATTACTAATATGGTTATGTGGATATAACCTTCAAAATTTAAATTAATTCTCCGATTACATGAAACAGTGGTGATTTTTGAGCACTGGAAACCTATAGCATATATTCCTAAGTCACTAACTTCTGGATTTTGAATAGATAGTTGCATCGCTGAGTAGGGGATTTACTCCCTCTGCAATGCTTTAGATCTGCTTGATAAGATGCCTCATCTTTCCTGATCTTTGTTAGGGTAATTCTCTGCTGTTAATCAGTTCTAAAATCACCTTGGTCTGTATTATGATGATCGTCCGTACTAGAAATTGCTCTGGTATTGTTTGTGACCCTGTGGTCCTCATAATTATTAGCTCTGGTCAGACAAGTGTCTTTACAAACAATTTGGGTATTAAAAACATGATCTATAGCGGGTATGTTTGACATACAGTCCAATATTTCACATACGTCGAATAAAACATTACATGTTTGGCCTTCATAGCAATATTTTTCAATTCTGGAAATTTTAGGAAGTTCTCATTTTGCCCTTTTTAGTGCTCCTTGTGTCTTACCCATATGGTTGGCTGAGTTGGTCGTGCCGTGAGTGGTCGTTGTGGTTGTCGTGTTGTTTGCCAGCCGTCCAAGATCAGTCTCAGTCAGTAGAATGTATCCCCATACTATAACAACAGAGAATAATATAATCAGCGTAGTCAAGATTACACATTGTAAATTTAACAAATTATCATAATATGGCCTATACTGTCCTTTTTCTTCTCTATCTCCTCGATCTCCTCCCTTTTTCCTCCTCTTCTGGAGCCTCAGCGGCGAAGGGTCGGGTGGGGTCATCAAGCTGTTCATCGGTATCAGCATCCGGTTCTGCATAGGCAGCTTCATCCTGGTTCCAGTAGTCCATTGATGGTTTCTTACTTCCTGCTGCTTGTTCTTCTTTGAGTTCATTTTGGTATTTCTGCAGTTGGAGTTTCACAGTGGCCAGTTCCAGCTCTTGCTTCTTCTCCTCGGCCTCTTTTTCCCCCTCTGGTACTTGTTTATTTGATGGCTGCAGTGTGCGTCGAACTCATCATCAGATTTAGTGTATATGCCCATCACATCGTCCAGAGCGTCTTGCACTGCTTTTGGCATACCTTTCACCAGAGCTGAGCGATAGATGATTGACATTCCTGCTCTGGCATCGATCCGCTCTCCTGTGGCATCATGGTATAGATTAGTGGCACGTTGTTTGTAACTGTAGTAGTCTTCGTTGTCTTTCATTTGCATTGACAACAATTCTTCGGTCACGACAGAAGGATAGCGTTGACTGAGTTCGCTCTCCAGCACATCACGATAGTTGTATACACCTTCTTGATTACGCAGTGTATACCTCAAGCTCCTTTCGATAGCTCTTCTGATGTTTCTGGCAACAGTTTCGTCAGCAGCTTTGGTCAGAGCGGCCTGTATATCACCCCAGCAAAGTTGGTCTCCTGCGGTTTGTTTGAAAAGAGCTCTTAGCCATGGTAAGCCACCTTTGGTAAGTCTTGGAAGTGTCAACATCAAAGCACTCCAGTCTTTGATTGGAAATGGCTGATAGACCACAGTTTGACCATCTGTTCTCACTGGATACACACTTGCTTTTGGCCCTTGTTCCTTCCGATGGCTGGGAGTATAAACTCCTGTCAGTACTTTGTGTGTTGCTCTGGAGGATGAGTCTTCTCCAAAATGGGAGGGCTTCGAGAATGTAGCAGCTTTAGTATCGGGGGTTCTCAGCTTGCCGCTGGTGTAGGGTGAGGGATGGTATGGTCTTGGTGACTTGTGGTAATAATCTCTTCGTTCAATAGGTGGGTCGGGCAATGGTCGGTACCTGTTATCAAGTAGAGAAATCTCTCTGTCAGTGTCCTCATCCCAGTCTTTTGCCCTTCTACTTCTTCTGTGTGACCTTCCTCTTCTCTCAGCAGACCCTTTTTCATCTTCAGTGTCACAACAAAAGTCTCTGAATTGTCTATGAGTTAACACTGGATCTTCCTTTATTTTCTCTTCTTTTCCGGTTTTCTTTAGGACCAAGATAGAAGACAGTTCTTTGGTATCTTGTAGGACTTTCAGCTCTCCTGCCCATTTTTGTAGCTTCTTAATCATCTTGAGTTCCTTCTCGTGCTTTTGTATTTTTGCTTGACGATTGGAGTCGTTTTTGATCTTCTGTATGTTTAGGCGGTTTACTTTATACAGGATGGCATTTCGTTTAGGCTCCAGTTTGCATTGTTGTATTTTTTCTTTGTAATAGTCCTTGATGTTTTTCCACTGCTCATCTGTTGGGGCTATGGCGTCCTCCCCTCTGTGTATCATCTTCTTTTTGGTGAATTTTTTAATCAGGGTTTTGATTTCAGTTTGATTTGCTCGGGCTTGTTTGGGGTCCGCTTCATCCTGGAGTGCTTTATTCAACCAATATTCTGTCAACTGGCCAACCATGATAAAGTGTGAGGACATTTTGTGGTAATTTGTTTTTTTAAGTTGAATTATTTATTTATTATACAAATTTTGGGCACAACGTCCAGTTTATGGCTTTTTAGTGAATGTATCGCTATTTTGAGTACTATGTACTTTTGATTCTACCTTTGGGCTCTACAAAATTTAATTCTTGGGGGCTTCTCCGTTCTATAGACAGTTCTCTAGAAGGGAGAAGAAATTTGACTTAGATAATTGTGACTTCGGGTTATAATTAGTTTAAAATATTTAATTTAAAATTTTAATCACCTGATTTACGCACAGTTTTTTCCCTCAATTAGAATATGTGTCCGTCACGTTTTGTTGTCTGCGGGACGGTCCCGGTTGCAGCTATTAAGTTTTAAGCTTCTGCAACAAAGAGAGAGAAGTAGCGCAGGAGTAAACGTAGAATTTTGAAAATAATTATTTTATTAATATTTAATTTAGATAAAACAAAAAACTCCCAATCTTAAGTTAATTATAAAAGCAATTAGTTTATCCAGTACCTCCTTTAATGTGACAGGTGATATAACCTTTTATATTTTTGAATTGTACCCGAAAAAATGAACTGTAATAAATTAAAAACAACCTTTAACAATTTAAACCTCTATACTCCAATTATTTGTATTAAATTTTGAAATGTATCTACCTCCTCAATTGTTTTAGGGCCTGATTGCCGATAAGATATTTACTTTAATAATTGCAATGCTGTCTCAATAGCTTAAACTGTTTCTTATTTATTTATTATTTCGTTCATTGATGGCACCGTGCAAAGAGTAATTCTCACACTGCTCCTTTAAACTCAAACTAGTCCAACTCGTACTGAGCAAACATACAGACCAGAGGCGCTCCGAGCCTGAAGCAACAAAGCGCTTTCTTTAATTCCCACATAACACTCAAAATACAGATTGACACTATTCTATCCTTGTCCCTAATTTTTCTAATTCCTTTCTCAACTCTTACAGCATTAACAAGAACAACAACATTAATAGCTCATATCTTTCCCTGTGACCTCTTGACCTCTCTGCTCACTGCCGCTCATACACGCACACACACACCTCAGAGAGACCGCAGGCAGAAATAGACAAACACTCAACAAGATTTATTATTCCCATGAAATGAATTAAACTAGCAAATCTTTGAGAGCTGAATTTAAAATATTTACAATTGTATTAAATTTAGAATTTATTGGTTTAAGTAAATTACACAATACAAGACTTTTACTTGAGATTTGCCAAAACAAGACAATTTTCAGTAAATAGAAAAATCTCCCGTTTCAGATTATTCTCCAAATATTCCAGGACATGTAATAATTTCAGAGACTTATTCCGAATTTTAAGAACATGCAATTTATTTCTAAGAACATGCAATTTTAAATTACTCAATAAATACAGAATTATTTGATCCAAGTATCATTTGTAAGATCATGACACTCACACAACCAGAATTTCCACAAACATCTCTCCAATAAATGCCATAATTCTTATCTTTCAACATTCTTCTATCACATTTTATTTATAATCAAAGCTTTCAACAAAACTCTACATAAAACACCATAGCCAATATTTTAACTCAAATCAAAACTGGGTTTTATCCAACATAAACAGCTCTAAACATCTCTCATCTCATGCTCGCTCAAATAAGTGCTTCTTAACAATTTCAACCATTTACAAAGTGCCATCAATTTGAACAATTCATTTATACTGTCTTCCTCTTTAAATCGACACCAAGAAACAAATCTCCCAGGTAATTCTAAATGTGTCATACCCGTCTTTTTAATTTTTTCAGTATCTGCGTAATTTTGGTGGAATTAACCGAACACAGACTTTTCGTTATATTTTCAGCTTTTTCTGTAATCTCCTTTACAAGCTCAGCTTTTAGTTTCAAGTGTATTTCTTTTTCACAAACTTTTGATGATGCTCTCGTAACAGTACTACCAGACGGGAAAGTCATGCAAAGGCAACCTGCTTGTGATTTAGGTCGGTTTTCCAAGTACAACTCAATTTAACTTCGGTCATATCAGTTTCCTGCACCAAAGTATTATTAATTTCGTCACAAACAAAATTGCGCATCCCATATAAGATTGAGTATGCTACGAGTGTCTGTCAATTTGTATTAGTTGCGTTTAGTCCGGCAATTTTATCATCCGGATTACAGGGTATAAATAAGATGTTTAGTTGGACAATTGACCTTCGGCCAATTTTACAGAAGCAAGTGACGTCATCCTGTTCTTCGAACTGTTACTTCTGCATCTTGGGTGTCTTGAGAGCTTAAGGCAATCAAAAACACCTATAATGTTACTTTCAGTATCTGTTGATACTATATTTTGGAATTCCTTTTTTTTGTAAACTCAAATTAGGAGTTTTTGTTTTTTCTTTTTGTGTAAAGTTTAACCACAAAAGTGTTTTTTTTCTTACAAAATCCGCTTTTTTTTCTCTCTCGTGCAAAGCAATAAACACGGAACTTAATTAATAACTTTGTTTTTTAATCACGCTTTATCAAATTTAAAGCTTAAACGCTCATTATTATTTTGATTCTACGCTCCTTCTTTTCTCACGTGTTGGCGTATAAACACGGACTTTTTTAATTACTGATTTTATATTGTTTTAAAATTACCACTTAATTTATTACAAAGGTCCCTCACAAAACATCACATATAATTTTGGTTTTGGCCAATGTGACAGATATTCTTTGAAAAAGGCACTGCCATACCGTTTTGTGAAGCGCTTCTGGATGCGTTGTTTCTCAGAGGGGCCTCCGGGGAGACGACGACCTGGTCCTTCTGCATAGTTCGATCACGTCGCGGTCACCAAGTTGTTGGAAGAAATTCTCAAGACCTCGTAGGAAAAATGCAGGCACTTTAATGTTGATCAGCAGAGGATACAGACATGATTCGTTCAGATGTCCTGTCGTCTCCTTGTCTTGGTACAGAACTGGGGTAAATTTAACCTACAGAGTAGTTAACCATTAACTCATTACTAGGACCCTTAGGTAATGAACTTATGCAAACAACGTGTCATGGTGGTACATAACATGGTAATAAAACACAGGCAAAGTCCAGTTTAAAAGACCACGTCTTCTAGGTTTTTTAACTGAATCAGCATAAATCAGCCATAGTTGTCGTAAACCTCAATGTATTAGTAACTATTGATTGATAACACAAGAACAGGACATCAGCGACCTTTGACGTATTTCATAACAAAGATATTTTCCTCACAGTTCATGGACACATTAATTTTGTTTTAATTAAATTTTAAAGTTAATTTAAATTTAAAGTTTTTAAAGTTTTATTTAGTTGTATTAAAGTTCGCTCCAGTCTCCGCTCCAAAAGGTAGTTCCAGTCAGAGTCTGTCTGCTCTGCAACAACTGTCTATTTATACTTTCCACCATATTGTGCAGTCGCTGAGTGTTGTTAAAGTCTGCCATAGCTTTGATTTTTTTTTTTGTTGCTTTCCTCCCTCGCTCGTTTATGAACTAGATGTGATGGAATGTTGGCGTGAAGTTTTAACGGTTACATTGTATTGTTGGTGGAGAGATTACTAACTGTAAATAGTCACCAGTGGCGATATCAGAGACATATCATGGAGATAAAGGGCTTTTGGTGACTCTGCCAATAGCTTGCCATAGATGTACTGTACATGTAAACGTACTGACAGTCATTCATTGTTCCCCTTCATGTTAATTACATGTTGTATCACAAAATTTTCTTTATCTACTGCAGCTTACAAATCCTCATGCCCTGTGGGAATAGGCTGGTTGCTCCATCACTGTCTGAGGGCCAGAAGATGGCTGCAAACCTCATTCAGAAAGTTTTCAAAAGGGCATCTTTGTATCTGAGGCCATCTGTATCACTTGAAGTAAGCATGCTGTCCTCGACTCATTCTGCTTCTGTTATTATAATCCTTTTGTTTGTCTTTATGCTTTCAAACTAAATTAATTATTGTTTGTCCTCAAGAGTATGGGTAGTGAGAGCTCAGAGGCAGAGGACAGCCTCATTGAAGAGGACACTGTGATGGGTATGTGTGTCACTGAGACCCCGTCCTGCACTGTTACTGCAGAACATTCTGCTAGCAGCCATCATGAAGCACCATCTGAACAACCATCGACATGTGGCCAGACAGTGACTATGGGACATATATAAATATAATTGAAGATTCTGAGGAAGAGGGTGATTTGCTTAGTGCTATTGTACTTAGCATTGAAGACCAGGCGTAAGTGTATCAGTACTAAACTTGTATCTTTGTTTCTGAACTGAACAAATTCCAAATAATACAACTGGACTTTTTTTTTTTTTATAAATGAAATCCTGTATTACATTCCACTGTAAAGCTGAATCAACTCGTTGTAAATGTGTTTGCAATTACTTGTTTCCTCTCATTTGAAGTTGCCCTAAAGAAGATATCCCAGTCAGTCTTTGAAAGAACTGGTGGAAAAAATCAACAGCAGGAACAGTTAACATAAATCGCTCCTGTGTCCTTGATGGAGCTATACGGGAATTTAAAAGGTTAACATTCAACCCCTGTAATACTTTGAGTGTGAAATTCTCCAATGACAAGGGGAGAAGTGAAGAAGCCATAGACCTCGGTGGGCCAAGGAGAGAGTTTCTTCGACTGCTCATGGAAGCACTTTCAGAGTTCGAATGGAACCAGGCCGAGACCCAGCTTTTTAGGTGGTCTCGGTTCGCTTTTTTGCTCCGGATCGAGATTTTTGATTTTTATTCACACCAGCCCAAAAGGTCTGAATCAAAGGAGAAAACAAACTCTAGTTTGTTTTTAAACGAACCAAACAAGGCAGGAGTGAAAACGACCTAAGAGCACGCTTTTGTTCCAGTACGCTCTGCAGCATGTAGAGGCTGCTGTTCCATCCTGTCTGCACATAAGAGAACACGAGTCACTTTATTTTTGTGCAAATTAGGTGCAGAGCACATAATGTATTAGTGGCTTACTAAATCAAGTGTATGGGAAATAGCCTAATACAGTGAACCCTCGTTTATCGCGGGGGTTAGGTTCCAGAAATAGCCCGCAATCAGTGAAATCCGCGAAGTAGGACAATTTTATATTTTACAATTATTCTACATGTTTTAAGGCTGAAAACGCTTCACCAGACACTTTATACACCTTTCTGAGACTGGTATTAACATTTTCTCACATTTTTCTCTTGTTTAAACACTCAAACTTTTGTAGATTTTCATTAAAATATATTAATAGTGGGGGGGGGGGCACGTGACACGCGGACACGTGCGCGCGGACACGTGTGTTTGTTTTGGTACCACATATCCATGCCATGTGCGAAAGTCGAGTGGAAAGCGACCTGGATATCATTTTGGGCAAGACTCAAGCCAATGCTAACAGTGCCGAACCGCTAACAGACGCCTCTGAGCACCAGTCCTCACCACAAGACCAGGTAAGACCAACCTGCGCTCACAAGAGTTGGTTGCATTTCACCCCGGCTCCAAAATCAGACCGCTATCAATGCGTCGCCAATACTCCACAGCTCTCTAGGACGGGGTCAGGTTCGTCCTCTCGGCGTGACGGGGAAGAGCCACTGTCTCTTCTGTGCGCGCGAGTGTCCTCCCCCCGCTGCGGCTCCCTCGAATGCGGCTCTCCCCGCTGCGGCTCCCCCGGCCCGTCCATGTTGATTCTTGGCTCTTCCATGGTCCGGCTCGCACTCTCTTCCATGGCTCGTGCAAGTAAACAAAGGCCACACCTCCTGTCACCCAGGCGCTCTCGTGAAGGAAATCAGAGACTCTGTCCCTACCATCCCTGGTCTAGACCTGGTTTAGTCCTGGTTTAGACCTGGTTTAGTCCTGGTTTAGACCTGCTTTAGACCTGGTTTAGTCCTGGTCTAGTCTCTTAGCTAATCAGGGCGCAGGACAGAATGTTACACTGTAAAAAAAAAAGTTACACTATAAAAAAAATTGAAAAAAAAGAAAAAAAAAATTGGAAAAAAAAATCCGCGAAACAGCGAGGCCGCGAACAGTGAACCGCGATACAGCGAGGGTTCACTGTAATAAAAAATAAATACATTAAAGGGACAGTGTGTAAGATTTTTACCCGTTAATTACTGAAATTGAAGATACCCATTCAAAAATACATTGTTTTCCAAGCCTTTTCACTTCCATCATGAAATCAAAGTATTCTTTTGGACTTAGATATAGTCACATAAAAGGGGGATCTTGCCCATGCAGAGGCAGCCATTTTGAATACGAGAGCCGCAGAAGGACATTTGGGCTCCCCGTTCGCCTTCGGCAAGGCTCGTGGTTTTGGGTAAACAACACAAGCATGCTGCCGGATCAGACTCGTAATGGATCTAACACGTGTTTTGGACTAAATTGTTTTACTGGATTTTATTCGCTGGATCCTTACGGACAAATTGAGAGCAAGTCTATGGTGAAATACAGAGTTTGACCTGTGGAAAGCATTCTAAGGTAAGCTAACCTCGTTTTGTGCTTTTCCGTATAAAAGCCCCATGTGCTCGGGGAGTGATTGTTTTGCAGGGAAATGAATTGCATAGTCAAAAAGAGGAGACTGTAAGGTTTCATTTGATGTGTAGAGTGTCATGGTACATGATCGGGAATGTGTGTTTTCATGAGAAAAGAAAAAAAAAAAAAAAAACGGGACCGCGCGGCGCGCAGGTCCCTCGAGGTCTGCCGTAGCTAAAACAGAAAGTGCAATAGCGACTATCCACCTATGCGCCACGAATCCTACACACTGGGGCTTTAAAGGATGCTGAGAGAGGAATCTCACCTGTACATCTTGCTGTAGGCGCTTAATATCCATGTTTAGGTCCATCTGTATGCCTTCTAGTCAAGAGTAAGCCAACGGGGAGTGTTTAAAGTGGCCTACAATCTTCCTTGCGTTGGCGAGGATCTCGGTCATGCTGCGCTAAGACAGCAGGCCCTCATGCACACAGAGTTGACAGGAATGGGCGACACAGCCCACACTCGGCACCCCCATATCTCTCATAGTTTTCTTCATATTTGCCGCATTGTCGCGCAAAATTACGTGGACCCGTTGCTTGTTGATTCCCCAGTTGTTTAGCATCTTTTCCATCGATTGCTGGATGTGTTCTGCGGTGTGCGATCCGCAAAATTCCTGGACATGTAGGGTAGCACGACGTAAAACAAAACTTGAGTCAATCCATTGTGCAGTAAGGCTTAGTAGAGACATTGGTGCCACGGATTAACTCCAGATGTCTGTGGTAAACAAAACATGGGGTACATCTGATAACAGGACATGTAGTTTGTCAGAAATCTTCTTATAAAGAGCTGGCAGAGCTTTTTCGGTGAAATAGTGGCGAGATGGCACTTCAAATCGAGGTTCGACGTGCTCCATAAGCATAAGAAATCCAGGGTTCTCTACAAAGGCGAATGGTAGGTCACTCATTGCGATCATTTGTGCTATCTTGGCTGTGGTCTCCTGTGCTTTCGCGCTGTCAAGGGGCATTTTTTCTAATTATAATATTATGAGGGGCCATTCAAGACATTATTCATTCTGGTCCTCTCACATACATATAGTCTCACGCTGAGAATATATGTATGTGAGAGTGAGAATATATGTATGTGAGAGTGAGAATATATGTATGTGAGAGGAGAATGTATGTGAGGAGAATGTATGTATGTGAGAGGAGAATGTATGTATGTGAGAGGTGAATGTATGTATGTGAGAGTGAGAATATATGTATGTGAGAGTGAGAATATATGTATGTGAGAGTGAGAATATATGTATGTGAGAGCGAGAATATATGTATGTGAGAGGAGAATGTATGTGAGGAGAATGTATGTATGTGAGAGGAGAATGTATGTATGTGAGAGGTGAATGTATGTATGTGAGAGGACCAGACGTCTCTGTCTTTCCTCCTTATCTCACTGCTCTATTGTGTGCGTGCCTCTCTTGTTTTTCGTAATTTTTCTCCCTTTTGGAGCAGATTTTCCAAATTCCTAAAATATGGATGTGATAAGTTGGACCCTCAATGCAAATGATACTCTTTTTTCAAGGAAGAGTGCCTCTCCGGGAGAAGCGGTGTGTCCGGACGGTACTTTTGTTGCTGCATATGCGAGGGACTCTTATAATGTGTGGCAAGTCGTATGTTTGGCACCAATGTACCTGGAGGATGTGGCAGATATTTACGTATTCGGATTTCTGATAGCTGGACATCTGTCTGGGATTGTCCATGATCTATCACAAAATTTGCAAGCTGGCAGCAAGTAAAGAGTCCCCCAAGCTGTCTGCAGTAATTTCGAGCCACTGTGAAGCTGTGGGAGATCTCGTGAAAGGAGTACATCAGAAAGTGGTACAGGTTGAGGACCATTTGGAAGGTTTTCACCTGAAGGAAACATCTCAACATTTGGATATCATCACGGGCATGCTTACAGAACTGGGTAGAAACAACGCAGCTCAGTCTGTGCGCCAAGAGGAACTAATGAGATCTTTCACGAATCTTCATGGAGGTATGAAGATGGGGGTCTGGCAGAACCAGGGTTCCAGCTAAATTGCTTGCTCACCTGGGTCTCTAAAATGTATTTCATTATGCTAAATTAATGCCCTGTAAATCTGTCCTGTCTCCTGTGAAAATCTGACTCCGAACGGTTATCTGTGTTTTTACTTGGCTCCCCTGCATGAACACTCCTGTAACGAACAGGCCGTTCGTTACTGAATGAGTATCCACACATGCACTTTCATAGACTTTGCACTTTATATATATTTACATTGCACCTTTAGAGCACGGAGCACTTACAAGATACGCTAATTTGCACATATAAGATTGCACACATTTGTATTGTTTTAAAGTATTTATTGAAAACATTTTTAGCGTTTGTCACGGAGTCCGGTCGGGCGGGTGCTTCCGGTAATGGTGGCCGCCGGTCTGTGGAGACAAACAACAACAATCAATGTGCAATATGTGCCACTTTTTAAATTAGTTGTGTCTTGTGTGTGTTTGCGTGTGTGGGATGTGGATATTTTAAAGTGTGAAAGTGGTATGCGTGGGTTGAGTTGTGGTTTTACTTACCTGTGTCTCATGTCCAGGTGTCTGGCCAAAAGATTCCCCGGGGGACCAGACACCATTTAAGAGTTCCGGGCCAGCTCAAGACAGCGGACATCGGGGGGAGGAAATGCCACCTATTTTAATTGGGTTTATTCATTTTATACTTTATTAGGTGTTTGGTTTCTAAGAGTTTATTTTTGTATGTGGGTTTTATATGGTTTATTTGATGATGGGTATTTTATTGGAGGATTTTAACTTAGTTTTAAACAGCTAATGTTAATTATACACCCCTTGGAGTTTTTATGGTTTTACCCAGCACTATTTAAGCCACCTGTATCCTATCATTGATTGCTCTGCTGCTGGAGAAGAGCCACGCTCCTATCCTCCTTGCACCTTAATTTATTTTGCACTGCACTTTGCACGTGAGCACTTTATATTTTTTGTGCAAACTGAAAAAAACATTAAAAAACTGTGGACCACGTCAACCCTGCCTCCAGTATCTGTTTGTGGAACTCACTGCAATCCAGCCGCTCTACCCGTCTTGGTCACAACTCCCAAGGCCACAGATGCGGCTTGTTATCATGGACTCTATAAAATCACCGGCACACACTATTGGACTATTCCTGCTGACATGTATTAAGTAAATGTTGCCCTGTCTTTTTTAGAAAGGTCTGCCTCTGCTCTCAGTTTCAATCAATTTCATTGATTTCTGATTTGATCCCTTGCCCCACCCTTCCTTTTGTCGCCAAAGAAAAAAACACCGTATGTTACCTGTCCAATTGTTTTTCTGTCATTACATGTTGTGAATAATTGTCATTGATTGTAATTGCATCTTTTTTATTCTGCATCTCCCAGTTGGCGGCGCGTGCAAGCGCAGCAGCCCCTCCCCTAGCCACTCTATCACTGTCCTGCCTAGTTAGTGGAGAAACGGAATTTCAAATTACTCTATGTACATGTACATATGTTTTTTCGACAATAAAGCAAACTAAGACTATGACTATGAATAGGAATAAATAATGTCTTGAACGGCCCCTCATACATATGTATGTTGTCTCCGTCCTACCTCCTCCCTGTGTTTCTCCCGTCTTTCTCGGCTCCTGGACCTGAATCTCATAGTTGAAGTGCATAGATGTTACACGAACCCTACAGAGCACCGTGACTAAAGATCACAGTTTGCGCTGAGTGGTTTAACTCGAGCAGCAGACAAGCAAGCAGTGATGTCCTAATTTACTGCACAGATGCTAAAGCCGGTTGGAATAACAGGGCTTGAGGGAGGTGAGGGTAGCGGTGACTGTGTACATGTGAATGAGCAAACATATGGCCCGTGACCAGCTGGGCAGAACGCAAATCCAACCAAGCCTGCTAAAAATCCTCCGCAAGCCAGATTAAAAGTGATAGCGCCACCTCATTAGGAACATGTCCAAAAGTTAGTCTAGTGAAAGTGAATCTGAAGCCGCAGCTGACATTACGCAAAGTGAGTATGATAGCTTCCAAATAAAAAATCTGAAAATGTGATTAATCCAAGACTGCACGTGCATGACTTGATAGATAATCCCTAACAGAAGCTGTTAACAAAAAGGGGACTCCTGCACTTAAAGTTTAAAGGAGTCAGAAATGACAGTGATTCTCTGGTGCGACCTGTGAGCTGATGACTGCGTAGGCCTACAAACAGGTTCACCTGACAGAAAGACATGGCGCGCTCCTCTGAGGACGCTTTAGCTCCAAAACACATTGAGCGCGCAGCTCAAGTGTTTGGCACAAGTCTGCGCACGGCTCCCAACAAGACAGTGAGTCTCAAATAGGTATAATTCAGCTGGCAAGATGAGTTACTTGAATCTTCATTTACTCTGCACGGCTTGCCTTTTAGCCTTAACTAGGCATACGTCAAATGTCTTAAGTGACCTGTCAAGTCACTGGGTCAAGCAGACACATCGTGTAACTGATATCCCCGGACTATGAGCCTATACGCACAAGACCAACAAGTAGCCAACTGCGTGGGCTTTAGAATTTAATGGATACTGTGGCGGTTGTTTGAGCAACACATCGCCGCGTAATTGGTGCTTGCAGCAGGCCACAATAAACACACACGAATAGTCATGGCAGCGCAGAGGAGACCTGGATGCAGAGGTCATCAACGCAAGGCGGTGACCCCTCCCACAGCCAAATAGAGAACTCCCTCAAAGCACCACAGAGCGCTGACTGAGGGGCAAGCGTTCCAGTGGTAAATAAAACAAGTTTGCCTGGAAGAATCCATGACTCATCGCTGTACTAGCGGCGAGTCTGGTAATGCTTGGTCCAGAATGCGCTGCCGTTGCGCGTAGACAGACAGCTAAGTGAACCAATCAGAGAACAGTTAACGGACAGCGACGTGATCCAAGCCGGTAGGAAGCAATGCAAAAACATATTTTTTGAAAAGAAAGGCCTCTAGAGCTGTCAGCTGCTGTGGTTTTAAGGAATCGATGTGTTTTAGGTCATTTAAGACCAATTTTACAGCTGAATGGAAGGGACGTTCAGTTCTCCGATGCGCCATCTTGATTCAAAACTGAGGAGGAACTTCCGCTGCCTAAGAGTGACGTTGCGGGCAAAGGCGGGTGCACTGACGTCACCATCTTTGAACAAATCAGAATCGCGGAGTCTGTTGTTAACCGGAGGAGCGAGGGTGGAGCGAGGGTGTCCAAATGGTATCTCGCTGTAATACAGAGTAATACAAATACAGAGAGATATCATTTGGCTGGCCAGGTAAAAAACAAGTAGAATTTAGGCAAAAACGACACAGCTCATCACGAAGTGGTCATTGAAACACAAAAGGTTTTAGAAAACAGAAGCCCTTTGCAAAAGCCCTCTTCGGTTATCTCGTGACACGTATACACGTACTACATATTGTAGTGAATACAATAGTGGTACATAAATGCAGAATACACAATGAGCTAGCTGTAATATGTCGCTTTCGGGGATATGAACATAAATAGTTATGACTTTTGTGTTGGTAAAGAATGACTAGTGAAATACTATGCATTTTGAGAAGTCCTTTATTTGCATTAACTCATCGTTCCAGTTTCAGATGCATTTCAGATGTATTTTTCTTAAATAAAGAAAGCAAAAAAAGTATTTACAAAAAAAATCCCAATAAAAGTAATAATCAATGGATTATCTAAAGCACCTCTCTGCATCCGGCAATTTGTTTCTGAAAAATAAAACAAAACAAAAAAATCTTTATATATTTACAGAACTGTCCTGAAATAGTTTCTACCTCTAGTAGAAAAGGCTATCAGATCATATATTTCATCAAGTCAATTTCTGTATGTTTCAAGTTTTCATATTTGGGTAAGTGTCTCTCCCACAGTTTCGATTCAGAAAAGGAAAAGACAGGTCAGTCACTACTGGGAGCCCATGGCTTTGAGGAAGCATTAAAGGAATATTAACGTTTTTTTACAATCCGAACCTTATTTCTGTAATAAAACAAGTTGTTTTACTCACCCATAGTACTTTGGTGTCATTTGAAGCAGTTTTTTAGATGTCGCGATATCCGTTAATGTGAGTGCTTGGGGCAGGTGATTGCAGTCACCAAATAACACAAACTTTATCACTTTTCAAATTACAGAAGCTCAATGTCTTAGTCTACACTTTCGTTTGAGTCCAAAGTGACCTCTAATCCGAGATTTAGCCGTAGTTTCGAGTAGATGAGGCCAGTGCGCATGTGCGCTTCACAGCTGATTTTGCTCTCAGCTCTCGGGACCCAAACATGAAACGCAAAGCTGTAAGACCTTTGGACCATCGTGTTTGCAGTTCCCACTTCAGTCAGGACAATTTTTTACCACCAAAGGAAAAGAAAGAAGGCCAGCAGATTCAGCACACGATTCTGAGAAGTAATGCGAAACCGATGGCTGTTCTCTGCGCTGCTCCTCAAACTGTCTCCGCTTCATTCTTTCCGTATCCATTCTGTCTCCTCATCCGTATATACTCCTCTTCAGTCCTCAGTCCTCCATAAGTCCACTTCAGCCTCAAAGTCCGAATCTTCTGCCATGTGTCGCTCGCAACAGAAAAGTTATTAGCGTCTTCTTATCTGCAAAACAGCTGTGAAACAGCGCATGTGCATCTACTCGAAACTATGGCTAAATATCAGATTAGTGGTCACTTTTGACTCAAACGAAAGTGTAGACTAAGACATTGAGCTTCTGTAATTTGAAAAGTGATAAAGTTTGTGTTATTTGGTGACTGCAATCACCTGCCCCAAGCACTCATGTTAACGGATATCGCAACACCACAACATCTACGAAACTGCTCCAAATGACACCAAAGTGCTATGGGTGAGTAAAACAACTTGTTTTATTACAGAAATAAGGCTCAGATTGTAAAAAAATTCATATTCATATTCCTAGAAGCCCATCCTGTAGTAGTCACGTCAAAAGTCATACTGTCATAGTGTCCTCTGTGAGGTCCATCAATAGGAAACGAGGAAAAAAATAGAACTGTTTGCTTAAAAACTCCATCTGTCAATTTAAGATTAGTTAGCAATGTACATTTTCCTGTCGACATTTCATCTGTATCATTATTATATAAACACACTTCAGTGATGCTGTACACCAGTGTTTCCCAACCAGGGGTACAAGTACCCCTAGGGGGTGTCGGCAGTGTCGCTGCCAGGCGCAGGGGGAGATTTTTTTTAATTTTTAAATTCTAATTTCAGTAAATCTGAGTTAAAGAAAAGAGAGAAAATGGCTGAGAATTAAATTTTCAAAGTAAGGAGATGAAATAAAATGATTTTCATTTAATAATCCGTTCTGTCACGTCCTACTTTAGGAGAATTATCAACACGTAAGAGTGAGGGGGTACTCGAGGTATGACAAAAAGGCTCAGGGGGTACACAAGACAAAAAAGGTTGGGAAACACTGATGTACACTAAGTGATGGAGTGTGTAGAATCCCTCAGTCGTCCAGGTAGAATCCCCATGGTAAAAGGAGAAATTCAATTTGTCAACTGGACAAAGTTTTTTTTGGTCGAAGATGTTTCACAGCTCATCCAAACTGGTTCGTCACTTCTGGTTAGTGCTGAAGGACACTGCTTATATCTAGCTGCAGGGAGGAGCTAACTACAATGAAATTACTCTGAAACTATCCCACCTCTTTGGCCCTGTCCACACGACAACGTTTTTTGGTGGAAACAGAGAAGTTTGTATTCGTTTTGGCCTTTTGGGCGTTTTGGGTGGGTGAAAACAGTGTTTTTTGAAAACGGGTTCCAGAGTG
The DNA here is from genome assembly GCA_036785185.1 of Paratrypauchen microcephalus. Classification (NCBI taxonomy): domain Eukaryota; kingdom Metazoa; phylum Chordata; class Actinopteri; order Gobiiformes; family Gobiidae; genus Paratrypauchen; species Paratrypauchen microcephalus. The sequence continues at coordinate 3,653,330 of JAVJIX010000002.1, read as the reverse complement.
GAGAAATCTCAGAACACCAGGGGTTGCGTTGTTGTGTGGGCGGGCAAAACACGACTTTTGGGAAAACGATGATGTTGCGATGCCGTTATCATCACGTGACCAGAAGGTAACCCTGCGCATTTTGCTGGTAACGAGTTTGTTATGCGGACATTTGTAAGTTTATTTGCACTGTTACATCAAAACCTATAGATCTACTATGCAGTGCAACACCAGTGGAGACGCATACACAATTACGCACGTCGGATTCTTTTAAGCCCACTGCCGTGTACAAGAAGGGCCACCAGAAGAAGATTTTGGGTGAGACCTGGGAGAACGAGTAGCTGGTGGGACAACTTCGTCAATGGCGTTGCCATGGATGATGAATGGAGAGCGAATTTCGCCATTACGCTCTATTACTTGAGCGACAAGGGAAGGCTACGAAAAACGGCGAACTCATTCGGACTGTCGTGACAGGCTGTCTCCGTCATCGTTAGACAGACCTGTAAGGCTATTGCTTTTCAACTCGGCCCGAAATACATCAAGCTGCCTTTCACGGAACCCGAGGCAGAGGAGCTTGTTTCGGGCTTCCGTCGTGTGCATGGCATGCCACAATGTTTGGGAGCGATCGACGGGACCCACGTTGAAATAAAGCAGCCATCCTCCAACACCACGGACTACATCAACAGAAAGGGCAAACATTCCCTAAACATACAAGCAGTGTGTGACAACAGGTACCAGTTTATGGACGTAATTGTGAAGTGGCAGTACGCACAACGCATGAGTGTTTGCCAATTCAAAGCTAAATGCATATTTTAAAACTGGAAAGATCCCGTCAATGAAAAGGCCGTCGGTGGGCAATGAGGAGCCCATATCAATTTGAGTGTATTGTGTGCTGTAAATAAAGAAATAGAGCAACCATTTCTTGTCTTTTTTATTGAACAAAAATTTTACAAACAGGCACATGCAGTATCACACACAAAAATATATACAAGCATTTCTGTTCTCTTTACACAAATTCACACAACTATATAGCTACCCTTTGGTGATGGTCCCCGGTTGTATATTCTCGCCGAAAAGCCTACATAATGTCTGAGTATGCTTGGGCAGGACTCCCAGTCGACGTTATGATGATACTGTTGTGTTTTGTAATCCAGCGTAACCCACAGAAGTAACTCCACTTCATCGTCACTCCAAACGAGAGTCGGCTTCTGTGCATGCGATGGCCAGTACTATCTTGTGTTTGCTTGTTTACAGAAGAGAAAGGACTTCATGCGCATGTGCTCTTTGTAGTATTGCGTGACTGGGGTCTCTGGCTGTTTCCTATTTACAGCGCCACATAACGGTGTGGCATATGTATTACATAGTTTTTACTCAGCGCTCCGTTTTCGCCTGGACGCAAATATTTACTGACACATGTGTGGACGCGTCTTTTTTCCAACCTGCATAAAAAAAAAATCCAGGAACGTTGACTTGTGGACGTAGCCTTTGTTTCCAGTTTCTGTCTGGGCTCTTGTTTAGCATACCCATTCAGTACCATAATGGGTGTTTTCACACCTCTGGACCAGAGTGGACCATCATCTGCCATACATCTCCACCTAGAAGCCACGGGCCACTCCTTTGAGGACAGTGAGGTACAGATCTTAGCCAGGGAAAATAACTGGTTTGAGAGGGGAGTTAAAGAGGCTATTTTTGTCAAAAAAGAGAATCCTTCCTTGAACAGGAATGGAGGGGTCAGACACTATTTCTCTCCCATCTATAATTCCATTCTCAAACCTAAATCAAAACAAACAAAGAAAACAATAGGGCTAGCCAGATCAGGCCCAGAGGTGTGATAACACCCATTAAGGTACTGAAGAGCCCAGACAGAAACTGGAAACAAAGGTAGTTTAAGAGTAATTTCATTGTAGTTAGCTCCTCCCTGCAGCTAGATATAAGCAGTGTCCATCAGCACTCTAACCAGAACTGACGAAGCAGTTTGGATGAGCTGCAAAGCGTTAAACTTTGTCCAGTTGACAAAAAAGAGCTGTGTTTGGACTGAACACGTTATGGCATGATCCCAACACCCCAAACACCCCATGCCTGCACAATGGAAGGGATGAAAATTATCTAGAACCATAAAAACAGCAGCTCGCTTGTTTGTTGTTGATTAAAAAAAAAAAAAAAGGTGGGACATAATGAGGGATCAGAAAGGAGAGAGAAGTGATAGGTAAAAGGAGAAATTCAATTTGTCAACTGGACAAACTTTATTTGGTCGAAGACGTTTCACAGTTCATCGAAGCTACTTCGTCAGTTCTGGCTAGAGTGCTGGTGGACACTGCTTATATCTAGCTGCAGGGTGGAGCTAACTACAATGCAATTACTATGAAAATATCCCACCTCTTTGTTTTCAGTTTCTGTCTGGGGTCTTGTTTAGCATACCCATTCAGTACCTGAATGGGTATGTAGTTAGCTCCGCCCTGCAGCTAGATATAAGTCCTCGACCAAATAAACTTTGTCCAGTTGACAAATTGAATTTCTCATTTTACCATGGATTCTACCTGGACAAATGAGGGATTCTTCACACATCGAGAGAAGTGATAGTTTGAGTCCATCCCTCAAAGAAGAAAAGGGGAACACACATGTATCCTCATTGAGGACTAATAGTAATATGAGTCTTCCTCTGACAAAGTATCATGTCTCTTCACAACCACCTGCTGGGTCAAGACCAAAACAGCAGCGGCTTTATAGTCTTTAGTCTTTGTCTGACTCCTCTTCTGCCTCATGGAGCCAGGTGAAGAATGCTGTGACAGACTTCAGAGCCACACCTTTGCCAATCTGCTCTGCTGGGTCTTTACTGGACTCCCATTTGTAAAAGGCCTCCTCTTTAATCACATCCTCATCGTACAAGGCATCGAAGAACACGTGCAGCAGATCTAGAGAAAAAGTTCAACACTGAAGTCATATGTAAATGAAAAACAAACTTTAAGGGGCTGTACCATAGACTGTATAAAAAAAGCAACAACAAAAAAAAATCCCACCATGAACATGTAGAGTCGGTTAATACAAACATTTTAAGACCAAAATGATGACTCACTGAAATAGTTACAGAGAGAGGGGCCCTAATATTCTAATGTAAGTCAATGGGAGCCAGAACACCCTGCTTGCTCATTTCCTATTTGGAATGCGGCATCTAGCCCGTTAGCCATGTCCATTTATATACAGTCTATGGGCTGTATGCAGTATTTTTTTGTTTTGTCCTAGTACAAGTAAATATTATACTGTAAATTTAAATACTGTCAAAGCAGCTCTTGAAACTGCTGTGTGCCATCTAATTATTATTGTCAAGATGACTAATTGAATTTCTCCTTTTGCCATGGATTCTACCTGGACAACTGAGGGATTCTACACACGTCTAATTATAAAGTGTTTTTATCAGTCACAAAGCAGGATGTAACACTGGTGTGCTCTTGTTAACCAAGATGAAAACTGTAAAAATCAGGTGCAGCGCTTTAACTGAAACAATTTGGTAAACAATAAATCAAATAGTTTTAAATATTGTTGCTTATAGATGTTAAAGGAAAAGTAACGTTTTTACAATCTGGACCTTATTTCGGTGATAAAACAACGTCATTTACTCACCCATTGTACTTTGGTGTCATTTGGAGTATTTCTGGAGATTTTGGAGTTTACCGATATCCGTTTAACGTGAGTGGTCGGGGCAGGTTGTTACAGTCACCAAATAACACAAACTTTAGCACTTTTCAAAAAGCAAAAGTTCAATGTGTTGAGGGAGAAGAAGAAACAGAGAGGGAGAAGAAGAAACTGGACAAGGTCATCAGGAAGTCCAGCTCAGTCCTGGGCTGTCCTCTAGACTCGGTGCAGCAGGTGGGGGACAAGAGGGTCCTGGCTAAACTCATGTCTATGCTGGACCATGAGTGTCACCCCCTGCAGGACGCTCTGTCGGCTCTAGAGAGCAGCATCAGTGACAGACTGATTCACCCTTGCTGTGTTAAAGAGAGATTTCGGAGACCTTTCCTTCCTGCTGCTGTTAGACTGTACAATGATCAGTGCTAGTCATGTTCATCTCCATAGCAACCATGTGTCATCTCCATAGTAATAATTACATGTGCAATATTATTTAAAGTCACTTTACCTGCTACTTATTTATTTAACCACCACTGCCCATCACTGCACTGTACACAGTCATCTGAGTCACTTTATTGTAGTGATATTATATATTACTATACTGGAGTCACTCTAACTGCTGTTTGTTCACTGCTCAGAATCAAAGACATTTATTGTGCAGCGTTCCTGTGCCTTTTAAAGGGATATGCCACCCCCAGGTCAAATTTGGGCATCTCCCCACAGTCCAGAGACTAAAATAAGTGGTGGAAAGCGTTTTCCTGCTCACCCAGCCATTGTCCGAGTCTGTCGCCACTGACCGCCGCGGTATCTGGTGCTACTCCGCCTTAGACTGGAGTCTAACGTCGCCAGAGAAAGATTTCGGCCAAAAGGAATTAATTTGCTCGATACGTTTCCCAATTACTTTGTGTGTAGTGCGCATTCATATCGAGTGCAAATAAATGTGCAAATCAACACGGAGAGCTTGCCTTGGTCATTTTGGGTGGGAACTATTTTCCAGTCCGGTAGAATACAGCCGTATCACGCAGCACGCTGCCAGGGGAATCCCAGTTACGCACCGGGAAGGGAGTTCCCCTGTTGCACAACGTGGTGCGTGATACGGCTGTATTCTTCCGCACTGGAAAATAGTTCCCACCCAAAATGACCAAGGCAAGCTCTCCGTGTTGATTTGCACATTTATTTGCACTCGATATGAATGTGCACTACACATAAAGTAATTGGGAAACGCATCGAGCAAATTAATTCCTTTTGGCCGAAATCTTTCTCTGGCGACGTTAGACTCCAGTCTAAGGCGGAGGAGCACCAGATACCGCGGCGGTCAGTGGCGACAGACTCGGACAATGGCTGGGTGAGCAGGAAAACGCTTTCCACCACTTATTTTAGTCTCTGGACTGTGGGGAGATGCCCAAATTTGACCTGGGGGTGGCATATCCCTTTAACCTTACATTGTTGTGTTTTTTAGTTGAGTGTACATACTTATTATTATTATTTATCTTAATTTTGATGCATGCTCTTTTTCCAACTGTTTCTTAAACTTGCGTTGTGACACTGCAATTTCCCCATTGTGGGACAAATAAAGGATTATCTTATCTTATCTTATCTTAAACTCCAAAATCTCCGGAAATACTCCAAATGACACCAAAGTTCAATGGGTGAGTAAATGATGTTGTTTTATCACTGAAATAAGGTCCAGATTGTAAAAACATTACTTTTCCTTTAACTCCTACTTACTTGCAGGCTGTTCCATGTGTACCATTAATGCTTGAAGGGCATAAAGGGCTTGTAACTCTTTCTGTTCATCATAAAGATATCTCTGCAACAAGCTGGCTCTTTGTCTAATCTGCTCTGTGTCCACTTTGTACGGGTTATCGCCTAAGAAAAGAGAATGCCCACATTAAACTCAGAGCCACAAATTGAAAAATCATTCCACTTGTGATTACTGCTTACAGATGATGGCAGCCTGACAGACTGACGTCATCAATGCACGAATGAACAGGTTTGATGCAGTTTGCTGTTTGTCCAAATTGGCCTGTTAAAAAAAAAAAAAAAACAATATTAAAGTTTTAATAATAATAATAATAATAATAATAATAATAATAATAATAATAATAATAATAATAATAATAATAATAATAATAAATATAGCTGCAAGCAGCAACGTGGGGCCAAGCACCGAAGGTTCATGTAGGCCTCAGCATGTAGGCCACATGCAGGGTCTGACAGGGTCTAACAGAGTCTGACAGGGTATGACAGGGTTTAACAGGGTCTAACAGGGTCTAACAGAGTCTGACAGGGTCTAACAGGGTTTAACAGGGTCTAACAGGGTCTAACAGAGTCTGACAGGATCTAACAGGGTTTAACAGGGTCTAACAGGGTCTAACAGAGTTTGACAGGGTCTGACAGGGTCTGTTCTGATAGGGTTAGACCCTGTCAGAACAGACACATCAAAGACAGATCAAAGGTTGCTAGGTGCGTTGCTAGGCAATTGACAAATTCCTGCAACTTTGACCTGCTGGTGCCACTAGACCAGCGTTTTTCAACCTGCAGGTCGCGACCCCACGTGGGGTCGCCTGGAATTCAAATGGGGTCGCCTGAAAAGTACGGAGCAGTTCCCAGAGTGTACGGTTCGGAGCGTGGTTTGAAGGGTATGCAAGACTGCAGTCAAGACTGTGCATACTTGCTCAGCCCTGAGTGCAGTCCGCGGTGCGCATGCACCAGCGCGGTGCATGCTGGGATCGAAGAAATAGCGCGCGGTGCTGGGACCACGCTCCAAACTACACTCGCTGAATTGGAACACGGCTAATAACAGACGAGAACAATGGAGAGATTTTTTCGCCCGCCTGGCACCGTAAATAAGACGGCATCTTCACCATCCGATGGTGCCTGTTCTTACATTCACGCGTGCCTGTGGAGGAATTCTGGTTTGGACTCAGAGAGGAGTACCCCGAAATCTCACTGTGTGCTTTAAAACTGTTGGTTCCTTTTGGAAGTACTTACCTTTGCGAAGCTGGATTTAGTGCTCTTGTCTGTATTAAATCAAAGTACCGTTCCCGATTGGATGTTACGTCAGAGATGAGATGCGCACTGTCTACCACAGCACCTGACTTTGAAAGGCTGCAGCGACGTGTGCAGGCTCAGCGATCTCATTAAATGTGAGTAAAGACTTTTTTCATAGTTCTGTTTTTCTTGTGAAATCGTTAAGTATTCATTGTTAGCCCTGTAAAGACATAACTAAAGGCTACAAACACGGTACAAACATGGAAAAAAAAAAAAAAAATTCCCCCCGCTCTGGGGTCGCCAGAAATGTGGGATGTCAAAATGGGGTCGCAGGCCAAAAAAGGTTGGGAACCACTGCACTAGACAGTTGGGGCGGGGGGCCTATAAATTGCTGTGGGTAATGAGGAGACTGGCTGGAATGTGCATGCAAAATTTCACAACTTTTTACCAGATGGTTCTAGGGGCTGCCATAGACTCCCATTGAAGAAAAAATATAAAATAATAATATGAATCAGGAGACCAGAACATCAAAGGAAAGATCAAAGGGTTGCTAGGCAACGTCGCTAGGCAACGCAGAGCAAACACTATAGGGTGCCTAGCACCTTCAGTGCTTTGCCCCTAATAATAATAATAATAATAGCCACATTAATAGGCAATGATTGGCCCTCGTGTACGCCACACCCCGCAAAAGCCCCGCCCCACACTAACTAACTCCAAACTTAACCCTGCCATTTTTCAAATTTTTTGCATGTTATTTAAAAAAAAACAAAAACAAAAAAACAAGATGGTGGACTTGCGGTTTGTAAAGGGGTATGGTCATATTATACATTTTTGTTCCTATTGCCATGATGCATCTGGCTACGGCAAACTTTCCATTGGCAAGGACAGACATTTGGCTTGTCACCATGGCAACACAATGTAAATGGGGTGTGGGTGTCATTGAGTTTTTTAATCGAGACCATGTCACAAATGTGTGTACCAAATTTTCTTATATCAGTCTGTTCATGGTCAGGATATGCACCCACAATAATAATAATAATAATAATAATAATAATAATAATAATAATAATTATTATTATTATTATTATTATTATTATTATTATTTATTTATTTTCCTGGACACTCAAAGATTTTAGTGAGCCTTATTTATTCACTCCACACTCGGTGGTGGTAAGCTACTATTGTATCCACACCTGCCCTGGGACAGACTGACTGAAGCTACGTTCACACTGCTGCCTGAAGTGACCCAAATCCAATTTTTTCGCCCCTATGCGAACTGTATCTGATCTTCTAATGACAGTCTGAACGACACAGATCCAATTTTTTCAAATGCAACCCAGGCCACTTGGATATGTGATTTTTTTTACATGCGCCTTCAGTCTGAACAGCCAGGTCGTGTTCATCCGACCTGCCCGTGTTTCCTCCCATGAGAGTGGTACAAGTAGGAGTTCACAAATGTACATAAATGTTCTTCTTGTCATACGAAAATTTTGTATGAACTCAGACCTCGTTGTGTCCTCCAAGGTGCATGCGGGACACTTTTGGGGCATTTTAAGTTCACACTGGAGATCACAATACAAGCCACATTGAGAAGAAGAAGAAGAGAAGAAGTGACTTTATTGCTCTCACACAGGAGAAATTATTCTCTGCATTTAACCCATCCTGTTATTAAAAGCAGTGGGCAGCACATTACTGCGCCCGGGGACCATCTCCATGATCTTCTTGCTTCGGTTTGGTCAGGACCTCAGCTGGAGGATTTTACCTATGATGCATGTTTTGGGTTGATGGGGGAAACCGGAGTGCCCGGAGGAAACCCACCCAGGCACAGGGAGAACATGCAAACTCCACACAGAACACACACAGGCCCGTGGATGGAACCCGGAACCTTCTTGCTGTGAAGCATGAGTGCTAGCCACTCAGCCACAGTGACGCCTAATTTAATAAGAAATGTGAACGACCTCGCAAAAAAAATCGGATTTCACAAAAAATCTGAATTGAACATTAAGCCCTGGAGTGTGAACGTAGCCTTACTTACCTCAGTCCAGTCACAGATATCAGCTTTGTCCTGAAGGAGTCTTTCCAGTTGTTTGCCAAGCTCCTCTCCAGTGAAAACTTTTTTATTGCTGTCTTTTGATGCCACCTCTTCTTCTAAGGTGTACTCCAGTTTCTAAAATATACAGATTTTAAACAATTCTATAATTTGAAGCCTCTTGGCTAAATCTGGTGCATTTACAGGAATGTTCATTAATGTCCCTGTCAAATAAATAAATAAATAAATAAATAAATAAATAAATAAATAAATAAATAAATAAATAAATAAATAAATAAATAAATGAAGCACCATTTAACAAACCCGTAATACCACAAACCTGATCTATTACAAATGTATTAACATCTTCATCAATGGGCAGAAAGTCCTTCCAGTTCAGCTTAGCTTCGGTCCACATGGCTCCAACTTTCTTGGGGGTCTAAAAGTTAAAAAATCAATCCCTGTCATAGTTTGCCAATAGACATCAATTGTATATAAAAGCTAATGTCACCTACCATGCCTTTACAAAGCATGTTTAAGATTTGAACCAGTAGCACACCCGCCTTCCCAAGAGGCACTAGAGGCTTTGAAATCTCCCTGAAACCAAAAGAAAAAGTATATAGTGGTACCTCACCTTACGAAAGACCCAACAAACGAAAATTTCAAGTTACGAAACGCCTTCACGTTAAATTTTGGTCTCTAGATACGAAAGAAAATTCAAGTTACGAAACGCGAAATCTCAAAAATTCGACTGCGTGCGGTCCCCCTCACTGCTCGCCTCAGCCGTGACTCGAAACGAAACCAGGAAATAGACCCGCGCGCGGCGCTTTAATCCACCTGGTCTAGTACTGGTTTAGTCCAGGTTTAGACCTTGGTCTAGACCTTGTATAGTCCACGTTTAGTCCTGGGTCTACAGTCTCTACGCAGAACACAATGTTACACTATAAAAAAAGTTACGCTATAAAAAAAAACTTGGATCGGGGCCTTGGAACGAATCAGGATAGCTACTCAACTTACGAAAAATTCACGTTACGAAACCACTTCTGGAATGAATTAATTTCGTAAGGTGAGGTACCACTGTACTCATTTTACATGTGACAATCATAAATTGGTGATGTGCTGATAAAAGACAATATTGTACTTGCCTGAAGAGCTGTCCCATAGAGAGCCCACCTTCATGTAACACAGGGGTGATGAGCTCAGCCAGGTAAAGCCAGATGTAAGGTATATCTATTTCTATAATCTCTGCCACCTCTAAAATTTCGTGCATCCTACAGCATCACAATTTCATAATTTTAAAATGAGTAAATTACATACAATTCTAGGAAAGTGTCTCCCAAAGGAGCCCAAAGCTCACCCTTTGTAGTACTGCTGCGGAGGCAGAGTCCCGGCCTTGATCAGCTGATACAGCAGTAGTCCCATGTGCTCCCGGGCAATGGTGCTGCGTTCAAGTGTCAAATCCAAACTGACCCGTACAAAGACAAAAAGCAGGGAGACACTGTTAAGTTCTGCAACACTCTGCAATGCTTCCTGTAAGACAGAGTGGGGAAAAAATAAAGGCTTGAGTTTATTTATTCAGTACAATTATTGAAAGTCTTGTTAAGCTCCTCATTTACCTTCAAGTCATTCATGTAGAGGTATTCTTCAATTATGGCATTTGACTTCTTCTCCAACTCTTCTTCAGACAAAGCAGGTTTAGACAGAGGTGGCGTTGGGGCACTTTCATGCTTAACTAAAATGACAATTACATTCCAGAATTAGGCTACTCTGATTAGACAGCCTCCCACAAAAATATATTCCAATTCAAAAATAAATACAAAAATGCTAACTTGAAGGTATATCTTTACTTGAAGCACGATCTTTGCTGCCCCTATCGCGGCTACCTCGGTCACAGCTGCCCCTGTCGCTGCTGCCCCTATCGCTGCTGCCCCTGTCACGGTCATCGGTCATGCTGGCCGCACGACGAACAGAATCCACAGCGCTGCGTCCCTCTCCTCCTCGGCTGCGCTCCTGGGATTCTCGACTGAAGCTTCTCTTGGTGATTTCAGGACGGTTGCTCCCGTCACCATCACGTCCTTCCCTCCGCTCAAAGTGGTCAAAACAATCTCTGTCACCAACCCCTCGTTCCCGACTCGAGCTTGACCTAAAGAAATAAAAGTCAAATATTAATTAATGGTTAGAATAGGAATTAACACACAGAACAAGCAAATGTGTTTGGCTCAAACTAGCTAGTGAAAGCAATGAGGAGATACAGTAACACAGTAACAATAATGTATTAATGTGAATACCTCTGAGGAACTCTGCGATCAGACTCCGATGAGGACCCAGACTGCAGGGCTGAGAAATGGTTCAGTGTGCTAGTAGCAGGACAATTTGAATCTAAACATGAGAGCGAAGATATGATTAATAAAAGTAATGATGGTTTATCAAACTCACAATTATTGTTTTATATTTTACCCTGTTCTCCACTGGATGGTTTAGTTCCATTTCCTCCATTGCTGCCTTTTCCCCAGCTACCCTGGATCCCTTTACCACCTGGAGCCAACAACTGATTATTAAAGTCTATTGCACCAAGCTACAAGAAAACAAGATACATGCATATATGAGGAAAAAAAACAAAAAACAATTCTTTAAGTATAACCAAATCATATGCAAATGTAGACAGGCTTCATATTACCTTAGTGATTTTGCTCAGACGGGTGGTGTCAATAGGTCTGTTCTTGGAAATAGGGACAGTGTTCCCTCCTTCGTCCTGGGGCTGGCTAGTCCTGCCTCCCCCGGGCGTATGGGGACCTCGGGCACCCTTGCTCTTTCTGCCTCTGCCCTTCTTAGACAGAAGTTGCTGGACCTTTATCTGCTCCCTGTGCTCCTCCAACTCTGCCTCCTTGTGGATCTGGTTTGATGCAGTTTGCTGTTTGTCAAAATTGGCCTATTAAAAAAAACAACAACAACAAAACAATATTAAAGTTTTAATAACAATAATAATAATAATAATAGCCACAAGCGGCAATGATTGGCCCTCGTGTACACCTACGCCCCGCAAAAGCCCCGTCCCACACTAACCCTAATAACCATAAACCTCAACCACGACTCCAAATCCTAGTCCCAACCCTAAGCTAATACCTAACCCTAGTCGTAACCCTAACTTGAGCGCTTATCTTAACTTCAAACTTAACCCTGCCATTTTTCAAAATTTTTGCATGTTATTTAAAAAAATAAAAATAAAATTCAAGATCCAAGTGGACTTGCGGTTTGTAAAGGGGCATAGTCATAATATAAATTTGTGTTCCTATTGCCATGATGCATCTGGCTACGCCAAATTTTCCATTGGCAAGGACAGACATTTGGCTTGTCACCATGGCAACACAATGTAAATGGGGTGTGGGTGTCATTGAGTTTTTAAATCGAGATCATGTCACAAATGTGCGTACCAAATTTCGTACATTTTTGTATTTTCTTATATCAGTCTGTTCAGGGTCAAGGTATGCACCCACAATAATAATAATAATAATAATAATAATAATAATAATAATATATATTTTTTTTCTGGACACTGAAAGATTTGAGTGAGCCTTATTCATTCACTCCACACTCGGTGGTGGTAAGCTACTATTGCATCCACACCTGCCCTGGGACAGACTGACTGAAGCAAGGCTGCTTCATCAGCCCCCCCGACCATTACTCACACACCACTTTCAGACTAGGCAATGTGGGTGAAGTGCCTTGCCTAAGGACACAACGACATTTTTTGCGACTGGCACCCCACTGTGGCATCTGATTTTCCCAGTGGTCTCCCATGCAAGTACTAACCACACCTGGCCTTGCTTAGTTGGGCCTGGTTAGTACTTGGATGGATTCATTCTGGTCTATAAAACACCAGAGTCCAGTTAGGCTATGTTCACACTGCTGCCTGAAGTGACCCAAATCCGATTTTTTCGCCCCTATGCGACCTGTATCTGATCTTCTAATGACAGTCTGAACGACACAGATCCAATTTTTTAAAATGCAACCCAGGCCACTTGGATATGTGATCTTTTGACATGCGCCTTCAGTCTGAACGGCCAGGTCGCGTTCATCCGACCTGCCCGTGTTTCCTCCCATGAGAGTGGTACAAGTAGGCATTCACAAATGTACATAAATGTTCTTCTTGTCATACGAAAATTTTGTATGAACTCCGTGTCAGTGAAGCGGCGAAGCACATAGTAATCCCAGCGCTCTTGGCTGCGACTCCGCACACACACGTTCCTCTGTATGGAGGTTGCTGCCCCACAAAACGCCATGGCCAATAACCTTGGTCTTCTCCTTCTTAATCTCCTCTTTAAAACAAATGTATTGTACATGTGCTGGCTCCGGTAGGACAGCAACTTTACTAAAGCCAGATGCTCACTCATAGCGTCCATGTTTACCTCAGTAAACACTGAGCACGCTCGCTGCATGTGACCTTGTCGTGTCCTCCAAGATGCATGCGGGACACTTTTGGGGCGTTTAAAGTTCACACTGGAGATCACAATACAAGCCGCATTTAATTGGAAATGTGAAGGACCTCGCAAAAAAATTCGGATTTCACAAAACTATCTGAATTGAACATTAAGCCCTGGAATGTGAACGTAGCCTTACATACCTCAGTCCAGTCACGGATGTCAGCTTTGTCCTGAAGGAGTCTTTCCAGTTGTTTGCCAACTTTTTTATTGCTGTCTTTTGATGCCACCTCTTCTCTTAAGGTGTACTCCAGTTTCTAAAATGTATCAACAGATTTTAAACAATTCTATAATATGAAGCACCATTTAACAAACCCGTAATACCACAAACCTGATCTGTTACAAATGTGTTAACATCTTCATCAATGGGAAGAAAGTCCTTCCAGTTCAGCTTAGCTTCGGTCCACATGGCTCCAACTTTCTTGGGGGTCTAAAAGTTTAAAAAATAAATCCCTGTCATAGTTTACCAATAGACATCAATTGTATATAAAAGCTAATGTCACCTACCATGCCTTTACAAAGCATGTTTAAGATTTGAACCAGTAGCACACCCGCCTTCCCAAGAGGCACTAGAGGCTTTGAAATCTCCCTGAAACCAAAAGAAATAGTATACTCATTTTACATGTGACAATCAAATTGGTGATGTGCTGATAAAAAATATATAAATATTGTACTTGCCTGAAGAGCTGTCCCATAGAGAGCCCACCTTCATGTAACACAGGGGTGATGAGCTCAGCCAGGTAAAGCCAGATGTAAGGTATATCTATTTCCATATCCTCTGCCACCTCGAAAATCTCGTGCATCCTACAGCATCACAATTTCATAATTTTAAATTGAGTAAATTACATACAATTCTAAGAAAGTGTCTCCCAAAGGAGCCCAAAGCTCACCCTTTGTAGTACTGCTGCGGAGGCAGAGTCCCGGCCTTGATCAGCTGATACAGCAGCAGTCCCATGTGCTCCCGGGCAATGGTGCTGCGTTCAAGTGTCAAATCCAAACTGACCCGTACAAAGACAAAAAGCAGGGAGACACTGTTTAGCTCTGCAACACACTGCAATGCTTCCTGTAAGACAGAGGGGGGGAAAAAACAATGGCTTGAGTTTATTTATTCAGTAAAATTATTGAAAGTTTTGTTAAGCTCCTCATTTACCTTTAAGTCATTCATGTAGAGGTATTCTTCAATTATGGCATTTGACTTCTTCTCCAACTCTTCTTCAGACAAAGCAGGTTTAGACAGAGGTGGTGTTGGGGCACTTTCATGCTTAACTAAAATGACAATTAAATTCCAGAATTAGGCTACTCTGATTAGACAGCCTCCCACAAAAATATTTTCTAATTAAAAAATAAATACAAAAATGCTAACTTGAAGGTATGTCTTTACTTGAAGCACGATCTTTGCTGCCCCTATCGCGGCTACCTCGGTCACAGCTGCCCCTGTCGCTGCTGCCCCTATCGCTGCTGCCCCTGTCACGGTCATCGGTCATGCTGGCCGCACGACGAACAGAACCCACAGCACTGCGTCCCTCTCCTCCTCGGCTGCGCTCCTGGGATTCTCGACTGAAGCTTCTCTTGGTGATTTCAGGACAGTTGCTCCCGTCACCATCACGTCCTTCCCTCCGCTCAAAGTGGTCAAAACAATCTCTGTCACCAACCCCTCGTTCCCGACTCGAGCTTGACCTAAAGAAATAGAAGTCAAATATTAATTAATAGTTAGAATAGGAATTAACACACAGAACAAGCAAATGTGTTTGACTCAAACTACCTAGTGAAAGCAATGAGGAGATACAGTAACACAGTAACAATAATGTATTAATGTGAATACCTCTGAGGAACTCCGCGATCAGACTCCGATGAGGACCCAGACTGCAGGGCTGAGAAATGGTTCAGTGTGCTAGTAGCAGGACAATTTGAATCTAAACATGAGAGTGAAGATATGATTAATAAAAGTAATGATGGTTTGTCAAACTCACAATTATTGTTTTATATTTTACCCTGTTCTCCACTGGATGGTTTAGTTCCACTTCCTCCATTGCTGCCTTTTCCCCAGCTACCTTGCATCCCTTTACCACCTGGAGCCAACAACTGATTATTAAAGTCTATTGCACCAAGCTACAAGAAAACAAGATACATGCATATATGAGGAAAAAAAACAAAAAACAATTCTTTAAGTATAACCAAATCATATGCAAGTGTAGACAGGCTTCATATTACCTTAGTGATTTTGCTTAGACGGGTGGTGTCAATAGGTCTGTTCTTGGAAATAGGGACAGTGTTCCCTCCTTCGTCCTGGGGCTGGCTAGTCCTGCCTCCCCCGGGCGTATGGGGACCTCGGGCACCCTTGCTCTTTCTGCCTCTGCCCTTCTTCTTAGACAGAAGTTGCTGGACCTTTATCTGCTCCCTGTGCTCCTCCAACTCTGCCTCCTTGTGGATCTGGTTTGATGCAGTTTGCTGTTCATCCAAATTGGCCTATTAAAAAAAAAAAAAAGTTTCAAGTGCCTGGGTGTTCACCTCAACAATAAACTCGACTGGTCCAATAACACCGACGCCCTGTACAAGAAGGGCCAAAGTCGCCTCCACCTCCTGAGGAGACTGAGGTCCTTTGGAGTGTGCAGGCCTCTGCTCAAGACTTTTTGTGGCTCTGTGGTGGCCTCTGCTCTCCTCTACGCTGTCGTCTGCTGGGCCCCTAGCAGCACAGAGCGGGACAGGAAGAGACTTAATAAGCTGGTCAGGAGGGCCAGCTCTGTCCTGGGCTGTCCTCTGGACTCTGTAGAGGAGGTGGCTGAGAGGAGGGTGCTGGCCAAATTCACGTCCATCATGAATGACACCTCTCACCCTCTGCACCGAACTGTAGAGGAGCTGAGCAGCTCCTTCAGTAGCCGACTGAGGCACCCCCAGTGCAAGAAGGAGCGCTACCACAGATCCTTCATCCCCACCGCCATCAGACTGTATAATTCTACTGTATAGGCCAGACGTGCAATATCCTCTTTTCCATGCTCTCCTTGTTGATGCTTGTATTATTATTATTATTATTATTATTATTATTATTATTATTATTATTATTATTATTATTATTATTATTATTATTATTATTATTACGTATTTTTATTATTAATTACTTTTTTCCATCATTGCCTGCATGCACTTTTCTTTCTTGTTCAAACTGTCCTGGAGCTACTGTGGCACGTAAATTTCTCCTGTGTGAGATCAATAAAGTCTTATCTTATCTTATCTTATCTTATCAACAAACAAAAAAAATATTAAAGTTTTAATAATAATAATAATAATAATAATAATAATAATAATAATAATAATAATAAATATAGCTGCAAGCAGCAATGTGGGGCCAAGCAGTGACCCAGCCTAATTTGATGACATGCGTTAGATCAGTCTTCGCCCAAGGATCCCAGGGATACCAAGTTTTTTAAAATCGGACTTATGGTTCAAAAGTTACAAGCAGAAATGTACCTCAAATTTTGACCTGTTGGTGGCGCTAGAGGGTTTGAGCTGGGGCCCTGTCATTTTTTGTGGGGAATCCTGGGACAGACTAGAATACGTGAGAAAAGTTTGAAAATAATCCTATGAAGGGATCCCGAGATATGAACTCACTTCCTGTTTGGCGACTTTTAGGACAAGATTGATTGGCTCTCACGACAAAACGATAAGAGATATCAAAACTCCAGGCAAGTTTCTGATGAGGCTCAGTCCAAAGATGCTATGTACCAAATTAGAGCAAAATTGGTCCAAAATTGAGTGAGAAGCATTTTGATTGTTTTTCATAAAATTCAAAATGGCGGACATTCTATTCTGGCTGACATGACGTTATGGGGTGCATTTGATTCGACTAGGCCCAAGGATCCCCAGGATACCAAGTTTTTGAAAATCTGACTTATGGTTCAAAAGTTAAAAGCAGAAATGTCCCTCAAATTTTGACCTGTTGGTGGAGCTAGAGGGTTTGAGCTGGGGCCCTGTAATTTTTTCTCGGGAATCCTGGGACAGACTAGAATACGTGTGAAAGTTTGAAAATAATCCTATGAAGGGTTCCCGAGATATGAGCTCACTTCCTGTTTGGCGACTTTTAGGATGCTTTTGATTGGCTGTCACGACAAAACAATAAGAGTTATCAAAAAATCCAAGATTATTTCTGATGAGTTTTAGTTCAAAGATGCTATGTACCAAATTGGAGCAAAATTGGTCCAAAATTGAGGGAGGAGAAGCATTTTAACTGTTTTTCATAAAATTCAAAATGGCGGAAAATCTACTTGGCAGAAAATGACGTCACAGAATGCGTTGGATTCGTCTTGCCCCAAGGGGTCCAGGGAGGCCAAGTTTTGGAAAATCGGACATACAGTTCAAAACTTACAAGCTGAAATGTACCTGCAACTTTGACCTGCTGGTGGCGCTAGAGGGTTGGGGGTGGGGACGTAAAATTTGTTGAAGGGCATCATGAGACTGTCTAGAATGTGTGTGTACACCATTTGTTGTGGAAATTACAAGTTAATTTGTAGAAACATAAGTATTCTATTGATTTTCACAAAATCCAAGATGGCGGACATTCTATTCTGGCGGACATGACGTTATAGGATGCGTTGGATCAGTCTTCGCCCAAGGATCCCAGGCATACCAAATTTTTGAAAATCGGACTTACGGTTCAAAAGTTACAAGCAGAAATGTCCCTCAAATTTTCACCTGTTGGTGGCGCTACAGGGTTTGAGCTGGGGACCTGTAATTTTTTGTGGGGTATCCTGGGAAGAACACAAACATCTGTGAAAAGTTTGAAAATAATCCTATGAAGGGTTCCCGAGATATGAGCTCACTTCCTGTTTGGCGACTGTCAGTGAAGCGGCGAAGCACATAGTAATCCCACCGCTCTTGGCTGCGACTCCGCACGCACACGTTCCTCTGTATGGAGGTTGCTGCCCCACAAAACGCCATGGCCAATAACCTTGGTCTTCTCCTTCTTAATCTCCTCTTTAAAACAAATGTATTGTACATGTGCTGGCTCCGGTAGGACAGCAACTTTACTAAAGCCAGATGCTCACTCATAGCGTCCATGTTTACCTCAGTAAACACTGAGCACGCTCGCTGCATGTGACCTTGTCGTGTCCTCCAAGATGCATGCGGGACACTTTTGGGGTGTTTAAAGTTCACACTGGAGATCACAATACAAGCCGCATTTAATTGGAAATGTGAACGACCTCGCAAAAAAATTTGGATTTCACAAAACAATCTGAATTGAACATTAAGGCCTGGAGTGTGAACGTAGCCTTACATACCTCAGTCCAGTCACGGATGTCAGCTTTGTCCTGAAGGAGTCTTTCCAGTTGTTTGCCAACTTTTTTATTGCTGTCTTTTGATGCCACCTCTTCTCCTAAGGTGTACTCCAGTTTCTAAAATATATCAACAGATTTTAAACAATTCTATAATTTGAAGCACCATTTAACAAACCCGTAATACCACAAACCTGATCTGTTACAAATGTGTTAACATCTTCATCAATGGGCAGAAAGTCCTTCCAGTTCAGCTTAGCTTCGGTCCACATGGCTCCAACTTTCTTGGGGGTCTAAAAGTTAAAAAAAAAAAATCCCTGTCATAGTTTACTAATAGACATCAATTGTATATAAAAGCTAATGTCACCTACCATGCCTTTACAAAGCATGTTTAAGATTTGAACCAGTAGCACACCCGCCTTCCCAAGAGGCACTAGAGGCTTTGAAATCTCGCTGAAACCAAAAGAAATATTATACTCATTTTACATGTGACATAAATTAAATTGGTGATGTGCTGATAAAAGACAATATTGTACTTGCCTGAAGAGCTGTCCCATAGAGAGCCCACCTTCATGTAACACAGGGGTGATGAGCTCAGCCAGGTAAAGCCAGATGTAAGGTATATCTATTTCCATATCCTCTGCCACCTCTAAAATCTCATGCATCCTACAGCATCACAATTTCATAATTTTAAATTGAGTAAATTGCATACAATTCTAGGAAAGTGTCTCCCAAAGGAGCCCAAAGCTCACCCTTTGTAGTACTGCTGCGGAGGCAGAGTCCCGGCCTTGATCAGCTGATACAGCAGCAGTCCCATGTGCTCCCGGGCAATGGTGCTGCGTTCAAGTGTCAAATCCAAACTGACCCGTACAAAGACAAAAAGCAGGGAGACACTGTTAAGTTCTGCAACACACTGCAATGCTTCCTGTAAGACAGAGGGGGGAAAAAAACAATGGCTTGAGTTTATTTATTCAGTACAATTATTGAAAGTCTTGTTAAGCTCCTCATTTACCTTCAAGTCATTCATGTAGAGGTATTCTTCAATTATGGCATTTGACTTCTTCTCCAACTCTTCTTCAGACAAAGCAGGTTTAGACAGAGGTGGCGTTGGGGCACTTTCATGCTTAACTAAAATGACAATTAAATTCCAGAATTAGGCTACTCTGATTAGACAGCCTCCCACAAAAATATTTTCTAATTCAAAATAAATACAAAAATGAAGGTATGTCTTTACTTGAAACATGATCTTTGCAGCTACCTCGGTCATGGCTGCCCCTGTCACTGCTGCCCCTGTCACTGCTGCCCCTGTCACGGCTGCCCCTGTCACGGTCGTCTGTCATGCTGGCCACACGACGAACAGTGGTGTCAATAGGTCTGTTCTTGGAAATAGGAACAGTGTTCCATCCTTCGTCCTGGGGCTGGCTGATCCTGCCTCCCCCGGGTGTATGGGGACCTCGGACACCCTTGCTCATTCTGCCTCTGCCCTTCTTCTTAGACAGAAGCTGCTGGACCTTTATCTGCTCCCTGTGCTCCTCCAACTCTGCCTCCTTGTGGATCTGGTCAATTGTTTTAGGACCCTGGTCTGCTCTTCTAGGCACCCAGTTGTTCTACAGATAAAAATACAAATTGTAATACCTTCCTTTTTTAAATAGTAAATGGTCAGATTTTTATATAGCCCTTTTCCACCTTCAAGGCTCTCAAAGCGCTTTACATCAAGGAACCACTCACACCAGTGTACGCAGACACTAGGGGCAAGGTGGGTTAATTGTCTTGCCCAAGGACACAATGGCAGCATTAATCTATGGGAGTTAGAATCACACCAGCCAACCTATGGGTCAGTGGATCTGACCCCTCAACCAATGATTTTTATGTTGAGAGCAGGATTTGAACTGCCAACCTTCAGATCTGAGCACTTTTAAATCAGAAATGTGATCGTCTACATCTACTAAATCAAACAAACTGGCATTACCCTTCTGAGGTCCAAGGCATCTTGAAGCATAAAACGAATTCTTGACGAGGTCTTTCCCTCCTTTATGATTTTGTCCATTTGGTTAAAATACTGGTCCATGCGGGGCTGGAAAAAAATAACTTTAATGAAATACAAGTTTAAATTTCAAAGTTCAACGTTAAAGATGTAAATATGTTCTCTTCAATTCCTCAATACCATCACCAACATTCAGTGGCCCAGACAGGTGGCACAAAAGTAAAGGTCATCCAACAGAGATTGTTTATATGTTAAAAAGGTAGTTATGTTCTCATGTACCTTTGCATTTTCAGAGTCCAGGTTTTTACCGATTGTCGACAACAAGCTGCCTAGACACTCAAGAGATTCCTCATCACGATTCTTCAATAGTTTAACAACACAGTCGTGCATAATGGTATCGGTCAGCATCTTCAGTTTGAAAAGCTCGCCAATAAACTTGATGTTTCCCAACGATCGCCGTCGGGCCTTGTCTTTCACTAGCTCTATTTCCAAACAATCATGTTCTTCACCCTAAGAAATGCAGGCAATTGTTATGGCAATTGTTATAAGAACCTTCCATGTTTCATTGAATATATTTAATAAATATTGAGTCACTTCTTCTGCAGCATCCAACTCTGTCTGTTTTTTCTCAAATATTTCATCATCATCTTGATCCTTTTCAAATTCCTTTTGACAACGATTTAGCAGAAGTTTGTGAAAGTTTGCTCTAGCTCCTGGCTTTTCTGCAGTAGGGACTTTTAACTGTAATGGATAAAAATACACAATTAAAGGTGTGTTGATGGACATGGCCCAAGATGGTATTGAGTAAGAAGTGGACAGATGATTTGACACCATCATAGCTATCATTTAAGCATGTCATTGGCCATAATATGGCTAGTCAATGAATCTGTAAATCAAAATTTACACGTACAATAAACTGTGCCAAAGCTACTCAGATCATCGCATTATTCAAGAAAACAGTTCAATGACTGCGACTTACCCCCTTGAGGCAACGGCACATGTTGGCATAAGCTACAGAAAAGTTAGCCTCCGTGATAGCCTTTTCAAAGATGAGATCAATGGTTCCTTTCAGTCTCTCCTCAGTGTCTATTTGCAGTTCTTGCACTTGCTTCACCAGGTCTTGAAACTTCTCAGGGGTCAGTTTGTTGAGGATACTACGCAGTTTTTTCAACATCTCTTGAGTCTTGATCTGCTCAGGATCCTCCTCTTCTCCACGGCCACGTGTGACAGACTTTTTCAAAGATGGTTTCCAAGCCTTTTCAGCCTTGTTCAGCTGAATGTCCTCATTCATGCTGATAATGATTTTCCTAGGTTCCTTTTGCTGACCTTGCTGAGAACACGGAGGTCCTGGAGGCTATTTAAAATAACAAAATATGAAATCACTGATTTTTACTTAAACCATTTTCAATTCTTACCAGGTCTCGTGGTCCTCCCACTGGTCTGCTTCCTAAGTTACCCAAATATGAGGGGGTGAAGTCAGTACCAACATTCACTAGTCGGCCTGGGTCCGCAGGACATAGTGGAGTCTTATTCACATAAAGATGAACAAAAAAAATAAAAAATTCAGATTTATGACAACCAAAAAGACAGAAGTAGTTCATTACACAAATTTCTGGCTCAGACACGTGGCACAAAACAGAAATCATCATTGAAGCAAGATACAGTTCAGAGGCCGTTAACAGTCTACAGCAGCTAAGTGATCTATGTCCATCCACAACTTAATCATGGATGAAAAACACTAATGTAATAATGTAATGATTATAATAATGTACCTTGTCAAGAACAACGCCTCTAATGCGTGGCAGGCCCTCTGGTTTGCGCATACTGGCACTGCAGAACTGTAATCCCAGCAAAAACTCCCTATTGTACCGAATCTTTGCTTCTGGATTAATGGGCTTCCATTGTTCTAAAAGAAACAAATAAAAGGATTCTAAGAAATACAATTTGGAATTTACCTTCTTTGTATTGATATTTCTGCTCTGTGGCCTCAACTTTACGTTTAATTTCATTCTGTTTATCTTCTTTCTCCTCCCAGGTCTCTTCCACAACCTCAGCTGGAGTTTCAACTGGCACAGCTGGGACAGCTTCTGCCTGAATGACCACGGGCTCAGGAAGGGGTTTAGTATCCTCCTGCTGGATGGAAAGAACAATTAAACTCAATGTGAAGACTTTGTTCAGTGGTAATAACAAAAGTGAAAAGATTTTTAAAAGGTGACCAGTTTGTCCTTGTTTCACACCACATTTTTCATGTCTGTCAATACATCACAAAGCCACACACCTCTGTAAAGGCGTCTAGGATGGTCCCAAAGTCCTTCTTGTTAAGCTCTTTCATGCTCTTCTTTTTCTTTGGCACAGATGTAGCAGCTATAAAAACAGATTAAAACAGATTAGATATGAAACAATGCATATTCTTCATAAAGAAAGGAAAACACTACAACCTTGCATAGTGGACTCCTTTGTTGCCAAGGTAACAGGGGGAGGTGCAGCAGCCTCGCTTTTCTCATTCTTCACCTCTTTTTCATCCTCCTCTTGCTCCTGGGTGGGCACTGCCATTTCCACTGAGGAAGGTTCCTGAGATTGACCCATTTCAGGCTGGTCAAGTGGTTTAGTGTCGGGCATTGCTAGTTCCTCGGGCGTCTCGACCTCTTGTGGAAAGCATTTGGGAAGAGGAGTCTCCGTCTTTTCAAATGTGGGTCTAAGCTCTCCATCTGAACTGGCATCTCCATTCTGAGCCTGTGGAGCTGCAGATTCCTGTGTGGAGGTGGAGGGCTTGGGGACATCAGTAACAGATGTAGTTTGTGGACTAACAGTCTCATCACTTACTGCATTTACAGGGGCTGCCTCTTCAACCGAGGGTCCCATTGAAGTTTCAACCACTGGCTCATCAGGTTTAACCACTTCTGGTTCATTTTCTGGTGCCTTCTCAGTAGGTGAAATTTGTGGTTCTTCATTTTTGACAGACATATCTTCTGCAGCTAATGATGCAGAGGGACCCACTGGTGCATCTACCGTATCACTAATGTTAGTCTGAACTTGCTGTGCCTCCTCAGAAGTAAAGGTTTCCACCTCTGGGGTGGGTGAAGGGGGTGGCTGCTGATCCTTTATTGATAATGGCACATCTGGAGCTGGCATAAGGTCTATAGATTGTGAAGCTATGTCTATTATTAATGCTGTGCCCATTTCCTGCTTTGGCTTTTCGAGAACCTCAGCATTTGTGGTAACTGGAGGCGGTGAGGAGTCAGCACATGGAGGACCTTCAGCATTTTCATCTGCAGTTAAAACAATTTTTTTTTAAAAACAAGCACTAAAACCTAGACCCAGAAAATAAAACCATATTCACCTGTTTGAGGTGGCAATCCTCCATTAGTTTGAGGAGGATTATCTGCCATGGTAGGCTAAGGCAGAACAAAAATAAGGTTAAGTAAAACCAAGGAAATAACAGCAAATAAATAAATAATTAAATAAATAAATATAACCACAGACTAAAACGTTACCAGTATTTGATTCTATTATCTGACCAAGAATGCAGTAAACCTCAAACTATTACTTGCTGATTAAAATTTCATTTAATAATAATAATAATTCATAGCATTTATATAGCGCCTTTCATGACACCCAAAGCGCTTTACAGTTCATTGTTCATTCACTCCACACTTGGTGGTGGTAAGCTACTTTCTGTAGCCACAGCTGCCCTGGGGCAGACTGACGGCTCAATTAACATGTAAAAGACTTAATGTTTACCTGTGGAGGAGTTGGTGTGGTGGAGAAACGCTGACCTGCCATGATCTCCTCTGTAATGTCACGTCCTCCTTGGTTGGGGTCTCGTATTCTTATCTTCAACATAAAACAAGAAGGATTTTGTTCTAAAACACACCTAACAGCAAACAGAAGTGTATGCGTCCATTTGCTCCTAGGTCATGTAGCACCAAGCCATGATAATTAAAAAAAATATTGTTTGATGAACGTAAAAAAGAAGGTTCTGCATTGAACAATATTAATTTAGCTCATTCTGTTTTTTGACCTTACACAAGAGCAGTGAGTGCCTATTGTTGAGACACACTACCAGTTTGAGCTCCCTCTTTACTGGGCCTTGTGATGGGGGCGGGGCTTGTTGAGGTGGTGGAGCTTGTTGTTGTTGCTGAGCTGCGTTGACAATGATTGGCTGAGGCTGGACAGATGGGCCATACTGTGGCTGTGCTGAATAGTATACTCCAGCTGCAAAAATAAAAATAAAACCTTACTAAAGAAACACATATACTGTTTATGTCAAATTACTAAAACAAATTGAAGTCTATGTGCAAAGGTATTCAATCAGTTGTTTGGATATAAACTTATAAGCAATTATGAAAACTAGGGCTGTGACTGGAGTGGGCAATGGAAGTGGTCTTACCCACCAGTACAACATCATGCGTCTGGACGGTGTGAAAATAGTAAAATCTTGAGACTGCCCATAAAAAATGTTGTGCACCTTCAAATGTAACAACATATTTGATAGGGAATGATGCCACAAAGTTCTTGAGTTAAGTATATGTATATTTGAGAGAGTACCCCGTTGCAGCTGCTGACAACACAAGCGCACACTCAAACGCCACTACTCACCAAGGTAGCGCTGGGAGGTGAGAGGAGCACCGTGGAGAGAGACGGCCATTCTCTCAGGCAGCGTCTCTCCCCCCACCACCTCGCCTCCCCCTCGCAGCAAGAGGGGGCTCTGAACCACGCAGCACAAGAGAAAAAGGAGCGAGGGACGGGAGAGGCAGGAAAGAAGCAGAGGGGGCAGGAAAAGACACATGCAGAATGAGTTAATGAGAAGAGCTAGGGAAGGCAGGGGGTTAAAATCGGCCCATGTAATGTCTAAAATACATATTGTATTCTTAATTGGCGTCCTCCTTTCAGACATTTGGCAACTCAAGATAAACTTAATAGTTAGAGGCACACTTTGAATCAATAAGAAT
The DNA here is from genome assembly GCA_036785185.1 of Paratrypauchen microcephalus. NCBI lineage: Eukaryota > Metazoa > Chordata > Actinopteri > Gobiiformes > Gobiidae > Paratrypauchen > Paratrypauchen microcephalus. The sequence goes on along the minus strand of JAVJIX010000002.1, from coordinate 3,628,023 downwards.
GATGAAAGCATTTCATGGAGCCGTAAAGGTAGTTTCAAGCGAAAACTATAAAGAACACAAGCCAAAGCCACTTGAGCCACTTGAGCCAGTTCACTACAGTTATTTTCACTATAAACAGAGGCACATCATCAAGCAAAAAGATTACCTGCTCCATTTTTCTGATGGGACTGTAAATCAAACCTGAAATAAATGTTTTTGGACAATTGTATTTTTGAGTTGTAGTTTTGTTGCTTCCCATCCAACCATCCATTTTCTTCCGCTTATCCGGGGCCGGGTCGCGGGGGCAACAGTCTAAGCAGGGATGCCCAGACCTCCTTCACCCCGGACACTTCCTCCAGCTCCTCCGGGGGGACCCCAAGGCGTTCCCAGGCCAGCCGGGACACATAGTCCCGCCAGCGTGTCCTGGGTCTTCCCCGGGGCCTCCTCCCGGTGGGACATGCCCGGAACACCTCCCGAGGGAGGCGTCCAGGAGGCATCCGAAACAGATGCCCGAGCCACCTCAGCTGGCTCCTCTCGACGTGGAGAAGCAGCGGCTCTACTCCGAGCTAATGCCGCGTGACTGAGCTTCTCACCCTATCTCTAAGGGTGCGCCCAGCCACTCTACAGAGGAAACTCATATCGGCCGCTTGTATCCACGATCTCGTCCTTTCAGTCATCACCCAAAGCTCATGACCATAGGTGAGAGTAGGAGCGCAGATTGACCGGTAAATTGAGAGCTTCGCCTTTCGGCTCAGCTCTCTCTTCACCACAACGGTCCGGTACAACGACCGCATCACTGCCGACGCTGCACCGATCCGCCTGTCAATCTCACGCTCCATCCTCCCCTCACTCGTGAACAAGACCCTGAGATACTTGAACTCCTCCACTTGAGGCAAGGACTCCCCACCCACCCGGAGAGGACAAGCCACCTTTTTCCGGTCGAGAACCATGGCCTCGGATTTGGAAGAGCTGATCCTCATCTCAGCCGCTTCACACTCGGCTGCAAACCGCCCCAGTGCACATTGGAGGTCCCGGTTTGATGAAGCCATCAGGACAACATCATCTGCAAACAGCAGAGATGAGATCCTGTGGTTCCCAAACCGGATCCCCTCCGGCCCCTGACTACGCCTAGAAATTCTGTCCATAAATATAATGAACAGAACCGGTGACAAAGGGAAGCCCTGGTGGAGTCCAACATGCACCGGGAACAGGTCCGACTTACTACCGGCAATGCGAACACAGCTCCTGCTCCGGTCATACAGGGACCGAACAGCCCTTAGCAAAGGGCCCCGAACCCTGTACTCCCAGAGCACTCTCCACAGGACCCCACGAGGGACACGGTCAAATGCCTTCTCCAGATCCACAAAGCACATGTGGACTGGTTGGGCAAACTCCCATGCACCCTCGAGCACCCGACGGAGAGTATAGAGCTGGTCCAATGTTCCCCGGCCGGGACGAAAACCACACTGCTCCTCCTGAATCCGAGGTTCAACTATCGGTCGAATTCTCCTCTCCAGCACCCTGGAATAGACCTTACCGGGAAGGCTGAGGAGTGTGATTCCCCGATAGTTGGAACACACCCTCCAGTCCCGCTTCTTAAACAGAGGGACCACTACCCCGGTCTGCCAGTCCAGAGGTACTGTCCCCGACCACCACGCGATGTTGCAGAGACGTGTCAGCCAAGACAGCCCTACAACATCCAGCGACTTGAGATACTCAGGACGGATCTCATCCACCCCCGGGGCCTTGCCACCGAGGAGCTTTCCAACCACCTCAGTGACTTCGGCCAGGGTGATGGACGAGTCCACCTCCAAGTCTCCAGCCTCTGCTTCCTCCTCGGAAGACGTGACGGCGGGATTGAGGAGATCCTCAAAGTATTCCTTCCACCGTCCGATAACATCCCCAGTCGAGGTCAACAGCTCCCCACCTCCACCGTAAACAGTGTTGGTGAAGCACTGCTTCCCCCCTCCTGAGGCGCCGAACGGTTTGCCAAAATTTCTTTGAGGCTGTCCGATAGTCCTCCTCCATGGCCTCTCCGAACTGCCTCTGCGACCACCCGGGCTGCAGCACGCTTGGCCCGCCGGTACCTGTCAGCTGCCTCAGGAGTCCCATGAGCCAACAATAGCCGATAGGACTCCTTCTTCAGCCTGACGGCATCCCTTACTTCCAGTGTCCACCACCGGGTTCGGGGATTGCCGCCGCGACAGGCACCACAGACCTTACGACCACAGCTACGGGCGGCCGCATCAACAATAGAGGCCGAGAAAAGAGCCCATTCGGACTCTATGTCCCCAGCTTCCCCCGGAATCCGGGAGAAGCTCTCCCGGAGGTGTGAGTTGAAGGTGCCCCTGATAGAGGGCTCTGCCAGACGTTCCCAACAGACCTTCACGATACGCTTGGGCCTGCCAGGTCTCTCCGGCTTCCTCCCCTGCCAGCGGACCCAACTCACAACCAGGTGGTGATCGGTTGACAGCTCTGCCCCTCTCTTCACCCGAGTGTCCAAGACACGCGGCCGGAGGTCAGATGACATGACAACAAAGTTGATCATCGACCTCCGTCCTAGGGTGTCCTGGTGCCACGTGCACTGATGGACACCCTTGTGCTCGAACATGGTGTTCGTTATAGACAAACTGTGGCTAGCACAGAAGTCCAATAACAGAACACCACTCGGGTTCAGATCAGGGAGGCCGTTCTTCCCAATCACCCCTCTCCAGGTGTCACTGTCGTTGCCCACGTGGGCGTTGAAGTCCCCCAGGAGAACAACGGAGTCCCCGGTCGGTGCACTGTTCAGTACCCCTCCCAGGCACTCCAAGAAGGCCGGGTACTCTGCACTGCTGTTCGACCCATAGACCGACACAACAGTGAGAGACCTGTCCCCGATCCGAAGGCGCAGGGACGCGACCCTCTCGTTCACCGGGGTGAACTCCAACACTCGGCGGCTGAGCTGTGGGGCAATGAGCAGGCCCACACCAGCCCGCCGCCGTTCCCCGCGGGCAACGCCAGAGAAATGGAGCGTCCAGCCCCCCTCAAGGAGTTGGGTTCCAGAGCCCAAGCTGTGCGTGGAGGTGAGGCCAACTATATCTAGTCGGTAACGCTCAACCTCCCACACAAGCTCAGGCTCCTTCCCCCCCAGCGAGGTGACATTCCATGTCCCCAGAGCTAGTCTCCATGCCCGGAGATCCGGCCGTCGAGGCCCCCGCCTTCGACTGCCGCCCAGATCTCTCTGCACCCGGCCCCTATGTTTTGTTGCTTGTTCATGAATTATGATATAAAGCCATCTGATGATTATTATTATTATGAGATTATTTTATATTAAACATGAGAAGTACAAATAATGTCATGGTTGTGCCTGATTGTTGGACAGCAGAGAAATACCTACCAAAACCTGGGTATTGAGCAGGACTTGTTCCTGGATAGAAACTGGCTGTTCCACTTGTCACAGGGTACTGCTGAGTGGTTGTCATGTATGGGGTCCAATACTGAAAACCAAAGGGATGTGTAGTTAAAATTATGAAGTGGCAAGAAGCTTGTGCAGTGTTTGAATTCACAATCAAAATGTACACCATAACAACTCACTGTAGTAGTGGTTAACATGTATTAATGCACCAAAAGCTAAACGCCATGGTTCCAGGTGTAATTACACAGCTCTAAATTACTCTGTATAAAAAGAACTCTTGTAGTGCACATGATGTCAACAATGGCACAGAGGAGGAAGTTAAGACACTCGGGTGAAATCGGCAGGTTGTGAGAAGAAAACTTAATAATAAAAAGGGGCTTAGCGTCAACCCACCTGCCCAGGAATAAAGTAGCCCTGGGGGTATCCAGCAAAGGGGATCTGCTGCTGGGGTATCATCATCATCTGGAAGCCAGGGGGATAGACATGTGGAGCTATAGGTCGTGGGCCACTACTCGGCTGTACCTTTGGAGCACTGGTGGGCATAGCTGGCCGGTTTGGACAGTAACCCTGAAGGACACACAATAGAGAGACAAAGGACAAGAGATTAGAACTGTGATGATGATGACTGCTACAGTGCAGTGTAGAGCAGTGTTGATTTTAGGGTAGTTCCAGTACCATAATTTTGGATCTAATCAGATTCTAAGGGAAAATTCGACTTTCTAATATATATACAGTATATATATATGTATATATATATATATATATATATATATATATACATATATATATATTCATTCATTCATTCATTCATCTTCTTCCGCTTCTCCATTTTCTGGGTCACGGGGGCAGCAGTCCAAGCAGATTCGCTGCCCAGAACACAATGCACCAGCCCCCATGAATCCTCCCGCAGGTGGTAGGTCCACAGGAGGACGGCCCACGTCATAACCGGCCTTGATGTATCTTCTGCCATGGGGGCTACCAGTGTCCGCAGACACTGGGGGCAAGGTGGGGTTAGTCATTTAGTCAATGAGATTAGTAAAATGGACCAGATCAACCTGATGCTATGCATCAACGTGAACTCTCCATGGCATGTTCAGTGCTCGAGTTAAGTAGTACTGCATAAACGGTACTCAAGAGATCGAGTCTCTACTCCTTGAAAAGAGAAGCTAAAGAGAAGAACTTTTACCTGTAGTGCATTATATCCACCCTTCAACCGCAAAACACATAAGCAGAGAGCAAGTGAAGGAATGAGAATTGGGTGAAAATGGAGACAGCGAGGTTCATTAAGTTTGTGAAGAAGTAGTATTTCAGTACTGAAACCGATAAAGGGGTGTCTGCATCTTTGCAATGAATCTCATAAATTCCTGCAGGTGATAGTTTCAATGTAGCATGCATCATTAAAAAGATCTAACAGTATTTGAATCAACAATATCAAATCCAGTTTTGCTGACAAGTGGAGAATAAACAAAGTAGTAACTCACAGATGACTTCATGATAATGTATTTTCTAAATCAAAAACTAAACTAATATACTGGCATGCGAATTTATGAGAAGATAAAGTGATAGATAAAAACACTTGTGCACCCTGCAGCAAACTGGTAGGACAGCAAAAAGAAAGGCAGAATTTAAGTTTTAAGTTTAAAGGGATATGCCACCCCCAGGTCAAACTTGGACATCTCCCCACAGCCCAGAGACTAAAATAAGTGGTGGAAAGCGTTTTCCTGGTCACCCAGCCATTGTCCGAGTCTGTCAGCACTGACCGCCGCGGTATCTGCAGCTACTCAGCACAGAGCACGCTGCCAGGGGAATCCCTGTTACGCACCAGGAAGGGAGTTCCCCTGTTGCGCAGCGTGCTCTGTGCTTCGGCTTTCTTTTTCCGCACTGAAAAATAGTTCCCACCCAAAATGACCAAGTCAAGCTCTCCGTGTTGATTTGCACATTTATTTGCACTCGATATGAATGCGCACTACACAGTAAGTAATTGGGAAACGCATCGAGCAAATTAATTCCTTTTGGCCGAAATCTTTCTCTGGCGCCGTTAGACTCCAGTCTAACGCGGAGTAGCTGCAGATACCGCGGCGGTCAGTGCTGACAGACTCGGACAATGGCTGAGTGAGCAGGAAAACGCTTTCCACCACTTATTTTAGTCTCTGGACTGTGGGGAGATGCCCAAGTTTGACCTGGGGGTGGCATATCCCTTTAAGAAGAGAGTTGGCCTAAGCCATCAAGAGGCCATATCAAAGTGTGGAGGAAGTTTTCACACATGACGAACCCAAACATGATCAAAGAGACAACCAGGCCATGTACAATACCTGTCTAGGTTGAGGTGTGGAGTTCATTTGTGCAGGGGCAAAAATGAGAGGTGTTGGTTGTCCAGGACCGTAGGCAGCCTAAAGGAGTAAGAGTTGAAAGATTACATTTGATACAACAAAAACTTAGATAACAAAAATAACAGCTTGATAAAGTCACATGAACTAAATGACAAAGTCTGTGTCAGACAAGTTACAAGAAAAATTAACTTTGTAAAGGACAGTCTTCACCTGTCTCCTCCCTATCTTCTGGTGCAACAGTCAAAGATCAATGATTGAAGATCAAAGATCAAAGTCCGCTTTATTGTCAATTCTGCTATATGTGTTCAACATGCACCTAAAATCTGAAAGCAGTGCAACAGAATAAATAAATACCTATTTACAGATGTCCAAAAATGTGCAGTGTGCATCAAAAATGTGCAATGGATACAGCAGCATATTTCCCGGTAAGGTCTATTCCAGGGTGCTGGAGAGGAGAATTCGACCGATAGTCGAACCTCGGATTCAGGAGGAGCAGTGTGGCTTTCTTCCCGGCCGGGGAACACTGGACCAACTCTATACTCTCCATCGGGTGCTCAAGGGTGCATGGGAGTTTGCCCAACCAGTCCACATGTGCTTTGTGGATCTGGAGAAGGCATTCGACCGTGTCCCTCATGGGGTCCTGTGGAGAGTGCTCTGGGAATACAGGGTTCAGGGCCCTTTGCTAAGGGCTGTTCGGTCTCTGTATGACCGGAGCAGGAGCTGTGTTCGCATTGCCGGTAGTAAGTGGGATCTGTTTCTGATGCATGTTGGACTCCGCCAGGGCTGCCCTTTGTCACCGGTTCTGTTCATTATATTTATAGACAGAATTTCTAGGCGCAGTCAGGGGCCGGAGGGGATCCGGTTTGGGAACCACAGGATCTCATCTCTGCTGTTTGCAGATGATGTTGTCCTGATGGCTTCATCGAACCGGGACATCCAGCGTACATTAGGGCGGTTTGCAGCCAAGTGTGAAGTGGCTGGGATGAGGATCAGCTCTTCCAAATCTGAGGCCATGGTTCTCGACAATGTTCCCCCTAATTTTTTAATGTGTCTGAGCAAACACACTAACTCCCTGAGCATTCCTTGGACCCCTGTGAGCGACATCCGACATGCACACTGTGGCCACACCAGTATCACACCTGAGATCGTCACAAGTTACAGCTTATTCATCAAATTACTGCAGTTATTTTCCGTTCTGATTTTTATTTTTTTTATGAGTTGTAGGACCTATAGGCCATAAGATGGGTAATCTTTCCCAAAATAATGATCACCAAAATAAGTATAAATTATTATCACTTTATATCTTGCTTTTTAATTATTAGCCTATTTCAGTAATTTTGCATGAGTGACAGCGCTCTGTGGTATAACGCTCTGGGGGAGAGGATTCACATTTTGAGAAAGTCCCGTCTTTTTGGCTCACAAAAAACTATGAAAACAAAGTTAACAAGGGAAGATTACATTATGGTTCTACCTGTCGCCTCTTCCTGTGTTCTTCCCTCCGTGAAGTGTGTGCGGGGGGGCGGACCTGCCGCTCTGACCCACAGCAATGTGCAACTACAACTACTGAAGGAAGCGAGAGAAACGCTGTCGAAATGTCTCTGTTTGTAGTTGGCTTGTCCCTAACGGGCGTCACATTCACATGTGAAGTCTATCAGATTGGCCTTTCTGTGCGTCTAACCAGCGCTTTGTTTATCAATTCAGGTTAGATTTTATTTTATGCGCTGCACGTGCACACCTTAGAGGGAACACTGGTTAGCATTAGCGTATCTTAACTCCGCTGCACTGTTATTACTGTTATATAGCGTGTATGGGCAGGGCACGTACACAAGTACTGTCAGTGCCATGATTGGCTGCGTAGTGTAAGTGAATCGTATCGTATGATTGGCTGGACACCTGTCACTCACTGAGTTACCCAGCAAAATGATACAGAAAAAAATATAGATCTAATTCATTTACAGTGCGCTGCATAGGTTTTCTTGTGTGCTGAGAATGTGCAAGCAGTGCGCAATTGCGCAGGCGCGCAGGTTATAGGGAACATTGGTTCTCGACCGAAAAAAGGTGGCTTGCCCTCTCCGGGGGGGTGGGTAGTCCTTGCCTCAAGTGGATGAGTTCAAGTATCTCAGGGTCTTGTTCACGAGTGAGGGAAGGATGGAGCATGAGATTGACAGGTGGATCGGTGCAGTGTCGGCAGTGATGGGGTTGCTGTACCGGACCGCTGTGGAGAAGAGGGAGCTGAGCCGAAAGGCGAAGCTCTCAATTTACCGGTCAGTCTACGTTCCTACCCTCACCTATGGTCATGAGCTCTGGGTAATGACCGAAAGGACAAGATCACAGATACAAGGAGCCGAAATGAGTTTCCTCCGCAGAGTGGCTGGGCGCTCCTTTAGAGATAGGGTGAGGAGCTCAGTCCCACGGGAGGAGCTCGTAGTAGAGCCGCTGCTTCTCCACGTCAAGGAGCCAGCTGAGGTGGCTTGGGCATCTGTTCCGGATGCCTCCTGGCATGCCAGGAGGTGTTCCGGGCATGGAGGCCCCAGGGAAGACCCAGGACACGATGGAGGGACTTTGTCTCCCGGTTGGCCTGGGAACGCCTTGGGGTCCCCCCGGAGGAGCTGGAGGAAGTGTCCGGGGTGAGGGGGGTCTGGGCGTCCCTGTTTAGACTGTTGCCCCATTATCTTCCGCTTATCCGGGACCGGGATAAGAGGAAGATAATGGATGGATGGATGGACCCTTGCGCTAAAGGGCTGCTGAAAATTCTGTTGCATACCTAAAATGCTAAAACGCCTGGCCTGAAACCTGGGAGTCTTCAGTGTTGTTGGTGGCATGGGTGTAGAATTAGCACCATTTCTGTCTAGTCTAAACAAATTCCTTATTTCGGCATTAAGAGCTGGAGTAGAATTAACCCGAGGCGCATTAAGCATTGTTGAGTAGAATTAATTTGCGTCGCTGAGTTGATGTAATTTGAAATAGTGCTGGTGATTATAGCCGGTGAACCCAAGATGTTGCGTAAAATTCCTATAACTTCTTCCATGCTGTTATGATGGTCAATGGTCAGTTTCAGGAATGAGAGCGCCCAAATTGAGACCGCCAACTTTTTTCAATGGCACTCCTGTATTTTTTGTTTCAAAACGTAATTATTTGGAAAAATGTATATATTTTGGATCAACAAGCTCCGCTCAGTTACTCTACCCTAGACAAAATTTATTAATTCCAGAAAGACTAAGTTATCATCCAGTTATTATGAATAGATTTCTGGAGGCAATGGAAATTACAATGAACTTGTATGGTGACTTCCGGGTACACTGGAATGCCTTCATGTCGCACTGGAAAAATCTCTCTCTCTCTCTCTCTCTCGCTCTCTCTCTCTCTCTCTCTCTCTCTCTCTCTCTCTCTCTCTCTCGCTCGCTCGCTGCTTTCTCTCACTCTTTCTCAGCCACTCTACCACCCCGCCTCCTCCTCCTCTCTCTCTCTCTCCCCACTCCCCCTGTACTTGCGCTCTTCTGTACATTTCCAGTAGGAAGACAAATAAAGGAGGTACGTGGCTAAGTATTCCAGTGTGTTTAGGCACGAGAATTCCAGTGTGTTTTGGCCTACACGGCCTCTCATAGTAGAGAGAGAAGTGGACTCCCTTGAAAAAGAGATCTTTGAATCTCAATGGGACTTTTCCTGGTTAAATAAAGGTTGAATGAAAAAGTGGAGAGAGAAGAGAAAAAGAAAGAGAGAAGAGAGAGGAGAGAGAGAGAGAAAGGAAGAGAAAGGCAGAGAGAGGGAGCGAGAGAGAGCGGCAGACAGAGGATGAGAGAGAGGGGGACAGAGAGGAGAAAAAGGGAGAGAGAGGAGAGAGACAGTGGGAGAGAAAGAGAGGGAGAGAGAGTGTGAGAGCAAGAGAGAGTAGGACACAGAGAGGGACAAAGAGGGAGAGAGAGCGAGAAAGGAGAGATTGAAAGAGAGACAGGGATAGAGAAAGAAAGAGAGAGAGAGAGAGAGCAGAATAAGGGATATAAAAATAGGAGGGTTGAAGATAGCAGAGAGGAAGAGGGTTGCATCCACATCATTTTGAGTTTATGATTTTCTCATTAACCACAGGTGCAGGTGTCTTGACAGTTGGCATATGGTTTCCTGGTTGTGAATAATCAGACATTTATATATTGAGTTCATGTCCTTGAAGGTAAACAGAAGAAAAGTAGAACTCCAGGGCTGTTTCTTTAAAATTAATATCTATTAATAATACAGAAATTGTCAAATTGTTGGGCTACAAACTCCAGAGTTACAGAGAAACATCACTACATTTTTTAATAATATTATAAAATGTAGTGATGTTTCTCTGTAACTCTGGAGTAGAGAAGAGAATAGAAAACTGACCAGTGTTTATTTTTATTTGTATAATTAAATCTCATTCAGTTTGTGGAGTATAAATGTCACTTACTGCCTATATTTAAAGGGCCCATATTAAGCTACTTTCTGATCTATTATAATGTTGTTTCCTCATAAAAAACAAACTCTGAGTTGTGTTTTGTTTTGTTCACACATGTAACACACAAATCCTGCATATTTAAACTCAAACAGAAAGCCTTTTGTTCCACCTTGTGTTTTTAAACTCCATACACTTTCACTAGAATCATTTGGGTAATTTCAGCCCTGGAATTGCCCATGTCTACCGAACAAAGGGAAAAGGTAACTACCAAACTACCGCTTGATGACGTCACAAGGTGGAACAGAGCATTTTGTAGACAGAATAATAATAAAGGGTTACTCAAACATGTGTGAATGAAATAAAACATAACTCCAGGTATGTTTTTGACGAGGTAACAATGCTCTAACATGACTTAAAGAGTCACATTTGCACAATATGGGACCTTTAATCTTTAATGACCAGTGTAGTCTCTTTTATAAGTTTATGATAATACAATGAACAACAAAGTCTAATTTTTTTGTGCCATATAGACTTAGACTTAGACTTAGACAAACTTTATTGATCCACAAAGAAAATTGTTTTGGGTATGGTAACTCACTCATTAAATATAATATATAACAGAGGGTAACAAAAAATAGATGGAAATATTAACCAAAGAGAAATAGACCAGTCTCAGATGAAACATAATAATAAAAATAAAAAATAATGATAATAAATGTATATGTACAAATCAGATTAAATAGAAAAGTAGTAATAAAATACAAAATGCAATATCAAATAAGATGTACAATCCCAGCTATATACAGTTGTAGGGAGTATTGTCTAGGGAGTGTTATCTAACTCTAGTCCAGGTTGTTTTTAGACCATAGAAGAGAATTTTAGACTAAGGGGAGCATCATAGCTTAAAACACCTGTATTAATGGGAAAACACTGGGTTGACAGACATTCAAATATGTTTTTGTTTTATGTGGATTGGACCAGTAATTACAGAGATATTAACCATATCCAACAAAATATCAGTACTTGATTAACAGTAGGCCTTTATTCTGCCAATTCTGCAGGTCTCCAATCCAACAATTTAAAATCTACAGTATATATATGTTATCACACGAGTGCACAAAATACTAATTAAAAACCTGTCTATTTCCATTGTTGTTATTCCAGTTTAATTAACCACAATGTCAGAACCTGTTGATTGGGCTCTTTAATAACAGCACAGATCTACAAGCCTGTCACAACTTTGGACTCGCTGTTACCAAGCAACAAGGACGAACAATTGCAGGTAGAAAAATCCTGCGTATGAACATACAGTATAAGGCAAAAAACATGTTCATTGAGAAAAGACTATTTTCACTAAACACTATTTTCTTTCCATACAGGGTGGAGCCAGTGTATAGCTAATACAATGCATTGTTTGAAAAAGTAATGTATGTCCTTGTTTGTCCAATTGCAATTGAATATTAATAGTATTTATTTGTTGAGAGAATTTACAATACTGTACCAAGGACAGCTCTAGCACAGTTCTTGTTATCTGGCCTGCATCATCATACAATAAAGAGTGGAAGCACTTCAATGGATAGTTGACAATACCACGGTGTTGACTGTTCATGTCTCCAGGTCTCGTACTGATGATAAATAAACCTGTCTGAAAATCCAAAGTCACCTCTCTTCGCAGGCTACTTAAATGTTGACTATTTCCTTGCAACACCTCCTTTGCATATAGCTACACAACCTTGTATAGTGGTAGCCTTATCCGAAAACTACTGACATCATCTCACTGCCAGTCAGGCAAGATTGATGGTGAGATTTCTGGAGAAAATCCAAGTGATGAACTTCGCCCTTTCTAAACCATCAGGCGATGGTGTGGAAATTCATAATGAGTCAGAAAATGTCCTTCTGAAGACTGAAATAATAGAGGACAAGTCCACACTGGAAGAACCTAATGTTACTCCTATTGATGTGGTTGAAGCATCCAAGCATGATGAGACAGGCCAGGGATAGAGCCAGGGATAGAGCCAGGGATAGAGCTGTACCTCAATGGAAGAATAGGAACAAGAAGAATAAAGAAGTTGTGGGGTCTCCAAAAATGCTCGAGGAAGTGAGACCAGAAAGTACTTTTGAAGATTTGGCAAAAGGACTGGCAGTGGTTTAGGTTGAAGAAATAGAAACTCTGGATTGTGTGACCGAAACCTCTTAACCAGAAACTGCCAAGTGTAAAGAAGACACCAGCAATGGAGGTAAACAAGGTACAGGAGACTCGAAAAATGTCATCAGAACATAACCTGGAGCTCTTCAGAAGGCTACAATAACAAAAGCAAGAGCAAGAGGAACAACAAGAGGCGTTAGGCCTAAAGAGCTGAGTCCAGTCTGCTGAATAAAAAAATAGGATCGTATGAGATTTATGTAGAATTATTTAAGGGTTTTACACTTTTTTATGTACTGATATCTTGAAAATGTTGACTAGATATTTTGAGTACTAGACTTTTTGTCAGTCTGTTAACATATTTGGTTGAGCGGTCAGATACACTGACCCACAGGTTTCATTACTCAGCAACTAGTTACTAATTACTTTGAGGGAAAACAGGCAACTGTAACAGATTACTTTTTTGAAGGATCTTGACCAACACTAGCTATTACTTTGAATTGTTTTGGGAAGTGCAAAGAGCAGGTGTCATTATTGACCAATCATATGACAGAACACACGTGCATAGCTCCTACACTTGTCTAATTACAGTCAAAAGGATCAAAGTCAGCTTTATTGTCAGTTCTGCCATATGTGTTCAACATACAGTGAATCGAAATTTCGTTTCTCTCTGGCCAGGTAGTGCAAAAAGACAGTGTACAAGATACAATATGAAGACAAAACACAACAAAAACTATCTAAGACAGAGATCTAAAGTTAAAACTACAGTGGGGGTTACTACTGATCCTAGGTCAGTTTTACTGTCTAACAGGAGAAATAAAGTGCACTGGGAATACAGAGGGTTAGTCTGACTCCAAATCAGATTAACAGCAGACAGAAAATAAATCAAAACAAAACTTTATCCGTTGCTCTGAAATAATGATTAATCTATTCAAAAGGAACAGATATGCCTACAATTTTGGCTCCTGCATTTTGGCATGATGTATTTTAGTTATATTACTAAACACTGAATATAATAAGCTCAAATTTTTTCACATGGACATCTTCCTCTATTTTTCTGTCATTCTCTTACATTATTAGATTATTTATTTATTTATTTATTTATTTATTTATTTATTTATTTACATATATATTTCTAAAGATGTCCCTTCAGTTACATTTTAAATGTATATTCACTGTTCAGTTAATATTGCTCAGGCAACTTACATTTTATTCATGTTTGAGTGTCACCACAGAAACTTAACTGGCCCTGGTCACAAAATACATTTTAATGCAGGTATTCAGTATTCTGTAACTAAATACATTTTCAAGTATTCTTCCTATCACTGCTCATAATCTTCTAGTTAGAATGATTATTTTCAACTTCTCAGATGAAAATAATTATGACACAAAAAGATCTATTTTCCACATTATCTCAAAAGGCTCACACTAGATGGCACTGCACTACTTCATCCGCTTTTCAGAAAGCCATATATTTCCTTTTATTTTAACTGACGCGAAACAATTGAAAAATAAATTAAAATTCAGTATAAATATATCTAAAAAAAAAACTAAAAAAAACAACTGTATAAATCTCGCACAAACAACAACAGTTTATCTTTCGTTTTCACCTCTTCCGGTAAACTGTCCAATCAGAATACGCGTTACTGTGTTGTCGTCGAGCTGCGGAACCGAGCAACACCGGCTCAGGCTAACAGCTAAATTCAGACACAACAAGGTAATTTATTCAATACAACCCCATATTTCAACATATTTTGCCAGTGCTTTTGATGACGCTCTATTCCGGGTTTTGTTACATCTTGAGTTTTATGATGTAGATGCAGTAAAATGAATACAGCTAACGAGGCCTAGCGGTTTGTTAGCACGGCTATGCTAAAGCTTGCAATGACAGTTTCAGAAAACATAAAAACCTCAAATTCATGGTCTAAAATGGAAACTGGAAATACAAACGTGGATGCTATTTAATTAGGATGTTTTATTGGGAATAATCTGTCATTTTGTTTCCTCATTATCTGCAATAATTGGTACTTTATAATCTTGGCTTGAAATCATCTTATCATGTCTGGAGAAACTTTAGTGGGTTTATTTACTCACATTTGCTTTATCCGTTTGGTTTTCGTCCTGCTAGAACTAACATTCGAGAGAAGAGAGAGAAGTTGCATGAATGTTGGATAAATATTTAAAGATAGTTTGCTGTCCCTGCCTAGGGACTGCAGATGTAAATTAGCATTCTTGCTATAATCTGGCATATTTACACTGCAATGCTGCAGATGTTCATTAATATGCACTGTCCCTATTAAATAAATAAATAAATAAATATGAATTGTACTTAAAAAATAGATTTTTACATATACATTTATTATCTTTATTTTTATGTATATAGTTATGTCTCATCTGACACTGGTATATTGCTCTTTGGTTGCTATTCCATCTATTTCTTCATTTCCATCTTTTTTTCTTTTTCTTTTTTCCTTTACCCTCTGTTATATATTATATATTATATTTGTTGAGTGAGATACCATACCCAAAAGAATTTCCTTTGTGGATCAATAACGTTTGTCTAAGTTGTCTAAGTCTAAATATTAATAATTAGTTACAAGATCTAATTATCAGGTAATGACATTGAGCATGATTACAGAATAGTTTTGAAGTCAGTGCTATAGGTTTCTGTTTTGAAATTGTTTAGATTTCTGCAGTTCATTCTCTGGTTGAATTAATGGTCACATTTTGATATAGACGACTGAGGGACTTTTCACGCATTTTGATATAGCACTTTTTCACGTTCAAAGCACTCAAAGAACTTTACAACATGGAACCACTCACACATTCACACACCAGTGTACACACGTAGAGGTGGGTTAAGCGTTTTGCCCAGGACACAACGGACACAAGGACACAACGACAGCATTCATCTGTGGGAGCTGGAATCACACCACTAACCTTCGTATCAGTGGACAAACGCTATACCAACTGAGCTACTGTCGCCCTACAATTAACTATGCACATATTTTGATCAGGTTTAATTATGAATCAATCCCCCCATCAATATAACCGTATCTATCCCCAAGGGGCTATGTATGTATAGTATCTCTCCTTTACTTGGCCTAATTACACACAATATGACAGATGGTTTCACCACAGTGTCCAATGTGTCCTAATGATATAATTCCCATGGATGTAATTACTCTTGATTAAAAATAAAGTGTTGTGGAAGTTGTGGGCCTAGTCCCTAACAAACAATAATCAGGGTTAAAGTTTATGAATTCTGGATATTTCCTTTGAATATATGGCCTCCCCACACGCTATAAATAAATCATTATTATATTTTTGAATAAGGCAGTGCTTGTTATGACACTCAAGGACACTAAAATATTAAATTTTCTCACACCACTGTTTTCTCAGAAACCACCTACTGTTCCTTTAAAGGGCCCATATTACGCTATTTCCTCATTTATTTTATATTTATTTATTTCAGACACTTGGTCCATAGTTTAAAAGAAAAACTAAATACAAAAAACAATACAAAGCACCCAAATTAGATAAAGTTAATTAAAAAGTGTGGAGTTTCTGTGCCCAGTGCTTTCTCAGAGCAGAGGTGTAACGGCATGAGCTCATTTGTGGATTGGCCAAAGTCAAGTCAAAAAGTATGATGGAGTTTTCAGACATCTTCACCTCCACACTTTAAGGCTACGTCCACACGACAATGCTCCTGGAATTTTTTTAAATGCGGGTTGAAAAAAATTCGCCTCCAAACACGTGTCAGATCAGTAAATATTTGCGTCCAGACAAAAACTGAGCACTGAGTGAAAACGATGTAATACATATGCCACACCGATATGTGGTGCTGTAAACAGGAATCAACCAGAGCCACCGGAAACGCAATACTACAAAGAGCGCATTTGCATAAAATCCTTTCTCTTCCGCAAACAAGCATCGCGATGTCATCGTTTTCCAAAATCTGCATTTTGCTCGTCCACACAACAACGCAACCCCGGCATTCTCAGATTTCTCCACTCTGGAACCTGTTTTCAAAAAAACAGTTTTTGCCCACCTAAAACGCTGGTGCCATGTGGACGAAAGGCCAAAAAGAATAAAAACTTCTCAGTTTCCACCAAGAAACGTTGTCGTGTGGACAGGCCCTATTCACAATGTGGAACAATGTGTTGTTTTCAAGCACATTTTATGTGCAGAAAGACAAATAACACGTGTTGTGGTGTTTTTAACACATTCATGTTTAGAGTGCAATTGTTCCCTCGTTGCACCTAGAGTTTTTTGTTTTGTTTTTTGTTTCTTTGTTTCATTCACACATGTTTAACACACAAACCCTGCATATGTAGACTGAGAAAACACTAATACAGGAAGTGAACTAAAGGTACTAAAGGTAGAACTACACGTAAAAGTAGTTGTTAACTTGCAAACTACCGCTTTGTGACATCAAGTGCATTTTGAGCATTGGCAATGTAGACAGAGTAATAACACAGGATTATTCAAATGTGTGAATGAAACAAAACACAACTTTGGGTATGTTCTTGATGAGGTAATAATATTCTAACATGGCTTAAATCTCACAACAGTCAGTTTCACATAATATAGGACCTTTTATGGACTCCTTACTTGACATATTCCTGATTGTAATAAATTATTCTCATGTGTTGAATTGCCTGTAGTTTGTTGCTGAAAGAAAGTGCCTTAAAGGATGGATTGGGGGTTTGCTTTTGAGTTAAGAGTTCGTTTATCATTCCCAGTCATCTCTGAGACCTGATGTATAGCAGCTGCTCACATCTGTCACATCCAATTACATTTGTTTTTCTTCTTCTCAAGCCTTGTACCTTTATTATTTATTGGAGTGATTTGGTTTAGAATCTACATTTTTAGTATGAAGCTGTGGACGAGCCAGACGAGCAGATGCAACAGCAAAGAGGAGTGGAGCATAATTTAGTGACACAATATCAACTCTTTCTCACACTTGAAAACAAACAGTGCACGAGGTCCTCTTAAATCTAATATAAGTTTAAATTTGATATTAATTAATAATATCAAATCTGATCATTTTTTAATGTATTTTATTATACTTTTTTATTGCTATATCTTGCATTCGTACTCAGAGCCATGTGTCACTTCTTCACAGATCTGAACAATAATTTGGACTGGGAGTGTCTATGGAGATTGATAAATTTAATGCCATACTTTGGAACATTCTGTTCAAAGTCATACCAAGTCCATGATTATAAGCAGGTTGTGAGAGGCTTCAGTGATCTAACCCGCTTATTTCAGTGGCGTTTCAAAGTATAGCATATAAATGACCATTGACTATTTAAAGGTGCTCTAACTGGTTTTTACTGTCTTAAATTGGAAAAACAGAACTAGTTAGTTTTAATGGTCTGCAATGATCCAAAGTTTTTCCTTACTTACCTTGTGTATTCCAAACATCCAATTTAGTCACTGCGATGAGTTTATACTCACTTTTCACAACTTTCAAAGACCAGAGCTCAGTTTTGCTTTCACGGTAAAACTAACAACTAGCATGCTAACATGCATTTTTTGATAATTTTTTGATGCACGTAAACACAATCTGGCCCCAAAGAACTGACTTGGTCCCAGCTACAAAAGGTGAGCTGATTTGTGTTGTTAAACAAGTCCCCTCCCTATTTACATTAGTCACAAACTAGCTAGCACAAGCCAGCAGGTTTCAGTTAGTCACTGTCAACTTTTTGTTGAAAATCAGACTCCTAAATGTGACCATTAATGCTTGTATTGATCACAGGCTCCTGTGATGTCCTGTTTAAATCAATTTAGTGCTTTCTTTTGTTTTTTTTCAGACAATCTTAAAACTAATTTGGTTGCGTTTGCTAATCTATCTGTACTGAGGCAAGACACATTTTGCTACATGGAATCAAACATGTACAGTGCCTTTAATTAACTCAAACTCTTGGGCCCAACTTCAGTTTAGTTGTTGAAAGCCACATTTGAACGTTGCTGAAGTTGGAGCCATTAGCCAATGGTCTGACATTAAACAGGTGCGGGTTAATTGTTTGTCTGCACCAAATGTCGTCTCATCTGCTCGTGTGTCATTTGTGGAGCTCTTTGGGGAGTTCATATGGGACCGTGTTTGGTATGTGCTGCCTGCTAACGGTCCTCTAAATTTTCTATAAAATATTACAGAATTCGCTGCAGAACTTTTGGCAAGTTTTATTACAATTTGAAAAACAATCCTCAAGTAAAAGAACTGTAATCAAAAAGTGAAACTAGTGTGTTGTGCTCTGGGATGTAAAGGCCACACTTTCATTAAAACGAAAGGAAATATTTTAAGTGTAATATAGTTTATCCTCTTTTGGGGCTAGACGTATGTCTTTATTTGATTGTGAATGCAAATTAAGAGCCCAGCAGTCTTCTCTGAATAGAACGTCTGCTGGGCAAGACAAGCACAACCTTTTTTTAAAGCGTTTTGCCCACATGCATTTTAATAATCACATATTTATTTCAGTAGTTTCAGGGGTGATAAATAGAAAAGCATCAATAAAAAAACAATCTCCTCACAAGCCCAAAAGAGTGTCTGAAATTATAAGTAGAGGTGATTTACAGTCTCTACAAGATGTCTCAAAATCTGTAATATATCGTCTTTACTTAGATTATGAAAACTCTAAAAGCAAGAGGTGATACAAATATTAAAAGCAGAAACTCGTACGCTTATCTTCTATTAAGGGAACGTTTGATGTATTGATATGCTCTGATGGAGTGTTAGTTTTTTCCCCCCACAAAAAACACTTTTTGAGGTAATTACTGCTTTTATCTGAGTTTTCAAACACCTTCTCTCTGCACATAGCGCATTTTTAGCATGTATACATCAAGAAGATACTGCTTATTTCAATTGTTGATTAAATGCAATGAATCAGTTAAGTTGTTCATAGTCCATTCCATTCAGTTTGCTATAAGATAGATTTTGCTATATTTGATGGATTGCAAACATGTATGGTAAGTGCTAATCCCAAAAATATTGCCCGTCCTTAATTTGAATATTAATAATTTATTGAGTAGTTTAATTTAAAAAATACATAAGTACATAATGTATACAGGGTCAAGTAGTCGACATAAGTAAAGTAGTTGTAAATTGTCCTGTGCTCTAGTTCAGGCAGACAGATCCATGTCACTACATTTTGTCACTACGTTTGTAATTATTGCAGTGTTGCCCAGAGGAACAGTTTCCCTCCGCTCGTAATGAGCTGTTATGAATATACATGCCCCCAATTGCAATTCATTAGACCTGTTACATACATCAATACTCCCTCAGTGTCTCTGAACTCTAACGAACTCCACAAGTCGTACACAGGTTTGGGTCAAAGTCAATAAATATTAGTATAACAGTTTGAATACATGCACAAGGTTTTTCAGAATTACTGGGGAAAATTATAATGATGTGTTTTTATCATAAAAAAACATACTGCACTTGTGTGTTAGATTTGTGTTACTTCTGCAGGGATATCTCAGTGCTTAAATCTTGTAGTTCGTGTTGGTTAAATTGAAAATGTTTGCAAATGTAACCACTAGGACAGGGGTGTCAAACTTATTTTGGTCAAGGGGCCGTATCCAACCTACTTTGATCCCAAAGGGGCCGGATCAGAAACCTCATGGCATATATACCCGCATTAATATTATTATTTAGTGTTTTATGTTCGCACCTTATCACCGAGACAAGTTCCTAGTTTTGTGAATTCTGTTCACTTGACAATGGCAATAAAAGTCTTTCTGTGTCTGATTCTGAAATGGCAATAAGTCCAAATATTTGTTCAGAGAAATGCAAATCTATTACAGAAGTCTTTTTTATTTGATGAACTCTTTCTTTTACAAAATATTCTAATATTCTGAACAACCTGAAATTTTAAGAAAAATGCTATTTCAACACAAGCATACAGGTTTCCCATTCACATTCTTTTTTGACATTTTGCTGATGAGGGCGTCACGGTCAACAGTCAAAACGATGGTGCTTTAAGAGCGTTTGTAAAGAGGCAAGTCTTCATTTGTGCTGCTCTGGTGGGAGGGGCCACGCACAGAGGCACTGGAGACGCTGCTATGCTAAATTACCAATGTTTTAATAGAAAATCATCTGAGGGCCAGATTAAAGGTCTTGACACCCCCTGCACTAGGAGAACTTAGAGCAGGATCCTATTATTAAAACATTACCCATTTAATCACAATCGCAATCAATACACAGTTTATGTATGTTTGTTGTCTGGATGTGTCCTGTGCTTGAAAAGTATTTGAATATTATTATTTAAACCTTGTACAAGGGCTGTGCAATATGATAAAAAAAAATAGTAAACACACACTTTTTCTTTTTGATTAATCTCACAATTTTTTATTCTATTTTATTTTGTCTTATTGAAAACAAAAATCAAAAATGCCTTCCAGTGTTATTTTCCCAGACAAGATAGACTTTTAATGAGAGCCAATTGAACACAGAACACAGAAAATGGACACGTCTTTCGCAGTCTGAACTCCGCTTCAGTCCACATGCTTTTACTGACGGAGAACTGACTGGAGCTGTCTGCTAAAACCCAGAGCTGACAGATGATGGTGGAGGATGTTCAGTATAGTTTGAGTTGGTCTACAGTTGTTTGAGTCTTTGCTTTTTGAGGTTTTTTTTTGTCCTTACTGTTTTTGTTTTTCTACAATGCTTTATTGTGTTATGGTATTTTTGTTTTGTTAATTTGTTAAATCACCAAAATATGATAAAAGAAGAAATTCAATTTGTCAACTGGACAAAGTTTGTTTGGTCGAAAACGTTTTGCCGCTCATCCGAGAGGCTTCGTCAGTACTGGTTAGAGTGCTGGTAAGACACTTGCTTGTATCTCGCTGCAGGGAGGAGCTAACTATACTGCAGTTTTTCCAAAACTATCTCGCCTATTTGTTTCTGTCTTTTGTTTCTCTGGCGTCTAGTTTAGCATACCTATTCATCCCTACACGACTGTTTTTCACACCTCTGGCCCTGACCTGGCTAGCCCTATTGTTTCTTTTGTTTGTTTTGATTTAGGTTTAAAGGGATATGCCACCCCCAGGTCAAACTTGGGCACCAAAATAAATAACCAAAATAAATAAATAAAATAAATAACCAAAATAAATCACCAAAATAATCCACCAAAATAATCAATATGTAAGTAGGGATGCACCGATCCACATTTTTTCTCTTCCGATCCCGTTACCTGAATTTGGATATCGGCCGATACCGATACTATTCCAATACCAAAACTGTTTGTTTTCAATATTATCATCATTATTGTTTAACTACAAATAAACTCATCTCTACAGGCAAGTAGGCCTATGATATTAATAAATGTATGCATGTGTGTCCCAAAAGGCAGCTTGAGGTAAGTATAGGTCATAAAAGGACGTCAGAAGAACAGGAAATTCTGTGATATTAGCTAACCTGGTTGACACTCGGTTGTAGAGTTCGGGTAGCGCAGTCTCTGATAAATAGCTTCCGCCTCTTGGTACAACAGCTTTGCAAACATTTAGGGATCATCGTGCTCAAATCCGTGAGAGCGCAGCATGACGGGACTGCGAGACCGCGCTTCTCACCCTTTCCTGCGAGCACGAGACCCGTGCCCAAACCGTGCCTCCTCTAGACCAGGTCTAAACCAGGATTAAACCACTGCGTGCGGCTGTTTGCCTGGTTTTGTGGACGCGGTCCCGAGGGGGAGGCACGCAGTCCGAAAAGAGCAAAGGCAAAGAGCCGCATGCGGTGGTTTAATCCTGGTTTAGACCTAGTCTAGTCCTGGTTTAGTCCAGTCCTGGTTTAGTCCAGGTTTAGTCCTGGTCCAGTCCAGGTTTGGTCTTAGACCTGGTCTTAGACCTGGTTTAGTCCGCGTTTAGTCCTGGTCTAGTCCCGGTCTGATCCTGCCCCCCCCCCCCCCCCCCCCCCCCGCATCCCTCATTTATAACATCAATCGGCAAAGGTCCATTAGCCAATCAGGAAGCAAGAAAATGTTACACTATTAAAAAAAAAAAAAAAAAACGAGCAGAGCAGCCGACAGGGAATCACTCATGGAGTGTATATACAGACATGGCTCATGGATCGGAAATTTTTGCAGGTTGGATCGGGAATTTCCGATCCGTGAATTACGTTGATATTGGAACCCGATACCGATACTGGATCGAATCGGCCCCATCCCTGTATATAAGGTGCCACTTGCACAACTGCATGAAAATAGTAAGTTAAACCATCAGAACATTCTCCATGCAGATAGATAGGCCAAGTCAGGTTTGTGGAGATGCAAGCAGCGCATCATCACAGTAAGAATGTCTGTTTTTCGATCCAATGAACAGACACACACACACACAAAACATGCTTTTATTCTAATCTATTTTTTGACAAAAAAAGTGACTACTGTGGCTTTAAATTACAAAAAACAACAAGCGATTGACGATTTGAAATGACATAATTTGTTTGTTGCTGTCAGTGCATTTTCATAGCAAATTAGTCCATTACTGACAATGTTTAAAAAAAAATAGAATCATAATAAATAATGGTAAAATAAAATGAACTAATAACACAAATCTTAGGGTAATGATAAGGAACAGAAAAAAGAAAGTAGATCGAGGGAAAGGGGAAGAAAGGGTCAGAAGAGAAGAGGAAATGTACGAGAAAAAGACAAGTGTGATAGATGGAGGATAGAGAATCACATAAGATGACGACAGAACCTCGCTCTTGATTAAAATGTGATTAATTACACAGCTCTACCTCATAATAAAAACTAACCCTGTCTCTCTCGCTCTCTCTCGCTCTCTCTGTGTTTCAGATGGAGGTGGATCAGCTCCTGTCTCTGTCCGGCTCGGCTCTGGCTCAGGCCGTCAGCTCTCTCCTCGAGACGCCCGGACTCTACGTCTTCTCTGACATCTTGGAGCTACCCAACGTCAGAGAGGTGGGAACGCCTGGGACTCTGCAGACTCCTTACACTTCATACACAAGTCTCCGAGGGCTGTGTAATAAATAGAATAATTACTCAGGACTGCATCAGATAATCTAATTGCAATTTTTCTGTATTGTGATTGATTTGCATTTTGTGTTTAAAAATCAAATTTCTGCTCTGGTTGCACATTGTAAACAACTCCAGGAACATTAAAGGGATAGTTCGGGTTTTTTGATGTGAATCTGTATGGCATCCCCTTCAGCAGTGTCGTGCATGAACACTGACTTATCCCTGACAGTGTCCTGTGAGCCGAGTTCTGCTTAGGTTCTGGTGCTAACGAAAGTAGTTCCGTCAAGTTAGCCAGGACAGTTAATAAAGCTTGTTTTTCTTCTCAAAACAATATTTGTCCATAAACTGATATATTTGCATCACAAAACAGTTGCCCACGAAAAAGTCAGAAGTCATAATCGCTTGGTGCTATTTTCCTCTCGATTCCTATCACTGTGCGCTGCCCCCAGCTGGACAGCCGTACCTGTTTGTGTTTTAATACTCGGGAAGTAAAATGTCTGACTATGACACCGACAAGGAGGACGTAGCAGCCAACATAACGTTATGTTTTGTAGAAGCTTTCACTGGTAATATGACATTTGATTTGATTACGAGCAGCTAGCTGATTATTAGCCTGTTCACTTGTAAACATCGCCACTTGTTACACTCACCTGGGGTGCAGAGACACCAGTGCTCTTCAAAAGCTTCCTCCTCCATGCTGGGCATACATAATCCTCTTCAGTGAAATGTGCATTGCACACACAAAGCTTTTTTATTTTAGCCAATTTGGTGTCCACATTGAACCCTATGGCAAGAAGCCAAAGTTACCTCAGACCAATTTGTGACAGGAAAATGGTGACAGGAAAACGGTTCATCTTTGTTGGTACAATCTGGGTAATCACATGTCCGCCCCATTTTATATCTGTTGTTTTCTTCTTCTTCTGTCGATAGCTATATTTTTATTCTGACGTTTCTAAATTGTAACGTAAACACTGCCAAACAACTGAAAAAGTGTTAGGTTTGTGGGCTTTTTGTGGGCAACTGTTTTGTGGGCAACTGTTTTGTGACACACCTATATCAGTTTTTGGATAAATATTGTTTTGAAAAGAAAAACAAGCTTTATTAACTGTCCTGGCTAACTTGCCGGACCTACTTTTGTCAGCACCAGAACCGGGGCAGAACTCTGCTCACAGGACACTGTCAGCGATAAGTCAGTGTTGATGCTTGACACTGCTGAAGGGGATGCCATACAGATTCACATCAAAAAACCCGAACTATCCCTTTAATGTTCCTGGAGTTGTTTACAATGTGCAACCCGAGCAGAAATTTGATTTTTACTCAAACTCAAACTCAAATTGAGATTTCGACTTTATTGCCCTAAAATTCCATATTATGTCAGCTATTGCAGCACAAAATAATAACATACTGTGATAGAGATTAATAGATAAAAAAGTGCTGTTACTTCAAATGTTGATTTTAGTTTTAGTTATTGTTTAGTTATTTTGTATTTCAGAGTGATGAAAAATTAGCACTGTTGCCATAGCTATTTGCATTTCAGAACAAAATCTGTCTTTTGAATGCCTCCAAAATGTCGCCTTTTGAGCTGGTAACTGAAACCTCAGAATGTTAAGGCTCTTGGCATTTTTACATTTTTGTCTGTGTCAAAAACCTATTCAACTATTTTCACTCCTATTATTATTGTTTTCCTAGCTTGGCCTCAATTTCAATAGACAGAACGTTTGGCGCTCCCTCATCAGCTCAATTAATCAGAATCATTACCTTGAGCTAATTGTCGTCTTATCTCCCTCGCTCATTACCTTTCCAACTCTGTTCTCTGATAAATACACTTGAATAGTTGTATTGCTGCGTGTTCTTTTCCAATTCACTGACAGAGTTTTGCCCAAAAGGGAAAAACATTTCTAAAATTATGACTTTTTCCAATCAACACCTTTATTAATAGAAGTTATTGGTGTGACGCTTCAGTCATATTGAGAGCAGCATGTTGTTTGCACTCAGATATGCCCCGTACAGTAGTGCTGCTAATGTCACTATGGGGGAGGCTGTGAGAAGAAAATAAAGTTTTTCATTTAATTTAGTGAAAATGACTTTGGAAAACTTGATTGATTCTTGAGGGAAATCACTTCTACATAATTGCTTGATACAAAAAAGCAAACAAATTTAAAAACCTGCCATTTGTTATAACAACTATGCATATCTGTGCGTTTATACAAAAAAAGCAATCACTCCCAAAACTCAAACTCGCTCGCAGTGTAATCTTACAAACAATGTCAATACAGTGTGATATTTCTATCCTTTTGTTGTTAATTGTACAGTCCATTCGCAATACTTGAACCTCAACAGCTTTTATAGGCACCTTTTTATAGTACATTTCTGAAGGATTTCCTATAAATATTTCCAGATAGTAAAAAACATACACGGATATAATGTCGACCACCCCATTTCCGAGTTGGTCAACAAAGACTCCCAAGTGAACTATGATGTACAGCCCTTTCAGTCTGGTTTATTGGACTATTTCTCCACCTAAAGAAACTATTTCTTTAGTCCCATTCTGTCTTGCTGTAAACAAATAATCATAGCATACATGCTCTGCTGATTACAGATTGTGAGGGATGTTACAATATGAATTTTAATGTTATTATTGTGAGTAGAAATGGCATTGCAATTTCCTGTTGCCTTATGGTAAATGGTCACATCTTTATATAGCGCTTTTCCACCTTCAAGGCACTTTACAACAAGGAACCCATTCACACACACCAGTGTACGCAGACACCGGGGCAAGGTGGGTTAAGTGTCTTGCCCAAGGACACAATGGAGGGGCAGTGGATCTGACCGTTCAACCACTGATGTTTCTTATGTCAAGAGCGGGATTTGAACTGCCAACCTTTGGATCAGTGGACAAACGCTCTACCAAAAGTTACTTTTTGTTATCAAAAGTATTTGACTAGCTCTAGTAAAATAATTTAAACTTAAATAGATTTAAAGGGATATGCCACCCCCAGGTCAAATTTGGGCATCTCCCCACAGTCCAGAGACTAAAATAAGTGGTGGAAAGCGTTTTCCTGCTCACCCAGCCATTGTCCGAGTCTGTCGCCACTGACCGCCGCGGTATCTGCAGCTCCTCCGCCTTAGACTGGAGTCTAACATCGCCAGAGAAAGATTTCGGCCAAAAGGAATTAATTTGCTCGATGCGTTTCCCAATTACTTTGTGTGTAGTGCGCATTCATATCGAGTGCAAATAAATGTGCAAATCAACACGGAGAGCTTGCCTTGGTCATTTTGGGTGGGAACTATTTTCCAGTGCGGAAGAATACAGCCGTATCACGCAGCACGCTGCCAGGGGAATCCCAGTTACGCACCGGGAAGGGAGTTCCCCTGTTGCACAACGTGGTGCGTGATTCGGCTGTATTCTTCCGCACTGGAAAATAGTTCCCACCCAAAATGACCAAGGCAAGCTAAGCTCTCCGTGTTGATTTGTACATTTATTTGCACTCGATATGAATGCGCATTACACAGAAAGTAATTGGAAAACACATCGAGCAAATTAATTCCTTTTGGCCGAAATCTTTCTCTGGTGACGTTAGACTCCAGTCTAAGGCTACGTTCACACTGCAGCCTGAAACGACCCAAATCCGATTTTTTCGCCTCTATGCGACCTGTATCCGATCTTCTAATGACAGTGTGAACGACACAGATCCGATTTTTTCAAATGCGATCCAGGCCACTTGGATATGTGGTCCTAAATCCGATACATATCCGATCTTTTGACATGCGACTTCAGTCTGAACGGCCAGGTCGCATTCATCCGACCTGAGTGCGTTTCCTCCAATGAGAGTGGTACAAGTAGGCGTTCACAAATGTGCACAAACGTTCTTCTCGTCATGCGAAAATAGTATATAAACTCATATCAGTGAAGCGGCGAAGCACGTAGTAATCCCACCGCTCCTGCCTGTGACTCCGCACCCACATGTTCTTTCTGCAGACGTTGCTGCCACTGCCCCGCAAACGCTGTGGCCAAAAACCTCGTCCTTCTCCGTCTCCTCCTTAAAACAAATAAGCTGTACATGTTTTGGCTCTGGTACGAAAGCAACTTTAGGCTACTTCTGTAAACATTGAGTGTGTTCGCTGCGTGTGACGTCATCGTGTCCTCCAAGGCGCATGCGGGACACTTTTGGGGAGTTTAGCGTTCACACTGGAGATCACATACAATTCGCATTTAACTGGAAATGTGAACGGCCTCGCAAAAAAATCGGATTTCACAAAAAATTCGGAATTGAGCATTAAGCCCTGCAGTGTGAACGTAGCCTAAGGCGGAGGAGCTGCAGATACCGCGGCGGTCAGTGGCGACAGACTCGGACAATGGCTGGGTGAGCAGGAAAACGCTTTCCACCACTTATTTTAGTCTCTGGACTGTGGGGAGATGCCCAAATTTGACCTGGGGGTGGCATATCCCTTTAACTGTATCTTAAACTTTCACTCTTGCACAAAGTCTCTAATGACACAAGTACATCAAGGCCAGTTGCGTCACGTGACATGGGGCTGTCCTCCCGTGGACCCACCACCTGCGGAGGGATCCAGGGGGGCCGCTGCGCTGTGATCTGGGCAGCGGATCTGTCGGGACGGTTGCCCTTGCGACCCAAAATATGGAGAAAGTGGAAGAAAATGGATGGATGAATAGATGAACTGAAAATACTAAATAAAATAATAATACTAACCTGAAAATACTAAAAATTATGTGTTTTTTTTTTGTTTTTAATTCAAGTTCAAAATTCAAGGATTTATTGTCATTGTCACAAGTAATATTGAAGTTAGTAGTATCGATACTGAGTCATCAGTATCTGGATCATCGATGTGAATCCTTTTTTTTTTTTTTTTACCACTCTCTGTGTGGCCTTTTTAAACTGACTCATTTGTCAAAATTGAAATGGAGTGTTGTATATGTGTATGTTACACAGACAAACCAAATTCTGGGTATTGTGTCAGCTCAAAACAATCTGTAACAGCCCATCTCGAGATTACAAAATTACATAGCATTAAACAAAAAGCATGGCTATAGGGTAAGTATTAGTGCATTTCATAAAGTGTAAATGCTCATAGTGTAAACAAACACTATGTGAGGTCTTACTGTTCCTATATTGTGACCTGAGTAATTGTGATCATTAATTAACCAAATAATGTTCACATCTCTTCTATAGACAGGTAATCTAATCTTTATGACCTTATGTTTGTTTAATCCTTTGGCCTTTTCTCTCTCCGTCTGCAGCTGGAGAACGGCCCTCATGCTCCAGTGTACCAGCTGCTGCACCTCTTTGCCTATGGAACCTACTGCGACTATAAAGGTAGACTGCATTTCACTGCCCCACTGTGCTCTGTAAATAAGTAATAGGGCAGCGCGCCCAACCTTTTCTTATGAACGTTTTTTTTTTTTTTTCTCCCTTCACCTCCGCGAGGCTCAGGCGCTCTCAGACTCAATGGCAGCTCATATTCAGCTACAAGCACAGAGAAGCAGTTCATTAGACACTTGTATGGAGAAAGAGATGGCAACGCAAAGAGAAACAGACACTTCACTTGTGCTGTGTGAACTTTGCCTGGGCAACATGACATTGGAAACGCCACACAGAAATGGAAAGCTAATTGAGTGTAACTTAATGCACCCACGTGACTAAATCTAACAAAGGCGCCATGTTGGCAGTGGTGAATTAGCAGTAATGAAAGGCACCAAGTCTGCTTTTGGAGTTTTTTGTCAATAAATGAAACTGTAGACAATGATTTATCTTAAAACTAATTAGATTAATAAAATACTTACCTTTACCTGACATGGGTGTTTATAAAGAGTATATATTGGCGTTTATACTGAAATAATTGGAGTATGTAGAGAAGTGACTTTATTGATCTCACACAGGAGAAATTCTTCTCTGCATTTAACCCATCCTGTTATTAGGAGCAGTGGGCAGCACATTACTGCGCCCGGGG
This sequence comes from Paratrypauchen microcephalus, assembly GCA_036785185.1. NCBI lineage: Eukaryota > Metazoa > Chordata > Actinopteri > Gobiiformes > Gobiidae > Paratrypauchen > Paratrypauchen microcephalus. Next base: position 3,598,820 of record JAVJIX010000002.1, on the reverse strand, counting down.
ACCATCTCCATGATCTTGCTTCGGTTTGGTCAGGACCACAGCTGGAGGCTTTTACCTATGGTGCATGTTTTGTGTTGGTGGGGGAAACCGGAGTGCCCGGGGGAAACCCACCCAGACACGGGGAGAACATGCAAACTCCACACAGAAAGGCTCGGGTGATCCACATCTTACGGCCATACCAACGTGTTTTGGTGTATACATAATTGCAGGAGCTCTATTAGCCTGGAAAATTAGTATAATAAAGAGATGTGTGATATATTGATAATAACTTTGTTTTTTAAATTGTAATATGGTACCAGGACCTGTTTCCTATAGATTCAGGTGGGGTGGAGAGCTTAAAGAGAAGTACAGTGTGGGTCAAGACAAAGTGTTCCTCTGCTTATGCTGTAAATGTCAGCAATACGTCAAACTTCACCTCATGCACACTGTTTAAAAACTTGGGTTGGCTGGATGACATTTATTGGACTATTTGCCATTTACTAACTGCACAAAGAGGGGCTACATCATTCTGTATAGATGCCCTTTGATTCACAGGGACAAAGCAGCTACATAACACCTCTGAACACAACACAATAAAAATGATTCTACAACTAGGCCTGTAACAATAACACATTTTGAAGTGCCATACATACACACCCACACATAGCTTTTAAGTTTTTTTTTAAAGCAGTATCACTAAAAGGCCAATAAATAAACAATAAATACTGAGCCTCAAAATATATTGTTACAGCTTTCATATATTGAACGATAAGCCCATGTATTATTTATCGTGACAGGTTTAGCTACGGCTGCAAAACTGAACTTGTAGTGAATTGTGTATACTATAGTTTATTAATTTATCACAATAATATCATCGTAAAACAAAATCATTTTTTCTCATATCGTGCTGCCCTAATTACTTAAAGGTCCCATGGCATGAAATTTTCACTTTCTGAGGTTTTTGAACGTTAATGTGAGCTCCCCTACCCTGTTTAGGGGCCCCCCCTCCCATGGCTAAAAGTTGCGAAATGTCTAAACTGAGCATTTGCGGTCCTTTTCTGCCTTAAAAAAAAAATCAGAGCTGAAACGGGCGAGTTCAACTTTGTTACGTCAGATCGAAAAAGCAGTTCCACCCCCGTCTGTTTGTACTCAGCGTCTGTGTAAATCACGCCCAGAGAGTTTGGACTGCGGAGGAGCTACGCAATGCGAAATGCTTTTTTTTATTTGCCTGGAGGCACTTGCGAGTGTTTCTAGGCTCGGAAGTCCTTTATCTGAGCCTGTGGATATCTGAAACAGCAGTGGTTTAATTTTATTTTCTGTGGAAATGTGTTTATTTTTCAATGGAACGCTTCTCATCTCTCCCTCCGTGCAAAAACACAGAAGTGCACAGCGCACAGCTGAAAAGGAAAGAGCGGAGAGTTTGGCCACGCCCCCACCCCCTACTATAGGCCATCTCTGTCCTCCTCATTTGCATTCAAGCAACAACGCCCATAATGGACTGTTCCAGAGTGACATTTATGACTCTTTCTCATCTTATCTCTCTTTCTCATGCACCGAGTCTTGATTTTGAAGAAGGATTCATTTACAGTATTAGGGAACCATTAATTCACTGCCAGCCTGTTTTCAAAATCTAAGCCTGTAGATTGCCAGAGATTCAGAGAATTTTCACTGATTTTACAAGACTCACAGAATACTGAGTTCTTTGACTATATAAACATGGCACACATCAAAATAAAGCCTAGACTCTCTTCTTTCACCTGGAAAAAAAATTATGTTTCTAACCTTTTCGGTTCTCAAATAACTGATAGTAGAACATAGGGAAGTTTCAGCAAAAACACTGGTTTTTGAGCAAGAAATGGAGAAAACGAGCGTTGAGTTCAGAGAAGGATTTCGAGCAGATCAGTGACTTTGACATCAATATTTATTGATTTAGTGACACCTCAAACATCTAAAATAACAGAGAAAGAGATTTTTGATGACAAAGTACATTTTTTATTTACAAATATAAGAATATAAGGCTCTGTGAATAGTGCCAAGAGATGTTTACAGGATATAATAATATCTTTTCATATAAAATAGAACTTTGTTGAGGCTTTGTCTGAGGCCCAGAGTACAGACCCATAATAAAAACTAATACACACACACACACACACACACACACCTACACACACACACACACACACACACATATATATATATATGTACATACACACAAGCCCATGCATAAACCTTTACACACACACACAGCTACACACGCACGCGCGCACGCACGCACACGCGCACGCACGCACGCACGCACGCACACACACACACACACACACACACACACAACTTCATTCATTACAATTACCATACAGCACCATTACTGCTCCAAGTCAGTAAACTTCTTCTTTGGAGCTGTCGTAGTTCTGAGGAGACTCCCTGGTCCGCGCAGCGCACACAGGACACGCCCCCTCCTCGGGCACAGCAGATCTCTGCTCAGACCTCGCTGCTTGATCCGGCTTGTCTCTGCGATCCTCTGATCCAGGATCCTGGGTCCCAAGAGCGATCTGATCGCTCCATAGGCGCTGATCAACAGTTGTCTGCTTTTCCGGGTTCGCTGGCCTCGCCATCTTACACACATCTATACACACACTGCACTCCTCCTTTCTTCCCCGGCTCTGATCGGCAAATAATGATACAACATCGCCATCTACATGTTGAGAGATGTGAATTACACCTCAAAAGTTGCTCCAGGCCGTAACCTAGCAACCCCCGCTGAAAAACGTGTTGAACGTCTATAGACGTTCTGGCAATCAACGGTTGGGTTCGCCCGAACGTCTATAGACGTCTCCGGCAGCCAATGAGTTAAGGAGCCATATAAAAGCATCAAGAAGTACCATGTCATGGGACCTTTAATGTACAATACAGCTCTGGAAAAAAAATAAGAGACCACTGCAAAATTCAGATTTTACTACTTATAGGTATGTGTTTGGGCAAAAGGAACATTATTGTTTGAGTCTATAAACTACTGACATTTCCCCCAAATTCCAAATAAAATATTATCGTTTAGAGCATTTATTTGCAGAAAATGTCAAATGGTCAAAATAACAAAAAAGATACATGTTTTCAGACCTCAAACAATGCAAAGAAACAAGATCAAATTCATTTTAAAACAACATAATACTAATGTTTACACTTAAGAAGAGTTCAGAGATCAATATTTGGTGCAATAACCCTTATTTTTAATCACAGCTTTCATGCGTCTTGACATGCTCTCCACAAGTCTTTCCACATTGTTCTTGGGTGACTTTATTCCACTCCTGGTGCAAGAACTGAAGTAGCTCAGCTTTGTGTTTGTGTTGGAATTCAACAGACGCTGGAATGGAATGGCTGTAATACATGTAGAGATGCTTAGCCTGGGAATTCCCAGGCCGCTTCCGTTCGTTTCGAACTGGAAGGCGGCCTGGAAACTCGTCCAAGCGAGAGTCCCAGATTTAGGGCCCCAATCAGAGAGCGGGGGAGGTGTGGCAAGACGGTAACGCGTACTACATGACAAACGGAAGCTTGTAGTTTGAACTGACAACTGACATGATTGGCTATGGACTTACGTATACGCTCAATGATAGACATTCATAACGCCCAATAAACGGCCGTTGGCAATCGCTAACCACACCTCCGCTACGGGATTTTTCGAAGCGAGTTTCCAGACCCATATCTCACTTGTGATATGGTCAGGTGTTAACCAGACTAAGAGATGCTGATTTCAGGAAAAAAATGCAGTGGTCTCTATTTTTTTCCAGAGCCATATATTTTATTTTATTTGATTATACTTGTACAGTAGGGGTGGCACGGTTCATGAAAAACCGACGAACCGTTCGGTTCGCTTGTCACGACGAACCGTTCGGTGCGCACCTGACAGTTCCGGGCATACGCAATGTATACTTGCCTCTGCCTTTCGCGAGAAAGATAAATGAGTGCGGTATAGGGATGTCAACAATTAATCGATTAACGGTTAATTGTCGATTAAGACGTTGGTCGATCAAAATGCATTAATTGTAATTAACCGCTAACCGCAGACCCGCGCGGTCATGAAACAAGGCAACCGCGCTGCGCCAAGCTCGACTCACAGCCGACCGCAGGCGCCAACGGCACTGCTCAGCAGCCCCGGGTGTACGCGCGAGGCGAGATCGAACCCGGAATGCGTGCCGCTGCTGCTGGTTTCGCCGAGCCCCGAGCCCCGCGCGGCTTGCCTGCGGCTCGGAGCGCGGGCCGCGGCGAAACCAGCAGCGGCACGTGGTGGTTTAATCCAGGTCTAGTCCAGGTCTAGTCCAGGTCTAGACCCGGTCCAGTCCCGGTCCAGACCTGGTTCAGACCTGGTCCAGTCCACGTTCAGTCCTGGTCTAATCTCTTAGCCAATCAGGACAGAACACAATGTTACACTATAAAAAAAAAAAATTGGATAGAGCGAGGGATTACTGTATTTTGTTATTCAGCATCAATACATTTGTCTGCTTTTTACTAAGGAATAATTAATTGAGGAATATACAATATAATAATACTATGATATATTTTTGACTCAGTGTTATGTATACTATAGCTTATATTCTTAAAGACCCTATTGAAACACTAAAATTCAGGTGAAAAACGCTGCTTATCAGTTAATAAGCAGTTAATCGATCGATAAGGTCAATCAACTATCAGTTAATGAATTAACCGATAATTTGCATCCCTAGTGCGGTAAATAAAGTTAGATAGAAATGGCAAGTGAGAGTGGAGATAGCGGCAAGGACATAGAGGATGCACCAGTGTCATTTAAGTCCGGTGTCTGGGAAAAAGCCCCTCCCACGCCGCTGCCGAAATGCGCTCTAATCAGAGGCATTGAGGAGGGAGCTTATGCACTATCAGGGAAGCTAACAGGAGCAGAGAGCGCATGAAAAGTCAGTAAGTGAGGCACGGACAGATGTTTTATAAAGTTTAACCTGCCCTGTGATACACGTTACACGTGCTCGCGCGCGCATGCTGACGTGCGGTATCCGCAGCTCCAGACGGAGCGCGGGCCTGCACACCGGTACGAGACATGTACTTTTGTTTCTGTTTCTTCAATATCTAGAGAAAGGGTTTTTTCAACAGCAGGTGACAGTTACTGCCACCAGATCGGCACTCACCACTAGGGGTGGCACGGTTCATATAATGGGCTTAAAGTCATGTCAAATTCAGATTGTGTGATTATTACATTGTATTAAGATTTTATATTACATTAGATTATTATATAATCTTATAACCTTTTTAATGTTATATCCTGTTATTGTGGATTATTAAGATAAATGGATATAAGGTGTATTTTGAAAGAAACCAATAAGAACTGTACAGAACCGAAAACCGTGACCCTTAAACCGTGGTACGAACCGAACCGTGAATTTTGGGAACCCTGCCACCCCTATTGTACAGTGTTAAATGTATATAAAAAAGTATATTTTCTAAAGTTTAGTTATCTTGTTTAGTTATTTGAGTGCCTATTTCTATCATCTTGGATTGTGCATTGCAACTCTGGAATTTCCCCATTGTAGGAGAAATAAAGGATCTGTAATCATGCCTCTAAAAAGCACTATATTTAACTTTTTTAGAGTTTGCACTGATTCCATTCACATCTGATTACTGTAGAGTGGATCCCCTCCAAAACAGTGAAATATTTTTAATTGTTGCCAGTATCACACAGCACTGTGTGTCTGAATTGGCACACGTCTTTGGGTTTTCTAACCAGAAGTGGAATGCTAATTTAACTCCAAATATCTGCCACAATAGCCTGGAAAAATGGCATAGCCTACTTTATTTTTCCTCCCTTCTCTTTCTGAGCCGAGCCACCAGGGAACATTCTTTCACTTTCACAGCCCATCGAGGGGCTGTCAGAGCACTGTCACCACGGAAACGCAGCCTCGTCTTTGTAAAGTGTCTGCTTAAACATTTACACACGCACCTCAGCGCCGCTCTGTAACGATACATCTAAAAGTGTGAAGTGGAACTCAGCTCTGTGTCTGTGACCTCAAGGAAGAGGCAGAGGTGGCCAATGTACCGTTTAACGCTGCAGTTTTTCATTTTTACAACAAGTTGAAGCTAAAAAAAAAAATCAGATTTATTGGTACCTTCAGATCTGGGTCTGAGGGAGTGACCAAAGAGAGAACCAATATGTGAATAAAAGTGACTCTACACAGTGTGGAAATCACTAGTGTATATGAGTTTTAGAAAGCAACTAGCCTAAAAGTGCATGTGACCGGTTAGGTTTTCACATTTTTTCTTCTTCCCACTCCTTTTGGAGAAATCTGCTTTTCTGTTGTTTACAATGTGTATATATAATAGGTATATGATTATTGTTTCTATCTTGGCACAAACTTGAAATAAATGCCTATCAATCAATCAATCAAACAAACATTACTACTGTAAATTCATGAAGTGAAATATGAATAGAATAGTCTGTCATACACACCTTGAAACCTTACCGAATCTCTTTTAGCAACATTTAAACTAAACAAATACACATATTTTAGGACATTCCACTTCCAACATAAACTTAATCACTTCAACATAATCTCAAATAAGAAAACAGAATGTACTTAGAGAAGAGGAAAACTCCTGCACCCTGTCTCTCACTCTTTTTGAATGATGGCATACGTTTTGGTGGAGTAACCTTCATCTGGTATTGTCAGTATAATCTAAAACATATATATTGATGTTTCACTTTAGCTTACCCTACCTGTTAAACCAAACATGTTCATTTTGTCTTCTTATCGACTTTAACTTTTTGGGTTCTAAAGACTACAGTAAAGTGTATTTACCTTGTTGACATGTTTCGGCTGTTAGCTGCAACACAGGTGACAGTTCTGAAGAGGGTTTGCAGCAGCAGCCGAAACATGTCAACAAGGTAAATACACTTTACTCTATTGTCTTTAAAAGAGAACCTAAAAAGTTACCCTACCTGTATTGGCCAACCACCAGATATTAACTAATTAAAGCTCATGTTCATAACCATTTTTGAATGAGAATAACAATTTATTTATCCAACTGCATTTCAATTTTAAGGAGTAGCACAAAAATGCAAGAGTAAGAACTTTGTTGAACCGGTCTGTCTCCCTTCTGTTTCTTTCCAGAGAGAGCGGCTTCACTTCCGGAGCTGACCCCAGCACAGAGGAACAAATTGAGGCACCTGTCCATCATCAGCCTGGCCTCCAACCTCAAGGTTCTCTGCTCCTGTCTGTGCTTGCTCACTGTGCAGCTACAGAAACAAAACTGGGCAACCAGAATAACCAGCTCGTATTCCTTGACCCTTATGCTTTTACTGCTGGTTACAAAATGTGCAACTGTTCATTCATCTCATTAATATCAGATGGAGGGTTAGTGATAAGTAAAAGACGTGTCATTGAATATAAGGTAAAACCAGTTTGCGTTACATATTTATTGTTTTTGTGAAGGAAAATGGGATTACAAAGCAGTTACATGTCAGATCAGTGGAGAACTGACCCCCTCTCACAAAAAGAATGCATTTTCAAGGTATTTTTATCCAAACAAAAAGCCTGCAGTTAGGAAATGCAAGATAAATAAGTTCCACAATATGGTATTAAACTTATCTAGGCAAAGAGCTATAGTTGCCATGGAGACGAGAGTAGCAGACCCCTCACCAGCAGTGTTACACAATGCACCATATACATTTATTTGGAAAATGTCAGATTTTGAGCTTAAGTGTTAGTATCAGGAGCTGTAGTGGTGTTTGCTCCTTCCTCTGTCCTCTTAATCATAAAGTTTTCATTTCTTTTTAAATCTCTCATTTACACTTGGTTTGCGTCGCTCCTCTCCCGGTGCCCTTTTCGCGCCCTGTTCCAGATAAATAATTGATTCATTATTCTCCGCTGCTCTGTCTGAGTTTTTTTTTTAAAAGATTAATCTGACTTTCGGCCACCATTAGTCCCCGTGCTCTCCCTCCACTCTGATATGGCCCACCTGCTCGTGTGAGAACAGGCCCTAATGATCCTGTCCAGAATGGGCCAGTTCTGTCTTTTCCCCTGGTGACATTTGGCCATAGTGACGTTTCTATGCTTTTTCATTGAACTGTCAAAGTGTAATCAAATTGTCTGTTTAGTTAAGGTCAATATGAAATGGGATTATTACGCCAAGCTCCACAGACTGAAACAGAACAAGAAAGGGTGTAAAGCTGCACTGCGTATCTTTTCTGGAGAATGTACCACTTGCTTGTCTCCATGGAGATTGTTTTGCTAGAATGTTCCACAGTATGGCATTAAACATTTCTAACTCCATCGGGGGTAGCAATAATAATAATAAATAATAATTCATTGGATTTATATAGTGCCTTTCATGACACTCAAAGCGCTTTACAGTTCATTGTTCATTCACTCCACACTTGGTGGTGGTAAGCTACTTTCTGTAGCCACAGCTGCCCTGGGGCAGACTGACGGAAGTGAGGCTGCCAATCTGCGCCATCGACCCCTCCGACCACCTCCAACACACGCCACTTTCATACTAGGCAAATGTGGGTAAAGTGTCTTGCCTAAGGACACAGCGACAGTATTTTGCAACTGGCGCCCCACTGTGGCACCTGGAATTCCCAGTGGTCTCCCATCCAAGTACTAACCAGGCCCTGCCTTGCTTAGCTTCTGAGATCTGACGGGATCAGGCTTTGACAGGCAGGTATGGCCACGAGGCAGGTGGGATGACCAGCCCAAGTTAGAGGTCAGATCTATGCAACGGTTACTCCACTTTTGAAAACTTCATGAAATATATATTTAAAATATTACTGTGGAACATTCCAGGCAAAACCATAAGCTTACCATGGAGAGAAGCAGGTAGTGTGTCATGTGACTTTGCAAAGGCAACAGTTATTTAGTATATTGTCCTCTTTAAAGAGCAAAATATCCTGTTTTATGTTTTACACTTCTACAAAATGTTCTGAAATGAAGTTCTTGTTTATCACTTCATATTACAGTCTTCTCTCAAATGTTAACGCTCCTTTAGTGGCTTACAATGTGCACTCTGAACACGAATTTTCAAGCCTATGTCCCAAATCTAATCACAGTACTTCAGAAAATGAGATTTCTTTCTAAAATTGTGCCACCATTATTATATCTTCCTCCAGAAAAGCTACATTAAATCAGTGAACATAACTATGTGACCCCACAATAACCCCTGCTCCTCTCCCTCTCCTTAGTGCCTGCCGTACTCCCTCCTCCTGCAGCAGCTGGAGCTGAAGAATGTGCGCGAGCTGGAGGACCTCCTGATCGAGGCCGTGTACTGTGACATCATCCAGGGCAAACTGGACCAGAGGAACCAGCAGGTGGAGGTGGACTGTAGCGTGGGCCGGGACCTGGGGCCCAACGAGCTGCCCAACATCGTCAGCACACTGCAGGAGTGGTCAGTCATCAATCATTATCCCTCTGTTCACTTGATTTTTCTGCTATTTGGGAGTTTCTCCATCTTTTTACAACTGCTCAGTGTACTTAGATTGCCCTTGGGGATAAATAAAAAGTTCTATAGATTGATTGATTGAGTTTGAATGGCTAAAAGTACCCAAAATGGAGCTATAAAAAGGAAACTGAAAGGCCTTTTTCCAAACTGCTTCCTTTCTCCATTTTCTAGCAGTAGTAATGCTCCGTTTGTGCGCTGTGCTAAAAGAAGATTTTTGACCGTTCAGAATTGATTGCTATGGCAACAGTGCTAATTTTTCATCACTGAGGAAAACGGTAATCATTGCACTTAATATATGCACGAAAATGATTACCGTAATTAATGACAAACAGGACCCTAAAACAAATGTAAATAAACCAGAGTATTAAAGTGTCCGTATTACACTATTTTCATTAATAATGTTTTTTCCCCCATCTAAACATACCTGTAGTTTTGTTTTGTTTCAATCACACATGTTTAACACACAAATTCTGCATATTTAGGCTGAGTTCTTCTCTCAAACTGAAAACACTCTGTTCCACTTTGTGATGTCATGTGGTAATACAGGAAGTGCTCCACTATGTTTTTAGACTCCATACACCTTCACTGGGATCATTTGGATGATTTCAGCCATGGAATTGCCAATCTCAACTGAACTATAGATGAAAAGGTAACTGTTAACTTGAAAACTTCATGACATCAGAAGGTGGACCAGAGCCTTTTGAGCTTTGGAGATGTAGACGGACTAATAAGGGGTTACTAAGACATGTGTGAATGCAACCAAAAACAATACCAAGTTTGTTTTTGATGAGGTAAAAAAAATTTGTATAATGTAGGATCTTTAATTAATCTGCATCACTGTAATGTTGTTCCCTCTCTGTGCTGCAGGTGTACGGGCTGCGAGGCCGTGCTGTGTGGCATCGAGGAGCAGGTCTCACGGGCAAACCAGTACAGAGAGAGCCAGCTCAAGGTCAAAGTTCAAGTGGAAACCGAGGTCAGTGCTCATTGCGCCCCCTGCAGTCAGTCGTGTAAATGTGACTTTCAAACTCTGAGCGACTTGTGGTATTTGGATGCGGCCACATTTCTCCTTTTGTTCATCTCCCTCAGGTCTCAAACTTACAGAAGACGCTAAAGGCCAGTGCCGCCTCCCCCTCGTCAGGCCCCGCACCCGCAGGAGCAGCATCCAATCAGGATGCAGACCAGCCCGCAGAACCCCGAGACCCCGCTTCCTCCCAGGAACCACGGCAGCCAGGCAAAAAGAGCTCCAAAGTGAAAGGGTGAGGATGCTCTCTGAATACAAGTGGGTTAAACTTCATATTTACACTGCAAAAATGAATATGTATCTGTGGGTATGACACGGGCATAGCAAAACAAAAGCAAAAGTTTTACAAATGGTGTTCAAGGAAGTAATGTAACTGAAGAAAACTGTATGCTGTATAATTTGGTAAAGAATTTGATCTTATGAAACAAACTATGTAGCCTGCACTCTTATAGTTTAAAACCACAATCACAACTCAACCTGGGTTACCAGTGCAGAGGACACAAGCTGCAGAGGACACAAACAAGTTTTTCTCTCAGGACTGAGTAATGATTGGCTGTAAGTGCTGAGCTTTAGGTAGTGAGGATTCAGTTCAGAGAGTCCTTTTAAAAAGGTTTAAACCAGCTGGATTTCAGCATTAGAACTGGCAACCCAAATGAGACTCATGTGAGCCTCATTCTGCTTTCTGCTCATTCTAATTTCATCAAATTGCAAATAAAATAAATAATAATAAATGGAACATTTAATGCAATTGGGAATAAATTGCATTAGATTTATGGTCAGGGTGTAAGTGAAATTAAAAAAAAAAAATCTTTCATACAGTTGATCTCTAAGACTGATTATTTAACCTGAAAAAAGCAATATATTGAAACAGTTTCAATATTCTTGGTTGACTGCATATAAACTAGTTAAACATCCTCAAATCAAAGAAACACATTCTGGACTCACATTGTTTAAACTTATGAAGATATTAATTTTCTGCAGTGTACACTTTGAAACAGTGTACACTTTGAAACACCGACTTTACTTAAAAATTACTTCCCACTTTTCTTGAGGACTGCACACCGCGACACATCGAATATGTTTGGCCATGTACAATAATTTTGTCATTTATTCCAAATTGTCAATGCGCACTTAAGTCACATTGTTGTTTTTTTCTGAAAGGCTGTTTATTTCTTCAAGTCACACACAAGTGAAGGAAAAGGCTAAATACAGAACACTTAAAACGATTAACTTTCTTTAGTGGAGCACTTTGTGACACTGTTTCGAAGGAGTTCTATAATTTCAAAAGCACAGACTAGACTCAGTTTTAAAGATGCATTATATTGCCAAAAGTATTCACTCACCCATCCAAATAATGAACATTGGGTGTTCCAATCACTTCGATGGCCACAGGTGTATAAAATTAAGCACCTTGGCCTGCATGGGTCACTCTCAGGAGCTCAGTAAATTCCTGTGTGTTACTGTGATAGAACGCCACCTGTGCAACAAGTCCAGTCGGGAAATTTCCTCACTCCTAAATATTCCTGTCAGTGGGATTATAACAAAGTGGAAGCAACTGGGAACAACAACAACTCGGCCACAAAGTGGTAGGCCACGTAAACTGACGGGGCAGGGTCAACGGATGCTGAGGCTCATAGTGCACAGAGGTCACGAACTTTCAAAGTTCAAAGTCAGTTTTTTTGTCAAAAACCATATGTACATGTTGCACACACAGGATTTGAAATTACAGCGCTCCCCAGGCCCACAGTGAACATTAAACATCTTATAAACATGACAATAAACACCATGACTAAAACATAACATGTACACATAGCAAAAAGTACAATAGGCTTATATATCATACAAATAAGTAAAACACATAATGTGTATTGTAATAAAGCTCAATTGGTGTCATTTAAGCAGCAGTGTCATTAGTTGTAGTGCAAAAGTGTAGAGAGATGTGTCTTTGATGTGTGTTGGCAGGAGAGAGATATGCCTTAGGTAAGTTTCACCAGACCAGGACACTTACACTAAAAACAACGGGAGAGGGAAGTGGTGAGTGTGGGGGTCAGAGGGGGAAAGAAGGGCAGGGCAGGGAGAGAGTTCAGCATCCTGACAGGTTGGTGGATGAAGCTGTCTTTCAGTCTGCTGGTCTTTGCTATGAGGCTCCTCAGTCCTGATGGCAGCAGACTGAAGAGGCAGTTGGATGGGTGGGTGGGATCACCCAGAGGGCTTTGCGGGTGAGGCGGGTGCGGTAGATGTCCTGCAGGGAGGGGAGAGAGACGCCCACGATTCTCTCAGCTGCTCTCACTACACGGTGTAGCTTTTTCCGGCAGGACACGGTGCAGGTGTCATACGACACAGTGATGCAGCTGGTGAGGATGCTCTCTATGGTGCCTCTGTAGAAGGTGCTCATGATGGGAGCTGGGGCTCTGGCTCTTTGGCAACTTTCATTTGCTACAGAACTCCAAACTTCATGTGGCCTTCAGATTAGCTCAAGAACAGCGCATAGAGAGCTTCATGGAATGGGTTTCCATGGCTGAGGAGTTGCATCCAAGCCATACATCACCAAGTACACTGCAAAGTGTCGGATGCAGTGGTGTAAAGCACACCGCCATTGGACTCTAGAGCAGTGCAATGCATTCTCTGGAGTGGTGAATCGCACTTCTCCATCTGGCAATCTGGGTTTGTCGGTTTCCAGGAGAACGGTACTTGTCTGACTGCATTGTGCCAAGTGTAAAGTTTGGTGGAGGGGGGATTATGGTGTGGGGTTGTTTTTTGGGAGCTGGACTTGGCCCCTTAGTTCCAGTGAAAGGAACTGAATGCTTCAGCAGACCAAGAGATTTTGGAAAATTCCATGCTCCCAACTTTGTGGGAACAGCTTGGAGATGGCCCCTTCCTCTTCAACATGCTGTGCACCAGTGCACAAAGCAAGGTCCATAAAGACATGGATGAGAGAGTTTGGTGTGGATGAACTTGACTGGTCTGCACAGAGTCCTGAACACAACCTAATAGATCACCTTTGGGATGAATTAGAGCGGAGACTGAGAGAGAAAAAAAATCCCATAAACACACTCCTAATCCTTGTGAACAGCCTTCCCAGAAGAGTAGAAGCTGTTATAGCTGCAAAGGGTGGACTGATGTTATATTAAACCTAATGGATTAAGAATGGGATGTCACTTAAGTTCATATGCGAGTCAAGGCAGGTGAGCGAATACTTTTGGCAACATAATGTATTTGTCCATGTTTTGCAGAGCATTTTGTAACTGCAAAGTATCAATACATTAGTTAATTTAAATGGGCTTTCAGTGTATTTAAACAGAACAACTGCACTCTAAAGGCTGTTTCATAAGTCAGCTGTGATGTAGCTCTGTAGCAGCGTTTATCTTGATTTATAGACGATTAGCACCAAAATTGGCATAAATGCTAACACCACATAATAAACACGCCCAAAAGGTTATACTGGGCTAATCACACTGAAAATATAGTGAGCCACAACAGTTGACAATGGCATTTTTATTTTGTCAAGCGCTACAAATCCAACATCAATTAGTGATTTTTAGAAACTGGAGCTTGAAGTTAGATATTGGCTCGTATTACTCGTTGGCAAATGTAATGAACATGTAAACAGCATCTATTTGTTTGCGCCTTCTACAAACGTCAAAATCTCTGTTTTATATTTCTGTAGCCTCGTTAAAATGAATGAGATGGAACGGTTATTGCGGTACTAGGCTGTGTGCAACAAATCAACCACGTCACTCCTCGGGCTGTTCGGGCTGAAGGATTGGGACAATTGTCTAATTGCAATATTTCTGACAAGCGTCACGATTGCTTAGATTTACAATTTATGTTTTAAGGCTGAGGTTCTAAATTCACATTATAAACACGTCCAGGAAAATTGACAAAAGACTGAAGTATAAAAGAATCACATTTCAAAAGATGTTTACAGATCTTAACTACAGCAGTTTTTATGTAGAATAAGATATTTTGTGGATGAAATTATCGTACTTTAATGTTTTTTTGTTATCGACTGAAGTTATTCTCTTGCCCTGCTGATCAGATAGTAGACTAAAAAAGGGGCATGACAAAAGCTCTCAAAACTATTCATTATCTCTTAGGGGTGAGACAAGACGCACCACGAGAATGGGTCCACGAGAACGAGACAAGACGACGTTTGTAGAAATGGGTAGTGCAGTCCAGTTCACAATTTTGGCTGCACTATTTTTAGTTTTTTGATGTCGTAATTGTAGTACTGTTTTTTGGCACTACAGCTTCTCAAATTGTATAACTCACCCGCTCTTAACTCTTTTTTTTTTTCCCCAAGCCAAAGGGGGGGGGGGGGGGGGGGGGAGCTCACAAGGTCATTTTTCTCAAGTGTGCACGATCTTGTGGCAGTTTTGTCCCATCCCATTATCTCTATGATCTGACCATGTAACTGTACTCAAAATATGACAAAATCATCCGAGTTCATGCAAAAAAAAATTTATTTATACAATTACTAGGGAAAAAAATGCAGTTATATGACAGGCAGATTAAATACAGGATTCAGATCTTCAGTTAATCCATTCTCTACCTCCTCCTTTCTGCTGTTGTCCCATAGAAATCCTAATCATGTTTCTAAATTTTTGTTAATCATCAGTCAATTAGTCAGTAGTCAACTACACAAATATAACTATACACATTTTTGTCGACGTAAGGCACCATTGACCGATTAATCGACAAATTGCCACCATTCAAATACCAATTTCGATTCAATTTGAGTTCATCCTGCAGTCCTACCCTCAGCACAGTCAATTGAACAGTTTATTTCCACTCTTTCAGTAAACACTAAAGCCAGCTGCCTCAGTGTAAGTGGTTGGCCTGTGATTGTGTGTGTGTGTGTTTGTGTGTGTGAATCTGCATGACGTGGCTCTATTATCAGACGCTAACCATTGCTATCAGCCAGTCTCCTCTCCTCCATTGGCCACAATTACCACAGGCTAATTTCACATCTGTCCCCCACTGCAAAATGTCAGTGGGACTCACAAAGACCCGCATGCCCTCCCCCAAAAGAACTGGCTCCCCCTCCAGTGATCGGAGGAGAGGCTGCACGGATGTTCATGTTCTATAAAAAATATAATCTCTAGAATGGGTTGAAATGACTTAAAATCTTGATATTTTTGAGTAGCTTTGGCCAGGTTAGATTCATTTATGCATGTATAGCCAAAATTACGGGTTTCCTTTTAAGGCTAATAACCAGGCAACAGACTGGAGACCCCCACAGTGAAATGAAATGTAATACTTGTGTAGTGTAACATGATAAATCAGATTTAATATTGCTGACATTGATCAGTTTTCCCAATCAGGTTATGGAGACGATTTCCAAAAAGAACGCTGGAATTGAATTGTATTGAAATAATGGTTCAGCATAATTTGGTATAAACATTATTAAAACAAGAATACATATGACTTACTACTGGCAAATGTTAAAGATCCCATATTACACTATTTTCTAAACTGTCTCCTCATCAAAAACATACACATACAGCTCTGGAAAAAAATAAGAGACCACTGCAAAATTATAAGTTTGTCTGATTTTACTACTTATAGGTATGTGTTTGGGCAAAAGGAACATTTTTGTTTTAGTCTATTCTCCTGGAACCTGAAGAAAAAAAAGTATATTTCAATTATTATTATTATTATTTTATTTATTTATTATTATTATTACTATTATTATCACTATTATTATTATTATTATTATTATTATTATTATTATTGTTGTTGTTATTGTTATTGTTATTATTATTATTATTATTATTGTTGTTGTTATTATTATTATTATTATTATTATTATTGTGATTTTCTATTTGGAGGTAAATAGTATTTACTTTTTTTTTTGTAATGTTGTAACGTCCTCTGTAATAGACTATTAGTGAAGTGAACAACCTAACAATTTTTTTTTTTTTTTTTAAATGACCAACATCTCGGACAAGCTTCTACAGTCACCTCAAAGTTTTTAGACTCCCTTTTAATTTCTTATTTATTTATGTCTAGAGTCTAGAGTCTATCTCAAAACACTAAAAGATAGACTGGTTAACTCAATGTCCACTATAAAGGACACAAATGAATGGGCCGGGTCTCAGGGGGATATAAACTACTGACAATATTTCCCCCAAATTCCAAATAAAAATATTATTGTTTAGAGCATTTATTTGCAAAAAATGACAAATGGTCAAAATAATAAAAGATGCATGTTTTCAGACCTCAAACAATGCAAAGAAACAAGATCAAATTCATTTTAAAACATCATAATACTCATGTTTACACTTAAGAAGAGTTCAGAAATCAGTATTTGGTGCAATAATCCTTATTTTTAATCACCGCTTTCATGCGTCTTGGCATGCTCTCCACAAGTCTTTCACGTTGTCCTTGGGTGACTTTATTCCACTCCTGGTGCAAGAACCAGGAGTAGCCCAGCTTTGTGTTTGTGTTGGAATTCAACAGACGCTGGAATGGAATGGCTGTAATACAGGTAGAGATGCTGATTTTGGAAAAAAATGCAGTGGTCTCTTATTTTTTTCCAGAGCTGTTTATCACACACGTATCACTATAATCACTAAAACGACAGTATCACTCAAGACAAACAGGTGGGGAGTCACTGACCAAGATGATTAAACTGGCTGTGTCACATTTCTGACGGGTTTTAAGATAATTAACCTTGAAACAAGAACATTTCTCAGACAGCTGGGTCGGTGCAGTTTTCCCGGGTAATGGCTGTAGCATGTGCCCCTACTGGTTTAATAATGGCAATACAATCACAGCGAACCTGGGACTCCATTAGCTGTAATATACTGAGGGCGCTTTGTATCATGGAGAGACATTTTATGCTTATTGCAAACTGGTTTTAGTCATAAGATCTAACAACCCAAGGTGAGACGCTCGTTCTGCTTTCGGATGAGATCATTGGCAAGGGAAAATCAAAACCCAAAAATGTGAAAAGAAACTGTATTACATCTTGTGGAATGTTAACACAGTTATTATGAGTGATCAGTACTAACTTCACAACAGAAGCTTTCAGTAAAGACACTTTAAACTGGGCATAATATGCAACTTGTATGTTATGCAAGATATATGTAAATGTGCACTATGTAACGTTCCTGGTGATGCTCGTTTCCATGGAGATTAGATGCTGGAATGTCCCACAGTATGGCATTACACCATTCAATCTTGCATTTATTCAGTTTCAGTTTTGTTTTTTTGTTTTTTAATTCCAAAACCATCGTCTGAGCTTTGGGAACTTGCTTGTCACCACGGAGATATGTGTAATGCCATACTGTGGAATATTCCAGGCAAAGCAATAAACTACCCATGGAGACAAAAACAGGTAGTGCACTTTCTTTTTGATAAATCCTGCGTATAACCTCATAAACTTTAAAGGGCCCATATTACACTGTTTTCTGATCTGTTATAATGTTTTTGTTTTTTGTGTTTTGTTTCATTCACATGTTTAACACACAAGCCTTGCATTAGGCTGCATTCTTCTCTCAAACCCTCTGTTCCACCTTGTGATGTCATGTGGTAATACAGGAAGTGCTCCACTGTGTTTTTAAACTCCACACACCTTCGCTAGAATCATTTGGATGATTTCAGCCCTGAACATGCCAATCTCTACTGAGCAAAAGGTAAAATGCAGCTGTTAACTTGAAAACTACCGCTTCATGACATCACAAGGTGGAACAGAGCATTTTGAGCTTTGGAGATGCAGACAGACTAATAATAAAGGATTACTTAAACATGTGGAAATGACAAAACACAACTCTTAAGTGTGTTTTTAGGATATAATAACAGTATAACACGTCTTAGAGTATCAGGAATCAATTTTGTATAATATAGGACCTTTAATGGGGTCTGATTATTTGAGCCATGTAAATAATAAGTAAATAATGTAATAATCATGTAAATAATAACTCTAAACTGCTCTACACAACCCAAATCCGATGTAACGTTGTGCATTTGAGTCATTTTACCCATTCTAATATTCCTTTGGCAGTGTGTTGTTGCTTCTTCACAGAAAGCGTTGATTATTTGGGTGAAACTCACAGCTCTATAATTTTCATCACTCAGCGCAGCTCTCTGTTCAAACGCAGATCCACTTAAATGTTTTACCCACAAATTAATGATTGCTTAACCTAATCTACAAATAAAAAGATTCTGTTTCCTTCTGGGCCGCCATTTTGGGACAAGGAACAACAATGGGCTCTTTGCACTGTCGTGATTCATTATGTATTTTTAAGCACAAATCTTTCATGTTTGTCTTTCATGTTTTAATTAGCAGACGGACCGCTGGGAGCTGTCTAAGCGCTGATAGAACACATTTAAAACAGACTTTCACCCATGTTGCATCATAATTTGCTTTTGTTAAATCTGCCCCAGAACTGTGCAAAATGTACATTTTAAATAAAGGGACTAGATTTTCTGCTAAACTGACTTGTGAACTTTTAGACATGTTATTATGTTGCATCTCCCTCATCAAAACATACTGGAGATGTGGTTTTAATCCAGTATGAATCAAACATGTGTGAATGAAACAAAACGCAACCCCAAGTATGTTTTTTGAGGAGGTAACGACATTCTAACATGGCTTAAAGCTCACAAGAATCAGTTTTTAGTCATATAGAACCTTTAAAGTGCATATCATAGGTTAGACTTACCTTCAATACATACTTTTTTAGTTTTTACCATTTATTTTAGCTTGTTCCAAACCACTGCACTTTTCAGTAGGCCAGCAGATTGAGTCCTAGAGTTCAGGATGGTCTGATAAAATGTATTTATCTGCAATATAAAATAATTTGTAGCAGGATTGTGTAAACATACAACCATATTTTTTTTTGCGTAATTGCTCTTCCATTTCCATTTTTACCCATAAGTCTGTTCAAAAAGACAAATCTTATGCACTGAGAACAAGCTGGGAATGACACATGGGCACACAGATGGCCAAGGCCAAAAAAAAAAAAAAAAAATTGTTGCCAAATATAAATTGGACCGATATTTTGGAAAACCTTCGATATCACCTAGATATTGATTGAAACCCATACGTCTCCAAAATGCCTTCACACCAACTTAAGGTATTTTGAAACGAAGATGTATTATTCTCATTTATATTGGGAAAAATGTCCAAGTCCAGACTTTTGCATAATATTGTAGTTTTTAATTTTAGTTCATGTTCCGCTCGTGTCATGGGAGAAAGTGGCCACAGGCTGCCCGAAACCTGAGTTATGAAAAGTCAAATGCCTTCTTTTAGGATGAAAACTTACAAGAAACTATCAGCTATGAATGATTTTGACTGATTTGTACTAACTTCAACTAAAACTAATTATTGGCAGCGCTCGATGTTAACTATGATGTTTCTGTTTGTCGTCCTGTAGGTTACGAGGGAGCGGGAAAATCTGGTCAAAATCAAACTGAAGCTCAGCTCTGAAGGAGAGTGGCTCTTACGGACACTGATACTAGGACTTATAACAACAAATAAACCAGAGACCACTTCTCCAACCGAAGCCACTTTTGGGACTTTTCTTTTCACATCATTTAGAATAAAATATGATGCAAAACTTTTCTTCAGCTTGGGCGTCAATGGTGAACTTATTTTATCTGAAAATTGTCTATACACTGCAGAAAATAATGTCTATGTAAGTTGGATTTCTCAAATATTTAGTTTGGCCTAGTTTCTAGTTTAAAGGAGCACTGTGTAACTTTTCTGTTCTTTGGTATTGCCCAGAAGGTTCCACAGTATGGCATTAAACCTCAAACTTCCTTTTTCTTTCAATTACAGGTATGTTCAGCGCTTAAAAATATCTTGGAAAACATGCATTCTTACAGTTGTGACTTGTAACTTGGCTTGGTAGTGTTTCCTGATTGTCTCCATGGCAACAGATCTGTTTAAGGCCATACTGTGGAACATTTCAGGAGCGCACCTTTACGATTTTACAGATATTTTTGCTGTAATTAATTCAATTTGTTTACTCTTCTAGCTACAGCAGGTAATTTATCTTAAAACGAAATTAAAATCTGAAAATGCCCAAAAACACATTGTAAACCCAATTACTAAATAAATTGAAGTCAATACTCAAGATTATTAGCGTGACTTCAACTCATTTAAAGGGACAGTGTGTAGGATTCGTGGCGCATAGGTGGTTACTAGCTATTCCACTTCCTCTTTTGGCTACGGCAGACCTCGAGGGTCACCCGGGCGCGACGTACCGCCGAGATCGCTCGTGCCCGCGCACGAACCGCGCACCGCTGTATACATAAAACGGTCCCCCGTTCACTTTTTTTTTTTCTTTTCGCATGAAAACACACAATCCCGATCATGATTCATGACAATCTACACATCAAATGAAACCTTACAGTCTCCTCTTTTTGACTATGCAATTCATTTCCCTGCAAAACAATCACTCCCCGAGCACATGGGGCTTTTATACAGAAAAGCACAAAACTTAGCTTACTTAGCTTACCTTTGAAGGCTTTGCACAGGTCAAACTCTGTATTTCATCATAAACTTGGTCTCAATCTGTCCATAAGGATCCAGCGAATAAAATCCAGTAAAACAATTTAGTCCAAAATACGTGTTATATCCATTACGATGTGTGATCCGGCAGCATGCTCCCCCCTCCCCCCCTCCCCTTCCCCTTCTTTCCTTCGCTCCTGGCTGCATATGGGAGCAGAGGAACGAAGGAGAGAAGGGGAAGGGGAGGGGGGAAGGGGGGGGGGGCCATCTGCAGCGCGGCTAAGCAGCTGTTAGCCGGAGCCGAGGCAAAGGATGAGCCCAAATGTCCTTCTGCGGCTCTCGTATTCAAAATGGCTGCCTCTATATGGGGAAGATCCCCCTTTTATGTGACTATATCTAAGTCCAAAAGAATACTTTGATTTCATGATGGAAGTGAAAAGGCTTGGAAAACAATGTATTTTTGAATGGGTATCTTCAATTTCAGTAATTAACAGGTAAAAATCTTACACACTGTCCCTTTAAAGTAATTTAGATATCACTTTTCTGCAGTGTGATTTAAGAGACATTTTTAACTTAAAAGTAAAATCAGCTTGTGTGATATTTTCCTTCTTACCGATGCTTTTTGAGTTTTAATTTTGAACGTTCCATGTTTTTTTCCTTTTTGTACTTCCTTCTGTTGACACATGTTTGAAACCTGAACATAAATCAGATTCCCACAGGCCCATTAATGTCACTGTCGTTTCTTTTATTAACTGCACTTCAGAGGTTTGCCTCCGGGGGGTGCACCGCTAAATGTTAATTCGCAGAAGGGGGTTATCCGTGAGCAGGTCAAGCCATTAATTAGACCAAGTCCCCAAAGAGACTAATGTATGATGAGTTTGACTTTTGCTGCTTGGTACACACATCCTCACAGCCTCTCATTCATATTTCATGGGACTTTGTGTGCCCAAAGCGTCAATGTCAACGTCACAATTTCCTGTTCAATTTAACTGCCACTCTCCCATTGTATCTCCACCAAACATTGCATAACCTGCTGTCTACACAGACTCCACATTAAAGTTAAAAAAGAAGTTTAATTCAGAATATTAAAGGGCTCGTGTTGCGCTGTTTCCTGATCTGTGTTATAATGTTTCTTCATCACAAACACCCCTGGAGTTGTGTTTTGTTTCATTCGCACACGTTTAACACACAAACTCTGCATATTTGGGCTGAGTTCTTCTCTCAAACGTAAAAGACCTTGGTCTACCTTGTGATGTCATGTGTAATGCTCCACTGTGTTTTTAAACTCCATATTCCTTCAGTCATTTGGATCATTTCAGCCTTGGAATTGTCAATCTCAACTGAACAAAAGGGAAAAGGTCTTCACAAGGTGTAAAGAGTTACTCAAACATGAATGAAACAAAACACAACTCCAGATGTTTTTGATGAGGAAACAACATTCTAACATGGTTTAAAACTACATTTTGTGTAATATAGGACCTATAAGTTCTGTAGTTTAATGTTTTTACTTTGTAGATAAAGATTTTAAAACATACCTAAAATATTTTTCTGTACACTGTAGATGGTTTTCTGATACGTTCTTGGCTCAGATTGTCATATCAGCCTAAGTGAAAGCCAATCAATTAGTATTATTAGAAATTAAATGTCACATGTATCCCTGAACTCTTCTCCAAACTCGTTCTGTGTAATCCCTCAGTCGTCCATGTAGGATCCGTAGCAAAAGAAAATGTATTTTGTGAACTGGATGAAAGTTATAAAGGGAAGACATTTGGCAGCTTTCCCAGACAGACACACTGAGACGGACAGACCGAGGGACAGACAGTATTGTTCTTTGTTCTTTTTTATCTTCTCCAAAGCACAAGCTTTTACTGAACTGAGCTGTCTGGTCTGTGGACCCAAAAACACCCAAGCTGATCATTGACTATTTGGATCTCAGTTTGATGAAATTACACAGTGCTGACTACAAAGCACGTCAGTCTGGCACTGCCAATAGGTTTCAGAGAGATGAAGAAATTGGGACCGTTGCCATAGCAATTACAATTTCAAACCAAATGTTCTACCTAAGGACACCTGTAGGGCCTTAGCTTTTTATGTAATGTCCTGAAGATGTTTCGTCCTTATGATAAAGGACCTTTCATTCATTTAATCAGTGTGCCTCGGATCGTTCAGTCCAGCTCTTTAGAAAAGGCAAGTTTTGGCAATCTCAAATAATCTACCTTCTGATCGCTAAAAGGCACATGGCATCCATAAAATGAAGATGAATCCCAAACATAGTGATTATATTCAGTCATATTAAACTACGTACGTGCCTGTAACCAAGCCTGGGTTATTTTCCATAGGCCTACATGAAAAACAATGTTTCATACAAAAATACCAAATCGCCTAAATGCATATATAGAAATAAAATGAAAAGATGTGGCATAGTTTCAAGTTTTAGGAGTAAATATACTAAAGTTTATTCTGAATTCAAGTCATTAAACAAAATGAAAGATCTGATATTACACAAAATTGACTCTTGTGTTAGAATGTTAAAATGTTGTTCCTCATCAAACGCTGCATACCTGTGTTTGAGTAACTTTTATTACACTGGTCTAAAAGCAAAATGATTCCAGAACAAAAGTAGTGAAGATTTTTCTTGGTTTAGGTCACTAATAAAGAAAAAGTAAGTCAGAAGTGCTGATTGGCTATAGTTTCCAAGATATAGTATTGGGTCAAAATAGGAAATTTATTGCCTGGAAGAATCCATGACTCATCGCTGTACCAGCGAGTGAGTCTGGTAACGCTTGGTCCAGAATGCGCTGCGGTCGCGCGTAGACAGACAGCTAAGTGAACCAATCAGAGATTGCGCCATCTTGATTCAAAACTGAGGCGGAACTTCCGCTGCCTAAGAGTGACTTTGCGGGCAAAGGCGGGTGCACTGACGTCACCATCTTTGAACGAATCAGAATCGCGGAGTCTATTTGTAACCGGAGGAGCGAGAGTGGATGGAGGGTGTCCAAATGGTATCGCGCTCTATAGGAAATACAGAGAGATATCATTTGGCTGGCCAGGTAAGGAAATTTATGCAAAATAAGGCAAAACCGTAGTTTATCAGAAGGTACAGTGTGTCTACAACCAGTTCTATCTGAAAGCCTGTCTGCACATTCCAATACATTCATTTTAATATGTCGAGAGTTTTAATATAATATGTTGATATATTATATCAATATATGTAATGTATATAATATGTATATTATGTATATATTATTATTATATCATTGAATATTTGGAATACATTGGCCAACCAGCACAGTTATCAATTGATTTTCAGTTCATCTTATCAATATAAATGAGATTTAGCCACTTTTATCATGGAAGCAGATCGAGTCCAAAAATTTGTAGACCAGTGTAATTAGTCTGTCTACATCTCCAAAGCTCAAAATGCTCTGTTCCTCCTTTTACCTTCTGTTTAGAAGAGATTGGCAATTCCATCTCTGAAATCATTCTAGTGAAGGTGTATGGAAAGTGTTTCTGTTTGAGAGAAGAACTCCGCCGAAACACGTAAGATTTGTGTGTTAAAAATGCGTGACGAAAACAAAACAGCTCCAGGTGTGTTTGTGATGAAGAAACAACATTACGCTATTGAGAAATAGTGTGATATGGGCCCTTTAATTATTCATGATCAGTTTTCACCTGGCCTAAAGTTGAGGGGGGTGTAGGAGACAAACTTCGGATTTACAGCGTCTCCTCTTAACACTCGTCTGTTTCTTCTTCTTTATCACCTCTATAAATAGTGTGTTAATTTCAGGCCGTGTGATTCAACGTCAGGAGTTTGCAGGTTTTCTATCTCCAGAGGAAGATGTGAAATCCAGCAGCTGCTTGGGCGACCGTGTTACTTAGTGATTCATGTGGGGTTGATGTGAGCTGGGGACAAGCAGTATATGCCAAAGATAGCCATGTGTGCGGTTTAGTCTTTTTGGTTTAGTTCTGGTTTACATCTAGTTAAAGCTGCAGTAAAGGTGCATTTTATTTGTAGAGACCACTGCAAAATGATCAGTTTTTCTGATTTTACTACTTATAGGTATGTGTTTGAGTCTATAAACTACTGACCCCAAATATAAACATTATCGTTTAGAGCATTTATTTGCAGAAAATGACAAATGGTCAAAATACCAAAAAAGATACATGTTTTCAGACCTCAAACAATGCAAAGAAACAAGATCAAATTCATTTTCAAACAATATAATACACTTAAGAAGAGTTCAGAAATCAATATTTGTTGCAATAACCCTTATTTTTAATCACAGCTTTCATGCGTCTTGGCATGCTCTCCACAAGTGTTTCACATTGTTCTTGGGTGACTTTATTCCACTCCTGGTGCAAGAACTGAAGTAGCTCAGCTTTGTGTTTGTGTTGGAATTCAACAGACGCTGGAATGGAATGGCTCATACATGTAGAGATGCTGATTTCAGAAACAAAATACAGTGGTCTCTTGCCTTATTTGACACCAGTCTCTTGCTATTTTTGCTACTTACCATAAATTACCATTTATATATTTTTTTCTCTTTGTTATTATAAAATATTGTGATTAGTGAGCTACTGTGTCCAAGTAATTTCCCTTATGGATCAATAAAGTCTAAGTCCAAGTCTGTACAAGTTTAATTGTGTAACTTTTCTAATAGAAGGCAAGCCACCTGTTTGTCTCCATGGAGATGCGATTGCTTTTCCTGAATTGTTCCACAGTGATACAGGTCAGATCTGCAGAGAGGTAGGGCCTCTCACACATGTTTTATGTATTAAATGAATAAATGCTGGATACATGTTTAATGCTATACTGTGCAACATCCAAGGCAATGCGGTCATTTCTATGGAGACAAGCAGGTGACAGACACTACATCAGAAAAGTTACACAGTGTACCTTTAAGACCTGGTTCAGCCCTATTTTGGTCCTTAGTTTAGGCTTTAGTTTAGCCTGGATTTAGATCTAGTTTAAGTGAATTTAACAGGTTTGCATGATTTATTTAGTTTTTATTTATTTTATTTGTTCTTTTTTTTTTATTACTTAGTTTGGTGAAATAATATTTGTTGTACAGTACCCATGTTAGTCCTGGTTTAGTCTTTGAGGTTTAGTTCTGGTTTATTTCCATGTGTTCCTGGTTTACACCTAGTTAAGTCCTGGCTTAGTTCTAATTTAGTTCTATCTCGACCTGTAGTTAAAGCTGCACTGTGTAATTTTTCTGGCGGAAGGTCCATCATTTGCTTGTCTCCATGGAGATGTTGTTGCTTTGTCTGGAATGTCCCAGTATGGCTTTAAATGTACCCCAAAATTTGCATTCTTACAGTGAATGGGCTTGCCTTTCCACAGATCTGTTCAAAGTTCAAAGTCTGCTTTAGTGTCAAAAACCACATGTACAAGCTGTACACACAGGATTGGAAACTGCAGCGCCCCCTAGGCAAAACACACGAAAACACTATGATGTTGGGACCGAGAGCAGCCGCTGCGTGTGTCTGCGCCGCCATCTCGGATCTGACACGTAACTTGGCTCTTGGTCTGCTGTCTATAAGTGTACTGTAATGCAAAAACATCTCCACCACTGACTGACCCTCCACCAGAAGAGTTACACACTGCACCTTTAAACTGCATCTAACAGATATTCATGCATTTGTAATAATGACTTGTAAAATATTATTATAAAGTGTAAACTTCACCAAAAGACCTTGATGTGATGCAGGGCTGCACTGGGACAAAAAAACTGCCCTGGCATTTTTGGCTTAGACCGGCCCCTCATAATTAGCGGAGCACAAGGGATTAATTTATGTTTGTGTTCTCCGAAGCAAAGTATTTTGTTACGTCTTGGCCGAGGGGAAACCAGGGTGCAACATTTAAAGGAAAAATCCCAAAAACCACCAGCAAACTCGCAGTAACTACACATTCAATGGTTTATTTAAAATGCATCTTGCACACAAGGTC
Source organism: Paratrypauchen microcephalus (assembly GCA_036785185.1). Classification (NCBI taxonomy): domain Eukaryota; kingdom Metazoa; phylum Chordata; class Actinopteri; order Gobiiformes; family Gobiidae; genus Paratrypauchen; species Paratrypauchen microcephalus. The sequence continues at coordinate 3,571,958 of JAVJIX010000002.1, read as the reverse complement.
AGGAGCACGTTGGCTAGCTGAAAGGTGAGCAATTTTCATGCATGTCGTTTACCTATTATCCTAACATTACTACCTGCTCACCTGCTGTGCCTGTGCGACACTTCCCTGGTCACTCTGTCCCCCTGGGGTTCCCTCGGGTTCCCTGTCCACAGTCTCTGGCTGCTTCTCTCTCTGTCCACCTTCAACCTGCAGAGGACGTGGAGGCTCCAGCAGCCCCTCCAGAGAATATGTCTGTTATTTTAGAACATTTTGCAGCGTCTATAGCAAGATTTTTAAATCTTTTAACCCGCAACTTCTCCATGTTTCTGCCGCTTCTCCATGTTTCCACACTCAACACTGAAACTGGCGGGGATCAGTGCAGAGAAAGGGGTGGGACCGCTCTCGTAAGCTTCTATATCCTGATTGGTTTAGTCCACTGTCTATATTGAAGATGGACCAATGGGACACCTCCTCTAAATTGTGGACCGGTCTCTAAGTAAAAAAAAAAAACAGCATCGGCCCCTAGGACTGTCGGCCCACCGGAAAAATGCCTGGTATGCCCGATTACCAGTCCAGACCTGATGTGTTGACACGTGGTGGTAGTTTTCAAGTTAACAACTCCTTTTACCTTTAGTTCAGTCGAGATCGACAATTCCAGGACTGAAATTATCCAGTCGATTGCAGTGAAGATGTGCAAAATTTAAAAACACAGTGGAGCTCTCAGCCTAAATCTGCAGGGTTTGTGTGTTAAACATGTGTGAATGAAACAAACCACAACTCCAGGTTTGTTTTTGATGAGGAAACAACATAGATCAGAAATCAGCGTAATAGGGACCCTTAAAAACACTTACTGAGAGGTATAATATGCACTTATGAGCCACCACCTGCCTGCTTTGCCGTGCCAGGAATGTTCCACAATAGGGCATTAAACTTATCTATCTCCATGGAGACGAGTAGGTGACAATACTAGACCATATGACAGGTCAGATCTTTGGAGAGGCGACCAACTCACAGTAAGAATATATGTTTTTCAAAGTATTTCTTCAGCAATAAAAATGTCGTAATTGAATAAATGTAAGAAATCTCCATGGAAAGTTCCATAATGCCCCTTTAACTTGTGGACTCCTCTTGTTTGTTTGCACATCATTCTTAAAATGCTGCAGAGCCTGGCGGGGATGTGTCTCATATACGCTCATTAAAAGTTCCAACTGGATGGCAGCCCGATCAATTAGTTTGATTGATCAGTAAAAATTGCCCACAGGAGATGAAAACACAAGCTCTGCAGAAGAGGACCTGGCAGAGCTGCACAATACAGACTGGAGTGGCATTTCTTGGGCCTTGATTTTTATTGGCGTTTGTTTGAAAAAAAAAAAAAAAAGTATGAGCAGGAGAGAATTCTTGCTCGGCTTGTTGCTAATCTTACAGAAACGATCCATCCATATGAGCTCCACAGATAAGGAAAAAAGCATGCGAGAGGAGATTTATGCCATGAACCCTTTCAGAGCTGCTGTTAGAACATGATTGGCACAGGAAGGACAGTTTCGAGCCAAATGTGTGGAGGAAAAATCAGAGCAGGACTAAATCAGGATCAAACCAGTGTGAACGCTGTGGAATCTTCCTGAAATTGACTTGGGACACACACTTGTCCTGGTTTGGTCCTGGTTTGAACTTAGTTTGGTTCTGATATTCTTCTAATCGTGATTTATTCCTGGTCTTGTCCAGTTCCAGGTTAAGTCCAAGTTCTCCCCAATTTTGATGTATCTGTGCAGTTTCGAGCCAAATGTGTGCAGGAAAAATCAGAGCAGGACTAAATCAGGATCAAGCCCGTGAGAATGCTTTGGAATCTTCATGGTGTTGACTTGGGATTTATTACCAGTGTTGGTCAGCAGGTTTGGGAGGGTCACTTTAGAAATGTACAGTTACTAGTCGCCCCTTAACATATGAGAAGAGAATAATCCCGCACTCCGTCTTACTTGCAAAATGTAAGATTTATTAGGAAATGCAACGTTTCAGCAATAGGCCTTCATCAGGCAAAATAGAGTGAGAGCTAAAGGTGGCCACCTTAAAGGGATATGCCACCCCAGGTCAAATTTGGGCATCTCCCCACAGTCCAGAGACTAAAACAAGTGATGAAAAGCGTTTTCCTGGTCACCCAGCCATTGTCCGAGTCTGTTAGCACTGACCACCGCGCGCAGCTGCTGCTCCTCCGCCTTAGACTGGAGGCAACAGGGGAATCCCTGTTTACGCACCAGAAAGGGAGTTCCCCCGGTGCGTGCTTCGTCTTTCTTTTTCCGCACTGAAAAATAGTTCCCACCCAAAATGACCAAGGCAAGTTCTCCGTGTTGATTTGCACATTTATTTGCACTCGATATGAATGCGCACTACACACAAAGTAATTGGGAAAAGCATCGAGCAAATTAATTCCTTTTGGCCGAAATCTTTCTCTGGCGACGTTAGACTCCAGTCTAACGCGGAGGAGCAGCAGCTTGCGCGGCGGTCAGTGCTAACAGACTCGGACAATGGCTGGGTGACCAGGAAAACGCTTTTCATCACTTGTTTTAGTCTCTGGACTGTGGGGAGATGCCCAAATTTGACCTGGGGGTGGCATATCCCTTTAAATAGGGTGTAAAAGTGTAACAGTGAACCCAAAACATAATTCAAAATCCAAAGGCAATCAACACATACATATGGTGTAATGTAAATAATAATAATAATAATAATAATAATAATAATAATAATAATAATAATAATAATAATAATAATAATAATAATAATAATATAATAATAATAATAATAATAGAAAAAATAATTGCAAAATTGTTGAAAAATTAAAATGGAGAGTATCCGAATACATATAGATCTAGTAAATATGCACCCAACTATAGAATAAGACTGGCGTGCTATACTGTATACATATCTACATATACACAATGGATCTTATAATCCAGCCTACGTACAACCCAACAAAAGCAAGAACATAATGATCATTTCCAATACAATATTTACCCAAAAAAATGCTCAAATTAAAGTCATCATTGAGTCCTTTTGGAGATAAGCTTTGGAGGGTATGAATCCAATATGCCTCCCTCTGTTTGAGAAGGCGCTCATGGGGGACAAGCTCAATGTGAGCTAGTTACCCCTTAAAATATGTATCCAACAACCATGATATTAAAGTCATGTAACTTTCAATTACTTTTGGATGACTTTAACACCAAATATCCGATAACAACAAGAAAACAATAACATTTTGTGCATTCTAAAAGAAACTGAGGAAAGCTGATTTGAACAGTAGCTTATAGTCCTACAATGAAAATGCACAAGTCTTGACCACATAGTACAGTTTATTTTTTTAAAAATCCCCTTGTCTTCTTTAAAAATAAAATAATGTTGAAATTTCCACCCGCTAAATGCGTTCTTCTCGGTCGAAGTCAGGCCAGTTGCAAGTTTGTTCCATACCACTGCCATAGTGTGCGCGCATGTCTGTACGACAGTTTGTTCTGTTTTCCCTCCATCTCCAGCTTTAAATGAAAAAATGAAATAACATAAAATGCTTTCAAATTGTAATCCTGCTAAATAATCCCCATTTTCAGCGAATGTACCTGTATTCTGAGTACGTCTTCTTTCCTTGTAACTGTCGCGGAATACTGTTACCTTTTTTCGGTATCCTTTTACTTAAAGCTGTTCCTTGTATTCTGTTACTCCCCAAGCCTGTTGTTCAGATTACTCCTCCCAAAAGCAATGTAAATACTACGCTGATTACAATATTTACAAGTCTTTTTTATTATTGATTACTATGGAAGTTACTTTGAAAAGCAGCTTGAAATACAGCCCAGGAACCGACTTATAAAAAACATGAAAAACCTTCCTCGCTCTAATGAGACTTTCTGTTATAGAGCCTCATTTCAAGCAAAGAAGTTACACCACAGTCCTCATAAACCAGTGTTTGTAGTTTTGGTTTGGTGTAGTTTGGCCTTTCTGTGTGGAGTTTGCATGTGTCTGGGTTCCTCCGGGCACTCTGGTTTCCCCCATCAACCCCCCCAAAAAAACATGCTCCATAGGTATAATCCTCCAGTTGAGGTCCTGACCAAGACTAGTAATAAGATCATGGGTGATGGGTCCCCGGGCACCTGAAAGATGAGCTGCCCACTGCTCCTGAAAGGATGGGTCAAATGCAGAGGAATGATTTCCCTATCCCTAAAAGGATAATAATAAAAATAAAAAAAAATCTGATCTGTATCTGACACCAGGAGATCACTAACCTGGGTAATCCCAGGCTGCTTTCGTTCGTTCCGATTTGAAAGACAGCCTGGCAACTATGGCAAGTGAGCTCTCCCGATTCTGGGAGCCAATCAGAGAGCGGGGAGGGGTGGAAAGACCGTGATGCGTACTACATGACAAACGGAAGCTTGTAGTTTGAACTGACAACTGACATGATTGGCTATGGGTTACGTATACTCCAAATGACAGACATTCGTAACGCCCAATAAACGGCCTTTGGCGATCGTAAACCACACCTCCGGTACGAGATATTTCGAAGGTGGCTTCCAGACCATATCTCACTTGTGATATGGTCTGGTGTAAACCAGGCAAGGAGATCACATCCTCTGCCACCTGTTTACCTTTTGGACTGTTTTACGACACCGTTTTCTGTACAACACACTTTTATTTTTTATTTTTATTTTTTTTAACTTTATTTAACCAGAGAAATCCCATTGAGATGGCCAAAAGGCAGCAAAAAAGGCAATTACAACACAATTAAAATACAAATAAATATAAATAAATACAAATTAGTTAAAACAGGTACAATTTATGGAGGCTGTCTCAAGTGCTCTCAGTCTGGATTTAAAGTCATTCAATGAGATAAGTTCTGTTAATTTCCAGTCCTTTTGCAGCTTGTTCCATGTCGTGTGTCATTTTCATCATGGGAAAGCAGCTAAAAGATACTAGGGCAAGTAACACTAATCTAATTAGACTTAGACAAACTTTATTGATCCACAAGGGAAATTATTTGGGTACAGTAGCTCACTCATCAAATATAAACAATTTCCCTTGTGGATCAATAAAGTTTGTCTAAGTCTAAGTCTAATAACAGAGGGTAACAAAAATAGATGGTATAGCAAAAAAAGATGGCAAGAGACTGGTGCCATATTTATAAATCAGACATAATTATAAAAATAAAAAATAATAAAATAAATAATAATAAAGTATATGTACAAGTCAAAATAAAATAGAAAAATAAGAAATAAAATCTAAAATAAAATATAAAATCACAGCTATATACAGGACACAAGAACAGCAGTATAATAATATACTGATTGACAGAGCATAAGGTTATCTGTTACTTAAAGGAGAATTAGCGTTTTTTACAATCTGAGCCTTATTTCCGTAATAAAACAAGTTGTTTTACTCACCCATAGCACTTTGGTGTCATTTGAAGCATTTCTGGATATGTTTTAGATTTGCGATATTCGTAACGTCAGTTCTCGGGGCAAATGTTTGCGGTCTCCAAATAACACAAACTTTAGCACTTTTCAAATCATAGAAGCTCAATGTCTTAGTGGCCTGTAATCCGAGATTTAGCCATAGTTTCGAGTAGATGAGGCCAGTGCGCATGTGCGGAGTCACAGCTTATTTCGCTCTCAGCTCTCGGGACCCAAACATGAAACACAAAGCTGTAATACGTTTGGACCATCGTGTTTGCAGTACCCACTTCAGTCAGGATGATTTTTTACCAGCAAAGGAAAAGAAAGAAGGCCAGCAGATTCAGCACACGATTCTGAGAAGTAATGCGAAACCGATGGCTGTTCTCTGCACTGCTCCTCAAACTGTCTTCGCTTCATTCTTTCCGTATCCATTCTGTCTCCTCATCTGTTTGTGCTACAATTTTGTATGAAAAGCGCCTTATAAATGTTTGATTGATTGATTGATTGATATACTCCTCTTCAGTCCTCCATAAGTCCACTTCAGCCTCAAAGTCCGAATCTTCTGCCATGTGTCGCTCGCAACAGAAAAGTTGCGTCTTCTTATCTCCGAAATAAGATGTGACTGAGCGCATGCGCACTGGCCTCCTCATCTACTCGAAACTATGGCTAAATCTCAGATTACAGGCCACTAAGACATCGAGCTTCTATGATTTGAAAAGTGCTAAAGTTTGTGTTATTTGGAGACTGCAAACATTTGCCCCGAGAACTCACGTTACGGAGATCGCTAATCTAAAACATCTCTGGAAATGCTCCAAATGACACCAAAGTGCTATGGGTGAGTAAAACAACTTGTTTTATTACCGAAATAAGGCTCAGATTGTAAAAAACTTTAATTCTCCTTTAAGATTGAGTTGTTGTACAGTTGTAGGGAGTATTATTTTACATAAGTCTGAGTTGATAAAAGGAGAAATTCAATTTGTCAACTGGACAAAGTTTGTTTGGTCGAAAACGTTTTCGACCAAACAAACTTTGTCCAGTTGACAAATTGAATTTCTCCTTTTATCATGGATTCTACCTGGACGACTGAGGGACTCTTCACATAAGTCTGAGTTGTTGTACATTTGTAGGGAGTATTATCTGTTTCATAAGGGTGAGTTGTTGTACAGTTGTAGGGAGTATTATCTTGGTAAACCATTATTTTGTAATTAGTTAACTGCCCAAACAAACTGGGACTAACCTCAGAACTAAACCTGGACTAGACTGGGACTAAATTAGAACTAGAACAGGACCAAAACCAGGACTGAGCGAGAATTACCCTAGAATCTTCCTGGTGCAGACCTGGTTTTGGCTTAGTCTTGGTGTCATCTTAAAGGTGTATTGTGTAACTTTTTAAAAGCCATATATGTGTTTCAGATATCAGTGCTATACGGCGTAGCTTTTCAATTCACTGAGAGAAAGCTCAGGAAACAGGATGGCCATTAAAATGCACAGTGTACACTTGATCCTACCCATAAAGCACCACTCCGATATCGCATAGCTCGCAGGGGAATCCATTCAATCTGACACACACACAAACACGCACAAACACACACGAACACACACGAACACACACAAACACACACAAACACAGGGCTAAAACGCTTTAACCTTTATTGGAGCTTCATGGTACAGGAAAACAACAAATCTACATTGATGCTACTCAACATCACAAGACTGGATGATTGTACGGGCTACAGGAGGCACCAGGACTATCAAATCTGTGGATAGGATCACGTTTCAAAGCTGTTTAGAAAAAGACACACTCTGGAGATAGCAGAAAATAGCATTAGGACATTCGCCTGGTTAGTTAGAACGACTCTCATTGGGTTATAACGAGAAGTGTTGTCTGTTTTTTCACTAATATGAATTTATATAAATGTATCGCTCACAAATTAAAACTCAAATAACCACAAATTGAACAACAAATTGAACTCAAATAAGTATGGCAATGTTTTCCTATTGAAATATTTGATACAGAATGAATGCATTTGTTAAAGGCGCACTGTGTAACTTTTGTTAAAGTTCCACCACCTGCTTGTCTCCATGGAGATATTACTGTTTTGCTTTGATTATTAATTCCACAGTATGGCAATATGCTTGGAGACGGGTTAACGGTCAGATCTATGGAGAAGCAAGCATGCACATGGTAACAAGTCATATTTGTTAAGGTTTTTTTGAGCTATAAAATTGAACAAATGCAAAGGAGATATGTTTAATGCCCTACTGTGGAACATTCCCTGCAAAGAAACAACAGATCCAGGGAGACAAGCAAGTAGAAAAGTTACACGGTGCACCTTAGCAGATTAAAATCCTAATTGCTTGCTTTTTGTAGCCTATTTTTTCAAGTTACTTCCAATCTAACCTAAATGAAACACAAGGCCTATCAGACTGTAGTTTTCTTTAGCATGAGTTTTCAGTGTGATAAATGAACAATTCTAAGTCCGTTTAAACAGGAAGAAATCATGTGACTGAAACTGATGTACAGCTCTGGAAAAAAAATAAGAGACCACTGCATTTTTTTTCTGAAATCAGCCTCTCTACATGTATTACAGCCATTCCATTCCAGCGTCTGTTGAATTCCAACACAAACACAAAGCTGAGCTACTTCAGTTCTTGCACCAGGAGTGGAATAAAGTCACCCAAGAACAATGTGAAAGACTTGTGGAGAGCATGCCAAGACACATGAAAGCTGTGATTAAAAATAAGGATTACTGCACCAAATATTGATTTCTGAACTCTTCTTAAGTGTAAACATTAATATTATGTTGTTTTAAAATGAATTTGATCTTGTTTCTTTGCATTGTTTGAGGTCTGAAAACATGTATCTTTTTTGTTATTTTGACCATTTGTCATTTTCTGCAAATAAATGCTCTAATTGATGATATTTTTATTTGGAATTTGGGGAAAATGTTGTCAGTAGTTTATAGACTCAAACAAAATGCCCAAACACATACGTATAAGTAGTAAAATCAGAAAAACGTACCATTTTGCAGCAATCTCTTATTTTTTTCCAGAGCTGTATATAGAAAACAATGAGAGGGGAGTTCTGACCAACCAGGATATAAGACATTGTTCACTGACTGATAAAACAGTTAAATGACAGATATAACAGGTTTTGTGTAACTGTTACATGCAGTAGTGGAGGAGACGTGTTGCTACTTTCCCTCTGGCGCACACACACACACCCACACATACACACACTCGCACACACAGCTTAGGTACAGAACGTTCCTATGATCTTATCTCAGGGTAACCACCACAAATTTCTGTAAAAGTTGAGAATTTTGTAGAACTTGGAGCGATAAATTTGAACAGTTTAATCTTTTGAATATATCCTCTTATTTAACTTTTTTTTTTTGCATCTTATTCGCGCCTACAATATTTTTTTTTCCAAGCAAAATATGACACTTGAAGCTTTAGGTAAGGCATAGGCATTTCACATTACACTTCTTAGTCAATTTAAAGGTACAGAAAGCAACTTTTTCTAGTTGTTTGTCCACCACATGCTCATTTCCATTGAGATGTTATTGCTCTGCCAGGAATGTTCCACGGTATAGCATTAGTATAGTCCAACAAACATACAATGGCACCAAGTTCAAAGTCTTTTTGGCAATAAAAACACCTGTATAAAGAAATAAATACACAATATACACGTTTAAGGTACAACAATAACATCTCCATGGAAATAAGGAGGTAGCAGACCCTCCATCAGAAAAGTTACAAGTGCATCTTTAATGAAAACGTAGGATAAACTCTAAATTGATGGGGCAAATCTGTGCAGGATGGTCACCCTTTATCAGATTTTACACATTTCAATACATGAGTGCAGACCTGGTTCCAGAAGTAAATTTCCCATTAATTTTTCCCATAGACTTTCCATAAAAAATCATACTAAAAGTTTTAAAGTTTCCTCAGGGCTAATCAGCTACGTGATATCTAAGAATGACAAGGTTTATATTTTGTATTGTATTTAAAATCTGTTTTGGAAACATTATAAATCTCAAAGTTATTGAAACATTTCACCAAACATTGCTTTTTAAATGTGCTTTTTGGACATAAAACAATCATTAGTTCGCATACAGCTCATTAGTCACCGTGATGTCTTTAACTCTTAGGCTGCGTCCCATTTCTCTGTCTTACCCCTTCGTTTTACCCCTACCCCTTGGTTTTGTGTGTTCATGTGAGGGCAAGAGGTGACCCGCTCAGGCAGGTTTTGGGATCAGGATGGCAGCGTCACATCGACCAGCCAAGGAGTCTCAGAAATGTATTTTCAGCAGTTGTAATTATCGATTAACAGTTTAGCATGGTTTACAATTATGATGCTTAACTGTTGTTGCAGTTTTAATTGTAGTGATGTCTGTTTAGTCGACGTTATCGTTTTTATCGGACTTTCATGCATAAACAAGCTAGTTTTTTTGTCGAGCTGAGGTACCCGATAATCGTTGATATTTGTTTACGTTTGTTTGCGTCAATTGTTGTCGCCTCTGTAGACGTAGCAGCCAGGTAGAGGCGAGGGATGATGACGCAAACGAGTAATCAAGTGGCGTCCCATTTCTTAGGGGAACATTCGTACCCCGAGCCCTCTCAGCTCGGTATCGAGGGGCAAGACAAAGACGTAGATAAAGGGGAAGGGGTAAGAAAAAGTCATGGGACGCAGCCTTAATACTATATATATATTTTTTTAATGTATGGAAATTTTACTTCCAGATTTCAAAGCGGGCAGGACTGTTGAGCTCCATTTCCATTGCACATGAGTTCGTCTTTGCACTCCTCTATTAACTTAAACCTTTGGGAAACAATCAACAAAGCAGCGATTTTCTCTTGTGAGGCCCTCCAGTATGAAAGTCCACTCCGGTTTTTGCAGGGTCCACTTTGAACATCGGCGAACATGGGTCAGATAATTAACAGGACAAATGATGAGGAAAAGTAAAACTAAACAGATTTGGTACAGGCTGCAGTGGAGTGTTTGCACTGGAGGCGCCCAGAGCAGAGAATAAACAGCGATTTCTGGAGCGTGACGTGTTAAACTCATTTGCTTTTGGCTATGGCTGAATCTGCCCTGCTCACAAATGCTAAGAACTGCTTCAAACCAACTAATCCACGTGAGCAATATATGAGACATTTGCATTATCGAACACTGGAATTAGCCTGGTTTAAACAGAGCTTAGACAGTACACCAAGATAGGCACTAAACCAGGACTAAATCACAACTAAACCAGGACTAAATCACGGTTAAACCAGGACTAAACCAGGACTAAACCGGGCTCAAACCAACACCAAACCAGAAGTGTGAAAAGAACTTCCCTAGCCCTGTTTTTGGAGCTGTTTCCTTTCTGGTGTAATCCTATATTGGTTCAGTTTGTGGTCTAGTCCTGGTTTAATCCTGGTGTAGTCTTGGGCTGTTTTCGCACTTGCACAATGCACACACCACATGAATCAAACCCAAAACTAAACCTGGGCCAAACTGGGAATAAACTTGGACTAGAACAGGACTAAACCAAGTCTACATCAGGACTAACCAGAAGCAAACCTGGACCAAGTGTTAATGGACTTTTCCTCCTGGTCTAGTCTTGGGACCTGTTTAAGACCTGGCGTAGTCATGGTCTAGACCTAGTTTAGTCTTGTGTAGTCTTATTTTCACATTTGCACACTGCACACACTACATGATAATGCAAAACTGGGACTAAACCCACAACTAAACCTGGACCATCAGGACCAAACCAAGTCTACATCAGGTCTAAACTGGGACTAAACCAGGACTAAACCAGTACCAAACCAGGATAAGTGTGAATGAACCCTTAAGCATAATCTTCCTGAAAGTATCTTGGGCCTTGTTAAAGACCTGGTGTAGTCCTGTATGGATTTGGTCTATGGTCTAGTCCTGGTTTTAGTCTTGATGTAGTCTTTGTTTTGGTTTTGTTTGTAAAGAATCGACTCAGAAAAGCTTCAAACTATTTGCATTATCGAACACTGGATTTAGCCTTGCTCAGACATATCTTTTAGACTCAGGGTCTGTTTACAGCACATCAGAATTGGGATTAAACCTGGACTAGACCAAAACTAGAACAGGACTAAACCAGCTCAAACCAGGACCACGCCAGGACAGGAGTGAAATGTGTTAATGGGTGCTTCAAATTTAGTTTCAAATTTAGTTTTCAAAAATTTAAAACAGTAAAAATCAGGTACAATGTCATTAAGAGCTAGTGTAGTCTAGTCCTACTTTTGGTCTAGTTCTGGATTTGTTCTAGCTTTAGTCTTGGTGTAGTCTGTTATGGAAGTGATGTAGTATTTGTTTTGGTTTTGTTTGTACAAAGAATCAGCCCCGCTCAGAAACGCCTCAAACCAGCCGTAATCCATGAGTCAAATATATGTGGCATTAACATTATCGAACACTGGATTTAGCCTGGTTCAGACAGAGCTTAGACTTGTTGTAGTCCTGGTTTGAGGCTCTGTTTATGCACCAGAATTGGGACTAAACTTGGAAACTAACCTGATAAGACTGGGACTAAACCAGGACTGGAAGAGGACCAAACCAAGTCTACATTAGGACTAAACCTTTCTCCTGACTGTTTCCATAAAGATGTTTATGCTTTGCCTAAAATGTTCCTTTGTGCTGCATTAAATGTAGATCCTGGAGACAAGCAGGTGACACCAAAAGGCCAAGTTCCAGGTGAGATCTGTGGAGTGGTGACTCAGCTCAAAGTAAGAATGCATGTTTTTCAAGGCATTCTTTAAGCAACAAAAGCATATGGTTGAAAAAAACAAAAAAGTATAATGCCATATTGTGGCCTCCACTTGAGGCAGATTGAGGTGGACAGGCGGATCGCTGCAGCGTCGGCAGTGATGTGGTCGCTGAAGGGAGATGAGCCGAAAGGCAAAGCTCTCGATTTACCGTCTATTTACGTTCCACCCCTCACCTATGGTGAGCTCTGGCTAAACCGAAAGGTTTAGAACGAAATGAGCGGCCGAAATGAGTTTCCTCCGCAGTGTGACTGGGCGCTCTCTTAGAGATAGGGTGAGGAGCTCGGTCACATGGGAGGGGCTCGAAGTAGAGCCGCTGCTCCTCCACGTCGAGAGGAGCAGCTGAGGTGGTTTGGGCATCTGTTCCGGATGCCTCCTGGACGCCTCCCTCGGGAGGTCTTCCAGGCATGTCCCACCAGGAGGAGGCCCCGGGGAAGACACAGGACACGCTGGAGGTACGATGTCTCTCGGCTGGCCTGGGAACACCTTGGGGTCCCCCTGGAGGAGCTGGTGGAAGTGTCTGGGGTGAAAGAAGTCTGGGAGTCCCTGCTTAGACTGTTGCCCCCGCGACCCCGCCCCTAATAAGTGGAAGAAAATAAATGGATGGATGGATGGATGGATGGAAGGCCATACTATGGAACATTCTAGACAAATTATAAACATCTCCAGGTGCCAGAAAAGTTACATAGCACTTGTTTAATTTATACCTGCTTTGGAAATTATGCAATTCAATGCAATATGCAATATGTTATTTGAAACATGAAAAGAGATGTGAAAACCTGTCGTTCAGAAATACTAAGAACCGCTGATAATCCACGAGTCAAATATATTTCCATTATTGAACACTGGATTCAAATTAAACCAGGGAAATGTAACTTGTGCAGTGAAAGTAGTGAGGGAGGGAGGGTATCTCAGGGGTACGAGGATGCAGTGTGGATGTTAACTGAGGCTGAATTAGATATGCTGGGCTGAGGTGTGTTGTGGTTGGGTGCTTTGGCAAGGCTCTGGGCCATAAAAAAACAAAGGAAAACAAGCAAGTAAGCAAGGTAGCTATTTTTACAATGACAAAGAGCTGCAAACAAGAATCTAATCAAACTGAACTGCATACACCCACATACAATTAGGACTAAACTAGGACTAAACCAGGACTAAGACAGGCCCCAGAGGGGCTGGAATAAACTAGGCTTAAACCAAGTGTGGACTCACCTATAGAGTTAGACATACTTTATTAATCCATAAGAAATTAAACCAAGATTTTGAACCCAGAAGTTAATTTATCTGTGTTAGTCCTGGTTTTGGACTTGTTTTTGGTCTTTGTTTAGTCCTGGTGTAGTCCTTGCTTAGATCCAGAGTAATTTTGGTTTAGATCTGGTTTAGTTTTGGTTTAGAGGCCTCGCTGTGGTCCCATTTTTGATTTACTCTTTCTGGTCTAGTTCTGGTTAAGAGCTGTTTTAATTTATAAGTCAGTTCATGTTATTTTAATGTCAATTTGTCTCCATAAATCAGGGGCACTCAGTAATGAAATTTTGGACATTTTGGATTTATGTTATGTCTCTTATGTCTCTGTGTAGAACAGCATTGTTTTAGTCCTGGTTTAAGCCTGGGTTAGTCCTTGTTTAGTCCTTACTTGGATGTGCTATCAGTGAGTTTCAGAGTGATTACAATAAGATTGTTGCCATAGTAATTAACAATTCAAAACATAATATTGTACCTTTTGAATGGTCAAAATGTCACCCAAAACCCATGAATAGTCCTTTATTAAGCCCCTTTCCATTTTAGATTTGTCTTAGACCTGGCTTAGTCCACTCTTTTCCATTATAGACTTGATTTAGTTCTGGTTTAGTCCAGGTTTAGTCCACTCTTTTCCATGACAGACATGTTTTAGTCCTAGTTTAGCCCACTTTTTCCCATTATAGACCTGATTTAGTCCTGGTTTAGCCCAGTCTTTCCCATTATAGATCTGATTTAGTCTTGGTTTAGCCCACTCTTTCCCATTATAGATCTGATTTAGTCTTGGTTTAGCCCACTCTTTCCCATTATCGACTTGAATTGTGCTGGTATGATGTAACAGGGGCAGCAGATGAGCAGTAAGCAGGTGCTGGAGAGATGACTGGGGCTTGGGAGATCCTCAGGACGGCCTCAGACGTGGTGATGGCTGTAACCTGGGGTCCGTGATTTTGTTTCACAGTTTCAGAGAGAATAAAACGCTGCTACAGGCACACCCTCCAGTCCAAGTAGAAGTTTTCCTCTCCTCGGGCTTCGCTGAACTGTTTAAAACTGCATGGATAAACAAAGTCGTCTCAAAGGTTCACAACAGGGATCCTATCAAAGAGAGGGAGAGAGAGAGAGAGAGAGAGAGAGAGAGACAGTCCACAAGTTAGAATAAAGATATAAACATACGCTTCAAAAATGTTATGTTTTGAAATCAGAATCTTATTTCAGTAGTTTTGAGTAAGTTAAAGGGTCCATATTACCCTATTTTCTGTTATGTTATGTTATGTTTGCTTGTCAAAAAATGCCTGGGGTTGTGTTTTGTTTCATTCACAAGTTTAAAACACAAATTTTTCTCTCAAACAGAAAACACTCTGTACTGGAAGTGCTCCACTGTGTTTTTAAGGGGTTACAGGTTATTCAAACATGTGTGAATGAAACAAAAAAAACAAACAAACAAACAAACAAAAAACACAAATCTTGGTATGTTTTTGAAGAGGAACATTGGCTTAAAGTGCACAAGAGTCCATTTTGCGTAATATAGTCCCTGCATTATGTAACTTTTATGGACGGTCTGCCATCTGCTCGTTTCCATGAAGATCATAATGCTTTGACTGGAATGTTTCACAGGTAGTATGATATTAATCTTATCTATCTCCATTGAAACAAGCAGGTGAAGCCACTCGGCCAAGTTACAACACAGATCTGTGGAGAGTCGAGTCATAGTAAGAATCAGGGGACTCAACAGGAGGGGACAAAAGGGTCTGTTGTACTGAGCTCCAGATTCTTAGGGTCTCAGCTCAGAATTGGACCCTCAACCTTTCAAGATTTAGGAGATTCAAGATTGTTTATTTGTCATATGCAGGATCAAC
Organism: Paratrypauchen microcephalus; assembly: GCA_036785185.1. Classification (NCBI taxonomy): domain Eukaryota; kingdom Metazoa; phylum Chordata; class Actinopteri; order Gobiiformes; family Gobiidae; genus Paratrypauchen; species Paratrypauchen microcephalus. Next base: position 3,556,693 of record JAVJIX010000002.1, on the reverse strand, counting down.
ACAAGGTCAACAATGCAATGAAATGTTTAGGATCAGAAGAACCGTTGACTCGCTAAGATAGTCGAGAAGTACTAATAGCATGCAATAATAGTGCATGGTAAAAAAGTGTTGCAAAAAGTGCAGGGGAAGCGGTAAACAATATAATTAAAAAATATGTAATAAAATATTATAAAATACAAAAGTACAGGTAGGGAACAGGTAACTTATTCATTTATATTAAATTAATAAGTTTTATATTATATTTGCCCCAGACCCCCACATTTCTGTTGTCGACCCTTTTAAAAATGCATGTATGAAGGTATTTAAGATTCCAGCCTATGCAACTACATCTCTACAGAAGTGGCAAAAAAGTGAAAAGTTGCATAACAATGCCTTTGATTTATATAGCCCTCAAAGATGCTTTATAGTGCATTATTCATTTATTCAGTGCTTTCTTTTCCCAACAAACCTCTATGGAATGATAAGCTGAGTGGATGTATGAACACTATAGACCTGCGTATGTGCTGTTGGATAGAAAAAATGTTTTAAATTCAATATGTAATGCTGATGAACAGTTTAAAGGAAATATGTTACGCAAAAGTGATTCTTGTGAGCTTTTAGCCATTTTAGAACATTGTTACCTCATCAAAAACATACCTGGAGTTATGTTTTGTTTCATTCACACATGTTTGAGTAACCCTTTATTATATGTCTGTTTACATCTCCAAAGCTTAAAATTCTCTGTTGTTTACCTTCTGTTTAGTTGAAATTGGAAATTCCAGGACTTAAAATTATCCAAATGATTCTGGTGAAGGTGTATGGAGTTTAAAAATACAGTTGGGGGCAGTATAAGCTGTATTTGTGTGTGTTTTCTTCAAATAAAGAAAACTCAAATTCACTCCAGTCACGACTACTGTGGCCACATCTGCCCTGGCGTAGACTGACTGAAGCGAGGTTGCCAATCTACGTCACTGGAACCTACAACCATCAAATGAACCCTCACACACCACAGCAGGCAAGGGTGAAGTGTCATGCTAAATTTAGGACACAATGACAGTATTTGAACTAGGTGTTCTTTGCAGTTTATTTTTTGTATACTTTAGTCCTGATTTAGACCTGTTCCAGTTCTAGGATATGTTCCAGGTTCCTTGTTCCTTGGTCCAGGTTTAGTTTTAATTTAGTCCCAATTTTGATATGCAAGTGAAAACCACCTCTAGTAGTGATGGTTGGATAAATACAAAAATATCAATATATTAACACGGACTGAGGTATTGATTTTTATGTAAAAAATATTTATACTTGTTTTGCAATCCAATGTTTGAAGATTGTTTTAAATACATAATAAAACTTACTATGTTTTTGTTTATTTGCATATACAGCTCTGGAAAAAGACCACAGCAAAATTATCCTTTTTTTTATTTTACCACTTATAGGTATGTGTTTGGGCAAAGGAACATTTTTGTTTGAGCCTATAAACTACTGACAATATTTCCCCCAAATTCCAAATAAAATATTATCGTTTAGAGCATTTATTTACAGAAAATGACAAATGGTCAACATAACAAAAAAGATATATGTTTTCAGACCTCAAACAATGCAAAGAAACCAGATCAAATTAATCTTAAAATAACATAATACTAATGTTTACACTAAAGAAGAGTTCAGAAATCAATATTTGGTGCAATAACCCTTATTTTTAATCACAGCTTTCATGTGTCTTGGCACGAGTCTTTCACATTGTTCTTGGGTGACTTTATTCCACTCCTGGTGCAAGAACTGAAGTAGCTCAGCTTTGTGTTTGTGTTGGAATTCAACGGACGCTGGAATGGAATGGCTGTAATACATTGCTGATGCTGATTTCAGAAAAAAAAATGCAGTGGTCTCTTATTTTTTTCCAGAGCTGTATAAATTTAATTTCTAAAGTAGTTTCAATAGTTTCAATTCATAACATTGGTATTTCTATTGGATCAATATCGCAGTACTTCCCATTTTATTACTTGGTATTGTATATATATAAAAAAAAAATTATTAGCCTCGCTTTACACCTAGTTTAGCTGTATTTTCATGTATTTCTGATTTTGTGTACATATTGAGATACAATGATTGAAGTAGAAATAAGTAGAGCACAGGCACTTAAATCGTGTTATAAAGAGAATGTGAGAGGCTCTTCGCGGGAGATTGAGAGGGAGGCAGCAGGCAACAGGAGCTGGTGGGGGGAGCGTTCCAGTACAGCGCTATAATTATCCAGATTGAGATTAACTTTAAATACCCTGGAATAAAGGCTTCGACTGGTGCACGCGCTCATTCACGGGGCTCGGATGACTCATGTGCAGTGGGATTTTAAAACAGCGCTACATCTTACAGCGGCAAAAACACTGGGGGCTGTGAAAGAGCTCCTTTGGGGAAACTGGAGTGTCCAATTATACCTTCTTACAGTGAACGCAACACGAAACGAATGAGGCGCCCAAACAAAAAACAAAGGCTTGTTAAGTGTGTTTAAAATGGCTACAATTACGATGAAAGATGTTTATTAGGCTATTCTGTACTAATCATAATAATTTAGAGCCAAAAGCAAGCTGAACATGAATAGACTGACTTGCTTTAAAGGGCCTGGATTAGATTTCTTCTCCAAATATTTGAGTAAATGTGCCTTGCCTCAGTACAAATATATTGTATTAGCAGCTCTTGAGGTAAAAAAAAAACAAAACATATATATACAGTATCTACAGCTCTTTTCCTCGTAAGCGGCCATATTTGTTTTGATATGAACAGATCATGCATGTCCCCGATTGGCTAATCCACCTGTCAATCACACCCATCTGAACTCGGGGAAATTTACCGGGAATCAAACTCACATACAGCTCTGGAAAAAAATAAGAGACCACTGCATTTTTTTCTGAAATCAGCATCTCTACATGTATTACAGCCATTCCATTCCAGCGTCTGTTGAATTCCAACACAAACACAAAGCTGAGCTACTTCAGTTCTTGCACCAGGAGTGGAATAAAGTCACCCAAGAACAATGTGAAAGACTTGTGGAGAGCATGCCAAGACACATGAAAGCTGTGATTAAAAATAAGGGTTATTGCACCAAATATTGATTTCTGAACTCTTCTTAAGTGTAAACATTAGTATTATGTTGTTTTAAAATTAATTTGATCTTGTTTCTTCGCATTGTTTGAGGTCTGAAAACATGCAATTTTTGTTATTTTGACCATTTGTCATTTTCTGCAAATAAATGCTCTAAACAATCATACTTTTATGTAGAATTGGGGGGAAATGTTGTCAGTAGTTGAGACACTCAAACAAAAATGTTCCTTTTGCCCAAACACATAACTATAAGTAGTAAAATCAGAAAAACTGATAATTTTGCAGTGGTCTCTTATTTTTTTTCCAGAGTTGTATATGCAATATGTGCTGTCTGAATCTAATAATAAAGCGTTTTCTTGTCCAATAATCACAAAGTGCACAGTTAGCATGCTAGTTGCTGTTAGCTTTACAGTGATGGCAAAACTCCGTTCTGGTTCTTGAAAGTGGTGAGCATTGATAAACTCACTATGGTGAATAATTAGGATGCCCAGAATGGTAAGTAGCAATAACTTTGGACCACTGCAAACTATTTAAATCAACTCATTTTTATCCTCGACAATGGATATGATAATTGACCAAAATTGATATCCCAAATATTATTACATCAATATTCAGACTGTGATTTTCCAGTTCATCAAAAATGCAATAAACATGCTTTGAGTTTTAAATAAGCCATTTTCCAATTGAAATAGCTCAAATCGTCTAGCTTCGGTTTAGCCCTAGTTTTCCTTTTTCCCTTGTAAATATTCAGATACAAGGATTGAAGTAGAAATAAGTAGAACACAGGCACTTGATGTAAAGCGCTTTGAGTGTCTTGAAGGTGGAAAGAGCTGTATAAAAATGTGACAATTTACCATAAAGAATAAAAAAATAGAAAATAACAAAATAGAGTAATGTGATAACCCCTTTTTTACGATTACACTGACATTTTTTAGTTTTTTTTCTTTGTGATTTTGCAATTTATCTATTCAAAACCATTATTTTGATACTATCTTGCCCATATAGTTTACTGTTCCACATGGAAAAACTGCCGTATGTGCATTTGACCTATAATTGGCTGTACCGGTTTGGGGTATAGGGGATATAATAATGCTGATAAATAAATAATATACTGTATATGATTAATTCTCGATGCAATAGGTGGATAAGGGTCAAATAGTGTATTCTCTATAGCTCCACTTCACAGAGGAGCAGCTTAGAGGCTTAGAAGGAGTTTGTCTCTGGTATTGAGTTTCTAAAGAACTGCAAAAGATGAAAAAGTTTCCCTTGTGGATAAATAAAGTTTAGATCTATGGGTCCATTAGATTAAAAGTAGAACATCTGTGTTATGTTTGGTCTGCAATTTACTTCACAAATTCACAGTCACTTTTTTGGTTTCTGTTGATGTTAAAGGGCCCATATTATGCAAGTTTCTAATCTAGATTATAATGTTGTTTCCTCATCAAAAACAAACTTGGAGATTTGTTTTGTTACATTCACAGATGCTGTACATTTAGGCTGAGTTCTCTTCTCGTTGTGATGCCATGTGGTAATACAGGAAGTGCTCCACTGTGTTTTTAAACTCTATACACCTTCACTAGAGTCATTGGGATGATTTCAGCCCTGGAATTGTCCATCTCCACTGAATTAAAGGTGAAACGTCGGTGTTAACTTGAAAACTAAACAACATCACGAGGTGGAACAGAACATTTTAATCTTTGGAGATGCAGACAGAAAGAAAGAAAAATCAGAAAGAGTCAATGTTGTGTAATAGGATCTCTAACACTGCACTCTACACTATGTAACTTTCTGGTGTTCTCCCATTGGCTTGTCTCATTGGAGTTGTTAATGTTAATGCTGTGGCTGGTGGTCCATAGACCCAGGATGCACTGGTGGGATTATGTCGCCCAGCTGGTCTGGGAACACCTTGGAGTTCCACCAGAGGATCTGGACGAAGTGTGTGTGGAGAAAAGGCTGGGTCTCCCTGTTCAGACTCCAACCCCTTCCCCAGATAAAGAAGAAGAAAATGAATGGATGGATGGTTGTTAAAAAAAGTTTTAAGATTGTTGGAGACCACCTCCCATGAGCGCCTTATACATAACTATTCAATGAGATCTGAGAGCCCTTCTTTAAGCAGACTGAATAACCCTAAATATTATATCCAGAGGTAACTAAAGTATTGGCTGGCCAGGAGAGAGGTGGGAGGGGATAATAGGGGCACACAGGGTTTAAAAAATAAAAATCAAAAATGAAATAGGCACTGAGACTATAAACTTCGAATTGAACATTGGAAATAGGTCAAAATCAGTTTTTTGTCTTTTTTGACACTAAAATGGAATAATGAAATGATAGACTGTTTATCAATTTTATTGTTTTTCATTGTTAATTGAAATCCAAAGGAATGTAATTGCATTTAATTTATTTCTGTAAATCACACATAATGCACCTTTAATGTCTCTGTATTGTCTCTTGAAATAAAGACCAACAAAAAAAAGATTGTCTGAAAAATCATAGGAAAAAACACAAAATGGATTTAAACAGCACATTTTCAGGAGCCTGTGGTCAATATGAGCATCTATGGGCATGTTTAGGGGTTTGATTTTCCACAAAAAAGGTGAACTGTTGGCTCCTGCTAGCCTGTCTGTCCACCAGAAAACTTGTGCAGTGGATCTTTTTTTAAAAAATCCATGTATCCTCATCTTACTCCATCTTTCAAATGTGGATGTTAACTTTAAATTGCCACAAAGATAACACAGTGTCCTTTTGTAACTGGATGAAGACTTACTTTGAGAAGTAACAAGCAATTATAGTTTCCACAGTAATGGGTCCAAAAGTAAACTTCCGTCCGTCTCAGCTGTGGCGTGACATAGACAGTGCTCCACGGACTTGGAGGTGTTAAAACTTTATAGAACTGTCAGAATCTTTTAGTTTAGTTTCAAACCACCCACATTCTGCACCAGGCTCTAACAGCCATTCAAAAGTGACAATTCATTTTGGCTCAAAATACCAGAAAAGCTCCAAATCTAATGAAATCTAATGGTGATGGTGGTGCAGTGGTTAAGGTCTTACAGTTTATGGGTCTTTAGTTTCCCTTAGCTCAAAAACATGTCAGGTTTATGAGGATCTGTTGTAAAACTAGTCTGCAAAATGACATATGGAGGTAGACTTTTAAAGTTCTTATATTGCACAAAATTGTCTCTTGTGAGGTTTAAGTTATAATGTTGTTACCTCATCTAAAACCTGCAGTTGTTTCATTCAGATATGTTTGAGTAGCCCTTTATTGTTAGTCTGTGTACATCTCCAAAGCTCAAAACGCTCTGTTCCACCTGTGATGTTATATAGTGGTACCTTTCAAGTTAGCAGCTCCTTTTATGTTTAGTTCAGTAGAGATTGGCAATTCCAGGGCTGAAATTATCCAAATGATTCTAGTGAAGGTGTGTGGAGTTTAAAAACACAGTGGAGCACTTGAAGTACCGCGTGACATCACAAGGTGGAATGAAACAAAACACAGTCCAGGTCTGTTTGTGATGAGGAAACAGTAAGTATAATAAAAGAGATCAGCAAATAGTGCAACATGGGCCCTTTAATGCTACTGTGAAACATTCAATCGCATCTCCATGGAGACAAGGAGATGGCAGAACCCCTTCCAGAAAAGTTAAATAGTGCATCTGTTATAACTCAGTTTGCGTTTACCTAGTTTCACCAGTGTCATTTGTTTTTGTGATCCGGACCAGAGCTCATATGGCCCTGCCCTTTGGACTGGTGGATCTGTGGTGGATCTGCTGTGGATCTGTAGTGGATCTGTAGTGGATCGGGGGTGGATCTGTGGTGGATTTGGGGTGGATCTGTGGTGGATCGGGGGTGGATTTGGGGTGGATCTGTGGTGGATCGGGGGTGGATTTGGGGTGGATCTGTGGTGGATCTGCTGTGGATCTGTAGTGGATCTGTGGTGGATCGGGGGTGGATCTGTGGTGGATCTGTGGTGGATCTGTAGTGGATCGGTGGTGGATCTGCGGTGGATCTGTGGTGGATCGGTGGTGGATCTGTGGTGGATCTGTGGTGGATCTGCGGTGGATCTGTGGTGGATCGGTGGTGGATCTGTGGTGGATCTGTGGTGGATCTGTGGTGGATCTGTGGTGGATCTGTGGTGGATTTGTGGTGGATCTGCGGTGGATCTGTGGCGTGTGTCTTTACCTCTCTCTGTCAGTGAAGGAGGAGGAGGTGCTGTGAAGCGTCTGCCGGCTCTCCTCCGAAGCGAGGGCGCGAGGGAGGGCGAGCGAGAGGGGGGGGGCCACGCCACGGGATAGCGGGGGCGGGTGATGGGAACAGCTGCGATCGTAACTGACAGAGAGAGAGACAGAGAGAGGGAGTGTTAGAGACAGAGAGAGGCAGAAGGAGAGAAGAAGGGGGAGAGAGTTAGAGACAGAGAGAGCAAGAGAGTGGGGGGAGAGAGAGAGAGGCACAAAGAGAAAGAGAGAGGGAGGGAGAGTTAAAGACAGAGACAGGAAGAGAGAGAGAAACAGGGTGATAGTTAAAGGCAGAGAGAGGAAGAGGGAGAGCAAGAAAGGAGGAGATAGAGACAGAGAGAGGAAGAGAGAGAGAAGCAGAGAGAGGAAGAGAGGGAGAGAGAGGAACAGAGAGAGGAGAGGGAGAGTTAGAAACAGAGAGAGAGGAAGAGGGAGAAAGCCAGAGAGAGGGAAGCAGAGAGCGAGAGAGTTAGAGACAGAGAGAGGAAGAGAGCGAGAAAGAGAGGGGAGAGAAGCACAGAGAGAGAGAGGGAGGGAGAGTTAAAGGCAGAGAGAGGAAGAGTTAGAGACAGAGAGAGGCAGAGGCAGAAAGGCAGAGGGGGAGAGAGAGAGAAGCAGAGAGAGAGAGTTAGAGACAGAGAGACAGAGAAGGAGAGAGAGAGGGAGGAAAGAGGGAGAGAAGCAGAGAGAGGGAGAGTTAGAGACAGAGAGAGGAGGAGAGTGAGAGAGGCAAACGGAGAAAGGCAGAGAGAGGGAGAGAGAGAGAGAGAAAGAGAGAGAGAAGGAGAGTTAAAGAGAGAGAGGAAGAGAGAGAGGCAGAGGGGCAGAGGGAGAGAGAGAGAAAGGGAGTTAGAGACAGAGACAGGAAGAGAGAGAGAAACAGGGGGAAAGTTAAAGGCAGAGAGAGGAAGAGAGAGAGCGAGAGGAGAAAGAAGAAGAGAGAGAGCGAGGCAGAGGGAGAGAAGCAGAAAGAGAAGGAGAGAGAGGGAAAGAGGGAGGGAAAAAAAGATTATTATGGAAGATAAGAAACCCTTTATTAGTCCCGCAGTGGGGAGACCAACAGTCCAAGCAAAGCAGCGATGGAGGTTCAGTCTAAGCTCTCACTGCAGCATACTATCATTGTGTCCTTAGGCAAGACACTTCACCCGCCTTGTTTAATGTGGCCCAGTACAGATATGTTGTTTAAGTAGCACTTATATGGTAGAAATGACACAGGAAGTGCGCTGTTACCATGCAAGTTGTTGTTAACATTACTGTGATGACCTACCTCACCGTTTCAGATTGGCAGCCATGTCTCAGCCTCGGGGCAGCTGTGGTTACATTATTTACCCCAATCAAGTAGAGACTCTAGAGCCAAAGTGAGTGAAGTGTCTTGCCAGTGGACACAACGGCAGTATGCATTGATGTGAGGAGGACTGAGATCTTACTTTTCTTTACTTCAATTTGAGGACCTTACCGTTGATTTTCAAATATATACTGATAAAGACAAATATCGTCTAGAAAATATCAAATTTTGGAATTAATTGCAAAACAAAAATTCACATTGGACCATCTCGTGGCAAAATATCACAGTTCGTAATTTAAAAGCCCAGGCACATTTGAATACAGGAAGACATGTTGTTTTAATTTTTATATTTCACACATTCATATTCACTTGACAATATCTGACTTTGTTGATACTGTATGTATTTTGTCTTCAGTGGTCAATATTTATCAAAATGGGTCCACAAGGAGCCATTATGACCTGCAGGCTCAGAAACATACCCCTTAGATAACGACTGTCAGTCATGTCCGTGGAATGGGAATGATGAACCTGTAATCTGCTTCTATATTACATCTACACACAAGAAAAGACTGGAGGAAATACATCTGTTTATATGAGCTGTGCACGTAACCCAATATGACCACGATGATGTGATTTGTCAGTGTATCTGTGACCTCTCTCTGTTGCATTATGTTTGGGTGCTCCAAGACAAAGGGTGGTGGAAGTGCTGTAGTGGGCTAAGGATTTGCCCATGAACCACATGCTAGTGGGTTCAAGCTTCTATGACTGTAGGACTTTTTGTTTGCCTGGGATCCAGAATATGCACTTCTTTAATACTTTAATTTACAAATACAGCTCTGGACAAATATGAGACCACTGCAAAATGATCAGTTTTTCTGATTTTACTACTTATAGGTATGTGTTTGTGCAAAAGGAACATTTTTGTTTAAGCCTATAAATTACTGATAACATTTCCCCCAAATTCCAAATAAAATATGATCCTTTAGAGCATTTATCTGCAGAAAATGACAAATGGTCAAAATAACAAAAAAGATACATGTTTTCTGACCTCAAACAATGCAAAGAAACAAGATCAAATTCATTTTAAAACAACATAATATTAATGTTTACACTTAAGAAGAGTTCAGAAATTTGGTGCAATAACCCTTATTTTTAATCACAGCTTTCATCCGTCTTGGCATGCTCTCCACAAGTCTTTCACATTGTTCTTGCACCACTCCTGGTGCAAGAACTGAAGTAGCTCAGCTTTGTGTTTGTGTTGGAATTCAACAGACGCTGGAATGGAATGGCTGTAATACATGTAGAGATGCTGATTTCAGAAAAAAATGCAGTGGTCTTTTTCCAGAGGTGTATGTGAGTTTTGTCCCCGGTGAATTTCCCCGAGTTCAGATGAGTGTGACTGACAGGTGCATTAGCCAATCAGGGGCATGCATGATCTATTCATATCAAAACAAATATGGCCGCTTACGAGGAAAAAAGAAAGGGATATAAATCTTACAGTGGACTGAAACACAGTGCAGATTTCTGTTGAATCAATGTGTAGCACTCAACTTTTAATGTGAGCTGAGAGAAAATCTATTGTAATTGTTAAAAATAATGGGTGATCAATGAGCTCATTCGTTTCACGTGAAAAAAGAAAAAAAAAATCTAATCTAATTGCATCATGTTTGGTTCTGGCTTGAGATGCACTGGGGCCAGACCGACATCCCTCTGTTTGAAAAATACAGAGATCATTTTAGACTTACCAGATAAATAATTTGTATCATTACTGAGCTAAAATGAGCCAGTATGTCTCTAAATAAATGTAGCTTATCAATCACGTAAATCATAGACTATATATATAAATGGACATAGCTAATGCACTAGCTGCGTTCCAAATACGAAGTTCGGATGCGGCTCTTCCGGCTCCTACCGACTCTGGCTCCCATTGACTTACACTGGAATATTGTGGCCCCTCTCTCTGTAACTGTTGCAGTGAGCCTCGTCATTTTGGTTTTAAAATGTTTCTATTAACCTGATCTATATGAACAGAGTGTTTTCATTTAGCCATTTTGTCTGTTAAACAAATCCTATTCATAATACAAAGCCTGGCTCCAAATTCACCCCTGTAACCACTAGCATCGCGAGCTTCATTTGACGGGAGCCAAAGACTATCACGTGACATGACACTTAGGCTCTGTCTTACCCCTTCGTCTTACCCCTACCCCTTGGTTTTGTGCGTTCATGTGAGGGCAAGGCGTGTCCCGATTCTAATTTTGATCAAGGGCTCGGGCCACGACCGAGGGCTACATACCCTTTGAAATGAAGTAAGCTCTCGACCAGACTTGAAACGAAGTGGTACGACTACTAGCTCAGGCAGGTTTTGGGATCAGGATGGCAGCGTCACATCGACCAGCCAAGGAGTCTCATAAATGTATTTTCAGCAGTTGTAATTATCGATTACAACAGTTGTAATAATCGGACAATGAGGCAAACAGTTACATCAGAGGTGTCCACATCCATGAGAAAGCCCCCGAAAAATAATTAAGTGTCCTTGATGATGTTTGCAGGAACACATTTCTCTTTCTTATGGGGTGAGTGAAGTGCATCTCAACTTTGACACAACATATTTTAGGACATGTTTAAATATTAATTCAGCTTTCGTGTGGTCATATTATTTCTGCATCAAAGGGAGATATTTAGCTGGAAGCAGGGGGCTTGTTCATCTCACTTATTGTAGTTCTTTGGTCAGATTGTTCAAAATAAAGTGAAGATTAAAGTCTAACAAAGCCTCAGACAGAGCAGCACCTACAGTTAGCATCACGCACCCAGGGAATGTTGATGCCATCAGCTGCAAAGTCACAGTTGTCTTCCCCAGTGCCAGTCCCCTATGCAAACAGAGTGACAGCTTCTATTAGTGCTCCATTAGCCTGCTATGACATCCGTGCACCCATAGCACAGAACAGGACCATTACAAAGAGTGATTCTGTAAACACCCATCTGTTTCAACATTACAAGTCACTTTGTCGTCGTGGTGTCATTTGAATAGCAGCTGTAAATGATTGTTTGAGTTTCCCTGAACAAAAGGCATTGCCATAGTGGATATAAAAGATGTCATCAAGTCTGCTGCATTGACGACAGAAAAATACAGATTGAAACCCGGAGGAAACTGTGTACAGGGTCCAGAGGGAATGTACCGCTTGAGTCTAAAGGTTAATTCTGTTTTTCCGTTGACAGAGTGAAAGGCATTTGAATTTTGATGTGTATGGTTTAACACTGCCTGTCAGGGATTTGGTGTACAGGTTTATATAGATAGCCTTTATTAAATAAGCGGAGGCATGGTAGTTTTAAAAGAAATAATGAAATAAAAAGTTGCAAACTGTAAAAGAAAAGTGGAAAAAAAAGGAATACAATGTTGATGTGTATGGCTTAACACTGCCTGTCAGGGATTTGGTGTACAGGTTTATATGGATAGTCTTTATTAAATAAGTAGAGGCATGGTAGTTTTAAAAGATAAAAAGGTGCAAACTGTAAAAGGAAAGTGAATAAAAGGTGCAAACTACAAGAAGAAAGTGGATGGGGTTTACATAACATATCAACAACATAGACATTTACAATGCAAATCGTATGCCAAGTTTTTGTGTTAAAATGAACTGTTAAATGGCTCATATTACACTATTTTTTAAAATCTGTTTAAATAATATTGTTTCTCATCCAAAACATATCTTTTAATTTGCACATGTTTAACACACAAGTCCTGCTTATTTAGAGTTCTTCTCAAAAACACTCTTGTGATGTCACGTGGTAATACACAAAGTGCCTCACTGTGTGTTTAAACTCCACACACCTTCACTAGAATCATTTGGATAATAATTTCATATTAAGAATTTGCAATCTTTACTTAACAAAGGTTAAGGCTGCGTCTTACCCATTAGTCTTACCCCTACCCCTTGGTTTTGAGCGTTCATGTGAGGGCAAGGGGTGTCCCGATTCAAATTTTGGGCCACGACCGAGGGCTACATACCCCTTGAAACTAACTAAGCTCTCGACCAGACTTGAAACAAAGGGGTACGCCTAAAAGCTCAGGCAGGTTTTGGGATCAGGATGGCAGCGTCACATCGACCAGCCAAGGAGTCTCAGAAATGTATTTTCAGCAGTTGTAATTATCAATTAACAGTTTAACATGGTTTACAATTATGACGCTGATGTTTTACTTTACTTTTAGTGAACTGTTGTTGTGGTTTTAATTGTAGCGATGTCTGTTTAGCCGACGTTTTCATCAAACTTTCATGTATAAACAAGGTAGTTTTTTTGTTGAGCTGAGGTACCCGATAATCCTTGACATTTGTTTACGTTTGTTTGCGTCAATTGTTGTCGTCTCTGTAGATGTAGCAGCCAGGTAGAGGCGAGGGATGATGACGCAAATGGTAATCGAGTGGCGTCTCATTTCTTAGGGGAACATTCGTGCCCCGAGCCCTCTCAGCTCGGTATCGAGGAGCAAGACAAAGACGTAGATAAAGGGGAAGGGGAAGGGGTAAGACAGAGTAATGGGACGCAGCCTTAATGTAGCTGTTAAACTGATATTGCTTCATGACATCACAAGCTGAAATAGATCAGTTTGAGCTTTGGAAATGAAGAGAGGAGAATAAAGCAGGATTACTCATGTGTGACTAAAACGAAACACAACTCCAGGTATATTTTTGCGGCGGTAACAGGATTATAACATGGCTTAATGCACACAAGAGTCAAGTTTGCGTAATACAGGACCTTTAAAGAGAAGTACTGCAAAGACCTTGATCTTTTACTCCATTTTAGACATCTACATGAAAGAATTATATATTAAAGAATAAAGAATTATATATATATTATATTATATTGACACTTTCATCTTAAAGGTCTAATGCCACAGTATGGCATTAAACCAGCCCAAGTTGCATGTCAGATCTGTGGAGAGGCAACACTGCTCACAGTAAGAATACATGTGTTTCAATGTATTTTTAAGCAACAATAACTGTAACTGAGTAATGCAAGATAATTAAGTATAATGCCATACTAGGGAATATTCTAGACAACACCATAAAATCATTGGGTCACTTTAACCTTTTGACATATAGGCCATAAACGTTTTAAGTTAATGATATAATAATGCAGTTGGATGATGTCGTGTGCACGGTAATAAAGAAGTTTGGAGAGCGTCACGAGTTTAGGAAACAAAAATAACCCATAAAAACAAAGTTACAAAACGCTCTTTAAAGTGCAGAGATATTTAACAAGAACGTGTGTATTGCTCTGACACTGTGGGGAAGAAATAGGGTGCTCAGTGGGGTCATTACTGAAGACAGAGAGGGATAGAGGGAGGGAGAGAGGGAGAGAAAGAGGGAGGGGAGCCAAGGAGAGGAAAGAGAGAGAGAGAGGAGATGGAGAAGAGTGACGAGAGAAAGAAAGTGGGGCAGGCATAGAGCAGAGAAAGAGAAAGAAATAGAGAGAGAAAGATGGTGTGGCATGGAAGGGAAAGGGGAGAGAAAGAGAAAGAGAGAGAGGAATGGAGGGAGAAAGAGGGTAGGGGCATGGAAGGGAGAGTATAGGGAGCAGGGGGAGAGGGAGATAAAGGGGGATAGAAGAGAGAAAGAGAGAAGAGGAGTGGAGGGGGGCAGGGTGGAGTGATGTTGGATAGGTGTAGAGAGGGAGAGAGATAGAGAGAATAGACAGAGAAATGGAGTGCGATGCAGAGAAGGAGAGAGGTGGGTGCAGAGAAACAAAGGGGAGAAGGGTTGAGAGAAAAAGGAGCAGATGGCGAGAGGGGAGGGTAAAGACCAGAGGGCATAAACCAGGGGGGCATAGAAAGAGAGAAGTGAGTAGAGAAAGAGAGAGAGGGAGGAAGAGAGAGGAGGAGAGGGGTAGAAGGAGAAGGCGAAAGAGTAAGGAGCAGCGGCTGCATCCCATTTCTCTGTCTTACCCCTTCGTCTTACCCCCCTACCCCTTGCTTTTACGCGTTCATGTGAGGGCAAGGGGTGTCCCGATTCTAATTTTGACCAAGGGCTCGGGCCACGACCGAAGGCTACATACCTCTTGAAACAAAGTAAGCTCTCGACCAGACTTGAAACGAAGGGGTACGCCTACAAGCTCAGTCAGGTTTTGGGATCAGGATGGCAGCGTCACATCTCAAGGAGTATCATAAATGTATTTTCAGCAGTTGTAATTATCGATTAACAGTTTAGCAGGTTTACAATTATGACGCTTATGTTCTACGTTACTTTTAGGGAACTGTTGTTGCGGTTTTAACTGTAATGATGTCTGTTTAGCCGACGTTATTGTTTTCATCGAACTTTCATGTATAAACAAGCTAGTTTTTTGTCGAGCTGAGGTACCCAATAATCCTTGACATTTGTTTACGTTTGTTTGCGTCAATTGTTGTCGCCTCTGTAGACGTAGCAGCTCAGGTAGAGGCGAGGGATGATGACGCAAACGGTAATCGAGTGGTGTCTCATTTCTTAGGGGAACATTCATACCCCGAGCCCTCTCAGCTTGTTATCGAGGGGCAAGACAAAGACGTAGATAAAGGGGAAGGGGTAAGACAGAGTGATGGGACGCAGCCTAAAAGAGGAGAGTTGTGTGAAGAGACAGAGAAGAGGGAGAGAGGGAGAAGGGAGAGAGTAGTAGGGCATAGAAGAGAGAAGGCGAGAGAAGAATGGAAAGAGAGACAGGTGGGAGCAGTGTGGAGAGACGAAAGAGCAGAGGGAGAGAGAGGAGGAGGGAGCAAAGACGAGAGGGATGTAGAAGGGAGGGAGCATAGAAGAGAGAAGGAGAGAGAGAAGAATGGAGAGAGAGAGGTGGGAGCAGAGGGGAGAGAACAGAATAGAATGCCTTTTATTGTCATATGTACAATTTACATCATACATACTCACAGGGAGATTGAAGCAGCTCACTTCAGTGCAAACATTTAAGTAGGATATTTACAGCACAGTATAGAAAAAAAATAGTGCAAAAAGATTCAAATAAAATAGCGCAAAAAAGAAAAAAATAGTGCAAAGAGGGGCATAGAAGAGAGAAGGAGAGACAAGAGACAGAGAGAGAACAGGAGCTAGGGGACTCATGGAGAAAAGGGGTGAGGAGGGAAGAGGTCACAGGGCAGATGGATACAGTCTGGGCAAGGGCGTGATGAGGCAAAATAGGTCCAGGTGTGCAGGTTTGTGAGGACACGGGTTAGCCGCAGTGTTGTACCTCTCCAGTTTGGTTTTTAGTGGTGCTGGTGTGGAATATAAATGGAGCTGGTGAACAGGGTACATTGTGATTTGATCGCTAAAGTTGTGTTGTGCATTAGAAGAGCAGGGACATGATGGACACCATTTTTTATATTGTCAGTATTCGTTAATTAATGCCACTCCACCTTCCCCACTGAGACTGAGTTAACTCTGTTATTTGTATTCAGTGGTTAGAGCTTACACTTATATTGTGCTTTAGCTTGACAAGATTCTCAACACGCTTTTACATCCATTATCATCTCTCGCCACAGTCTCCAGAGACACAATGAGGGTAACATATTCACTCACATTTATTTTTATTTTATTTTTATTTATTATCCTTTATTTATCCCTGCAGGGAAATTATTCTCTGCATTTGACCCATCCTTCCAGAAGCAGTGAGCAGCTCATCTTTCAGGCGCTCAGGGACCCATCTCCATGATTTTTTCTACATCCTCTTATTTACTGTACTTATTTTATTATTATTACTTATCTTGTCTGCATGCACTTTTTTGTTCTAACTTTCTTTTGCACTAAACTGCCGGGAGCTAATGTGGCAAGTGAATTTCTTTCTTTATCTTATCTTATCTTATTGCTAGTCTTGGTCAGGACCTCAGCTGGAGGATTTTACCTATGAAGCATTACATATTCACTCCGAAACCCACTAACTCATTCACACACCAAATTTATACAGTGTGGAGTGTCTTGCCTAAGGACACAACGGTTTTGGCACTGCCACCCTGGGGCACCCCACTGTGGCCCCTGGAATTCCTAGTGGTTCCATCCAAGTCCTAACCAGGCCTGGCCTCGATAAACTTCAGAGATCTGTCGAGATCAGGCACTGACAAGCCAGGTTTAACTTCAGCTCCTCAGTCTAATCTGCTCCATCCCTGCTCAGATTACTGTCTGCACAGGTCCGCTGTTTGTGCTGGAGGTGGTTGTTGTCACAATAATAACATTTCAACCTCAATTTCAATAAACTCTTTAGACAATAGAATGTAATTTTCAACAGTAAATAACAGCACTTTCGTTTATATTCCCTATGCTCTTATACTTTTTGTGATACAGTTCAAGCTCATTCTAAAGCTATTCCTTTCTGTCCTGTGAAAGGGAATATTTTAGTATTGATACCTGCTCAGATGAGTATCTAATTTCGATACTAGTTTTAGAATCAAATAGTATCTGATTTTTGATCAGTCGGTTGTGGTGGGGCAGCTGTGGCAACATGGTGGTGGTGAAGCGTTTGTGGAGGAGTGGTTGTGGAGGTGCAGTTGTGGTTGTGGTAGGGTGGCTGTTGTGGTGGGGTGGCTGTTGTAGCGGCGCTTGTTGTGGGGACGGTGTGGTGGGAAGATTTTGGTGGAGCGGTAATTGTACTGGCAGTTGTGGTGAGGTGGTTGTTGTGGGGCAGTTGCTGTGGGGTTGTTGTGGGGCGCTTGTTGTGTAGCCAGTGTGGCGGGGCGGTTGTTGTGGGGCAGTTGTTGTGGGGTCGGTGTGGCGGGGCGGTTGTTGTGGAGCGCTTGTTGTCTAGCCAGCGTAGTGGGGCGGTTGTTGTGGGGCAGTTGTGGTAGGGCCGGTAGTTGTGGGGCGGTTATTATTGGGCAACTGTTGTAGGGTCGGTGTGGCGGGGCAGTTGTTGTAGGGCGGTTGTTGTGGGGTCAGTGTGGCGGGTGGTTGTTGTGGGGTGGTTGTTGTGAGGCAGTTGTGATGGGGTCAGTGTGGCGGGGCAGTTCTTGTGGGGCAGTTGTGGTGGGGTCCGTCTGGCGGGGCAGTTGTGGGGCGGTTGTTGTGGGGTCGGTGTGGCGGGGCAGTTGTTGTGTAGTCGGTGTGGTGGGGCGGTTATGGTGGGGCCGGAGTGGCGGGGCAGTTGTGGTGGGTCGGTTGTTGTGTAGTCGGTGTGGTGGGGCAGTTGTTGTGGGGCGGTTGTGGTGGGCGGTTGTGGTGGACGGTTGTGGCGGGGCGGTTGTGGTGGGGTGGTTGTTGTCGGGTCGGTGTGGCGGGGGCGGTTGTGGTGGGGCGGTTGTGGCGGGGTCGGTGTGGCGGGGCAGTTGTTGTGGGGCGGTTGTGGCGGGCGGTTGTGGTGGGTCGGTTGTTGTAGGGTCGGTGTGGTGGGGCGGTTGTTGTGTAGTCGGTGTGGCGGGGCAGTTGTTGTGGGGCGGTTGTGGTGGGTGGTTGTTGTGAGGCGGTTGTGGCGGGGCGGTTGTGGTGGGGCGGTTGTGGCGGGGTCGGTGTGGCGGGGCAGTTGTTGTGGGGCGGTTGTGGCATTCTGACTGGGGCACAGAGTTATAGTCCATAGTGCAGGTGCCTTCTGCTCACAGCTCTTAAAAACACTCAGATCTGTCCACACAGACATTAAGAGAAAGCGCCTCATTTACCCTCAGTAACACCTGTTTCACCACCTCTCCTCTCCACCTCTCCTCTTCCCCTCTCCTTCTCTTCTCTACACTCCACCTCTCCTCTCCTTCTCTTCTGCCTTATTCTCTCTCTCACTCCTCTCCTCTCCCTTCTCCCACTCTTCAGACCTCAGCTTCTCCTTGTCTCATTCTCTCTTGTTTATGCCTATACCCTCTTTATCTTATCCTCCATCTCTCCTCCTCCTCTCCCGCCCTCTCTTTTCCTTCCCCTCTCTCCATCTCCTCCTCATCTTCTTTTTCTCCTTTTCTCTCTCTCTACTCCCTCTTCCTATTTCTCTCTTCTCCGCTCATCTTCTTTCTCCTTCTCTCCTCCCTCAATCTCCTTTTCTCTCCCTCTCCACCTTCTCTCTTCCATCCTTCTACTTCTCTGTACATACATCCCTCTCTCCTTCCTCCCCTCCTCTATCCCTCTCTCCCTCCTTCAACTCTTCTATTCCTCCATCTCTCTCTTAGTCTACTTCCATTCTTTCTTTCTCCTCTCTCCCTCCTCTCCTCCTTGTCAAACCCTGATCCCGTCAGATCTCAGGAGCTCAGCAGGACTCGGATCAGGAGCGAAAACTGTCGTTGTGTCCTTAGGCAAGACACTTCACCCACATTGTCTAGTATGAAAGTGGTGTGTGTGTGTGTGTGTGTGTGTGTGTGTGTGTGTGTGTGTGTGTGTGTGTGTGTGTGTGTGTGTGTGTGTGTGAGAGTGATGGTGTTGGGAGGGGCCGATGGTGCAGATTGGCAGCGTTGCTTTCGTCAGCCTGCCCCAAGGCAGCTGTGGCTACAATAGTATCTTACCACCACCAAGTGTGAAATGAATGAACAATGAACTGTAAAGAGCTTTGGGAGTCTTGAAAGGCGCTATATAAATGAAATAATTCATTCATTCATTCATTCATTTGTTAATTTATTCATTAATTAATTTATTTATTAAATCTCCCTCCCTCTCTCCCTTCGCTTCCTCTCTCTCTCACTCTCTCCTCTCTTCCTTTCTACCTCCCTCACCCTCCTCCTCTATCCCTCACTCTTTCTCTCTCTCCCTCCCTCTCTCTTTCCTTCCTCTCTCCCTCTCTCCCTTCCTCTCTCCCTTCCTCCATCCCTCCCTCCCCCACTCCCCTCCCTCTCTCTTCCTCCCTCCCTCTCTCCCTCCCCCTCTCCCTCCCTCCTTCCCCCTCTCCCTCTCCCTCTCTCTTCCTCCCTCCCTCTCTCCTTCCCCCTCTCCCTCATCCCTTCCTCTCTCCCTCTCGCTCCCCCCTCCTCTCCCTCCCTCCCCCATCCCTCCCTCTCTCCCTCCCACCTCTCTCCCTCTCTCCTCCCTCCCTCCTTCCCTCTCTCCCACACAAACATGATTCCGCTCTCATTATCCACACTGTCTCTGGTGGAGTTTCTTGGGCCTGTTCTGTGCCACATTGTTGTTCGGCTCAGATCAGGATGAACTGGTCCGGTGCCAGTTTGGCCTATGGTCCATCTGCTCCCCTCCTGCTCTTATTTACACATTTATGACACTGACGAGCAGCCGGTCCACACACACTCTACTCCAGTGTGTGGGCTGATAAAAATAATATACTGCACAGTTTTCTTAGACCAGCGGTTATCTGTACTTTTTTTTTTTTAACTTTTTAAGGTTCTATACCCTGTTGCCATGGTTATAAAAGTAGGGTATCACTTTTGTTTCATTAATGCCACAGTTTGTAAACTTTTAACCAAGACAGACAAATAAAAGTATGTTTTTTCATTATGGTTGTATTTATTCCACTGAAAAACTGAAAAATATGCGCCCTTACAATGAGCTTGCATCTCCACAAACCTGACATTTGCTTGACTTGTAGGAGAGTTCTGGAATTCTTGTTTGCTTCGGCTATAATCTTCCAATCTTATCTATGTCCATGGAAAATGTTTCGCAGTTTGGTTTTAACTTTCTATTTCCGTGGAATCAGGCAGGTGAAATGCCACCTCCAGTAAATTTCAAACTGATGACGATGAAATAAACATGTTCAAATCAAGAACTGCTGACGACTGCTGAAATAATGCTTAAGTTTTTAATTACAAAAGCATTAATTACATGCCGGCCAAGTTATTTACGTAGTCATTTTGTGTTGTACTTTTACCTCCTCTCTAATCTCCATACTAGTGACATGCAGTCAGGGGAGGCAGTCATCACAGAGAAAAAAAAAGTAAAATGAAAAAATAAATGGTTATATTTATCCAATGATTTGTACTATAAAGTTATTTTCTATTTAACTTCACAATTTTAATTCATTTTTATTCAAAATCACTGAATTTTCACTTTTACCGTTCAAATACTGGCACGGCTCTGCACCGGCCGTTAGTGCCTCACATGGACTGACTGTGCTGTAGCTCAGCAGTGACAGATTCTAAAGCGGCGGTGAAAAGGCGCCGGGTGAGGCTCGTAGTTACCTGGACTCATGGTAGAGGCACTCGTGAGCCCAGGGATTCTTCTGCAACTGCTGGAGCAGCAGATTAGAATAAGTGACACAAGCTACAATTTAGAGTTTAATAATCAAGTTTAATAATCAAGTTTAATAATCCGTTCAACTTCAATTTTTTCTTCTTGTCTGGTCTGACTTTTTAAATGGAGGAAAATTTCATATTAAAACTCAAACAGTTTTCTAAACTGGACTTTCGGTCGAAGCAGCAGGTTATAATTAAAGGAAGACCAACGCCGGAGCTATAGGGTTTGCTCCAGACTACGGGAGGAAAGACTCGCTCTTTTCAAACACCGTGGTAAGAAATCGTCTTTTCTGCTTTTCTTTCTTTTCTTTCTTTTCTCAACCTGCTGTGACAATGTCTGGACTCAGATGGGATATTGTGACCTGAAAAATTTGCAAAGAATCCTCGTTAAACATGAGCGGTCCACCACTCATATTCAGAGCCAGATCGCGCTAAAAACGATATTTTAATTTATGACGCTACTCGGTGTGCTCTGGAAAATGCACTGAACAATAATAGTTAATTTTCAGGTTCACATCAAAAATATTACGAGCTCCAGTCACTTAGAGGGAGAGAAATTGGTCTGGGGCCAAATTTACTTGCCGACACCTGGTTTACATACAGCTCTGGAAAAAAATGACTGACGACTGCATTTTTTTCTGAAATCAGCATCTCTACATGTATTACAGCCATTCCATTCCAGCGTCTGTTGAATTCCAACACAAACACAAAGCTGAGCTACTTCAGTTCTTGCACCAGGAGTGGAATAAAGTCACCCAAGAACAATGTGAAAGACTTGTGGAGAGCATGCCAAGACACATGAAAGCTGTGATTAAAAATAAGGGTTATTGCACCAAATATTGATTTCTGAACTCTGAACATTAGTATTATGTCGTTGAAATGAATTTGATCTTGTTTCTTTGCATTGTTTGAGGTCTGAAAACATGTATCTTTTTTGTTATTTTGACCATTTGTCATTTTCTGCAAATAAATGCTCTAAACGATAATATTTTATTTGGAATTTGGGGGAAATGTTGTCAGTAGGCCTAGTTTATAGACTCAAACAAAAATGTTCCTTTTGCCCAAACACATACCTATAAGTAGTAAAATCAGAGAAACTAATAATTTTGCAGTGGTCTCTTATTTTTTTCCAGAGCTGTATTTGTAAATCTGATTGTGAGGACGTCACTGCTCCGCTCACACCTGCAGCAGATCCTTCATGAGTGTTTTGAGCTTGTGAGTGTCAGGTTTGTGCTCTAAAATGACTCATGATCTGTCCATATTCAGAGAAAAAGTTTACGTACAGGAAACCTTGATTAAACTGTGACTGTTACAGACCCACATGATTCGCTCTGGACACGTCTCGTCTCTCCACTTAGAAAAATAGAAAAACAAGCGCCCGGGACAGTTACACATCCCCCTTATCCAACAATGTGCTCAAATTAACAAAATGGGCCGTCACGTCTGGTTGTTCTTTTTTGGTTCTCGTCCTAATTAAAATAGCCATTTAAGATTAATTGACAATGTAATTATTTTCTTCTAAATCTTCTATTTTTTCTTACTAAAAAAAAATATGACAAACCCTGATCTCCCCAATCTTATAGAGAGAGGGAGGGAGGGAGATAGAAAGAAAAAGAAAGCAAGAGGGGAGGGAGAGAGAGAGACAGAGAGAGAGAGAGAGAGAAGAGGCAGAGGATGGGGAGAGGGAGAAAGAGAGATGGAAGGAGATAGAAAAAGAGAGGGGGAGAGAGACAGAGAGAGAGAGAGAAAAGAGAGAAGAGGTAGAGGATGGAGAGAGGAGGGAAAGAGAGATGGAAGGAGAGAGAAAGAAAAAGAAAGAGGAGGAGAGAGAGAGAGGGAAGGAGAAAGAGAGGCAGGGGGAAGAGAGAGAGAGAGAGAGGGGGAGAGAGAATGAGAAGGAGGGAGAGAGATGGAAGGAGAAAGAAAGAAAAAGAAAGAGGGGGAGAGGGATTGACGGAGAGAGAAACAGAGGCAGGGGATGGAGAGATAAAGGAAAGATTGAGAGGGGGAGAGAGGGAGGGAGATAGAAAGAAAAAGAAAGAGAGGGGGAGAGAGAGATGGAAGGAGATAGAAAGAAAAAGAGAGGGGGAGAGAGACAGAGAGAGAGAAGAGAGAGAGAAGAGGTAGAGGATGGAGAGAGGAGGGAAAGAGAGATGGAAGGAGATAGAAAGACAGAGAGAGGGAGAGAGAGAGAGAATGAGAGGGGGAGGGAGGGACATAGAAAGAAAAAGAAAGAGAGGGAGAGACAGAGAGAGATGGAGAGAGAAAGAGAGGCAGGGGATGGAGAGAGGGGGAGAGAGAGGGAGGGAGATAGAAAGAAAGAAAAAGAAAGAGAGGAGAGAGAGAGGGAAAGAGAAAGAGAGGCAGGGGAAGAGAGAGAGAGAGTGAGAGAGAGAGAGAGGGAAAGATAGAATAAGAGGGAGGGAGAGAGAGAGGGGAGGGAGGGAAGAGGGAAAATGAGAAAGAGGGAGAGAGAAAGGGTGGCAGGGAAGGAGAGAAAGAGAGAGAGAGAGAGAAAGATAGAGAGAGACAGAGAGAGAGAGGGGGGAGCATGGAAAGAGAAAGGGAGAAAGAGAGAGAAAGAAAGAGAGAGAGAGAGAGAGAAAGGGAGAGAGAAAAATCTCAGAAGTTAAAGGAAAAGTAACGTTTTTTACAATCTGAGCCTTATTTCGGTAATAAAACAAGTTGTTTTACTCACCCATAGCACTTTGGTGTCATATGGAGCACTTCCAGAGATGTTTTAGATTAGCGATCTCCATAATGTGAGTTCTCGGGGCACATGTTTGCGGTCTCCAAATAACACAAACTTTAGCACTTTTCAAATCATAGAAGCCCGATGTCTTATCCTACGATTTCGTGTGGTCAAAAGTGGCCTGTAATCCGAGATTTAGCCATAGTTTCGAGTAGATGATGACGCCAGTGCGCATGTGCGGAGTGTGCTCTCAGCTCCCGGGACCCAAACATGAAACGCAAAGCTGTAAACTATGCCTAAATCTCAGATTACAGGCCACTTTTGACTCAAATGAAATCGTAGACTAAGACATCGGGCTTCTATGATTTGAAAAGTGCCAAAGTTTGTGTTATTTGGAGCCCGCATGGGGCATATTACATGCTTGGGGAATATATTATATGCCCCGAGCTATGGCTAGAAGTCGTGCTAGACTAACCGCAAATCTAAAACATCTCTGGAAGTGCTCCATATGACACCAAAGTGCTATGGGTGAGTAAAACAACTTGTTTTATTACCGAAATAAGGCTCAAATTGTAAAAAAAACGTTACTTTTCCTTTAAGCAGGACTGGACCTGGTTCGTACTTGGACGGGAGACCACTGGGAATATCACGTGGCAAGAGGGGAATGTGGTGTGTGATAAAGCATGAAAAAAGTATGAAAAAAGTATGAAAAAAGTATGTGAAGCGGCTTTGAGCGTCTGGAAAAGCGCAATATGGAACTTGTGTGTTATTATTATTATCATTTTCAAAAATACAAAGTATTTTTCTGAATTAGAAAAGTCAGGCGCAGGTCTTTTAATATTGGACTATTGAACAAGCGATCAATAACGGTGATATTATGTGTGGACCTGCAGATTTTCACAGGATCATGTCACAAATCAATCGTACAGTTTAATAAAGAGAAACTCTGGTCTTCATCTAAAGCCTTGTTACAGTGAAAGTGAGAGTAAATGTGAAAGTACAGAGAGAACAGAGACAAGAGCATCTGAGCTTCAAACGAATCACTGTGAGGGAAAAGTCTGAAACAACGAGAGAAATGGAGGGAGAGAGGGAGAGGGGGAGAGAAAGAGAGGCAGGGTAGGGAGAGAGGGGGAGAGACAGAGAGAGGGAGAGAGAAAGAGAGAGAGAGGGAGAGAGAGAGAGAGAGAGAGAGAGAGAGAGAGAGAGAGAGAGAGAGAGAGAGGCAGGGGAGGGAGAGAGGGGGGCAGGGGAGGGAGAGAGGGAGGGAGAGAGAGGGGGAGAGAGAGAGAGAGAGGCAGGGGAGGGAAAGACGGAGATAGATAGATAGATAGATAGATAGATAGATAGATAGAAAAAGAAAGAGAGGGGAGAGAGGGGGACAGATGGAGAGAGAAAGATGCAGAAGATGAGAGAGGGGGAGAGACGGAGGGAGAAAGAAAGAAAAAGAAAGAGAGGGGAGAGACAGAGAAAGAGAGGCAGGGGATGGAGAGAGGAGGAGAGAGGGACATAGAAAGAAAAAGAAAGAAGTTGAGCAAGAGACGGAGAGAGAGGGAGAGAGAAAGAGAGGCAGGGGATGGAGAGAGGGGGAGAGAATGAGAAAGAAGGAGAAAGAAAGGGGTGGCGGGGAAGGAGAGAAGAAGAGAGAGAGGAGGGTAGAAAGAGACAGAGGAGAGTGAGAGAGAGAAAGAGTGAACAAAGGGGAGTTAGAGAGACAAAATAGAGAGGGAAAGAGAGAACGAAAGAGAAAGGGAGAGCAAAAGAGAGAGATTTTAAGAGGGGAGGGAAGAGAGAGAGGGAGGTCTTATCATGAATGAGCGACGGGGAAATGGAGGGATTATCTGGACGATCGACAGTGGGACTGGCATGACTGGAGAGAGATAAGAGGCTCCAAAGACAGAAGACTACAGCAAGATATGAAAGAGAGAACGACAGAGAGAAAGAATGAGAGAACGACAGGGGGAATACTCTGCAAAATTAAAAAATCGAGCCAAGTTAAAATTACTCAAATTACAAAAAAGTTTTATCTTGATTTGACTCGATTTCACTTGAAACTAAAATGATCTACCAACGGAATAAATCCTTTTGTACTTAAAGGGATATGCCACCCCAGGTCAAATTTGGGCATCTCCCCACAGTCCAGAGACTAAAATAAGTGGTGAAAAGCGTTTTTCTGGTCACCCAGCCATTGTCCGAGTCTGTCGCCACTGACCGCCGCAGTATCTGCTGCTCCTCCGCGTTAGACTGGAGTCTAACGTCGCCAGAGAAAGATTTCGGCCAAAAGGAATTAATTTGCTCGATGCGTTTCCCAATTACTTTCTGTGTAGTGCGCATTCATATCGAGTGCAAATAAATGAGCAAATCAACACGGAGAGCTTGACTTGGTCATTTTGGGGTGGGAACTATTTTTTAGTGCTTCGGCTGTGTTTTTCCGCACTGTAAAATAGTTCCCACCCCAAAATGACCAAGGCAAGCTCTCCGTGTTGATTTGCACATTTATTTGCACTCGATATGAATGCGCACTTCACAGAAAGTAATTGGGAAACGCATCGAGCAAATTAATTCCTTTTGGCCGAAATCTTTCTCTGGCGACGTTAGACTCCAGTCTAACGCGGAGTAGCTGCAGATACCGCGGCGGTCAGTGCTGACAGACTCGGACAATGGCTGGGTGAGCAGAAAAACGCTTTTCACCACTTATTTTAGTCTCTGGACTGTGGGGAGATGCCCAAATTTGACCTGGGGGTGGCATATCCCTTTAAGATACCAATGTAACAGCTCCTTTCACTTTAACTACCAAACCAAATATTATGAAACTTTTTTGTTTAGTGGGGGGTCTGTTTGTTTCCATGGAGACGATATTGCATTGCCTGGAATGTTCCACAATATGGCATTATGGCTATCTATCTTTCTGGCATATACAGTGGTTCCTCGTTTATCGCCGTGGTTACGTTCTCAAAATAACCCGCGATAAGCGAAATCCGCGAAGTAGACAGCTTTATATTTTACAATTATTCTACATGTGTTAAGGCTGTAAACACCTCACCACACAGATTATACACTTGTCAGACTGGCATTAACGTTTTCTCACATTTTTCTCTTGTTTAAACACTCAAACTTTCGTAGACTTTCAACAAAAAAATGTTTTAATAGTGACGCGTGTATTTCACAGTTCCTCTGTAATGTAGTCTGTAAATCTGGCTGAACGCATTCTGAACTGTACAGAAGAGAATGACTGACACGGAGGAGAATGACGGACAAATCGGCAAAGGTCTACAGTCTCTTAGCCAATCAGGACGCAGAATACAATGTGCGTTGATACAGTATAAAAAAATTGAATTTAAAAAAAATCTGCGAAATAGCGAGACCGCGAAAGGTGAACCGCGATATAGCGAGGGACCACTGTATTGGGTTTTTGTTGCTATTAAAATTATTATTAATAATAATATCATTAATAATAATAATAATACACATGTAATAAACAATAATAACATAATAAATAAAAATAATACATAATAATACATTCTTTTATGAACTGATTGTCTTGATAGAGATAAATTTAATGCCATACTGTGGAACATTCTAGGTTAAACATCCTATATTACGAAAACTGTACTCTTGTGAGCTTTAAGCAATGTTATGTTACCTCCTCAAAAACAAACCTGGAGTTGTGTTTTGGTGCGTTTATTCCCATAATATTATTCTGTTTACATCTCCAAAGCTCAAAATGCTCCGTTCCACATTGTGATGTCATGAAGAGGTAGTTTTTATCTGTATATTACTCTTATTTCAGTAGGGATTGGCTGAAATATTCCAAATGATACGCATGAAGGTGTGTGGAGTTTAAAAACACATGTGCGAATGTAAGAAAACACAACTCCAGGTCTGTTTGTGATGAGATGATGACATCGATCAGAAAATAGAGAAATCTCCAAGCAGGTGGTGGACTCTTTACCACAAAACATCTTGAGTAGTTTGACAGCTTTTATATATATTTTGCCTTTGTGGACCAACATTATTTCACTTTAAATATATTGCATTACAAGCTAAATAAATTAGATAAATTTTCTTGCCCTGGGCGCATTGGTAAAATATTTAAATCTCATGTCAAATCAGGTTTTCTCTTTTTAGTCCATTCATTTAGTGTTATTTAAGTGGAATTTGGCACGTTCTGTAGGCGATCTGTTTCATCTCAACCAGTCAAAACGTATTAACATCAAAATATATTCTCTTCATTCGCTGTTTGAACTAAGGTCCTTCATTTTGCACTTACTTACTTTACTTTAATGAATCTCTATATTTCTTTGATTTCTCTTTGATGAATTTTCAGATGAAATTTTAGCCATGCATGCATCTTGAGGTTCAGTATATTGAAGTAAGTATATTGGGTAAGTTTTGGTGGGATAGTATCTGTTGTAAATATAAATAATAATTTTATTCCAATCAAGAAACAATTTGTGAAGAAAAGTTGAAAAATATGTTATTACAATTAAAATTACATGGAGATATTTTTTTTATTTTAATAACACACTGATCGCATCGCACTGTGGAGAATTCTGTCCAAAAGTTCAGCACAATTTAAAAACAAGACACAGATTTTCTTCTGACACTTTAAAGAATATTTCCACTAAATAAAGTGTTTTCTTAACATTTTACTTGTCAAATAATTATTTCTGTGTACATTAGAGGAGTTTGGACCTGTCAAACTTGTATTTATTTATTTATGTATTTATTTATTTATTTATTATGATTATTATTATTATTATTTATGTATTTATTTATTTATTTTTGTTTGTTTTTTGGACATTTTAAATTAAACAATCTTAACTGTGTTTTAGTAAATTATTGGGAGATTAAACTAGATGTTCCCTTCTCTTTTTCATTTTTAATCTTTTTTTTTTTTTTTTTAGTTTTTATTATGAGTCTGTCTATTTTTCCAAAGCTCAAAATGTCCTGTTGCACCTTGTGATGTCATGTAGTGGTAGTTTTCAAGATAACAGCTTCTTTTGTCTTTAGTTCGTTAGAGAATGGCAATTCCAGGGTTGAAATTATCCAAATGATTCTAGTGAAATTCTAGTGAAGGGGTAAATGAATGGTAAATGAGTTTAAAAACACAGTGGAGCACTTCCTGTATAACATCACAAGTATATACAATAAATATGCAGGTTTGTGCGTTAAACATGTGTGAACAGAACAAAACACAACTCCAGGTTTGTGACGAGGAAACAACATTATATCATCCATCCATCCATCCATTTTCTTCCGCTTATCCGGGGCCGGGTCGCGGGGGCAACAGTCTAAGCAGGGACGCCCAGACCTCCTTCACCCCGGACACTTCCTCCAGCTCCTCCGGGGGGACCCCAAGGCGTTCCCAGGCCAGCCGGGACACATAGTCCCGCCAGCGCGTCCTGGGTCTTCCCCGGGGCCTCCTCCCGGTGGGACAAGCAGCGGTTCTACTCCGAGCTCCTCCCGCGTGACTGAGCTCCTCACCCTATCTCTAAGGGTGCGCCCAGCCACTCTACGGAGGAAACTCATTTCGGCCGCTTGTATCCGCGATCTCGTCCTTTCGGTCATTACCCAAAGCACATGACCATAGGTGAGAGTAGGAACGTAGATTCACCGGTAAATTGAGAGCTTCGCCTTTCGGCTCAGCTCTCTCTTCACCACAACGGTCCGGTACAACGACCGCATCACTGCCGACGCTGCACCGATCCGCCTGTCAATCTCACGCTCCATCCTCCCCTCACTCGTGAACAAGACCCCAAGATACTTGAACTCCTCCACTTGAGGCAACATTATATCACAGATCAGAAAATCACATAATATGTGCTCTTTAAACAATAGTAAATCAAGTAACCTCCTCAAAATTATTCAAATCAATATTGAAATTACGAATTCAAATCATCTTAACAAGAAAAATCCATGTTCGCATTCTAAAAGTATGAGAAATAAGCCCAAGTTAATGTTGGGCAAGAGCAGAGGCTGAGATAGAGCAGAGAGTTAAAAAAAAAAAAAAACATCCTGTGAAGGTACCAACAATGGAATAAATATAATAAAGTGTTTGATGAGCAGATAAAAGTCTTATCACAAATGAGCAGAAAGCAGAACGCAATGAAAACACACAGCGCCTCAGACTGTGCCGCACCACCAGACTGCACAGAAAAGGTCTCCAATAATACACCAAACATGTAAAATGTAATTAACTGAGAGAGAGAAATTGCTATCGGTCAAATTCTGCCAACAGGGGCAATGTTACACTTATAACATCACACTAACGTTATATTTTAGCTTGAATTCTCCAGTGGAATTAATTTTATAGACTGAATAAGCAGATAAACCAAAAACTAAACAGTTTGAGTACTTTCAATATCCACCACTACATGCAAATTTGTGTTTTTAGAATTGTAAATTATGTAATATATTAAATACACTGTTAATTTGAACTGGACATCTGATAAGCCCCCCTCAAGAACACAGTGGCATAATGTTATAATACAGTATACAGCACTTGATTATGTGACATGTAAACTGCATGAAAAGGATAATACTTTCCGTAGAACATGGGAACCATTCATGTTCTTTATGGGAATAAATGTTGAAACCATACTAATTAGAGGATTCACGTAAAAAGGAAGTAATAGGACCTGTTTTACTTAATTTATAATTCCATTCAATGGTATTGCGCCCCATTTTCAATGTCATTTTCTTTTTATATATCATCCAATAACTGACGAGCCAACTGTCTGTATATTTAAGTATGTGTGAGCCGAGTCTTGTTCTGTTTTGTTTTGTCTTATCTTTTGTGCTTTAAAAAACAATAAACATAATGTTTAAAACAAAAAAAAACAAAAAAATAAAAAAACACACTGTTAATTAAACAAACTATAATAGAGACAATCCACCCCACCTCACAGGTGCGCCACATCAAGATGCCGATCCGACATTATGACCAGTGCACAGGTGCGCCCCAGACTGCCCACAATAAAAGGCCACCCCGAAATGTGCATTTTTTTTTTTTTTTTTTTTTTTTTTGCTTTATTGGGGGTCTGGGGACTCAGAACCAGTCAGTATCTGGTGTGACCACCATTTGCCTCATGCAGTGCAACACATCTTCTTCACATAGAGTTTATCAGATTGTCAATTGTGGCCTGTGGAATGTTGGTCCACTCCTCTTCAATGGCTGTGCGAAGTTGCTGGATATTAGTGGGAGCTGGTACACGCTGTCGTATACGCCGGTCAAGCACATCCCAAACATGCTCAATGGGTGACATGTCCGGTGAGTATGCTGGCCATGCAAGAACTGGGACATTTTCAGCTTCCAAGAATTGTGTACAGATCCTTGCAACATGGGGCCGTGCATTATCTTGCTGAAACATGAGGTGATGTTCATGGATGTATGGCACAACAATGGGCCTCAGGATCTCATCACGGTATCTCTGTGCATTCAAAATGCCATCAATAAAATGCACCTGTGTTCTTCATCCATAACAGCCTTTGAAGAGGAGTGGACCAACATTCCACAAGGCCACAACTGACAATCTGATAAACTCTATGCGAAGAAGATGTGTTGCACTGCATGAGGCAAATGGTGGTCACACCAGATACTGACTGGTTCTGAGTCCCCAGACCCCCAATAAAGCAAAAAAAAAAAAAAAAAGCACATTTCGGGGTGGCCTTTTATTGTGGGCAGTCTGGGGCGCATCTGTGCACTGGTCATGATGTCGGATCGGCATCTTGATGTGGCGCACCTGTGAGGTGGGGTGGATTGTCTCGGCGGGGCAGAGGTGCTCGCTGTCACACATTTGGACAGATTTGTGAACAATGTTTGAGAGAAATGGTAGTGTTGTGTATCTGGAGTGAATTTTGGATCTTTGGGTCCATCTCAGGAAATATGGGAGCAAAGTGTTGCGTTTATATTTTTGTTGAGTATATAAGCAAGTTTCTTACCAGCACTCTAACCAGAACTGATGAAGCCTCTCGGATGAGCGGCGAAACGTTTTCGACCAAACAAACTTTGTCCAGTTGACAAATTGAATTTCTTCTTTTATCATGGATTCTACCTGGACGACTGAGGGACTCTTCAGGCATATCTGTTAACAGTACTCGAAAGAATCGTTTTAAAAGGAGCTTCGTTTCAACTGCTATCGTACTTATTAATAAATTGTATTGTATTTATTAGTTGTCTTGTAAAATTGTGTTTTTTATATATTTACTTATATTTATTGTGATTTCTGATTAATTGATTACGGAACAAAACCATTCTGCATTGGAGCACTGTAACACTTTATACACTTTATTTATAATTGTGTTTTTAAATACAGCTCTGGAAAAAAAATAAGAGACCACTACAAGTTTTTCTGATTTTACTACTTACAGGTACTATGTGTTTGGGCAAAAGGAACATTTTTATTTGAGTCTATAAACTACTGACAACATTTCCCCCAAATTCCAAATAAAAATATTATCGTTTAGAGCATTTATTTGCAGAAAATGGTCAAAGTAACAAAAAAGATACATCTTTTCAGACCTCAAACAATGCAAAGAAACAAGATCAAATTCATTTTAAAACAACATAATACTAATGTTTAAACTTAAGAAGAGCTCAGAAATCAATATTTGGTGCAATAACCCTTATTTTTAATCACAGCTTTCATGCTGGAATTCAACAGACGCTGGAATGGCTGTAATACATGTAGAGATGCTGATTTCAGAAAAAATGCAGTGGTCTCTTATTTTTTTCCAGAGCTGTATATGTTTATTGTGTATACTGTGGATGAATGAAATGTGAAATGTGAGACCAGCCTCTCAAATCTGCAAAACTAGTTTACCTACGGGGACGAATAAAGCCACCTAACCTCCCCTACTCCCATAGCCCTTAATGATATTATGGTTTTGGCGTAAACCTCCATAATGCAATATCACTAAGGCCCTATGGCAAAGCACTGCTCCCCCACCCTCTGAAACTCCCAACCTCAGCAGCTACGTGACTGTACTGACCTCCACACCTTCAAGAAAACTCTCACAACTCATGTATTAACAAAAACTTTTATTGTTTTAACTTTTTTCTCTCTATGATTCACTGTTTTTATCTTTCCTGTACTACTTTTTATTGCCCCTTTCCTTTGAGTGTCCTGAAAAGTGCTATAGAAATAAAAAGTATTATTATTATTATTATAAGTGGTGAATCATCAAAGCGGGCACTGTAGTTGTGTCCCTGGGCAGGACACCTCTAACTTCCTTCTTAACTTTACTGAATTTTATGAATATGCTAAGAGAAGGGGGGGGGCTGAAGAGGCTGATGACGCAGATTAGCAGCCTCACTTCAAGCAGCAAGTCTGTAAAATAAGACATACAGCTCTGGAAAAAAATAAGAGACCACTGCTTTTTTCCCTGAAATCAGCATCTCTACATGTATTACAGGCATTCCATTCCAGCATCTGTTGTCTGAATTCCAACACAAACACAAAGCTGAGCTACTTCAGTTCTTGCACCAGGAGTGGAATAAAGTCACCCAAGAACAATGTGAAAGACTTGTGGAGAGCATGCTAAGACGCATGAAAGCTGTGATTAAAAATAAGGGTTATTGCACCAAATATTGATTTCTGAACTCTTCTTAAGTGTAAACATTAGTATTATGTTGTTTTAAAATTGATTTAATCTTGTTTCTTTGCATTGTTGGAGGGCTGAAAACATGTTTTGTTTTTTTTGTTTTTGTTATTTTGACCATTTGTCATTTTCTGCAAATAAATGCTCTAAACGATAATATTTTATTTGGAATTTGGGGGAAATGTTGTCAGTAGTTTATAGACTCAAACAAAAATGTTCCTTTTGCCCAAACACATACCTATAAGTAGTAAAATCAGAAAAACTCTCTTATGTCTCTTATGTTTTTCCAGAGCTGTATTGTGCTTTTTCTGGTATTTTGTATTAAATTTCAACATATGTAGATCATTATTTTACATTGGCTTCCTGTTTAAAACCGCAGGGCTGACAAGCCCTGCAGTCTATTTATAATCCATTCAGATCAACATAACAAGCAGCAAATTTTCAATTACATTTTTTTATTTTTGAAAAATTGTTTTATGACATGTATAACCAGGACTCAAATACTGAGAAGTGGGCGGAGATAGGGGTGGGTGGGTGAAAACAGGAATTTTCTGAGCACTCAAGCCTCAAATACAGGACAATAGCGGACTAGTTAAACATGCATGAATCGAAATACAGCTCTGTGTAATCTGAAAAGCAGACATAAATGTTTTGATGCTTTTTTTTCCATATAGTTTTCTTTTTTCATCAACATTTCATCAACATCTTTTTTCATCAACATTTCGCCTGCTTACAACAAAAACCTAAGACCTCCATCTATTCATAGCAAAATTTCACAATAACAAGCAGCACATTTTCAATTACATGTTTTTATTATTGCAAAATGGTTATGTGACATTTTTTCACCCAACATGTATAACCAGGACTCTATTTTAAAAAAAATAATAATCACAAATAAATAGAGTAGTGGGCAGAATGGGTGAAAACAGGGCTTTTCTGAGCACTCAAGCCTCATATACATAAGCAGTAAACAACGAGGAGCTGTGCGTTATGTAATTTAACACACGGCTCCTCGTTGTATAATGTGCTTATACCTAGGGCTGGGCAGTATACCGCTTCATTCCGAATACTGGTGTTTTTTTTTAATGATATGAATTTTTCATATATCCCAATACCAGTGAGTGTGTGTGTACAAAACGTGGGGAACACAGAGCGGCAGAACGTGGCGCCGCAGGACATTTTTTGAGAGTGTTTTGCAGTGGCGTGAGAGCGGTGGAAGCTCAGTGTGTGTCGAGCGGTGAACAACATGGACGAAGAAAATGTTACAGACACAGAGGAACTTGTACCGAAAAGAGGAGCCATGTCAGTCGTGTGGAAGTACTTCGGCTTTAAAAAATCTGACGCCGATCAAACAACCGTATTCTGTGTTATCGTGCTAAAGTTGTAGCCGGAGGAGGCAACACAAGCGATCTGCTTCACCGCCTCCGTCACAAACATGTCCTGGAATATGAAGAATGCACGAAACTAAGATCTGCATCCTCTTCCACGTCTGCAGGGAACGTTCAAGTCGGCGCTGCAACACAAAACGCCTCTCAGACGTCACTCAAAGACGCGTTTGCTAAGGGGACTGCCTACGACAAGAAAAGCAAACGGTGGAACGATATTATCAACGTTATTACTATCCACTTATCCAAAGACATGGTACCACTTAGTACATGAAAAAAGTACCATCAAACACCATGACACCAATATATAAAAAAACAACAACATGATATCAATTTTTGGTCATACCACCCAGCTCTACTTATACCACAGCTACAAACTGAAATGTCTCATCAGTTATTTCAGTGTTTGAAATGAAGCTAGTCCCTACATCCTGCTCAGACCAATTTGTTAACCTGTTGCTATGATGACATCACGGCAATGGTGGCAGAGCAGTGATATGTAAAAGCATGAAACGAGCAGCAGTGCCTTAAAACTGCTGACGTTAAAACATCCGACAGATGATCATCAGTACAATTGCATTATGTACAATTTTGAAAGTAGGCTTTATTTTCTTAATTCCAAGGGCCTTGAAATGCCCGGGTCTGTTTTAAATGAAGCTAGTCCCTACATTCTACCCACAGCAGTTTAGGATTTGTTTACCGGTTGCTATGGTGACGTCATAGCGATGGCAGCAGTGCAGTGATATAGAACAGTGATTTGACTGTTGCCGGACTACTTGTGCGTTATGGAGTTTTAATGCACCGCACGGGAATTCTCACTGACCGTGGCAAAAAGCACAATACAGGACTGTTCAAACATACAGTCAATAGAAATACAACTCTGAGTGAGGTAATAATGAGGTTCCACTGATACAACCTTCTTAAAACCTATTTCAAGTCCATTTTACACGAGTCGTCCCCGTAAGCCATTATTACCATTATGGTGTCTACACTGAGCCCTTCTGTCTAAGCACATTTAAAGCACTTATACTGTGTTATTCTTCAAACAGAGAAAGATGAATACCCCGCTCCTCCCACCATACCCTAATGATTACAGCCACCGTTTAATCACTGCGCCCTAATGGCACCGAACCACACATCTGCTCCATCTGAAAGTGCGCACGAGATGAGTGTTGTTAATAAAACCATTAGTGAGCGATTACCCGGCGCACTAACGGGGCCATACCTGCTGCGCAATCAAGGACGCAACACACAATACATCTATGTACAAACGCCTTTTCATACATCACTGTGTGTGTGTGTGTGTGTGTGTGTGCGTGTGCGTGTGCGTGTGCGTGTGTGTGTGTGTGCGTGTGTGTGTGTGTGTGTGTGTGTGTGCGTGTGCGTGTGCGTGTGCGTGTGTGTGTGTGTGTGTGCGAGGCTAAAAGTTACTGCTTGTGATTTATGTTATAATGTTGTTTCCTCATCACAAACACACTCTATACCACCTTGTGATGTTATTATTTTTTATTACTATTTATTTTTATTCATTTTTATTATTATTATTTATTTATTTATTTATTTATTTACTTACTTATTTATTTTATTTATTATTTTTATTTATTTTTAAGTATCATTTGCCTCTGTCATGAAGTGCTCACTCCATACATTCATTTGAGTAATTTGAGTCCTCAATTTTCCCATCTCTAATAAACAAAAGTAAAAGGAGCTGTTAACTTGAAAACTACCACTACATGACATCACAAGGTGGAACAGAGCATTTTGAGCTTTGGAGATGCAGACAGGCTAATAATAAAGGATTACTCCAACCTACAACTCTCGAAAAAAATAAGAGACCACTGCAAAAATGATTCGTTTTTCTGATTTTACTACTTATAGGTATGTTTGGGAAAAAGGAACATTTTTGTTTGAGTCTATAAACTACTGACAACATTTCCCCCAAATTCCAAATATAAATATTATCAATTAGAGCATTTATTTGCAGAAAATGACAAATGGTCAAAATAACCAAAAAGATACATGTTTTCAGACCTCAAACAATGCAAAGAAACAAGATCAAATTCATTTTAAAACAACATAATACTAATGTTTACACTTAAGAAGAGTTCAGAAATCAATATTTGGTGCAATAAGCCTCTCTTTCTCCTCTCTCCACAAGTCTTTCACATTGTTCTTGAGTGGCTTTATTCCACTCCTGGTGCAAGAAATGAAGTAGCTCAGCTTTGTGTTTGTGTTGGAATTCAACAGACGCTGGAATGGAATGGCTGTAATACATGTAGAGATGCTGATTTCAAGAAAAAAATGCAATGGGCTCTTATTTTTTTCCAGAGCTGTATGTGAATTAAATAAAACACATCTCCAGGTTTGTTTTTGAGGAGGTAACAATATTATAACATGGCTTAAAGTTTACAAGAGTCAGTTTTGTGTTCAACCAAACCAAACTATACCACATAATTGTAACTACAACATAATGAAAAAGAAATGACTGTGCTGTGCCAGCCCCACACTGCCAGCTCAGTCCATGTTATCTGGGCCTACATCATCAAACGTACAATACTCCCAGCAGCAGAGGCATAAGCCAGATGAGACTGGAATAGAAAACACTACCATAATGTTCATGATTAGAGGTTCATGTCTGTGAGTCCTGGATCCTGTACTAATAGTTTATTTTTACTTCTTTTGGCTATGATCTTCCACAGTATCTCAGAAAACGTATCTATCTCCATGGAGATTATTCCAAAGTGAGGTTGGAACTTTTTATTTCCATGGAAGCATGCGGCTGACTTTCCACCTCCAGAAAGTTACATGGTCACTTTAAGTGAAACATTCTTAATAAACTATTTGTTCATAATAATTCAGTTGCCAAAAACACTTGGTTTGGTGGGTCATGTGCCTGTCGTCATGGAGAGTTCTAAGGCTACGTTCACACTGCAGGGCTTAATGCTCAATTCTGATTTTTTTGTGAAATCCGATTTTTTTGCGAGGCCGTTCACATTTCCAGTTAAATGTGAATTGTATGTGATCTCCAGTGTGAACGCTAAACTCCCCAAAAGTGTCCCGCATGCGCCTTGGAGGACACGATGACGTCACACGCAGCGAACGCGCTCAATGTTTACGGAAGTAGCCTAAAGTTGCTTTCATACCGGAGCCAAAACATGTACAGCTTATTTGTTTTACTGGAGGAAACGGAGAAGGACGAGGTTTTTGGCCACAGCGTTTTGCGGGGCAGTGGCAGCAACGTCTGCAGAAAGGAACATGTGGGTGCGGAGTCACAGGCAGGAGGGGTGGGATTGCTACGTGCTTCGCCACTTCACTGATACGAGTTTATATACTATTTTCGCATGACGAGAAGAACGTTTGTGCACATTTGTGAACGCCTACTTGTACCACTCTCATTGGAGGAAACACACTCAGGTCGGATGAATGCGACCTGGCCGTTCAGACTGCAGTCGCATGTCAAAAGATCGGATATGTATCGGATTTAGGACCACATATCCAAGTGGCCTGGATCGCATTTGAAAAAATCGGATCTGTGTCGTTCACACTGTCATTAGAAGATCAGATACAGGTCGCATAGAGGCAAAAAAATCGGATTTGGGTCGTTTCAGGCTGCAGTGTGAACGTAGCCTAAGTTAAGGAACATTTCATTCAAAAGCAACATGAATAGAAGATATTTGGACACTTTATAAGGAGTGAATTCAGAATAATTTTGATTTCTGTTGGGCTAATTGTTGATAATTGAGAGATGTAGATTCAGTGTCATGAAGAAAACGTTATTGACAATGTCCGCCATCTTTGTAAGCAGGCAAAACGTCCTTAGAGAAAAAATATTCAAAACGATATGAAAAAGGAACACAACATTTGCATGTGGTTTTCAGATTTTTTTGATTGAAAAGAAAATCTGAGAAAATATATGAATGGTACAGAAGTCGACAGAGGCCATATTCATAAGCAATATTTTTTCTTCCTTGTTATCCTGGAATTTCCCCACTGTGGGACTAATAAAGGCGTATCTTATCTTATCTTATCCCGAGATAACAAGATAATTAATTTGTGATCTCGAGAAAACAACTGAAACGTCTACCACCACGTTGTGACAGGCTGACTTCGGGGCTATTTCTCATTCTGAATAAACGCGTTTTTGGTCATTAGAATGTCTGGAATAATAATCAATCAGCTGATAAGGCATAAGACTGGTGCGTCTTCGTCTTTACCGACGGAGATACAGTGTTTTCTCGAGATCTCGAAATAACAGTTTTGTTTTCTCGAGATCACAAATTAATTTTCTCGTTATTAAGGTGGAAAATAATCATTACGAATATGGCCTCTGTTGCCTTCCGTACAATGGTGTAAGAATGAAGTAGCAGAATGTGTTTTTACATTGACATTGACATTACATTGAAAATAAGGAACATGTGCTGAAACAATTCAGATAATTTAAATGTTCAAGAAAAGAAATCAAACGTGAGAAATCATTGTGAGTATGTATAATGTAAATTGTACAATAGTGACAATAAAAAGGCATTCTATAATGGTATAATGCTTTAAAACTCCAGCTTCATCCGTCTTCTTTCATCTCTCTAGCTACTTTTCATTTTTAACTTTAATTTATTCTACAACATGCATAATTGTACATTCAGTCATTGGCCGTTTGCAAACTCTGCAGAGAAAGACCTAAACGTTCTTGCTGTGAGATTCTAGCCATTCCCTCACTGCTGCCCAGATATAATTCATAAAATCTTCTCTGCATTTCGTTAATTTGCATACATTGTCATATTTCTTTTTTAAATTTGGTTCAAATATCTCCTACTTTCAACATCTAATATTTGAGCACACAATTAATTGAATATATTACAAAGAAATTGAACCAAAAGCAAACATTTGAACATTTTTTTAAACTTCAGCCCTCCTGTGATCAGTTTATAGCACTCACCCTCTGAAAGTTTCAAATGAATACAAATTTAATTCATCATTGTGTTGGGAAAAGCTTAGAAAATCACATATCTGGGCTTATGTTTCTGCTCTAAATTTAAATGTATTCTGAATGGCCTGCAGCGGTGGCAAAGGAGTCCAGTAATGAGTTGTCCTTCATACTCCACAAACACTAAAAATCTGTTTACACTGCAAAATAGAAATTAAATTGAAATCAAAATAGGAATCTAAAATTTAGTTTCATTAACATTTGATTTCTTTTCTTGAACATTTAAATTATCTGAACTGTTTCAACACATGTTCCTTAATTTCCAGAGTATTTGTCAATGTAAAAACACATTCTGCTACTTCATTCTTACCCCATTCACATATTTTCTCAGATTTTCTTTTCAATCAAAACAATCTGAAAACCACAGGCAAATGTTTTGTTCCTTTTTCATATCGTTTTGAATATTTTTTCCTCTAAGGACGTTTTGCCTGCTTACAAAGATGGCGGACATTGTCAATAATGTTTTCTTCATGACACTGAATCTACATCTCTCAATTATCAACAATTAGCCCAACAGAAATCAAAATTATTCTGAATTCACTCCTTATAAAGTGTCCAAAAAATCTTCTGTTGCTTTTGAATGAAATGTTCCTTAACGTAGAACTTTCCATGATGACAGGCACATGACCCACCAAACCAAGTGTTTTTAGCAACTGAATTATTATGAACAAATAGTTTATTAAGAATGTTTCAGGATTAGTAACTACTTTAAGTGACAGTATGCGACTTTCTGGAGGTGGAAAGTCAGCCGCATGCTTCCATGGAAATAAAAAGTTCCAACGTCACTTTGGAATAATCTCCATGGAGATAGATACGTTTTCTGAGATACTGTGGAAGATCATAGCCAAAAGAACTAAAAATGGGATCAAACCAGGACAAGTGTGAATGCGCCCTCAAGATAACTGTTTGTATTCAAATTGTATTCATGGATTTCAGTTTCCTGTTTATCCATGGTTTTCAAATGCTAAGAAAATAAAACTGTTTCTAAACAATTTAAAATGGAACTAAACACTAAATCTACTTTTTCCCTAAACTGTATATATGATTTTTTAAATAGCATTATCTACTGTTCCAGTTTTTGACAACCACTTTGTATTAACTACACCTTAGCCTACATAAACCATGAATAAAGACTTAATTCACTCTGAACAATTAGGTAATTATGAATGATTCAGGATTATTAACTACTTAAAGTGACAGTATGTAACTTTCTGGAGGTGGAAAGTCAACTGCATGCACCTTTAGAAATAAAAAGTTCAAACATTACTTTGGAACATAGACACATTTTCTGAGATACTGTGGGAGATCACAACCAACGAACAACATTTCCATGGAAACAAGCAGGAGGGGGCTCGCCTCCAAATAAGAGCCAGGTTTGTGGAGATGCAAGCCCACTCAGAGTTATGCAGAATCCATGTTTTTAGAGCAATAAAAACATCTATAATAATATTCTTTGGCAAAAAAGTTACATACTATGACTTTAATTATTAAAGGTCCCATGGCATGAAATTTTCACTTTCTGAGGTTTTTGAACGTTAATGTGAGCTCCCCTACCCTGTTTAGGCCCCCCCAGTGGCTAAAAGTTGCGAAATGTCTAAACTGAGCATTTGCGATCCTTTTCTGCGTTTGAAAAAAACACTGGACAAGGCACCTTATTGACGTCAGATCGAAAAAAGAAATGCAAATTCAGTTCCACACCGTCTGGATCTCCACCTCCTGTCTCTGGAAATCACGCCCAGAGAATTTGGACTGCGGAGGAGCTACGCAATGCGAAATGCGTTTTTTTTATTTGCCTGGAGGCACATGTGAGTGTTTCTAGACTCGGAAGTCCTTTACCCGACCCTCTGGGCCTCTGAAACAGCAGTGGTTTAATTTTATTTTCTGTGAAAATGTGTTTTTTTTCATTGAAAAGGCTCTCCTTTCCTCCTTCGCGCTTACACACGCGGAAGTGGGGCCAGGCACAGCGCACTGCTAAAACAAGGAACCAGCGGCGCATTTGCCCCCCATCCCCCACTCTAACCAATCTGTGTCCTTCTCATTTGCATTCAAGCAACAAGGCCCATAATGAGGTGTTCAGAGAGTTATTTTTTGACTCTGACTCTGTACATGTGTCTTTCTCATGCACTAAGTGTTGATTTTGAAGAAGGATTCATTTACAGTATTAGGGAACCATTAAGGAGCCATATAAAAGCATCAAGAAGTACCATGTCATGGGATCTTTAAGGTTATGGTGTGAATGAATTCTGTGTTTATGTTCCATCAATGCTAATTAAAGTGTAGTCATTGCAAAGTGTTACCAAGCAATAAATGAGTTTATAGTGTGGAACTTTCCAGGCAAAGCTAAAACACTTGGATGAGACAAGCACCATTCATCCTTTCCCAGATCCTCTCGTTTTGCCATGTAGCGAGGACAGATGTCGTGTACTTACCACAGTTTCGCTGTTATGACGACCGCTGTCAGGATAAGCAGCGAGGAGATCGTCACGGTAACGTAGAACTGGGGGTCCACTGCAACAGACACACAAACACAGCGTGACGATGTGTAGTGGGGTCCACAGCAAACAGGAAAATCAATGCAGGCAGCAGAACATTAAATTGGATGCACAACGCTCTGGCCTCAGACTACACGAGTGACGTCGTCTCTGTAGCCCAAGGTTTGTCAGACAACCCATTTCTCCCTCTGAATGATGACCACTTTATTAGACTTTCCTAGAGACAAGTACTGCAAAAAATGAAACTTAGATGGACATAGTGTGGACTTTTATCTTGATTTGAGAAGATTTTGACAGGTTATGGGCCGAATGGTTGGAATAAGTGTTTTTTGGTTTTCAATTTGACTTTGATTGCCAAACATGTTTCAAAATTTGTCAAAATGCACTCAAAACAAGATGAATATTACTTAAATCAAGAAATCAGGCCAGCCCAGAGACATAGTCCCTCCAGCGTGTCCTGGGTCTCCCCCGGGGCCTCCTCCTGGTGGGACATTCCTAGACAACCCCCCAGGGAACTGAGTCTAAAGGGATCAGCTGAGGTCGCTCAGGCATCAAGAAAAGATGCCTGAGCGACCTCAGCTGATCCCTTTAGACTCAGTTCCTTTCCACTTGAATTGAATGCAAGGTAAGTTTAATGCTATATACAGCTATACAGAAAAAAATAAGAGACCACTGCATGTTTTTCTGAAATCAGCATCTCTACATGTATTACAGCCATTCCATTCCAGCATCTGTTGAATTCCAACACAAACACAAAGCTGAGCTACTTCAGTTTTTGCACCAGGAGTGGAATAAAGTCACCCAAGAACAACGTGAAAGACTTGTAGAGCGCATGCTAAGATGCATGAAAGCTGTGATTAAAAATAAGGGTTATTGCACCAAATATTGATTTGTGAACTCTTCTTAAGTGTAAACATTAGTATTATGTTGTTTTAAAATGAATTTGATCTTGTTTCTTTGCATTGTTTGAGGTCTGAAAACAGTGTATCTGTTGTTATTTTGATAATTTGTCCTGTCCTGGGCTGTCCTCTGGACTCTGTAGAGGAGGTGGCTGAGAGGAGGGTGCTGGCCAAATTCACATCCATCATGAATGACACCTCTCACCCTCTGCACCGGACTGTAGAGGAGCTGAGCAGCTCCTTCAGCAGCCGACTGAGGCACCCCCAGTGCAAGAAGCAGCGCTACTGCAGATCCTTCATCCTCACCACCATCAGACTGTATAATTCTACTATATAGGCCAGACGTGCAATATAAAGGATATTGCACGTATGATCTCCTTGTTAATGTTTTTTTTATTATTATTACTTCATCAGACTGTATAACTCCACTATATAATCCAAACGTGCTTTTTCCCCCCATACTCTCCTTGTTACTGCTGTTTGTAGTATTATTATTATTATTATTATTATTATTATTATTATTATTATTATTATTATTATTATTATTATTATTATTTTTATTTCATTATTTTTATTTATTTATTTATTTATTTATTTACTTATTTACTTATGTACTTATGTACTTATTTACTTATTTACTTATTTACTTATTTACTTATTTACTTATTTACTTATTTACTTACTTACTTACTTACTTACTTACTTACTTACTTACTTACTTTATCCCATTCTTGCCTGCATGCACTTTTCTTTCTTGTTCAAACTGTCCTGGAGTTACTGTGGCAAGTAAATTTCTCCTGTGTGAGATCAATAAAGTCTTATCTTATCTCATCTTATCTTATTTTCTGCAAATAAATGCTCTAAACAATAATATTTTTATTTGGAATTTGGGGGAAATGTTGTCAGTAGTTTATAGACTCAAACAAAAATGTTCCTTTTGCCTAAACACATACCTATAAGTAGTAAAAATCTGAAAAACTGATAATTTTGCAGCGGTCTCTTATTTTTTTTCCAGAGCTGTGTATATCAGGCAAAACAACATCATATCCATGGAGACCAATAAAGGGCCTTCAAGCAAAGTTACGTAATACATCTTTAACTTGTTTGGGATATTTGCCAA
The DNA here is from genome assembly GCA_036785185.1 of Paratrypauchen microcephalus. Classification (NCBI taxonomy): domain Eukaryota; kingdom Metazoa; phylum Chordata; class Actinopteri; order Gobiiformes; family Gobiidae; genus Paratrypauchen; species Paratrypauchen microcephalus. Next base: position 3,512,856 of record JAVJIX010000002.1, on the reverse strand, counting down.
AGGGTACCATGCAATTTTATTACCCTTTGGCAATTACTGTCGGTAAGCTTGACATCAGAAGCAGTGTGTTGAAACAAGTCATAAAATAGTCATAACCACTCAAATGAACGCTGATAATTTGAACAGAAGTGATTTAAATGAATGAAGTCGTGAGTCGGCCTCTTTTTGCAGTGTAGACACAGGCGGCTGCACACAGACAGTGGGGAGTCGGAGCTGACAGTTAATTCCCCTGAGGTCTGCTGCCATGTGCCTATGTTCTCATGGACTCTGCTCTCGGCACATTTATTTAGAAATGTGTCATACGAGCTGCAGGAGAACGGTGAAGGGGACTGTTCGCAGCTCACGTGCAAAAGGACCTGTGGTAGCGTACACGTTTACTGAATGTCACTCCTCACCCTTCACTCCTATTTCATGCAACTAGTCAAATGAAGCTCAATAAGGCTAGCAGTCACAAGAGTGAATATGGAGCTGAGTCCCGTATTAGGAATAGAAATTGATTTACAGACAAAATACAGCTCTGGAGAAAAAATAAGAGAGCACTGCATTTTTTTCTGAAATCAGCATCTCTACATGTATTACAGCCATTCCATTCCAGCGTCTGTTGAATTCCAACACAAACACAAAGCTGAGCTACTGAGAAAGTCACCCAAGAACAATGTGAAACACTTGTGGAGAGCATGCCAAGACGCATGAAAGCTGCGATTAAAAATAAGGGTTATTGCACCAAATATTGGTTTCTGAACTCTTCTTAAGTGTAAACATTAGTATTATGTTGTTTTTAAATGAATTTGATCTTGTTTCTTTGCATTTTTTGATGTCTGAAAACATGTATCTTTTTTGTTATTTTGACCATTTGTCATTTTCTGCAAATAAATGCTCTAAACGATAATATTTTTATTTGGAATTTGGGGGAAATGTTGTCAGTAGTTTATAGACTCAAACTAAAATGTTCCTTTTGCCCAAACATATACCTATAAGTAGTAAAAATCAGAAAAACTGATAAATTTGCAGTGGTTTCTTAATTTTCCAGAGCTGTAGCTAAATGAAAACAGCAGTAGTCATGTAGAGGTTAATATGAATGGTTTTTCAATACAGTGAATTGGAGCCAAAGTCAATGGAGCTGGAATCACGCCCATGCTCACTTCCTAGTTGGAATGCGGCAGCTAGCAGGAAAGCAATAGCGATTTATACAGATTATGGGAAATATACATTGTTTTCTGAATGACTGCATTCACGTGTCACACAAACTCAAGAAAAAAAAAAAGGGGTTAGGCCAGAAATAACCCTGGGATAGACCATGACTAAGGCTGTGTCCCATTTCTCATTTCTTACCCCTTCCCCTACCCCTTTATCTACGTCTTTGTCTTGCCCCTCGATAACGAGCTGAGAGGGCTTGGGGTACGAATGTTCCCCTAAGACAGGGGTGTCCAAACTTTTTTCATCAAGGGCCACATATCTAAACACAGACAAAGCAGAGGGCCGATCAATTGCCAGAGACTGGTGCTCAGTACAGTCAATAATTGAAATATCTGCATGTTTAACACGTTAGAATGAGATAACAGTTCTTTATTCATGTTAAGATCCTCAAAACCACACAATAAATATTAAATCTTTTCTTATCAAGGTAGATTTTCAAAAAACTTGCAGTCAAAAGTTCTACTCAAGGTCATTTAGGCCAATTCACCTGGAAGCCTGAGGGCCAAAAAAAATTTGGCTGAGGGCCGCATTTGGCTCACAGGCCATAGTTTGGACATGCCTGCCCTAAGAAATGAGACGCCACTCGATTACCGTTTGCGTCATCATCCCTTGCCTGTACCTGGCTGCTACGTCTACAGAGGCGACAACAATTGACGCAAACAAACGTAAACAAATGTCAAGGATTATCGAGTACCTCAGCTCGACAAAAAAACTAGCTTGTTTATGCATGAAAGTTTGATGAAAACGATAACGTCGGCTAAACAGACATCACTACAATTAAAACCGCAACAAAAGTTCACTAAAAGTAACGTAGAACATAAGTGTCATAATTGTAAACCTGCTAAACTGTTAATCGATAATTACAACTGCTGAAAATACATTTATGAGACTCCTTGGCTGGTCGATGTGACGCTGCCATCCTGATCCCAAAACCTGCCTGAGCTTGTAGGCATACCCCTTCGTTCCAAGTCTGGTCGAGAGCTTACTTCAATTCAAGGGGTATGTAGCCCGAGGTCATGGCCCTAGCCCTTGATCAAAATTAGAATCAGGACATCGCTTGCCCTCACATGAACGCTCAAAACCAAGGGGTAGGGGTAAGACGAAGGGGTAAGACACAGAAATTGGACGCAGCCTAAACCACGACTAGAACAGGACCAAACAAAATCTAGATCAGGATTAAACTGGAATCAGACCAAGATATGTGTGAGTGCGGCCTACAGTACATGATAACTGTTTTTTCCATTTCCTGTCTATCCATGAGTATCAGGGTGATGAGAATTTAGGACCGTTGTTATAGCAATTAAGAATTTAAAGTGGAACTAAACTGTTTATATCATTATTTACTGTTCTTGGACATTTTTGTTAACTTTAATGCTAGATCATTCGCAGTATTCTGGGCCAAAATGCACAATTGTTTGTACTGCCTCTGCAATTTCCAGTAGTTACTGACATCACAGATTACACTGGACACTGGGCAGTTTGAAGCGGGGATACCTCATATATCCAGACCCCTCATTCCCTCCTCACTCTTTTCTATAGTCCTCCAGGTACCACTTAGTTCAGCAGCTCGATTTGAAATGTGGTTAACATCTGAAACCAACGAATAAGCACCAATCTGAGGACTTTTAATCACTCAAAACATGCTTCCAAAGAGATAAAATTTGATTTGGAATTGCTAAAAACATGCTCCAGGTAAAATCCTCCAGCTTAGGTCCTGACCAAGCCTAGCAATAAGATCATGGAGATGGGTCCCCGGGCGTTTGAAAGATGAGCTGCCCACTGCTCCTGAAGGATGGGTCAAATGTAGAGAAATAATTTCCCTACGGGGATAAATAAAGCATGTCTTCTTCTTCTTCGTTAACTGCCATAGCACTGTGCACATTTTTCGTAACTCTAAAACCCATGGATAGTCTATAAAAAAGCAGCAAACAAACACAAATTTGCAGTGTAATGTTCTTCAAACAAAACCTTAAGCAAGCAATTTACAGACATACATTATTTTGGGTGGATTGCCCAAATAATAATCTGAGTAGCAATGGAATCTGGCACAGAGTTCTCTCAGCATCTTCTTAAAGTGGAAGTTATGAATATTTTTAAAGAAAAGATTCATAAATGAGGCCCATTGTTTAGATGTAATAATCTTGTTTCCTATTACACAAACATACCCAGAGCTGTGTTTTGCTTCATTCGCACATGTTTAACACACAAACCTGCGTATTCAGGCTGAGTTCTTCTCTCAAACAGAAAACACTCTATTCCACATTGTGATTTCATGTGGTAATGCTCCGCTGTGTTTTTTAAACTCCGCACACCTTCACTAGAATCATTTGGATCATTTCAGCCCTGGAATTGACGATCTCTACTAAACTAAAAGTAGAAACAATGTGGTCTACTCCATTCAGTGTAGTGAAGACTGCAGTGAGCGCTACACTGGAGAAACAAAACAGCCACTTCACAAGAGGATGTACCAACACAGACGAGAAAACCAGAGAGGACCTTTATCTGCCGTACATCTCCACCTAAAAGCCACGGGCCACTCCTTTGAGGACAGAAAGGTTCAGATCTTGGCCAGAGAAAAGAACTGGTTTGAGAAGGGAGTTAAAGAGGCTATTTTTGTCAAGAAAGAGAATCCTTCCTTGAACAGAAATGGAGGTCTCAGACATCATTTGTCTCCCATCTATAACTCTGTCCTCAAACCTAAATCAAAACAAACAAAGAAAACAATAGGGCAGCAGGTCAGGTCCAGAGGTGTGAAAATACCCATTATGGTCCTGAATGGTTCTGCTAACAAGACCCCACACTCTACTCCCACTGCAGATCTAATACGCCCACCTAACTAACAGAAACTGTAAACAAATAGGTGTGGTAGTTTCCGAGTAATTTTATTGTAGTTAGCTCCTCCCTTCAGGCAGATATAGGCAGTGTCCACCAGCATCTGAAGAAGCAGCTTGGATGAGCTGCAAAAAGTATTCGACCAAATAAACTTTTGTCCAGTTGACAAATTGAATTTCTCCTTTTGCCATAAAAGTAGAAAGTAGCTGTTAACTGCAGATCTTTCCTCCCCACCGCTCTCAGACTGTATAACTCCACTATATAGTCCAAAAGTGCAATTTTTTTTCTTTATTCTCTTATTTACTTATTTTATTATTACTTATCTTGTCTGCAGGCACTTTTTTTGTTCTAACTTTCTTTGCACTAAACTGCCTGGAGCTAATGTGGCAAGTGAATGTCTCCTGTGCGAGATCAATAAAGTCTTGTCTTATCTTAACTTGAAAACTTTCACTTCATGACATCACAAGGAATGAATGAAACAGAACCCGACTCCCAGTATGTTCTTGATGAAGTAACAGCATTATAACAAGATTTAAGCTCACAAGAGTCAATTTTGTGTAATATAGGATCTTTAAAAATCCATAATTTGAATCTTTCCCACCTTCCTCCAGCTCTGTCTCCTCCGCCTCTGTCCCCTCATCCTCCTCTCTGGGCTTGGGCAGCAGCAGAGTATCCCCCGGTGGGAGCACACTTCCAGGGGAACCACGAGGCCAGTCCTGCTCCGTGGTGCTGCCCCCCACGAGGTGCCTTCCTGGGTGGGACAGCGGCTCCGTCTCCTGGCTGGAGATAAAGTGATTGGTCCCATCCTCCAGAAGCTGCGTGGGGCCCCACACCACCACCCAGGGGGGAGTAGGAATGGCCTGGGCGGTGACGGACAACTGCTCCTTCGCCTCCCTGTCGTCACGGTTACAGGTGGAGGGTGGGAGCAGGAGAGAGACCAAAAGGAGAGAGAGGAGCCAGTGGAGGGCAAGCAGTCGTGCAACAGGAGAGATGGAGCTGAAAAGCAAAGAGAAGAAAAGACGACAACACTGAAGAATTGTGAGGAATAAAAGGAGATAAAGCTAAATAAAAAGTAAAAAAAGAACTCACTGCAAAAAGGCCTATGCAAATGAGATGGAGATTCAGTCATTTCTAAGCATCAAGGATCAGCGTCTGTCAGTAAAAGCACTGAAGCAGAGTTCGGACTTTGGAGGAGTGCATTTGCCTATTTTTGTGCCTTATCTTTATTCATGAAACGTATTTGTTTGTCATAAGAAGAAACCATCAAATTTAACAAAACCAAGGTGGATAAATATGAAAAAGTGATTATTTTTTGTCTCGTCACCTAGCCCGGTATGCAAAATGAAAAAGCCTCGACAATCTGTTAAGGAAATTTATAATTCAAACGATACTCAAGGCAAAATCATAGCTATTTTAATATGATTTATAGGCATCGGAAATCAGAACCAAATCTATACATTCACAGCTAAATTTCTGGTTCTTTTCTGGAAGTCCTTTTCTATTTATGAATAGAATATGAAATGAAACATATACATCCAGTATTTACTCATTACAGGTGTTTGTTTTGCTCAAAAATACAATAATTCCTTCTGGGAATATGAGAAGATCTGAATTGTAATGTAGCGGTGTAAGGAAATGGAGAGAGGGAAGGAGAGAGGGAGAGAGAGAGAGAGAGAGAGAGAGAGAGAAGGAGAGGGAAGGAGAGAGGGAAGGAGAGACAGAGGGAGAGAGAGAGGGAAGGAGAGAGAGAGATGGAGAGAGAGAGAGAGAGAGAAGGAGAGAGGGAAGGAGAGAGAGAGATGGAGAGAGGGAAGGAGAGAGAGAAAGAGAGAGAGAAGGGGGAGAGAGAATGAGATAGAGATGGAAGGAGAGAAGATGGAGAGAGGGAAGGAGAGAGAGATGGAAAGAGGGAAGAAGAGAGAGATGGAAAGAGGGAAGGAGAGAGAGATAGAGAGATAGAAGGAGAGCGAGAAATGAGAGAGAGAAGGAGAGAGAGAGATGGAGAGAGGGAAGGGGAGAGAGCTGGAGGGAGGGAAGGAGAGAGAGAGAGATGAAAGAGAGATGAAGAGAGAGAGAGGGGGGGTGGAAGGAGAGAGAGAGATGTAAAGAGGGAAGGAGAGAGAGATAGAAGAAGAGCGAGAAATAAGAGAGAGAAGGAGAGAGAGAGATGGAGAGAAGGAAGGAGAGAGCTGGAGGGAAGGAGAGAGAGAGATGAGAGAGAGATGGAGAGAGAGGGGGGGGGAGATGGAAGGAGAGAGAGATGGAGAGAAGGAAGGAGAGAGAGAGAGAGATAGAAGGAGAGTGAGAAATGAGAGAGAGAAGGAGAGAGAGAGAGAGATGGAGAGAGGGAAGGAGAGAGAGCTGGAGGGAGGGAAGGAGAGAGCGCTGGAGGGAGGGAAGGGGAGAGAGATGGGGGGAGGGAAGGAGAGAGATGGAGAGAGGGAAGAAGAGAGAGATGGAGAGAAAGATGGAAAGAGGGAAGGAGAGAGACAGAGAGATGGAGAGACAGAAGGAGAGAAAGATGGAGAGAGGGAAGGAGAGAGACAGAGAGATGGAGAGACAGAAGGAGAGAAAGATGGAGAGAGGGAAGGAGAGAGAGAGAGAGAGAGAGAGAGGGAAGGAAGGAGAGAGAGAGATGGAGAGAGAAGGAGAGATGGAACCTGCCCTCCTGATAGACAGGTTTAATCTCTACTGTGGAACATTCTAGACAAAGCAATAACATTTCCACAGAGAAAAAGGTGGCAGACCCTCCTCGAAAAATGTTACACAGTGCACCTTTAAATGGAACTGGTTTGAGGAGCAGCTGTTGCCTAAAATTACCTGACAGGATTTGTAATTAAATGAGAGGCAGACAGGCATTTAGCATTTAATCAGTGGAAAATATGAGGGAAAATATGAAGCGTAATTCTCTGTAAAACGCTTCAGCGATTTATCTTCACTCTCCAAGACGCCCAGCCTGACCTGTGGTTTTTCTAAGTTACTGTTTTTAATCCAGAGAAGTCAGTATTGTCATCTATAAACTGTGAGAATATATTGTCCGGTGGAGTCTCGCCCACTCCACCAATGTTTCACTCCCTTTCCAGCCATCCGTCACCCTGACACCTGCGTCTGCTCCTTTCACCTCCTATCCATCTTCTTACCATCTCTCCATCGCTTCTGTGTTCACTTAGACGCCACCGCTCCTCCGTTCATCCCTCTCTCTGTGAAAGACAAGAAAAAAGAGGGAGACAGAAGAAGAAAAGTGAGGAGGAGAGAAGACGAAGAGAGATAGCCCTGCTTTTTCCCGTCTTTATAGTGTCACAGAAACACAAATAGGTTAAATGGACAATTACGCGCGCGCTCCGTCTCCTTTTCTATGTCGCTTATTCAAATTTAACACGAAATTCTTCACCAAAACATCTGCATATCCCAAAAAAATGCTCTTCACTTACCGTGCGCTCACCTGGGCAAAGCAAATTAATCATGATTATAGCCGCCACGCGAAGACGAACGCACTCCACGCCACTTTGAAGAGAGGAGCGACAACTTCCGAGCTCAAACTAGTGCTTAAATGTCACACAAATGTCAGTGAACGTCACACAACGAGGGGAACGTAGCCCACGAGCGCGTACGCCAACACGCGACGTGTTTGGGTCTCTACCTCCGGCACTGAAAGAGGGAACGAGAGAGAGCCACAGAGGGAGAGAAAGGGGGATAAGAGGCGAGAGGGAGGGAGAAAAGCTTTGGTTGCCTTAGCGACGGAGGCGTTTAGGCTCGTGGAGGAGAGAGGGAGAGAGGGAGCGAGAGAGAGAGAGAGAGAGAGAGAGGGAGGGAGGGAGGGAGGGAGAGGGAGAGAGATGGGGAAAGGAGAGAGAGAGGGAAGGAGAGAGGGAAGGAGAGAGAGAGATAGAGATAGGGGAAGGAGAGAGAGAGGGAGAGAGAGAGATGGAGAGAGAGATGGAGAGAGAGGGAGGGAGGGATGAGAGAGATAAGGGGAAGGAGAAAGAGAGATGAAGAGAGAGAAGGAGAGAGAGGGAAGGAGAGAGAGATAGAAGACAGGGGGGAGAGGGAGAGAGAGAGAGATGGAGAGAGAAAAGGAGAGAGAGAGGGAGAGAGATGAAGAGAGGGAAGGAGAGAGATAAGGGAAGGAGAGAGAGGGAGAGAGAGAGATGGAGAGAGAGGGAGAGAGGGAGAGATGGAGAGAGAAGGACAGAGAGGGAAGGAGAGAGAGAGAGAGAGAGAAGAAGACAGAGAGGGGGAGAAATGGAGAGAGAGAAGGAGAGAGAGAGAGAGAGAAGAAGAGAGAGAGATGGAGAGAGAGATGGAGAGAGAGAGAGAGAGAGAGAGGGGGGAAGAGAGAGAGAGATGGGGAGAGGGAAGGAGAGAGAGATGGAGAGAGAGATTTAGAGAGAGGAGAGATGGAGAGAGGGAAGGAGAGAGAGAGGGAAGGAGAGAGAGATGGAGGGAGACAGAGAAAAAGAGAGAGATGGATAGAGGGGTGGTAGAGAGAGAGAAAGAGACAGAAAAAGCTAGATGATGGAGAGAGAGATGGAGAGAGAGAGAAATGAAAAGAGGGAAGGAGAGAGAGATGGAGAGAGAGAAAGAGAGAGAGATGGAGAGAGGAAGACACAGAGGGTTTAGTGAGAAGATGGAGGAGAGGGGGATGAGTAAAGGGAGGGAGAAGATAGAGAAGAGTGACTGAGACAGAGAAAAGGATGGAGGATGAGAATGTACGAGATTAGAGAGAGGGATGGGGGCAGGAGGAGAGAGGGAGGGAGAAATAGAATAGTGAGGAGAGGGGAAGACAAGCGAGAGAGAGCGGGTGGAGCGAGAAGAGCAAGGAGAGGGAATGACTAAAGAAGAGGGGGAAGAAAGAAAGAGGGACTAAGACTGAGAAAATAGATGGAGGGTGAATGTGTGAGAGAGAGAAGGATGGAGAGGACAGAGGAGAGGTAGAATAGCAAAAAGAGAGCAGCGAGACACAGAAAGAGAAAGAAGAACAGACACAGAGGGAGAAGAGTGTGATGAGAAAAGAGCGGGAGAAAAGAGAGTGAGAGAAGAGGGAGGAATGGAGACAGGGGAGAGAGATGGAGAACAGAGGAGAGATAGAATAGTTAGGAGGGGGAGTTGAGATATGGGAGAAAGAGAGAAGGAATGGACACAGGGAAGAGAGGGGGATGAGGAAAGAGCGGGAGAAAAGAGTGAGAGAAGAACAAGAGAGTGTTTCAGTGAGAGAGAGAAGGACGGCAACAGCAGAGAGAGAGAGAGAACAGAAAAGAGAGAATAGTGAGGAGATGGAGGTGCGATGAGAGGGAAGAGAGACAGAGGGAGGAGAGAGACTGAAGCAGAGAAAAAAGATGGGAGTGAGTGTGTGAGTGAGAGAAGGATGGGGAGAGGGGAGAGAGAGAGAGCAGAAAAGAGATAGAATAGTGAGGAGAGGGAGGTGACATATGGGAGAAAGAGGGAGAAGGAACGGACCCAGAGGGAGGAGAGGGAAAGAAGAACAAGAGACAAAAAAAATGGAGGGTGAGTGTTTGAGTGAGAGAAAGAGAGAAGGATGGAGACAGCAGAGAAAGAGAGAGAGAGAAACAGAAAAGAGATAGAAGAGTGAGGAGTGAGGAGATGGAGGCGCGATAGAGAGAGGGAACAGAGACAGAGGGAGGAGAGGGACTGAAATAGAGAAAAACAATGGAGGGTGAGAGTGAGAGAGACAGAGAGAGAGAGAGAGAGAAGGATGGAGACAGCAGAGAGAAGAGAAAAGAGATAGAATAGTGAGATGGAGGCACGATAAAGAGAGGGAACGGAGACAGAGGGAGGAGAGGGACTGAAACTGAGAAAAAAAAGATGGAGGGAGAGAAAGAGAGAATGAGAGAGAGAGAGAAGGATGGACACAGCAGAGAGAGAGAGAGAGAGAACAGAAAAGAGTTATAGAATAGTGAGGAGATGGAGCTGTGATAGAGAGAGGGAATGGAGACAGAGGGAGGAGAGGGACTGAAATAGAGAAAAACGATGGAGGGTGTGAGTGAGAGAGACAGACACAGAGAGACAGAGAGAGAGAGAGAGGAATGGAGATATGGGAGAGACAGGGGGAGTACAGAGGAGAGAAAGAATAGTGAGGTGCCCCCTCCTCAAGGAACGGACACAGAGGGGAGGGAGGAGAGGGGGATGAGGAAAGGGCGGGAGAAAAGAGTGAGAGAAGAGCAACAAGAGACAGAAAAAAATGGAGCGTGAGTGTTTCAGTGAGAGAGAAGGATGGAGAGAGCAGAGAGAGAGAACAGAAAAGAGAAAAAAGATAGAGAGTGAGAGAGTGTGAGAGAAAGAGAGAGGGGGGGATGAAGAGAGAGAGAACAGAAAAGATAGAATAGTGAGGAGAAGGAGGCACGATAAAGAGACGCAACAGAGACAGGGAGGAGAGGGGCTGAAACAGAAAAAAGAGAGAAAAGATGGAGGGACAGAGAGAGAGGGAGAGAGAGAGGGATGGAGACAGGGGGAAAGAGAGAACATAAAAGAGATAGAAAAGTGAGGAGATGGAGGTGCGATAGAAAGAGAGAACGGAGACAGAGTGAGGAGAGGGACTGAAACTGAGAAAAGAAAAATGGAGGGAGAGGGTGAGAGAGAGAGAGAGAGAGAGAAGGATGGAGACCGCAGAGAGAAAGAGAACAGAAAAGAGAGAATAGTGAGGAGATGAAGGTGTGATAGAGAGGGAACAGAGACAGAGGGAGGAGAGGGACTCAAAACAGAGAAAAAAGAGAAACATGAGAGAGAACAGAAAAGAGAGAGATAGTGAGGAGGTGGACATGTGATAGAGAGAGAGACAGAGGGAGGAGATGGAGAGAGAGGGAAAGGAGATAGAGGGAGGAGAGGTACTGAAAGTGAGAAAAAAGATAGAATAAAGATGGAGGGAGAGTGTGTGTGTGAGTGAGGGTGAGTGAGTGAGTGAGAGATCAAGAGAGGGATGAGACAGCAGAGAGAGAGAGAGAGAGAGAGTGAAGGAGAGAGACAGCAGAGAGAAGAGATAGAATAGTGAGATGGAGGCACGATAAAGAGAGGGAACAGAGACAGAGGGAGGAGAGGGACTGAAACTGAGAAAAAAAGATGGAGGGAAAGAGAGAATGAGAGAGAGAGAAGGATGGAGACAGCAGAGAGAGAGAGAGAACAGAAAAGAGTTATAGAATAGTGAGGAGATGGAGGTGCGATAGAGAGAGGGAATGAAAGAGAGAAAGAGTGAAAGAGAGAGAGAGGGAGAGAGAGAGGGAGAGAGAGAACAGAAAAGAGATAGAACAGTGAGGAGATGGAGGCACAATAGAGAGGGAACAGAGACAGAGGGAGGAGAGGGACTGAAAACAGGGAAAAAGAGAAACAGGAGAGAGAGAGAGAGAACAGAAAAGAGAGAGAGTAGTGAGGAGATGGACATGTGATAGAGAGAGAGAGACAGAGGGAGGGAGATGGAGGGTGAGCAAGTGGGTGAGTGAGAGAGAGAGAGAACAGGATGGAGACAGCAGAGAGAGAGAGAGAGTGAGAGAGAACAGGATGGAGACAGCAGAGAGAGAGAGAGAGAACAGAAGAGAGAACAGTGAGGAGATGGAGATGCAATAGAGAGAGGGACAGAGGGAGGAGAGGGACTGAAAACAGAAAAAAAGATGGAGGGAGAGAGTGTCTGCATATGAAAGAGAGAGAGAGAGAGGGAGGACAGAGGAGGGGAGAAGATAGAAACAGCAATGCTAATTATGTTTTTTTTCTTTTAACGGTTCAATTAAACAGACAGAGGAAGTGCAATTAATTTGACAAGGCAAACACAAATACTACAGCAGATACATTAATAAGCTCATTTTAAAGGCAGTTAAACAAAAAGAGAGCCAATTATTTCAGCTTCCAAAATATGCAAGGACACATTCCATAAACACAAGAAGGAAGAAAGTTAAAAGTGAAGATAGCAGGAAGAGTGGAGGAGCTCATTTAATTTCCGTTCTAGTGCTCACCAGTTGCTTCGGTGGGAAAAAGACGGGAGACTGGTACTTGGAACTATGAAGGATATTCGTCAAGGCAGCGTTTTTTTTCTCCTCACATTCATTGATCTCAATTTCGGACTCTTATTACGAGTTAATTAAATGATTTCCTGAACGTAGATAACACTGGCTTTTAATAATTTTCATTATTTTGCCATTTTCTGATTCAAGTTTTAATGTTGTTTTTGTTTCATTCACACATGTTTAACACACACACCTGCACATTTACACTTCAGTTTAGTTCTTTTCGCAAATAGAGAACACCCTGTTGCACTCTGTGATGTCATGTAGTAATACAGGAATACAGGAAGTGCTCCACTGTGTTTTTAAACTCCATACGAATTAATTAGAATCATCATTTCAGCCTTGGAATTGTTAATCTCTTCTGCACAAAAGTTAAAAGGAGCTGTTAACTTGAAAACTAACCTGGGATGACATCACAGCATAGCGTGGAACAGAGCATGTGGAGGATTATTCAACCATACAGCTTCAGAAAGTGGTGCCAATAAATGATAAACCCAAAAGAGATCATTAATGTCAGTGGAAGGGGCAGATTTATGCCAGTTTTGTGGAACCAGTGCAAAAATAATAAGATCGAGCTTTTGTGGCTTTGGTTTGGCTATTCTAAAACAGTAAATCTCCCACAGAGTTATACCAGCCCCATCCCAATTCTATCAATCATGATTTTCATTCTGGTTGTTGTTAACTGAGTAATTTATAACTTTAGATTGGCTATTATTTGTAGATTAAAATGTATTCAAAGAATAGAAACATCCTTGCAGATAAATGAAATTCAGCTAGCAAATTTGGCTGCAACAAGAAGTACTGAAATTGATCAAAATTGACAAAAATAGAATAACTATAAAGGTTATTAGAATTGCATGCTCAGCAGTTTGAGAGCCAGGAAACCGGTCAGTCAGTATCACATGACGTTACTGATACCATGACTTTAGCATGTCGCGTTGGTGAAGATACGAAAAAATAAGAGGCCAGTGCATTTTTTTCTGAAATCAGCATCTCTACATGTATTAGAGCCATTCCATTCCCGCGTCTGTTGAATTCCAACACAAACACAAAGCTGAGCTACTTCAGTTCTTGCACCAGGAGTGGAATAAAGTCACCCAAGAACAATGTGAAAGACTTGTGGAGAGCATGCCAAGACACATGAAAGCTGTGATTAAAAATAAGGGTTATTGCACCAAATATTGATTTCTGAACTCTTCTTAGGTGTAAACATTAGTATTATGTTGTTTTAAAATGAATTTGATCTTGTTTCTTTGCATTGTTTGAGGTCTGAAAACATGTATCTTTTTGTTATTTTGACCATTTGTCATTTTCTGCAAATAAATGCTCTAAACGAATACTAAATATTTTTATTTGGAATTTGGGAGATCACTGAGAATTAGAACTCGATCTTGATTGTGTACAACCTCACCCAATTTACAAATGAAATATTGAATTTACTGATAATATCTGTAATAATTATTCACAAAAACATTATGAAAGTTCTTAAGTTGTGCTTTGACAGGTGATTGTCTGGAGCGATATGGATCCTAGAATTTAGCGTTTGGGGGGGTATTTTTAGAGCGAATGTGTGGCTTGGTGATGGGGTGTAGAAGGAGGGGACTGATTTTATATTTATTGATGACAGGATGAACGTGTACATGTATTATTATAGAGTGATGGTGCTTGGTCTGGAAGAAGGGTAATGATGGTGGGGATGGGGAATGATGTGGATGTTAGCGGGAATTCTGGAGCAGGTGATGGTTTGGGTGGATGGTCAGGGGTCATCTATGTTTGTGCCAACACCGCTATTATTTTATCTGATGTTGTGTATGTATATTGTCTTTCTGTCTGTACTGCAACCTTCCCTTACCTCCAAGTCAAATTTCTCCCTGGTGAAGACTAATATAAGGCTACGTCCACACGACAACACTCCTGGATTTTTTTTTTAAATGCGTGTTGAAAAAACTTTGCGTCCACACGTCGGATCAGTATTCGCGTCCAGACGAAAATGGAGTGCTGAGTGAAAATGATGTAATACCGATATGTGGTGCTATAAACAGGAAAACAGCCAGGGCCACCGGAAATGCAACACTACAAAGAAGTGACTTTACTGATCTCACACAGGAGAAATTCTTCCTGTTATTAGGAGCAGTGGGCAGCACATTACTGTGCCCGGGGACCATTAGGGGTGTGCAAAATAATCGTCATGACAATGCATCGCGATACTAACTCCCAATATACTGCATCGATTCTTGATGCCAAAAATAGATTCTTATTAATTAATAATTTAATATTTAATAATTTAATATTAATAAATAAATAATTAGTTTTTCTTTTTTTTTATAAATCTTATGCACTTTTTCTTTGTGAAAGGATATTGTTTGTTATGATGGTAGCTACCTCCAAAATGGCAAATGTTTGAACATCATTTTTTGTTTTAGAAAAAAATCCTATGCACTTTTTTTTGTTATTGGTTTGGTTTATTTGTTTTTATTATTCAATAAATTCAGTTATGAAATGAGTTGCTCAAAGTTATGTATCAATTGAAGACACTACCCAGATACACAGCCACTGATATTTAAGTTTGGTACATTTTCACTGAAGTATGTTGAATATATTGCAATTAGGGATGCAAATTATCGGTTAATTCATTAACTGATAGTTGATTGACCTTATCGATCGATTAACGATTAACTGATAAGCAGCGTTTTTCACCTGAATTTGAGTGTTTCAATAGGGTCTTTAAGAATATAAGCTATAGTAACATAACACTGAGTCAAAAATATATCATAGTATTATTATATTGTATATTCCTCAATTAATTATTCCTTAGTAAAAAGCAGACAAATGTATTGATGCTGAATAACAAAATACAGTAATCCCTCGCTCTATCCAATTTTTTTTTATATAGTGTAACATTTTTTTATAGTGTAACATTGTGTTCTGTCCTGATTGGCTAAGAGACTAGACCAGGACTGAACGTGGACTGGACCAGGTCTGAACCAGGTCTGGACCTGGACTGGACCGGGACTCGACCGGGTCTAGACCTGGACTAGACCAGGATTAAACCACCACGTGCCACTGCTGGTTTCGCCGCGGCTCGCACCCCAAGCCGCAGGCCAGCCGCGCGGGGCTCGCGCCAGCCGCGCGGGGCTCGGGGCGCGGCGAAACGAGCAGCAGCGGCACGCATTCCGGGTTCAATCTCGCCTCGCGCGTACACCCGGGGCTGCTGCGCAGTGCCGTTGGCGCCTGCGGTCGGCTGTGAGTCGATCTTGGCGCAGCGCGGTTGCCTTGTTTCGGGTGCGCGTGTCCGCGGTTAGTGGTTAATTACAATTAATGCATTTTGATCGACCAACGTCTTAATCGACAATTAACCGTTAATCGATTAATTGTTGACATCCCTAATTGCAATGCATCGCAATAATTCAAGTATCGTGATGCATCGTGATAGTATTGCATCGTGGCATATGAATCGTGATTCAAATTGAATCGTGACTTCTTTGCCAATACCCACCCCTAGGGACCATTTCCATGATCTTCTTGCTTCGGTTTGGTCAGGACCTAAGTTGGAGGATTTTACCTATGGTGCATGTTTTGGGTTGATGGGGGAACCCGGAGTGCCCGGAGGAAACCCACCCAGACACGGGGAGAACATGCAAACTCCACACAGAACACACACAGAAAGGCCTGGGCGACCCGTTGATTGAACCAGGAACCTTCTTGCTGTGAAGCATTAGCGCTAGCCACTCAGCCATCGTCCTTTCATAAAGTCCTTTCTCTTCCGCAAACAAGCATCGCGATGTCATCGTTTTCCAAAAGCTGCGTTTTGCTCGTCCACATGACAACGTGACCCCCGGTGTTTTCATATTTCTCCACTCTGGACCTGGTTTCAAAAAACACTGTTTTCGCCCACCAAAAACGCTGGAGCCGTGTGGACGAAAGGCCAAAACAAAGAAAAACTTCTCCAGTTCCACCAAAAAATGTTGTCGTGTGGACAGGCCCTAATAAAGAAACCTAACCTAACCTACACAAGCCAATTAACAATTATCCAAGCAGAAAGTGCTTCACTTTCATTTGCCAGATGCTATATAACTACACTCAACAAAAATATAAACGCAACACTTTTGTTTTTGCTCCCATTTTTCATGAGATAGACTTAAAGATCTAAAATTAATTCCAGATACACAATGTTACCCTTTCTCTCAAACATTGTTCACAAATCTGTCTAAAAGTGTGATAGTGAGCACTTCTGCTTTGCTGAGATAATCCATCCCACCTCACAGGTGTGCCACATCAAGATGCTGATCTGACATCATGATTAGTGCACAGGTGTACCTTATACTGCCCACAATAAAAGGCCACTCTGAAATGTGCAGTTTTGTGTCTCAGCAAAAATGCCACAGATGTCACAAGCATTGAGGGAGCGTGCAATTGGCATGCTGACAGCAGGAATGTCAACCAGATCTGTTGCTCGTGAATTGAATGTTCATTTCTCCACCATAAGCCGCCTCCAAAGGCGTTTCAGAGAATATGGCAGGCCTCACAACCGCAGACCACGTGTAACCACACCAGCCCAGGACCTCCACATCCAGCAGGTTCACCTCCAAGATTGTCTAAGACCAGCCACTCGGACAGCTGCTGAAACAATTGGTTTGCATAACCAAACAATTTCTGCACAAACTGAGTGGGCAAATGCTCACATTCGATGGCGTCTGGAACGTTGGAGAGGTGTTCTCCTCACGGATGAATCTCGGTTTACATTGTTCAGGGCAGATGGCAGACAGCGTGTGGCGTCGTGTGGGTGAGCGCTTTGCTGATGTCAATGTTGTGGATCGAGTGGCCCATGGTGGTGGTGGGGTTATGGTATGGGCAGGCATCTGTTATGGACAAAGAACACAGGTGCATTTTATTGATGGCATTTTGAATGCACAGAGATACCGTGATGAGATTCTGAGGCCCATTGTTGTGCCATACATCCATGAACATCACCTCATGTTTCAGCAAGATATTGCACGGCCCCATGTTGCAAGGATCTGTACACAATTCTTGGAAGATGAAAATGTCCCGGTTCTTGCATGGCCAGCATACTCACGAGACATGTCTCCCATTGAGCATGTTTGGGATGTGCTTGAGCGGCGTATACGACAGCGTGTACCAGCTCCCACTAATATCCAGCAACTTCGCACAGCCATTGAAGAGGAGTGGACCAACATTCCACAGGCCACAATTGAAGATGATGTGTTGCACTGCATGAGGCAAATGGTGGTCACACCAGATACTGACTGGTTCTGAGTCCCCAGGCCCCCAATAAAGCAAAAGAAATGCACATTTCAGAGTGGCCTTTTATTGTGGGCAGTATAAGGTACACCTGTGCACTAATCATGATGTCAGATCAGCATCTTGATGCCCTGTGAGGTGGGATGGATTATCTCAGCAAAGCAGAAGTGCTCACTATCACACATTTAGACAGATTTGTGAACAATGTTTGAGAGAAATGGTAATAATGTGTATCTGGAATGAATTTTAGATCTTTAAGTCAATCTCATGAAAAGTGGGAGCAAAAACAAAAGTGTTGCGTTTATATTTTTGTTGAGTGTAATACGGAAGCCGACAGAGGGCATGTTCGTAATGATTATTTTCCACCTTAATAACGAGAAAATTAACTCGAGAAAATGACAATTAATTTGTGATCTCGAGAAAACAAAAATGTTATTTCGAGATCTCGAGAAAACAAAGAGTTATTCCATGATCTCGAGAAAACACCAACTCCGTCAGTAAAGACGAAGCCGGGCCAGTCTTCTGCGGAGGTGCCGCAGACTAATCTTGAAATTATCCCAAATTAAAAGACGTAATGCAATCTCCACCTGTGTCAACCCCTGATCAAAATATTGCCTTATCAGCTGATCGATTATTATTCCAGACATTCTAATGACCAAAAACACATCTATTCAGAATGAGAAATAGCCCCGAAGTCAGCCTGTCACGTGGTGGTAGACGTTTCAGTTGTTTTCTTGAGATCACGGAATAATTGTTTCGTTTTCTCGAGATCATGAATTAATTATCTCGTTATCTCGGGATAACAAGGAAGAAAAAATATTGCTTATGAATATGGCCTCTGTCGACTTCCGTAGACTGAAACCAGTTTGCAATAGTGAACCCTCGCTCTATCGCGGTTCACTTTTCGCGGCCTCGCTGTTTCGCAGATTTTTTTTTTCCATTAAAATTTTTTGTTTTGTTTTATAGTGTAACATTTTTTTTACAGTGTAACATTGTGTCCTGCATCCTGATCGGCTAAGAGACTAGACCAGGACTAAACGTGGACTAAACCAGGTCTAGACCAGAACTAAACCAGATCTAGACCAGGTCTAAACCTGGACTAAACCAGGTCTAGACCAGACCTAAACCAGGTCTAGACCAGGTCTAAACCTGGACTGGCCCTGGACTAAACCTGGACTGGCCCTGGACTAAACCAGGACTAGACCAGGTCTAAACCGCTCTTTGCTGGTTTCGTGCGGCTGTTTTGTGGCTCGGGCTGAGAGCACGCGGTCCGGGCGCGGCGGTTCTATCTCGTGCTCGCGGCGTCGCGCCGGTCACGTTTCTCTGTCACGGATTTGTCCACGATGAGGGGTGCACGTGTGGAGCTTCTCCAAGGGGTTGGTGCGCAAAGCATCGCGTCCAGAGACGTGGCGGTGCTCCTCGCACGTCTGGCAGGGCTTCCGGGGCCGTGTCTCCCCCCACGCGTCACTATTAATATATTTTGTTGAAAATCTACAAAGTTTGAGTGTTTAAACAAGAGAAAAATGTGAGAAATGTGTGTGTGTGTGTCGTTTTTAACCTTAAAACGTGTAGAATAATTGTAAAACCGGGACTAGACCAGGACTAAACCAGAACTAAACCAGGACTAGGTCAGGTCTAAACCGGGATTAAATCTTTGCCTTGTTTTGTGACGGTGCACGTGTCCGAGCCCCCCGCTTCTATTAATACATTTTCATGAAAATCTACAAAAGTTTGAGTGTTTAAACAAGAGAGAAATGTGAGAAAATGTTAATACCAGTCTGAGAAAGGTGTATAATGTGTGTGGTGAGGCGTTTACAGCCTTAAAACATGTATAATAATTGTAAAATATGAAGTTGTCCTACTTCGTGGATTTCACTTATTGCGGGCTATTTCTGGAACCTAACCCCCGCGATAAACGAGGGATTACTGTAACCCAAAATGACCCTCTCTGATATGATGTGTGTTCTCAGACAGGTTCAATTATTTCTATACTGCCGTTTAACCGATGAGATGTTCCAGATGTTTGCTTTAGAGCCACAGTTAAAAATGAGCGCTCAGACCAAGTAAGAGGTTGAGATAGTCACATAGCGACCGTTTAATCGTCCAAATATTGAATGTACAGATCATGTGTTAAACACCAAGTTTCAGCTTCCAGCACTGAGCCCCCCGCCTCTCTCCTCCTCCATCTATCCTCATCTTACTCTCACCTCTTTTCATCACTTCCTCCATCGCTCTACTCCCTACCAACTCCTCTCCTTTCTCTCTTCTTCCTTTTCCATCTGTCTATCCCCTCCCTTTCTTTCCTTTCTCCTCACACTACCCCTCCATCTCTCCCCTCCCTCTGCAATCTTTTCTAATTCCCCTCAATCCCCCTTTCTTCTCTTCCCCCCTTTATTTCTCACTCTCACCTCTTTTCATCACTTCCTCCATCGCTCTACTCCCTACTAACTCCTCACCTCTCCTTTCTCTCCTCTTCCTTTTCCGTCTGTCTATACTCCTTTCATTTCTTCTGCACTCCTTTCTAATTCCACTCCATCCCCCTTTCTTCTCTTCCCCCTCCTTTATTTCTCCTTTTCTCCTATCTCTCCCATCCCCCTGTTGCTCTCTGCTCAGTTTCCTCCTCTCTTCACTCTCTACTCTCCCCCTCTTCTCTCCCCTTCCCCTCCTCTCTCCTTTCTAATTCCCCTCATCCCCCTCTTCTCTTCCCCCTCCTTTATTTCTCCTTTTCTCCCATCTCTCCTATATCTCCTATCTCTCCCAACGCCCTGTTGCTCTCTGCTCAGTTTCCTCCTCTCTTCACTCCCTCTCTCTACTCTTCCCCTCCTCTCTCTCTCCCTTCTTTCTTTCAATCCCCCTCTCCCCCGTTGCTCTCCGCTCAGAGCTCCTCTCGGTCCAGTCACTGAAGAACACATCGTGACCACACGCCGGACCCGCTCTCCCCCGACTCTTCGCATCCGCCGTCTTTTCCTCCGTCCTCGTCTTCATCATCTGCGTCTGAACAAAAGATTTAATTCAGATAATTACCGCAAAGACATAAATGTAACGCGTTATTTCCGTACCGTCCGTCTCCTCGTCCTCAGTGCCCCCCTCCGACTCCAGTACAGAATCGAGTCCGCGGTTTCTCCTCACCGTCACGTCACCTCTGCAGATAATTACACAGAAACATATTGCGAGTCTGTATCTTTACAACTAAATGTGAAAAAAGGTTGCTCTTATTGAATTGTGGTAATATTATGCGTTTCAAATTACATCAATTGGGCCAATAATGTTCAAAACAGATGAGGGTAGTTAAAATAATATTGTTAAAATTCAGATTCTTCATCGTGAGTTCTTGGGTTTAGTCACTAATAGAAACCAGGTTCAACTTTTGTGAATTTATTTTAGATATTTCTAATGAAAATAGAACGGGACTCATTATATTATAACAACTGTTGTGTTTCAGAAGGCATCACAACATTCTACACAAATGAATATCTGATGTTCTGTGTAGAAATGTGGGGGTCAACATGTAAAACTCACCTACAGCCATTATTTATTTTACAGAAAAGGGCTTTGAGAATTATCACCAACAGTCATTATAGAGAGTATCCAACCCATGATTTGTTCAACATTATTTGTGCTGAAAATGTGTGATATTGTTGAATTAAGTCTCTTCAAAGTCATGTATAAAGCAAAGTGCAGAGTGTTACCTGTAAATATTCAAAGATTGTTTGAGATGAGAACAAGAACTACAGTTTAAAAGGAATGTTTAAAAAGCCCAGATTCAGAACAGAAATTATGGATTGATGCGTCACTGTGAAACGAGTTAATTTATGGAAAAGTCTTGACAAAGAAATCAAAGGTTCAAGTACAATAATGACATTTAAAAAATAAATAAAATCCAGTGTAATGTGTATGTATGAAAAAGAAAACTAAATTGTTGTGCTTAAAAATTAACCTTTCTATTTACAATTGATTAATAATTGTGAATTAAATGGAATGTATCGAAATGTTTTATAGTCACTATCGGGGTTAATGTCTGTAAAAGGGGCAGATAACATAAGATTACTCTTCTTTCTGCTCCCTTTCATTCAATATTTTGTATTGTTATCTGTTATGTTATATATATATATATATATATATATATATATATATATATATATATATATATATATATATATATATATATATATATATATATATATATATATTTGCACTGTAGCCAGGTTTTGGGTCTAGTCACTAATGATCAGGTTCAACATTTGTGCATTTACCTTTTGAATATTTCATGGTGGAAAAGTACAATATAATCCATATGGAATTTATCTATAATTTATCTGTATCTATACAACTAAAGGTGTTTAGATTGTGAAGAAAGGTTGCTCTTGTTGAATTGTAGAAATATTATGCATTTCAAATGACATCAATTTATATGGGCAAATAATCTCCAGAACAGATGAGGGTAGCTAATGTTAAAATCCAGATTCTTCATCGTGAGTACTTGGGTTTAGTCACTAATAGAAATCAGGTTCAACATTTGTGAATTTATTTTAGAGATATTTCTAATGAAAATACAATGGGACTCACTATATTATAACAATTGTTGTGTTTCAGATGGCATCACAACATTCTACACAAATGAACCTTGTTAAAATGCTGGTTTTTGTTGCACTGTAGCCAGGTTTTGGGTCTAGTCGCTAATGATGAGGTTCAACATTTGTGCATTTACCTTTTGAATATTTCATGGTGGAAAAATACAATATAATCCATATGGAAAACTGGCTCCTGCCCCCTGTTTGGGAGTCACATCACATCTAAGATTCTGAAAACTACAAACAGGTCCCTCTTGTAATTTTGACATTTGAGTCTCAACTGTATCCTTATGAATAAAGAATGAGTGATAAAATGAACAATGCTAGTGCTTTATAAATACTAGCATTAGGAGTAAATTATTTCTTATAGCGATCTTTGCAGTTGTGACTAGATTTGTGATTTGTAAAATAAAAAAAATCACTTCACAGTGCATATTTTATACGCGCCTAGAGGCAAAACTGGAATGAACTGCTACACTAATTAATGAATCACATTTACATGTTTGTACAAGTGTCAACTACAGGAAAGGCAGGATTTATCACAAGACCCAATAGAGGCAGCTTCTTTTATTGTTGATTATTTAAATAACTGCAGCCATTTGGCAACGGCAATTCAAACTGCAATTTCAAATGGACGGCAATTAATCTAGCAGCATATTCATCTATCTGCTGTATAGTTAAAGTTAAATGCTAATTAAACCCATATTTGCGGCGCTTTTAGGCAGAGTTTTAGTGCAGGTTTTTGACAGTTGCAGTACACACTTTTGCCTTCCAGACGAGGGCAGCTGCTCCCACACGACAAGGTCACGACCCCCGGAGACCCAGCGATGGTCGCCGCTGCCTGTGGTCCATGAGGCCAGACACAGGATTCTGGGCGCGTCGGGCCAGGTCAGCGAGGCCAGGTAACGACACTGAGGCAGGGAGAATACTGAAAGCAAACCAATATAAAAAGGTCAATATGGTTATTTTCATTTCCCTTCATATACACTTGAAAAATGTGACAGTTACTTGAATTCAGAAGATTTTTAATTTACTTAGTTTACAGGTCGCAATTTTATACTTTAAAGGTGCAGTATAATTTTCTGGTGGAGGGTCTGTTTCCTTATTATCTGCAATAAGTTCATTCCTGGTGCCATTGGTATTTTAAACCAGCCACTCTAATTGACACTGTAAGAGACACTAAGAGACCACTGAATTTTTTTCTGAAATCAGCATCTCTACATGTATTACAGCCATTCCATTCCAGCGTCTGGTGAATTCCAACACAAACACAAAGCTGAGCTACTTCAGTTCTTGCACCAGGAGTGGAATAAAGTCATCCGAGAACAATGTAAAAGACTTGTGGAGAGCATGCCAAGACGCATGAAAGCTCTGATTAAAAATAAGGGTTGTTGCACCAAATATTGATTTCTGAACTCTTCTTAAGTGTAAACATTAGTATTATGTTGTTTTAAAATGAATTTGATCTTGTTTCTTTGCATTGTTTGAGGTCTGAAAACATGTATCTTTTTTGTTATTTGTCATTTTCTGCTCTAAACTATAATATTTTATTTGGAATTTGGGGGAAATGTTGTCAGTAGTTTATAAACTCAAGCAAACACATACCTATAAGTAGTAAAATCAGAAAAACTGATAATTTTGCTTTTTTGCTCTTATTTTTTCCAGATGTGTATTATTAGTATTATTAGTATTGTATTGTATTGTATTGTATGTTGTGTGTATGGTCTGGATGTGTTGTGTACTGCTACTGTTGCAAACCAAATTGCCCCACAGGGACAATAAAGACTCCCTGAACCTTGAAATACCTCCTCTCCATGGGGATGTTACTGCTTTGCCTAGAACATTTATTCAATCATGCTTAAATGCCATACTGCGGAACATTCCAGGCAAAGCAATAAGAACTCTATGGAGACAAGCAGGTTGCCGACCATCCCCAGGAAAAGTTGTATAACACACTTTCTGAGTGGTTTTGATTATTTTTTCTCTGATCTTTCCATGGAGATCGAGCTCTTGATGCATTTCAAGACGGATCATTGAGGAATACTTTTTTTTTTAAAAAACGTCAAAACTAGTCAAAACAACTCAAATCAAATCAAGATAATTTATTCTGTGTTTAAGTCATTTGAACTGTGCAGACTGTCAGTTTTTCAGTGCAGACAAATAGCTGAAGATCAGACTCACAGTTCAGCGTGCTCTCTCCGTTCGTCAGATCGTAGCAGGAGCCAATTAGGAGGCCTCCCGTCTGGTGCACGCAATCTGTTACCCCGGCGACGCTGCTGTGATTGGTCAGCTTGGACATCACTCCTGGGATAATTGGACAGATGTTAGCTTTGTGTATTATGTAAATGAGTTCGCTTCACACCACGTCATAACATTTTAAACCTTCCATAGTTTAAAATTGAGTTGAAAGACAAGTGAGAATTCTATAGTACCTTTTGTGTTTTAACTTTAATAATTTAGATGTTTACTGCTGGAGTGTGGTTCTTATGAATTCACCACAGTCACTGATGATCTTTCCATATGCTGCACTGTGCATAAATCATATACATAGCCACTTATCGTACATAATAATATTGTAGCCTTATAATTTTGCTCTGTCTGCTCGGTGTTGTGTTAGACCTCTGTATATTTTTTTAACATATGCTTTCTTCTCAGTCTGTTCTTCTCGTCTTCTCCGGCTGTTCTTAAACTGTGAATTGCAACCGTGTAATTTGCCATTGTGGGACAAATAGAGGTTCTTTTAGCTTCTTCTTATTTTTTCTTATCACATCCACATTAAACAAAAACAGAAGACAGTCCAATGTTTTCTCCGTCAGCTGTTGACCTGACCTCCAAATAAAAGTTATATCGTTCAAACATCATGCGCCTCATAGCAAAATTGCCCAAGTCAATGTTCAAGGTTTTTGGGAAAATACAAAAATAAGCTGACTATAACAATAAGATCACTGGGGCAGTTCGTTTTTTTTGTTTGTTTTTTGTTTGGCAGGACAGAGCCAATGAGACCTACAGATACACGGTCTGGAGAGCAGAAAGAAAACCCATTTTTCCAAAAGCAGTATGCAATAAGGACGGCGATATGTGGATTTTCTGCTTACATTTCAAGAACAATGAATTTCCCAATCGCACTTTTCACAGCTGCTAAAAATATGATTGTGACATCACAAAGCATTATGGGAGACCCCTTTAGACAAACAAGCACTAAAGCAAAACCGGTAAGTTCTCAAAACAACCGCCTCATTTCTGGTTATAACCTTCTGTAATATTGTTTTTCCTACAAAATTTCTGGATTTTACAGAGTGATTAAATGCACAATTCCATAGTCCATGTCTAATATAAGAGTTAATAATTTTTATTACCATTTTAATATTTTCGGTATTTATGATATTGTATTTCTACTTGTGTAATTGTTTTAACTCTGATTTAACTCTGATTTAAGCGGAGGGACCATATCACTCCTATTCTCAAATCCCTGCACTGGCTTCCTGTTCATTTTAGAATCCATTTTAAAATTTTAATGATTGTTTTTAAGCATAGCACCCGTGTATTTATTTGAACTCCTTCAGCCCCAGATCCCATCCAGAGGTCTGCGTTCTGCTGACCAGCACCTCCTGGTTGTCCCTAGGACCAGACTGAAGACCAGAGGGGATAGGGCCTTCTCTGTGGCCGGTCCACGACTGTGGAACACTTTACCTTTGCACATTAGAACTGCACAATCACTGGAGCACTTTAAATCCCTGCTCAAAACGCACCTTTTCTCATTGGCATTTACTCAGAGTTAGGAAGAGACTTCTTGTTGTTGATGTTGTTGTTTTAACTCTACCTGATTTTTATGTCACCTTTAATGTTGTTCAGCACTTTGGTAAGCTTTGGCTGTTTTAAATGTGCTATACAAATAAATTGATTGATTAAAGGTTTTATATTATGTAAAACTGACTCTCTTAACCATGTTATAATGCTGTGTTTGTTTCATTCACACACATTTGAGTAACCCTTTATTATTAGTCTGTCTACATTTCCTGCAAAGCTAAAAAAAAAAAAGCTCTGTTCACAAAGTGGTAGTTTAAGTTAACAGCTCAACATCACAAGGGGGAACAGAGTGTTTTCTGTTTGAGAGAAGAACGCAGGGTACATCTGTTAAACGTGTGTGAATTCCAGGTGTGTTTTTGATGGGGAAACATTAAACCACATCTGAAAATAGCGTAATAGGGGCCCTTTAAATAAAATGTATTATTTTTGGATGAGATAAATTTTGGCTCCTACAGGTGTCATGTGCCGGTTTGTTTGTGTTATTATGCAAAAACACACTTGGCCTATTCAGGTACCTCACCTGTTCTCCAGTTGAGGACCTTGAGCCAGGCTTGTCCATAAGCCAGGAACACGGTGTCTCCTCTGGGGCTGAGGGAGAGCCTGCCCTCCCGCCCCCCTCGGCAGCCCGTCAGACCCCCGTTCCAGTGGCTCAGTCGCCTGAGGGGGTCCCGATCCGAGCAGCGGTTCTCCCACACAGACACGCCCCCCTCCGCAGAGCCGGAGAACACCAGCGGGCCCTGAGACTACAGCGCACACACACACACACCGTCGTCATGGAGATCAGAGTCTTTATCGAGGGGCAGAGAACGGAGTGTACAGCTGTTTTAAAACATACATCGCTTCAACGCTCCTTTGAAAAGAGAATGACAATGGTGCAAGCTTTTATGTTAAATCAACCAAAACGATGAGTTCATTAAAATGTTTTTTAGCCTCATTATCCATTAGGCAGCACAATCAAAAGCAACAAAACAACCAAAAACAAATACAGTGGTACCTCACCTTACGAATGACCTAACAAACGAAAATTTCAAGTTACGAAACGCCTTCACGTCAAATTTTGGTCTCTAGATACGAATGAAATTTCAAGTTACGAAACGCGAAATCTCCAATCCAATCAAACTTTATTTATAAAGCACTTTAAAAACAACAAATCTCAAAAATTCAATTAATGCGCGCTCAGATGCACGCCCCGAAACGTAAATACACTTTATCAGCACACACGGGGTTAGGTTCCAGAGGGGCCCACGGTGGGAGAGGTCCACGAGGTAGGACAACTTTGTATTTGGCAATTGTTCTACATGTTTAAGGGCTGTAAATGCCTCAACACACATTCTACACTTTTTTCTCGCATTTCTCTCTCGTTTAAACACTCGAACTTTCATAGATTTTCAATGGAATGTGTTGGGGGGGACACGGCTCAATATAGCGCCGCAGAACGTGCAATGGGAGCGGAGACACAACACAGTAGGGTAAAACTCACCTGTCTCACGACGGTCTAAACCCCGCTCACGTTCCCTTAGTGAATTGGTGAATTATGCTTCACAATGATAGGAAGAGCCGACATCGAAGGATCAAAACGTCCATATGGCGCAAGGCCGCGCTACACCGGGGCTGCGGGATTGAGCTGCGGCGCCGCGTGCCTCCTCCTCGGGGCCGAGCCCGCGCAGCTCACAGCTCACAGTGTGAGCCGCGCTCTGGAAGTCAGATAGAACCAGAGCCCACCCCGAGCGAGACCCCGCGGTCTTGCCCGCTGATAGAGCGGCCTGTTAGCTCACAGTGTCAGCCCCCCGGCTCTGGAGGTCAGATAGAAGCAGAGCTCGCCCCGCCCCGCTCTTATTCCCGCTGAAAGAGCGTCTTTCTCGGCCTCTTAAAGGTGCGCAGACACGAGCACCGAGCACCGCGCTGATCCAACGGCACTGCCATGTTATAATAATAACAGGTCCAATCCAGGTTTAGTTCTGGCCAGACCTGGTTTATTCCACGTTCTTTTAGTCCTGGTCTAGTCTCTTAGCCCGTCAGGAACACAACGTTACACTATTAAAAAAAATGTTACACTATAAAAAAAACAACCTTGGAACGGATCAGGCTTTTTCCATTGAAATAGCTACTCAACTTACGAATTTTTCACGTTACGAAACCACTTCTGGAACGAATTAATTTCGTAAGGTGAGGTACCACTGTACCATGCATGCAAGGTACAGGGTATTTTAGAATCAATAAATGAAAGGGCCTATATTACACTGTTTAATGATCTATGTTATAAAGTTATGATGTATAAAGTATCATATTTAGGCCGACTTATTCTCTCAAACAGAAAACACCTTGTGATGTCATGTGGGAATACTGGAAATGCTCCAGTGTGTCTAAACTCCATACACCTTCATTAGAATCATTCAGATGGGGTGGCGGTAACTCAGTTGGTAGAGCGTTTGTCCACTGATCCAAAGGTTGGCGGTTCAAATCCCGCTCTTGACATAAGAAACATCAGTGGTTGAGCGGTCAGATCCACTGACCCACAGGTTGGTTGGTACGATTCCTGCTCCCACAGATGAATGCTGCCGTTGTGTCCTTGGGCAAGACACTTAACCCTCCTCGCCCCCAGTGTCTGCGTACACTGGTGTGTGAATGCGTGTGTGAATGGGTGAGTGGTTCCTTGTTGTAAAGCGCTTTGGGTGCCTTGAAGGTGGAAAAGATCTATATAAAGATGTGACCATTTACCATTTCACCCCTGGAATTGCCAATCTCTGTTGGCTGTTCACTTGAAAACTACCACAACAGGACATCACAAGGTAGAAAAGAGCATTTTGAGCTTTGAAAATGAAGACAGATTAATCATTTTGATGAGGTAACACCATTACAGTACAACATGGCTTAAAGAGTCAGCTTTGTGTCGTATAGAAACTTTAAAGAATATTAGCACGTTTTGTTCAATAGGGACAATGAAGATGGCAGTCCAGATTTAAACTTGAGTCAAGTTGATTTCCAAACCAACAGAATGTAATTGTACCAATGCAAAGTCTCCAAATTGCCTCACATAACAAAGACCAAATGTCATGAAGTGATTTGAGATTGCCCATCAACTTTATCTTCAACCTAATTCAGACTTGGTAGATTAATTACCAAGAAACATGTTTTGCCTGCACAATTTTGTGGAAAAAAACAAGATTTGTGACTAGATTTGCAGATCATGTTTTAAAAATTAGGATTCAATTCAGTGAGAGATTTAAATATGGATTATTAAACTAATTAAAGTGCCACATTCATTTCAGAGCATGTTTGCGGAGGTCTTAACTAAATAACTGAGTTATTATTTTGTGCGTTCTTAGTATTTTCCTGGTATTAATATGCCAACAGGGGGCAAATTGCATACCCTAGTTTCCATGCCATTTCCATCCTATCACCATTTTATTACTGTACAAGCAGAGAAATGATGATTGGCGTGAGAAATGGCCAGTATAGAATGCACAGTACCCAGTCGGGCTGCAAGAATAATCACAATCAAATCAAAATTGCAATTTGAATGGATACAATAGGCAAATCGCAATAGCTGCAATTTTTTTTAAGTTCCATAAATTCCTCCAGAAACAAGATACCTGGTCTTATTCGGCATAAAAACTAACCCTTTAGTTTAGTTCTGTACAAACATGTTCTGAAATGTGATTCTTATTGTATTAGTTGTCAGTTCACATTTGTCTTTTTGTCAGTTTTTCTAGGTGCGTTTACCATGTGAGTTTTGAACAGAATTTTATTACTGAAACATAAATCACAAAATCTAAATGCAGTGCTTGTCGCCAACTCCCCAATTTTGTGAAATCTTTCAGTTTTAGTATCCAGAAGGTAAAAGTCCACTGACCTGTATGGAGGTGATGGCGTCTTCGTGAGCGTTGACAGACTGACAGTTCTCAAATGAGTCCCAGCTCCAGGCCTGGACTTTACCCGCATCTGAGTTGACAAGAGTTTGGGGTTAAACAGAGCCGACAGTCTCCTGGAGCTCATTACAGCTGACCACAACACCTGAGACTGACTCAACAAAAGTCAGCTCTGTGAGAAGAGCTGATGGACCTGTTCTACTAGATGTGGGAGATTAGTGCTGTATTCGACTAAAGTCATTCTTGCTTAACTAAAGACATGTCCTGCAGATTGATTAGTTGTGACTAACAAGGGGATGTGGCAAAATCTGTCATAAAACTGCACTGGAGTTTACGCAAAAACAACTATTGATGCAGAAAAGATTAAACACACTCCCTAATTGTCAGATAATCCACTCCCTACTTTCTCCCTTCTGATTTTATTTATTTATTTGACAGGGACACAATAAATGTATTGCAGAGACCAGATTTTTCTACAAGCATCATTTTCATCTGCAGTTCTTGGGCAAAGAGGTATGTATAATTCTTTATATAATTTTATCTCAAAAAAGTAGTCAACTAAACAGAAATTTTGGTCAACTAAGACACCATCGACCGATTAATAAACTACAGCTTCAGCTACTACAACCCTATGGGAGATACACTATATTGCCATAGGTTTTCGCTCACCTGCCTTGACTCACATATGAAATTAAGTGACATCCCATTCTTAATTCATGGAGTTTAATTTGACCACTCTTCCAGAAGCACATTTGTGATTTGAGATCACACACTGATGTTGGACAAGAAGGCCTGGCCCTCAGTCTCCGCTCTAATTCATCCCAAAAGTGTTCTGTTGGTTGGGTTGTTGGGTTGGCAGCACGGTAGCAGAGTGGTTAGCGCTCTTGCTTCACAGCAAGAAGGTTCCGGGTTCGATCCCCGGGTCGCCCAGACCTTTCCGTGTGTGTTCTGTGTGGAGTTTGCATGCATGGTCTGGCTTCGATCCCTGGGTAGCCTGGGCCTTTCTGTGTGGAGTTTGCATGTTCTCCCTGTGTCTGGGTGGGTTTCCTCCGGGCACTCCGGTTTCCCCCACCAACCCAAAACATGCACCATAGGTACTCCAGCTTAGGTCCTGACCAAACCGAAGCAAGAAGATCATGGAGATGGTCCCCGGGCGCCCTAATGTGTGTGCTGCCCACTGCTCCTAATATATGTATATATATATATATATAGGATGGGTTAAAATGCAGAGAAGAATTTCTCCAGTGTGAGATCAATAAAGTTCACTTCTTCTTCTTCTTCTTAGAACTCTGTGCAGACCAGTCAAGTTCATCCACACCAAACTCTCTCATCCATGTCTTTATGGACCTTGCTTTGTGCACTGGTGCACAGTCATGTTGAAGAGGAAGGGGCCATCTCCAAACTGTTCCCACAAAGTTGGGAGCATGGAATTGTCCAAAATCTCTTGGTCTGCTGAAGCATTCAGAGTTCCTTTCACTGGAACTAAGGGGCCAAGTCCAGCTCCCGAAATACAACCCCACACCGTAATCCCCCCTCCACCAAACTTTACACTTGGCACAATGCAGTCAGACAAGTACCGTTCTCCTGGAAACCGACAAACCCAGACTCGTCCATCAGATTGCCAGATGGAGAAGTGCAATTTGTCACTCCAGAGAAGGTGTCTCCACTACTCAGGAGTCCAGTGGTGTCGTGCTTTACACCACTGCACCCAACGCTTTGCATTGCACTTGGTGATGTTTGGCTTGGCTGCAGCTGCTCGGCCATGGAAACCCATTCCATGAAGCTCTCTACGCACTATTCTTGAGCTAATCTGAATGCCACATGAAGTTTGGAGGTCTGTAGAGATGACTGTGCACTATGAGCTTGAACATCTGTTGACCCCGTCCCGTCAGTTTACGTGGCCTACCACTTTGTAGCAGAGTTGCTGTTGTTCCCAATCATTTCCACTTTGCTATAATCCCACTGACAGTTGACTGTGGGATATTTAGGAGCAAGGAAATTTCCTGACTGGATTTGTTGCACAGGCGGCGTCCTATCACAGTACCATGCTGGAATTCACTGAGCACCTGAGAGCGGCTCATTCTTTCACAAAGTTTGTAGAAACAGTTTGCAGGTCTAGGTGCCTGATTTTATACACCTGTGGCCATGGAAGTGACTGGAACAACTAATTTTGATTATTTGGATGAGTGAATACTTTTGGCAATATATTGTATATTTAACATGTTATAATATTATAGGGTTGGGTGATATGGCAAAGATATAGGTTTCATCAATCTATACATCAATACAGATTTCAATTTGAATGTAGCAAATAAAAGGCTTTCAGTACTGATTTCAGGATGACAAACTAGACAGGCTTTTAATCAGTGTCATTTAACACCCAAATAGTCCAATTTAATCCTCCAGTGAATTCTACTCTAAACCACACACTTTTACTAGCAGAGAATTGGCTGCAGACCTCTAACTGCTCAGCCCAATTATACTGCAATGGTTGTTTTGGTGTCTATAATAAAAAAAAGTAATAGAACTGCAGCAAAGAGCTTATCAAAAATAATAAAACAAATGTGCACAGTGGGTATTGATGCTTTGCAGCTGATCAGAAATATTCTCTGTGACTCTGGGGATGTGACACTGCTCTGTCTGAAATAGAATTTACCGGTAGTCTGATCTTTGTTTTAACACAATCTGACCAGAAAGAACTGTTTTCGCTGAAACTACAACAGGTGATCTGATTTGTGCTGTTAAACAAGTCCCAAATGTGTTATTAAAATTCATTTTGTATTTGTGTGCATTGTGTCACCATGACAACATTCCACCACAGACATACAGGCAGAAAACCTCCACTGTCATGTAGATATTGATATTTTGCAGTGGCATGAGATCTGACCATGAAAAAAAAAAAACTAGGGTCATTTACTCAATGGATTTTTAAAAACTACTGTTTTGGGAAAGAGCAGAAAAAGATTTAGATTACTCAGATCAGATGTTTTACATTTTAGTTATCTGATAACTTAAAGGGATATGCCACCCCCAGGTCAAATTTGGTCATCTCCCCACAGTCCAGAGACTAAAATAAGTGGTGGAAAGCGTTTTCCTGCTCACCCAGCCATTGTCCGAGTCTGTCGCCACTGACCGCCGCGGTATCTGCAGCTCCTCCGCCTTAGACTGGAGTCTAACGTCGCCAGAGAAAGATTTCGGCCAAAAGGAATAAATTTGCTCTATGCGTTTCCCAATTACTTTCTGTGTAGTGCGCATTCATATCGAGTGCAAATAAATGTGCAAATCAACACGGAGAGCTTGCCTTGGTCATTTTGGGTGGGAACTATTTTCCAGTGCGGAAGAATAAAGCCGTATCACGCACCACGCTGTGCAACAGGGGAACTCCCTTCCTGGTGCGTAACAGGGATTCCCCTGGCAGCGTGCTGCGTATCGAGCAAATTTATTCCTTTTGGCCGAAATCTTTCTCTGGCGACGTTAGACTCCAGTCTAAGGCGGAGGAGCTGCAGATACCGCGGCGGTCAGTGGCGACAGACTCGGACAATGGCTGGGTGAGCAGGAAAACGCTTTCCACCACTTATTTTAGTCTCTGGACTGTGGGGAGATGCCCAAATTTGACCTGGGGGTGGCATATCCCTTTAAGAAATCAGATAATGAATTTCAAATAAAGGTATAAATCATATATTATATATAATTTATGGTGAATTGCATAGATAATGTAGGTTTGTGGGCTGAGCAATGCGTAGAATCTACAGCCAACCATAAAGAAGTGACTGCTAAAATACTCAAACATGCATGGATGACATCTAAAACCTCTTAAGAGGAGAAGAAAATTAAACTTAAGTAGCTAAAATGCTGCTATCTGCACAAGATGTATGCTGTACTCACCTATTGACATTTTTATCTCAAATTATCTTAAATCTTATTAAATTATCTTAAATTTGACTCCTTGTATTTTTCAGTGTTGAACATCATATATAATAGTTCCTAAGTCCAACTGGGAGCTACTTGGAGGGGAGTGAATATATAAGGTCTATATATAAGCTATAAGGTCCTTACAAGCTGAGACCCCTGGTACTATTTTAGTTACATAAAATACATTTTACATTAGTTTCATGCATTACCTAATCACTGCCATCATTATGAGCTGAATACCATCAATAAACAGGAAGTATAGGCTGATGCAACAGTTTTTATAGGCCTGGATGATTAACTGTTATAACACTGCTATATTTTTATATTAATTTAACAACTATGTGAAGAGTATGCGTGAAAAGTCCCTCAGTCGTCCAGGTAGAATCCATGAACAGGAGAAGTTCAATTTGTCAACTGGACAAAGTTAGTTTGGTTGAAAACGTTTCGCCGCTCATCCCAGTATTCTTATTAGAGCTGACGAAGCCTCTCGGATGAGCGGCGAAACGTTTTCAACCAAACAAACTTTGTCCAGTTGACAAATTGAACTTCTCCTGTTATTATGTGAAGAGTATTTGAGGTATGACCTTATATTTGAATAGTGTTTATGGTCCAAGCCCTGATATCCAATATGCAAATCAATATGTACATGCATGTAAAACACAACTAATTACAGTATTATAGACAAATACATGAACATATTTGAATGTTAATGAACTATTGTTTATTTGAGTTTGCAGTGGTGCATTTTCACGTATATGCTTTTTTATTGTACCTGCAGGAAATATAGGTTAGAGTTAAGGTGAAAAACGTACCCGATCCAGTAACGATGTAGCCATCTCCCTCCGGCACAAAGCAGAGGGCAGTCACGGCATTAAACGTGTAAATAGACTTAACACACTGGCCTGCAGGCACAAGAAGAAAAAGATTTTATTTGCAGGTCACGAACAGCAGGTAGCACAGGTAAACAGGTTACAACCTAAAATAGAGACATAATTATTATTCATGTGTTGTATACAGCCTTGAGGCACTGTCTACCTAAGGAGATAAATGTACAATATTAATATGGGTGAAGTTACTCATACCCGGACTAAGAGCCCAGATCTTCACATTAAACCACATCACATGATTCAAGGCCTGTTCCTCATTCTACTTGCCTGGAAAAATCCAGACTCATCACTGTACAAGATCTGTACAACAAATACAGAGAGATATCCTTCTGGATCTCCAGGCAATCATTCTACACTAAAAAAATAAAAATTTTATATATATAATATATATATATATATATATAATATATATATATTATATATATATATATAATATATATATATTATATATATATATATATATATATATATATATATATACAGTGGTACCTCACCTTACGAATGACCCAACAAACGAAAATTTCAAGTTACGAAACGCCTTCACATCAAATTTTGGTCTCTAGATACGAATGAAATTTCAAGTTACGAAACGCGAAATCTCCAATCCAATCCAACTTTATTTATAAAGCACTTTAAAAACAACAAATCTCAAAAATTCAATTAATGCGCGCTCAGATGCACGCCCCGAAACGAGGGGAGACACAACAACACATCATCAGTGTGGTAAAACTCACCTGTCTCACAACGGTCTAAACCCAGCTCACGTTCCCTTAGTGCAGTGGTTCCCAACCTTTTTTGGCCTGCGACCCCATTTTGACATCCCACATTTCTGGCGACCCCAGACGATTTCACAAGAAAAACAGAACTATGAAAAAAAAGTCTCTTTACTCACATTTAATGAGATCGCTGAGCCTGCACACTTCGCTGCAGCCTTTCAAAGTCAGGTGCTGTGGTAGACAGTGCGCATCTCATCTCTGACGTAACATTCAATCGGGAACGGTACTTTGATTTAATACAGACAAGAGCACTAAATCCAGCTTCGCAAAGGTAAGTACTTCCAAAAGGAACCAACAATTTTAAAGCACACAGTGAGATTTCGGGGTACTCCTCTCCGAGTCCAAACCAGAATTCCTCCACAGGCACGCGTGAATGTAAGTTCTGATGCAATTTGTCATGAGAAATGTCAATCAGTACATTACCACACAGCAGACATTTCGGTCGTTCTTCGTTTCTTTCTATGACGCTTGTAAATCCATACTGAAGGAAACGTTCGTTATATTTCCTCTGTCTTTTTGGTACTTGTTCATCGGATGATGAACAGGCATCATCGGATGGTGAAGATGCCGTCTTATTTACGGTGCCAGGCGGGCGAAAAAATTGTTCTCGTCTGTCATTAGCCGTGTTCCAATTCAGCGAGTGTACAGTTTGGAGCGTGGTCCCAGCATGCACCGCGCATGCACCAGCGCGGTGCATGCTGGGATCGAAGAAATAGCGCGCGGTGCATGCTGGGACCACGCTCCAAACTGTACACTCGCTGCTGTCGCAAACGCCCATGCGCACTGCGGACTGCACTCAGGGCTGAGCAAGAATGCACAGTCTTGCCTCCTCCTCGGGGCCGAGCACGCGCGGGCCGAGCACGGGGTGATTTATTCCTGCTCCGGTCCTGGTTTAGACCTGGTTTAGTTCTGGTCTAGACCTGGAAGTCACATAGAACCAGCGCCCGACCCGAGCGAGACCCCGCGGTCTTGCCCGCTGTTATCCATTCCTGCTCTCATCCGCCCCGCACCGCAAGGTGCGCGGAGACAGGAGCAATGCGCTCCTCCCGCGGCACTGCCATGTTATAATAATAACAGGTCCAATCCAGGTTTAGTTCTGGCCAGACCTGGTTTATTCCACGTTCTTTTAGTCCTGGTCTAGTCTCTTAGCCCGCCAGGACGCAGAATACAACGTTACACTATTAAAAAAAAAAAAGTTACACTATAAAAAAAAACCTTGGAACGGATCAGGCTTTTTCCATTGAAATAGCTACTCAACTTATGAATTTTTCACATTACGAAACCACTTCTGGAACAAATTAATTTCGTAAGGTGAGGTACCACTGTATATATTTTTTTATGCAGTGTGTGTAAACTGAAAGTGAAATTGAAATGTTGAACTACTAATTTCACAAAAGCATAGATGACATATATTTAAGATTTTACTAATAATCTTGCCTAGTCTTTTCTATTGCAAAAGGAGAAATTCAATTTGTCAACTGGACAAAAGTTTATTTGGTTGAATACGTTTTGTCAGCTCATCCAAGCGGCTTCTTCATTTCTGGTCAGATGCTGGTAGACCCTGCTTTAGACCTGGTTTAGACCTGGTTTAGACCTGGTTTAGACCTAGTTTAGACCTAGTTTAGACCTAGTTTAGACCTAGTTTAGACCTGGTTTAGACCTAGTTTAGACCTGGTTAAGACCTGGTTTAGACCTGGTTTAGACCTGGTTTAGACCTGGTTTAGTCCTGGTTTAGTCCTGGTTTAGTCCTGGTTTAGTCCTGGTTTAGTCCTGGTCCTGTCTGCTCAGATAAGTCCTGGTTTAGACCTGGTTTACACCTGGTTTAGACCTAGTTTAGACCTGGACGTGTCTGCTCAGATAAGTCCTGGTTTAGATCTGGTTTAGACCTGGTTTAGACCTGGTTAAGACCTGGTTAAGACCTGGTTAAGACCTGGTTAAGACCTGGTCCTGTCTGCTCAGATAAGTCCTGGTTTAGATCTGGTTTAGACCTAGTTTAGACCTGGTCAAGACCTGGTCAAGACCTGGTTTAGACCTGGTTAAGACTTGGTTAAGACCTGGTTTAGTCCTGGTTTAGTCCTGGTTTAGTCCTGGTCCTGTCTGCTCAGATAGGTCCTGGTTTACACCTGGTTTACACCTAGTTTACACCTGGTTTAGACCTGGTTTAGACCTGGTTAAGACCTGGTTAAGACCTGGTTTTGACCTCATTCAGACCTCATTCAGACCTCATTCAGACCTCATTCAGACCTCATTCAGACCTCATTCAGACCTAGTTTAGAGCTAGTTTAGACCTAGTTTAGACCTGGTTAAGACCTGGTTAAGACCTGGTTAAGACCTGGTTAAGACCTGGTTTAGTCCTGGTTTAGTCCTGGTTTAGTCCTAGTTTAGTCCTGGTTTAGTCCTGGTTTAGTCCTGGTTTAGTCCTGGTTTAGTCCTGGTTTAGACCTGGTCGTGTCTGCTCAAATAAGTCCTGGTTTAGATCTGGTTTAGACCTGGTTAAGACCTGGTTAAGACCTGGTCCTGTCTGCTCAGATAAGTCCTGGTTTAGATCTGGTTTAGACCTGGTTAAGACCTGGTTAAGACCTGGTTAAGACCTGGTTAAGACCTGGTCCTGTCTGCTCAGATAAGTCCTGGTTTAGATCTGGTTTAGACCTGGTCAAGACCTGGTCAAGACCTGGTCAAGACCTGGTTTATACCTGGTTTATACCTGGTTAAGACCTGGTTTAGTCCTGGTTAAACCTGGTCCTGTCTGCTCAGATAAGTCCTGGTTTAGACCTGGTTTAGACCTGGTTTAGACCTCGTTCAGACCTCGTTCAGACCTCGTTCAGACCTCGTTCAGACCTCGTTCAGACCTCGTTCAGACCTCGTTCAGACCTCGTTCAGACCTCGTTCAGACCTCGTTCAGACCTCGTTCAGACCTCGTTCAGACCTCGTTCAGACCTCATTCAGACCTCATTCAGACCTCATTCAGACCTCATTCAGACCTCATTCAGACCTGGTTTAGACCTCGTTAAGACCTGGTTTAGACCTGGTTTAGGCCTGGTTTAGACCTGGTTTAGACCTGGTTTAGACCTCGTTCAGACCTCATTCAGACCTCATTCAGACCTGGTTTAGACCTCGTTCAGACCTGGTGTAGACTTGCCTATATCTGCCTGAAGGGAGGAGCTGACTACAATGAAATTACTTTGAAACTACCACACCTACTAGTCTTCACGCATCTTTTCTAGTTATGTCATTTTGATTAAATGTATAATTTTACTTTCTGGTTTGACACGGTTGTCAGATGTACATGTTTCCAAGCAGCAGTCCAAATTGGCCAATATTTATGAATAGGCTGATAAAAATAAAATAAAATAAAGGTTGAAATGGACAGAAAATGTGTTCCTTGTGCATAAATTGTCCCTGGATTTTGGTGCTGTTGACATAAATGTATTCAGTTTTAGAATTCACTGCTACTTCCTGCGTTTTTGTACTTTTCTTTTCAACTCTTTTCCCACAAACTGCCACTTAACTGATGTAAAACTGAGTAATAACAAGCAAAACATGGAAATCTGTCACAGCCACTTCAAAGTAAATAGTAGGCTATGTTTTTAGATGTATAATATATGAGTGTACTTACCAACACTGAGCGCCCAGATCTTCACATTACAGTCTGCAGAGCCACTTAAAATAAATCTCTCTTTGTCAGACAGAGACAGGGACCAAGCTGACAGAAGGAAAACAGAAAAAAACAAGTTAAACAACAAGAGCATGAGACACAACATATTGACACCACAGTGATTATGCAAAAGACACGCTGTGAAGAACACCCGGGCTAAAAGCGTACCTCACGGCAATTCAATTCACTGGGAAAGGGTGAAATTTCGTTACCAATTTAGATTCAGTTTAAGTGTGGTGCACTGTGTCGTTTTTCTGGTGCAGGGTACGGCATCTGTTCGTCTCCACGGAGATATTATATGTAATTCCTCAGTCATCCAAGATTCAAGATTGTTTATTTTTCATATGCAGGATCAACACAAGGTCAACAATGCAATGAAATGCTTAGGATCAGAGGAACCGTTGACTTGCTAAGATAGTCCAGAAGTACTAATAGCATGCAATAATAGTACATGGTAAAAAAGTGTTGCAAAAAGTGCAGGGGAAAAGGTAAACAATATAAATAAAAAAAATGTAATAAAATATAATAAAATACAAAGGTACAGGTAGGATTAAATAAGGTGTAAGTAGAGTATTTCACAGATGGGACATAATACAGTATAAGTATTGCACGTGGGTTATTGCACAGGTAACAGTAGCATTTACAGTGAGATAGTGACATACATGATACATTCATATAGAGCAGCAGCAGTAAACATATTATGCATAACAAAAAGTAGTTTAGTGCAGTATTATTGAGAGTTCAGTATTATTTAGAGTATTATCCAGAGTTCAGTAGTCTGACAGCTTGGGGGTAATAGCTGTCTTTGAGTCTCCAGGTAGAGTCCATAGCATTTATTTTCTTTAAATACGTTCCACAGTATAGCATTGAACTTATGTATATTGTATTTGTATAATGACAGGTATTATTATTATTGCTAAAAACATCTTTCTGTGAGCCGAGTCCATGAACATGTTAATGACATCCAAAAAACAATCT
This sequence comes from Paratrypauchen microcephalus, assembly GCA_036785185.1. Classification (NCBI taxonomy): domain Eukaryota; kingdom Metazoa; phylum Chordata; class Actinopteri; order Gobiiformes; family Gobiidae; genus Paratrypauchen; species Paratrypauchen microcephalus. The sequence continues at coordinate 3,473,104 of JAVJIX010000002.1, read as the reverse complement.
TACACACTGATGTCCATGCTGCTTTCAGCACTCTTGCACTTTACAAAATGCACCTTTACTTATTGTTGCACCTTACATATTGCACATTTCATTCTACCTCAAACACTCTGCCCTTGCCTTACATAGCCTTCCGCCTCAGTTCAGTTTCATCAAATATTGTCTGTATATTGTCATCAATACCTCCCGTAATGTAAACCAAACAAAAAGACGCCTCATGTGAAACTGTTCTACTGTATTATGTCGTATGTGTTTGTGACTATTATTATTGATTGTATCTGCATTTTCTATTCTGTTCATGTTCTTCTATTGCTGATGAGAGAGGTGGGATGTTAGTACACCATTGTCGGCTACTTTAAAGTCCATCTTTGTCCTGACAGGGGGAAGATGTTGACCTGTCCATTTCCAATTTCATTTCGTTGTAGAAATACAATGACAAATAAAGCGTTCATTCATTCAGCTTTCCTTCTTCTTGAAGTGTGTATGTTTTATGCCTATTTATTGTTGATGTCTGTATACACTCATGTTTGTCCATGAGTGTAGCTGTGTATTTGTGCGTGTGTGTGCGTGGTTTTAGTTTTTAGTTTTAATTGCACATTTGGTGTCTGGTGAAATGCAATTTCAGTCCTCTGTGTAATGTCTGTTACATAGTGAATTAACAATAAAGTACACTTTGACTTTGAACTTGTCTAAATGCTTGTTTCCATGGAGATGGATATGTTTAATGTTATACAGACGACTGAAATATAAACTAATAAAGTAATACAAGAATCACATGCATTTCAAAACATGAGTGCCTGGATTTTCTTTATAATAATTAATAAATAAGAGTAAAAGTAATTTAGCCTTTGCCCTCTTCTTAAAAATAACGTAAACATAATGTGGCGCACATGCATACAACAGTAGGGGGCAGTGTGCACGTCTCACCCAGTTTTTTGCAGTACTCAGGAGGGGGGGCGCACAGACAGGTGACCCCCCCGGTGTGACCGCCGAGGTTCTTCTGCTCTGTTGCCGTGGGAACATGCCACACCTTTACCGTAGTGTCTCGACTGAAAAAAGAGAAGAAAAGGCCCTATCACGGATCCGCAATAACAACATATTAAATGCAGCTATGAGCCCAATGGGAAGTGATGATATCACCCGTCTGCCTCTCAAACCACAAACAATATACGGCGCCTCTACTGATTTTATCCTGCACCAAGGTTTAGTACAATGCTGTTTGTAAAAAAATGCAATTGAATCAAAATTGTGCTGGATGCAATTAGCCAATCACAAAGGCTGCAGTTTTATAAGTACTATAAACTGTGACTATTAGCAGTCAGTTCATATTTCCGTGTTTTTGTCAGTTCTTTTAACAGAATCCTATGATTAAAACAAATTGCTATCTAATCGCAATGCTTGTCGGAAAAATCTTATTTTTTCCAAATCATTCAGACTCCACGGTAACATCTTCAAAAAGAAATATATACGCCTTTGTCTTTTACTCTATTTTACTTATGAATTCCCATGTTACAGTGTTAAGCTTTTGCTTTTATTTGACTAAATTGGTCTTATTGTTTTGGGACTAGTGAGATCAAATTAAGCAGTTATACAGTTGGTTGGTTTTTTATTGTTCTCTGTCCCTGTGCAGCACTTGGTAACTGTTTTGTGCATAAAATGTGCTATATAATGTATTCAAATTTATACCCATTACCCACAAACTGACTGTCAAACTAATACAGAAACGAGAAACGCATTTGAGCAGGTATCAATACTGAAAAAATGGCATATACAGGGCAAAACTGAACTTTTCCTGAAAAGTTTTGATATTTATTAGAACAAGTATTAGAGCGTGAGGTTGACAGGCGGATCAGTGCAGCGTTGGCAGTGATGCGGTCGCTGTACCGAACCGTTGTGGTGAAGAGGGAGCTGAGCCAAAAGACAAAGCTCTTAATTTACTGTCAATCTACGTTTCTCCCCTCACCTATGGTCATGAGCTTTGGGTAATGACCGAAAGGACAAGATCGCGGATACAAGCGGCCGAAATGAGTTTCCTCCGCAGAGTGGCTGGGTGCTCTCTTAGAGATAGGGTGAGGAGCTCAGTCACACGGGAGGAGCTCGGAATAGAGCTGCTGCTTCTCCGTGTCGAGAGGAGCAGCTGAGGTGGCTCGGGCATCTATTTCGGATGCCTCCTGGACGCCTCCCTCAGGAGGTCTTTCAGGCATGTCCCACCGGGAGGAGGCCCCGGGGAAGACCCAGGACACGCTGGAGGGACTATGTCTCCTGGCTGGCCTGGGAACGCCTTGGGGCAAGTATAAGACCATGTGATAATATTAAATAAATTATGCTTATTATGTGTTGAAAGTTATATTCTATTGCTTAAAAAGGGGTGTTTGAATCATAATAATAATAATAATAAGTAATACATATCAATCCATTTCCTTAGTTTCAAAATGAATAGAATTTTTAGTACGGTTACAACACTACTTGATCCAAATTTATTACATGTACTGTGGGCTGTTCTAGTGAGGCTTTCAGACTTTAATTACTATATTATTTTCCACTTATTAAATTATGTCTATGAATAGAATCATTTTTGACAGCAAGAATAGGCACACTCAAAGATATGAGTCAAGCGTGAAAGAGGTTTTGGCTGCTGATTTTTCTGCAATTCACCAAAAGTCTGTTTCTGCTGTGTGAGTTTACTGAACTGTTAAGTGATGACGTTATAACTCCACACACTCTGTACACCTCGGTACAATACAATTCCAGCCACGTTCACTAAAATGCTAATCTGATTTTAACCTGCTCCATGATTTTGAGCTATAGCTGATTTTTTTTACAGTTACAAAATTAGTTCTATAAATAAACATAATTACGTTAGGGTTGAATGATTTGGGGAAAACTGCCAGTTGTGAGTTTTCTGATAAGCACTGCAATTGTGGTTAGATTTGCTATTCATTTTTTAATAGTAGGCGTCTATTCAAAGTGCACATTATTAAACATACAGGAGCGCATTAAAGGGAAGACTGAAATCCGAGCTAAGCAAATTGAAGAATCACATGCATTTCAGAACATGTAGAAGTCGAAACTAAAGGGATAACAGGTTTTAAACATAAGACAGGATACGTAGTTGTTAGGGAAATTATGTAACTTTGATCATTATAGACTATGCAATGCAACCATAAATACTGCAATTTGATCTCGACAGATCATTCGTAGATATTATTTATCCTGCCCCTTGAACCACTACTTGTCAAAAGTTTGGACACACTTTTCATTTATGCTTCTTCATTTTATCCATAATTATATTTTATTCCATTGCAGATTCTCACTAAATGCATCAAAAATATGAATAAGCACATACTTCATGCAGTAAACAAAACAAAACAAAAAACTCAGAATAACACCAAATTTGCCCTAGATTTTAGATATTTATGAAAGCCACCCTTTGCTTTGAACTTTGGTTTGCACTCTTGACCCTGACATGGCACAGATGTGAAGTGAAAACCATTTCAGAAGACTTCATCATGAAGCTCACTCTGAGAAGGGTCTGCAGAGCAAAGAAGAGGCAACTTTGAGGATTTGAATATAAAATAATTAGATCAATTATTTTACTTTTTTTCTTTGATACATACAGTGCAGTGAGGTCGACAAGTATTTGAACCCCCTGTGATTTTGCAAGTTCTCCCACTTAGAAATTATGGAGGGCTAAAATTTTCATCCTAGGCGCATGTCCACTGTGATTTTGATAGCCAGATTACTTACCAAAACTAAAACTAGCGTTGAAATAGAATGAAATACGTACTCATTTGAGAACCAGTTCAAGTTTCACTGATACTAGGTGGGAAGCTTTTGCAGTCCCTGGGAATGATACTAGAAAGTCTCCAGACCTAAATCCAAAAGAAAATCTTTGGAGGGTACTGAAACTCCGTGTTGCTCAGCGACAGCCCCAAAACCTGACAGATCTAGAGAAGATCTGCATGAAGGAGTGGGCCAAAATCCCTGCTGCCGTCTGTGAAAACCTGGTGAAGAACTACAAGAACCATTTGACCTTGTAAACAAAGGCTTCTGTACCAAATATTAAAATAGACTCAAGGGTTGAAATACTTATTGCCCCAGTAATTTACAAAAAATATTGTTAAAAAAAAAATCATACACCATCATTTTCAATTTTTTTTTTAATTCCGTCTCTCACAGTGGACCTGCACCTAGGATGAAAATTTCAGCCCCTCCTTAATTTCTAAGTGGGAGAACTTGCAAAATCACAAGGGGTTCATATACTTGTCGACCTCACTATAATTCCATATATCTTACATCATATATCTGATGTCTTCTGTGTGTGTATAAAATACAGAAAGTGGTTAACTTAAAGAAAAAAAATGTGGTGTGTTCAAACTTTTGATTGGTAATTACGTTTTAAATTCATCAGGAGGTTCAGACAGAGCCTCCAAATTTCCAATATTTCTGTTGACAGCGATGTCACATTTAACAGCCCAATGGAGCTTGGGCCCGTTCAGGCCCAAAGTAAACAAACAACTCCACAAACGAGTGAGTTAAAAGGAGTTTAACCCAAACCACCAGAGAGCACAGGGCTGCGATTCAACCCTAAACAAACATGACTGTCTGAGAGCAGAGGGGCACATCGAGTGAGAAATCAGGAGAAATATTCACTTTGCACATCCATTATGCAAATGAGCCACTTCAGCTTTACCTTCCAGAAATTACGAGGTTGTCAACGGCAACCACACAGGTGATGATGTCGTTGTGTCCGTCCAACAGCCTCAAGCGAAACTTTGCCTTTTCCCACGATGCTTTGAGGGATAGAAATTCAACTTCTGTAAAAGGAAACGATTTGTTCAATTAGCAGTGTTGACTCATCAGCGCTCAGGCTTGTTAATCTACACAGTTTTTCAATATGGATTAGTCTGGTACGGTGGAGAAAGCAGCCAATTAAACTGCAGGAAGGCAAAACACAGGTCGGTCTGTAGGGAGGCAAATAGTGGCTGTTAGTTTGAATGCTGGAAGCAACTAAGCTTGTCAAGTCTCCTTAGGGCGTACATGAATAATCTGATTTTAGATGCTAATAGCAAATTAAGGCATTCGATGAGACCGAGACGGCATTGTAGTTTCAACTTTCTGCAACAGTGTTAGCATCAAGTCTTTTGCATGAACAAATCTTGAAATAGAGTAGTCATAAATATTGATAGCCAGATTACTGATCAAAACTAAAACTAGTGCTGAAACAGAATGAAATATATACTCATTTGTACTAGTTTCAAATCTTAAAGAAAAATGATTGGCCATCTTGAAGAGTGATACATTTTTACATATACAGCTCTGAAAAAATATATATATATATATATACCGGTATATATATATTATCAGTTTGTGTTTGGGCAAAGGGAACATTTTTGTTTGGGTCTATAAACTACTGACAACATTTCCCCCAAATTCCAAATAAAAATATTATCGTTTAGAGCATTTATTTGCAGAAAATGACAAATGGTCAAAATAACAAAAAAGATACATGTTTTCAGACCTCAAACAATGCAAAGAAACAAGATCAAATTCCTTTTAAAATAACACAATACTAATGTTTACACTTAAGAAGAGTTCAGAAATCAATATTTGGTGCAATAACCCTTAATCACAGCTTTTCTTGGCATGCTCTCCACAAGTCTTTCACATTGTTCTTGGGTGACTTTATTCCACTCCTGGTACAATAACTGAAGTAGCTCAGCTTTGTGTTTGTGTTGGAATTCAACAGACGCTGGAATGGAATGGCTGTAATACATGTAGAGATGCTGATTTCAGAAAAAAAATGCAGTGCTCTTATTTTTTTCCAGAACTGTATATATATATATATATATAAACACCTAAAAATTTGAGAACCAGTTCAAGTTTCACTGATACTAGGTGGGAAGCTTTTGCAGACCCTGGGAATGATATTAGAAAGTCCACGGAGCAGATAAAGGGCCTTACAAAATACTGTAAGTGAAAGAAACACTTTTTAGTTGTTAGAAATGTATCTATGTAATGTATCAAGAATTGCTATCATTTTGTCTATCCTCAAAAGCTAAAAATAAAAGTTATAGTAAAGTCTGCTCTAGCTTCTTGGTCCAGTACCTTCAGAGTGAAAATAGCTTGCAGATGGCTATCAAAATGGCCAATGAATGAGCAAATACACCAATTTACCCCCTATAATAAAGGTTTGTTTGTTTCAAGATAAAATAAAAATGTGTCTTACTCAGGCAAACATGAACTGCCCCCTCGAGACAGTCATACACAATAAAAGTAATAAAATAAAATCAGATGTTCAAAATAAAACAGTGGTACTTGGTGCGATTTAGGACAGTTGTATTATTATGCAAACACTAAATTAAATACTTAACAGTAACAATTTATTGAAGTTGTCATTTTTTTGTGAATTTAGCAACTTGGCCTTCTTCAACTTGGGAATTACTCACCTTCCCGATTTGTTTGCTGGGTTAGGTTTGGCTCTGCACTGCTCGCCATGTCCACATCCCCTCCGCCTGCCCCCTCCTGTTGTCTGCTGGCTCCCTCTGCCCCTCTCGTTTCTGCCCCTCTCGTTTCTGCCCCTCTCGTTTCTGCCCCTCTCGTTTCTGCCCCTCTCGTTTCTGCCCCTCTCGTTTCTGCCCCTCTCCCTTCTTTCTGCTTGGCCCCTGAAGCTGGACTTTTTTCTGTTTTGGGCTGTTCCCTCAGAATCTTGGAAGCAGGAGGCATTTGTGATGGAACGGCCTCGGGGGTATCGTCCCTGTAAAGACAGACAAAAGTTCAATGATGGATTTCAAAATAAAAGCACCTATAGGACCACTCCATCTTGACTCGGCAATATAATCCTCAGGCTCAATATAAACAAGAACCTCAAAAGTAAACACTTTGATAAACTTCCTACTTTCTTCCTACATTATGCACTTTCAAATTGTTTATAAATTTATAAGGAAAAATATAGGTTTGAATAGAGTGAAGCAGATGTGGATAATATAGATTAAACTGATACTTTGCAGGTGATGTCCTCAACATTCCGTGGGGGTGTGAGGCCAACTGTAGACACTGCTCTGTCTGAAGCTCTATTTAAACACAATCTGACCATAAAAAACTGATTTAGCACGAACTATAACAGGTGACATGATTTGTGCTGTTAAACACAGAAAATTAGTCACAAGCTAGCTAGAATTAGCCAACCAGTTTTTCAGTTTGTGACTCTCACCATTTTTGTTTGAAAATCAAACATGACCATGGATGCTTGTTTAGTCACTAGCTTGTCTGTCTAATCCATTTTGTATTTTTCTTAGGTTTTCAGACCAAATCTAATCTAAAAACCTTTTTTGGCAGTGTTTCTTAATGTTTGCATTGTGTCTCCATGGCAACTAATCACCATTCCACCACAGACACAGCTCCTCCAAATCCGAGGCCACGGTTCTTGAGTGGAAAAACCGTGGCCGTTTCCCAATTCACCGACGGCACGCTTGTTAGCGTCCTTGGAACGGGATATGCGTCATATCCGGCGCGACAAGGGCCGTTCCATTCGTTTTTTTCCCCCCTACACCGTCAAGACGAGCTCTGAACGGCGCCGTCGTTTCCATGGAAATCGGGGCGTGGACCAAGTGTGCAAACATGCACGCTCCGCACACTTAAAAGCCCCAGCATGCACAGCGCGGGACTACAAAGACCGACTCGCCAGCGACATCCACAAGTGAGAGTTGCGACGTCACTATAAAATATACGTACTGGTTCACCTCACCTACAACTATGCTACATGAAACTCTTCATAAACTACACTAAACGTGTGTGACGGTAGCCGTAACGGTATAGATCACGGCACCTGTATTACCGTTCACATGCTTTTCCCCTTACACTTCTATATTTCCTCTGCTGTTGTAATGCTGGATATTCTACAGTGTCGCCATGTCCAGCGTTTACTCTAAGCTGCGCACTGTTCGCACATTCTCAGCGCACAAGAAAACTTGTGCAGCGCCCTGTAAACCAGGGACGAAAGAGCTTTTTATTCAGCCGCGGGGTCATTTTTTTATATCTGCAAAGTGCGAGCCGCGCGGGGGGTCATTTCGGATGTGGAGTTAGTGTGTTTGCTCAGACACATTAAAAATTAGGGGGAACATTGGCCATGTCCCAATTCCAAGTATTACTAGTCGCAATAGTATAATATGTTTGTCTTTAGGGAACAAGGAGCAGACCACCTGGCTCATTGAGCTGAGGCGGGACCTGTTCAATTTCGCAGGCGGCCATGTGAGAAACGTAGTGCACTAAGGACAGAGCGAGTATGCGCCGGCCGTTTCCCAATTCAGTGACGGCACGCTTGTGAGTGTGCCGTCGGTCTGTCGTCGAGACGGCGCATACTCGCTCTGTCCTTAGTGCACTACGTTTCTCACATGGCCGCCTGCGAAATTGAACAGGTCCCGCCTCAGCTCAATGAGCTGGGTGGTCTGCTCCTTGTTCCCTAAAGACAAAAATATTATACTATTGCGACTAGTAATACTTGGAATTGGGACATGGCCAATGTTCCCCCTAATTTTTAATGTGTCTGAGCAAACACACTAACTCCACATCCGAAATGAACCCCCCCCCCCCCCCGCGCGGCTCGCACTTTGCAGATATAAAAAAAATGCCCCCGCGGCTGAATAAAAAGCTCTTTCATCCCTGATTTACAGGGCGCTGCACAAGTTTTCTTGTGCGCTGAGAATGTGCGAACAGTGCGCAGCTTAGAGTAAACGCTGGACATGGCGATACTGTATAATATCCAGCATTACAACAGCAAAGGAAATATAGAAGTGTAAGGGGAAAAGCATGTGAACGGTAATACAGGTGCCGTGATCTATGCCGTTACGGCTACTGTCACACATGTTTAGCGTAGTTTATGAAGAGTTTCATGTAGCATAGTTGTAGGTGAGGTGAACCAGTACGTATATTTTATAGTGACGTCGCAACTCTCACTTGTGGATGTCGCTGGCGAGTCGGTCTTTGTAGTCCCGCGCTGTGCATGCTGGGGCTTTTAAGTGTGCGGAGCGTGCATGTTTGCACACTTGGTCCACGCCCCGATTTCTATGGAAACGACGGCGCCGTTCAGAGCTCGTCTTGACGGTGCAGGGGGAAAAAAACGAATGGAACGGCCCTTGTCGCGCCGGATATGACGCATATCCCGTTCCAAGGACGCTAACAAGCGTGCCGTCGGTGAATTGGGAAACGGCCCGTGGCTTGTCCTCTCCGGGTGGGTGGAGAGTCCTTGCCTCAAGTGGAGGAGTTCAAGTATCTCGGGGTCTTGTTCACGAGTGAGGGGAGGATGGAGCGTGAGATTGACAGGCGGATAGGTGCAGCGTCGGCAGTGATGCGGTCGCTGCACCGTTGTGGTGAAGAGGGAGCTGAGCCGAAAGGCAAAGCTCTCGATTTACCATAAATCTACGTTCCTCCCCTCACCTACGGTCATGAGCTCTGGGTAATGACCGAAAGGACAAGATCGCGGATACAAGCGGCCGAAATGAGTTTCCTCCGTTTCCTGGGCGCTCCCTTAGCAAAAGGGTGAGGAGCTCAGTCACATGGGAGGAGCTCGGAGTAGAGCCGCTGCTCCTCCATGTTGAGAGGAGCAGCTGAGGTAGCTCAGGCATCTGTTCCAGAAGCCTCCTGGACATCTCCCTCGGGAGCTGTTCCAGGCATGTCCCATCATCGGTCTCTCAGCTGGCCTGGGAATGCCTTGGGGTGCCCCCGGAGGAGCTGGAAGGAAGGAAGTCTGGGAGTCCCTGCTTAGACTGTTGCCCCCGCGACCCGGCCCCAGATAAGCGGAAAAAAATGGATGGATGGTATCCCAGTAACAATGAGAATATTTTTTGGAAATACTTGATGTATCTTTTTTTTTTATTATTCTTTTTACAGCATTTTTTAGTTTTAATTATAAGCAACATCATCCATCATCAGGACACTGTGATTGCAAAAACAGTGTCCAGATGACAACTGTTCAAACTATATAACATTACTTTGTATATCAGATGTTAAGAATTATTATTAAAATAAAAAAAATATGATATTAAAAATCCTGCTTATCTTCAAAACAACATTCATCACATTATTGATAATTTGAATAAGGCCATCCCTTTGCGTAATAATTATTATAATTAAAAACATAATTAAAAACATATTAAAGAAGATTATTAAAAAAGCTAGAAAATAGTAAACATCTCAAAGATTAAATGTCCCATATTACACCATTTTCTGATCTACTAATATGTTATAATGTTATTTGTTCTTCAAAAACAGACCTGGAGTTGTGTTTTGTTTCTTCCACACAAACCCTGCATATTTAGTCTGAGTTCTTCTCTCAAACAGAAAACACTCTTTTCCACCTTGTGATGTCACGTGGTAATACAGGAAGTGCTCCATTTTGTATTTATACTCGTACACCTTCACTAGAATCATTTGGATATTTTTAAATAATTGCCTGTTTCGACTGCACCAAAGTTAAAAGGTAGATGTTAACTTGAAAATTACCACTACATTAAATCACAGAGGGGGAATAGAACATTTTGAGCTTTGGGGAGGTAGACAGATTGATGAATGATAAAACAATTCAAACATGTGTGAATGAAACAAAACACACCTCGAGGAATGTATTTGAGGTGACAGCGTTCTAAAATGACTAAAAGCTCATAAGAGTCTACAGTACAATCAGCAGGAGCCGTGGTACACTTTAGTAGGACTCAAAACTTTTAAATATCAAACAGGGGTAATAATAAGTAACACTTTTAGTCATAAATCTATGGGAATTGCTTTTTTCCCTTTCTTTTTCTTTGTTAGACTGACAACATTTGACCTGCAGTGTGTTTGGATAGATGTACAAAACCAGATCAAACGGCTCAAAGTGAACGCTGTTGCTTTTGAAGAATTACATCTCTCTCTGTGTGACTGCTCCCCTTGTGATACATCTCTCCCTCTTCCTTACACTTGTCTTTTCATCTTCTCCTCTTTTTGGTCTCCCTCGTTCCCTGGAGTTTGCTGCGGGCCAGAAAGCTGCAGCTGAAGCTCAGCCAATCTGGAACGCAGCTCCGCCTTCCTGGAGATCTGAGGAAGGAGACACCAGATTCACAACCAATCGACTTAATCCTATTTGTTTATTTGCAACCAACGGATTCAGTCGGATTTCATTTAGCAATCTAACCGGAAATGACAGCTGGTTTGTTTGAGATAATTGTGAATAATTAGATATGCACCATAGGAAGAAAATAAATGTCAGGAGTGTTTTTAAAAGTTACATATTTAAATCTATTTCAGTAAATATGCCAGTAGCTCCTTGAACTGGGCAGTAAATTGTCTGCTAGTGTCAAATTATTCAACCTTGATTTTGATACCAAGTAAAAGGCTCAACTCTCAAAGCCAATACTGTTTTCGATATCATGATAGTAAATTATGATTAAAATAAAAGTAGCTTGTTAAATATTTCTATGTAGCCTCAACCTATGAGTTCTTATACGTTCAGGAAATGTAAAATTTTGTCCTGTTGATGTTTTCTTTTATTACCAATAAATTAGTATCTTGTTTCGATGCTAGTTATAGAGTGGAGGGTCTAAGGCGATGTTCTGATACAATAATCCATTTGCTTGTTTTCTACGAATGTTGTTTAATCTGCCTGTCTGTTATTGACCAATGTCTGATGTTTGATCTTCTCACTTTCTGTCGGTTAACTCAATGATCTTGCTAAACCCCAATAGGCGACTGCTGTTGTGATTTTGGGACTTCACAAAAATAAACTGAACTAAATACAACCTCATATTGTCTCCATCATAATATCAAAATAATGTTTTTAAACTGAAACTTTGAATATTCATCTCTAATACAAAAGGATGTGCTATCAATCAAAAAGCTTCTAATATAAACAGTTGTATGAAAAAGTTTGGGCCTTGACAATTGCCATTATTTTCATTTATAAATCATTGTGTGTTTGGGTCCACAACGTCATTTTGATCTATCAAATCATTATCAATATTTAGTAGAGCCTCCTTTTGCCAAAACAACAGCCTCTAGATGCTTCCTATAGCCTCTAATGAGTGTCTGGATCCTGGATGAAGGTATATTGGACCATTCCTTCTTACAAAACATCTCTAGTTCAGTGTGGTTTGATGGTTGCTGAGCATGGACAGCCTGCTTCAAATCATCCCATAGATTTTCAATGATATTCAAGTCTGGGGACTGGGATGGCCATTCCAGAACATTGTGCTTGTTCCTCTGCATGAATGCCTGAGTAGATTTGAGCAGTGTTTTGGATCGCTGTCTTGTTGAAATATCCAGCCCCGGCGTAACTTCAACTTTGTGACAGATTGTTGGACATTATTCCCAAGAATCCGCTGAGTGGAATCCATGCGACCCTCAACTTTAACAAGTGTCCCAGTATCGGCGCTGGCCACACAGCCTGATGGAAACTCAAGTGTTTTTCTTGGAATGCTGTGTTCTTTTGATGCCATGCATATCGCCTCTTGTTATGACCAAATAACTCAATTTTTGTTTCATCAGTCCACAGCACCTTATTCCAAAATTAAGCTGGCTTGTCCAAATGTGCTTTTGCAAACCTCAAGCGCATCACTCTCCCGTACAGCCTTTCCTTGTGCAAATTGTGCTGTATTGTTGACCTATGCACAGTGACACCATCTGCAGAAGATGACCTTGCAGGTCTTTGGAGGTGGTCTGTGGGTTGTTTTTGACCATTTTGATCATCCTTCATCTTTGCCTCTCTGATATTTTTCTTGGCCTGCCGCTTCTGGCCTTAACAAGAACTGTGCCTGTGGCCTTCCATTTTCTCACAGTGGAGGCTGACACTTTGAGATAGCTTTCTGTAGCCTTCCCCTAAACCACAATGCTGAACAATCTTTGTTTTCAGGTCATCTGAGAGTTGTTTTGAGCCCCCCCATGTTGCCACTCTTCAGAGGAGAGTCAAAGAGAAGAACAACTTGCATTTGGCCGCCTTAAATGCCTTTTGCCATGACTGGATGCACCCATCTATGAAGTTCAAGGCTTAATGAGTTCATCAAACCAATTTTGTGTTCCAATTACTCTGTGTTGATTAGTTACAGGTATTCAAAGCAACAAAATGACAAGGATGCCCACATTTTTGCACAGCCTATTTTTCAAAGTTGATTTAATTTCATACAAATTAATATTACTACACTTAAAATCTGTGTCTGGAAAACCATCCAGTCCTTGGCTTTATGGGAAAATGAATGACATGCCACTGTGATAATTTTCTGGGAAGACAGAGTGAATTATTATGCAATGTCAGAGGGGGTACCCATACTTTTTCATACAACTATGATAAAATTAAAGAAACCTGCAGTGCAATAAAGTGTAAAATTATTAGCAATTAAGTAGACATGTGATTTTAAGGACCATATACAAAAGGAAAAACTCCATCCAGACTAGGAAACCATATTTCTCTGATTTCTATAATGAAAACAGAACTCACAATCACAACTTATTGTTTTCTCTATGCAGTGAAAACAGTAATCATTGGATCCTTGTTTTGCTGCATTTTACATTAGTGCAATACAATATACTGTATCCACATTACAAAAGCCTAGTGAGGACAGTGAATAAATGTAAATAAAACGGATGTCTGTACCTTTAATTTCTCCTCTGCTGTAAGGCTGATTTTTATTTCCAAATTTACAATCTGCCTTAACTTTTTCTGCAGTTTTCTCACTTCCCCCATTGAAACTTCGGTCTGAAGCAGCAACAGCCAACCTAAATACTGTGATTTGTAGGCTAAAATCAACAAGTTTAAGGGGAAAACTAAACTAAAATTAGCTCCGACTACGCGTACGAATTTTATACAGTTTTAAGGACACATTATTTTACAGCTAAGAGGTGGAATTCAAAGAGAAATCGGATTAGAAAGTGCAGAGACCCCGGAGGATGGTTGAATTGTTTGGAAATACGTGTCGCCGGATGTTGATGATTTTACAGGAGCCTGTTCCTGTTCCTACAGCGCCCCTTTGTGGATATTAGAAGAATTACACTTCTCCTGGTTCACTTTAAAACAACAGGATAAGGAAAAAGTTTTACACGTTTGCCACAATGTTACACAATATAAGTAATAAAATATAATTACTACTTTATTTTCTTGCTGTGTGAATATTTTGATGCAATATATGATAGGCTGGCTGCTGTTTACACATTGCATACAATAAAATAGACACTACGAATAACGTTTTATTTTTTATACCGAGAGTACCAAAATACAAAATACTAACCAAATACCAAGAGTATAGACATTTTAGATAAAATTATTAACTTATTAAAAATTATATGCAGTGTTTTAATATTATGAAAATATAATTAATACAGTCTACTTGACTACTTGATTTTGATGTGTGTGAAGATTTTGATGCAACATGTGGCTTATTGTCAAATTATAAATAAACCATTTAGAAATTACAAATAGCCTTCCAAAAGCAGTACGCTTTTTAGATAATAGCCATGACATACTTTGTTTACTGTTAATTCAATCAATATAATAATAATACATACAATTCTAGTGACAACTCGATTTTTTCCTGGTGTGAACATTTAATGCAACACAACTCGGTAGACTGGCTGCTGGAATGAAAATGTAAATAATAATGACTACAAATACCAATAGTATAGACATTGTATAAAATACTATAGTGTTTTAATGTTAAACAATATAATTAATAAAATCTAATGACAAGTTGCTTATGTTGATGTGTGGGATTAAATATTTTTTCTTCTTCCTTCCACTCCTTTTTGGGGAAAGTTTGTTGTTGTTGTTGTCATTTCTGTTATGATTGCACTTTTGTCATACGTATATCCTCCTGAGACTCGGACTCATTTATGTCCTTTATAGTGGACACTGAGTGAACCAGTCTATCTTTTAAGTGTTTTGAGATAGACTCTAGTTTGTGGCTGCACTATGATTAAAAAAAACAACAACAACACAAATAAACAAATAAATAAATAAGAAATTAAAAGGGAGTCTTAAAAACTTTTTGAGGCGACTGTAGAAGCTTCTCAGAGATGCTGGTCATAAAAAAAAATTGTTTTTGTTAGGTTGTTAATTAACTTCACATGGATTTAACACTATTACAGTGCATTACAGAGGACATGTTGCAACGTTATGAATAAAAATAAAATTAACAAAATGTAAATGCTAAGGTGTTAATTTACCTCCAAACAGAAAATGAAATATATAAATAATTTAAATAGACTTTTTTTCTTCGGGTCCCAGGAGGATATATAAAAGAATGTAAATTGCTTACATGCCTAAAATAAATAAATAAATAATAATAATTTTAAAAAAAATCATTTTAATGCAGAATAGTTAGATTGGCAGCTGTCACCAACTTGTACAGTAATTAAACTAAACACATGACATCTCCACTCACCTATGTAGTAGTATATAGGCTGCTGGATGTTAATCTTGACCATTTTTGCTTTTTCTTTGATTATATTTTAAAATTGGCTGGTATTTTGTTAGCGGAAGTGACATACGCATAGGCGCTCCTTTTGTCTGGCGACTTTATCCGGGGGAAGTGGAGCTCACCGAGGCTGCAGCTTGACCGGAGGGAAGAATACAAAAATAAGGTAATGGAGAAAAAATAGTGGACTTTTTTGCAGGTTTTCACGTGGTAGATGTGTTATTATTGATCCTGGCAGTTTGACTGACAGATACGAAGCGTTGTGTCCCGGTTAATCGTGTCCAAACCCGTGCGTTTTTGGAGAGGCGAGCGCGCAGCCGCCGCCTCTCCGCTCTCTGTTCTGCTCCATAGCCGGAAGTCTGCGTGCTCGGTCTACTAACATTTTTTTCCTTTTTTTTTTTTTTTTTTTTTTTTTCCTTTTTTTTTCTTTTTTTTTAAATCATAGTCGTTTTTTTCAGGGTTTGTTATGGTCGCTTTATCTCCACTTGAAGCAGTAGAGGAGCACAAGCCTTGCCTCTCAGCTGTGCGTCTTCCAAACATCGGGCCTGTTTTGCCAAACGCAAGGACACGAAATGGAGTCGGCCTTTGCGCCTTGTCCAATTTTAAACACTGAAATCATTCGTTTTGTGAAGTTTTATTCCTTACTCTGTTGGGAGTGAATGAACAATGAGGATGCAGCTCATTGAACATTAGATTTGGACTGATCACGTATCTTAATATCTGATTCACTGCTTATGGCACAGTATGTTCAAATAAGCTTTTTATTCACTATTCACTGTATGATTCTGTTTTGGGAAGGTGGGCTTAGATCCAGGGGCTGTTTATGTTACATTTTGTACTAAGACTTACACTAATACTTACACTATACTATGTGCAATACGAAATCCACATGCAACACTTATACTACACTATATTATGTGCAATCTGTGAAATACTCTACTTACACCTTATTTAACCCTACCTGCACCTTGTACATTTGATTACGTATTTTTTATTCTATTGTTTACTTCTTCCCCTGCACTTTGTGCAACACTTTTACGATGTACAGTGGTACCTCACCTTACAAAAGCCCCAACAAACGAAAATTTCAAGTTACGAAACGCGAAATCTCAAAAATTCAATTAATGCGCGCTCAGATGCACGCCCCGAAACGTAAATACCTACACTTTATCAACACACACGGGGTTAGGTTCCAGAGGTGGCCCGCGGTGGGAGAGGTCCACGAAGTAGGACAACTTTGTATTTTGCAATTGTTCTACATGTTTTAGGGCTGTAAATGCCTCACCACACACATTCTACGCTTTTCTCAGATTGGAGTTGGGCTTTTCTTGCATTTCTCTCTTGTTTAAACACTCAAACTTTCATAGATATTCAACAAAATGTATTAATAGTGAAGCGTGGGGGGAGACGACTCCGGAAGCAGCGCGGAGACAGGAGCACCGTGCGCGACGCACGAGGTGCACCAAGGAGCACCGTGCGCGACGCACGAGGTGCATCGAGGACCACCACGCGCATCGAGGAGCACCGCGCGCATCGAGGAGCACCGCGCGCACCGAGGAGCACCTGGTGCGAGGAGCACCGCGCGCACCGAGGAGCACCTGGTGCGAGGAGCACCGCGCGCACCGAGGAGCACCTGGCGCGAGGAGCACGCACCCCTAGTCTGCACGACCGGCACCGGGTCTGCGAGCAAGAGAGAACCGCGGCGCCCGGAACGCGTCCTCTGGAGCCCGAGCCACAAACCAGCCGCACGGCCCTGGTCCAGTCCTGGTTTAGTCCAGGTCCAGTCCAGGTCTAGACCTGGTTTAGTTCTGGTTTAGACCTGGTTTATTCCACGTTTAGTCATGGCTCTACAGTCTCTTAGCCAATCAGGAAGCAGAACACAATGTTACACTATAGAAAAAAACCTTGGAACGGATCAGGCCTTTTCCATTGAAATAGCTACTCAACTTACAAAAAATTCACGTTACGAAACCACTTCTGGAACAAATTAATTTCGTAAGGTGAGGTACCACTGTACTATTATTGCCGCTATTAGTACTTCTTGACTATCTTAGCGAGTCAACGGTTCTTCTGATCCTAAGCATTTCATTGCATTATTGACCTTGTGTTGACCCTGCATATGACAAATAAACAATCTTGAATCTTGATGCCACAGTAATTGATCCATAACATTATTTTATGCGTTTGTTTTGCAGAAACATGGAGGAGTCACATTTTAACAATTCGTCATATTTCTGGTCACCTGTGACCACTGTACCAGGACAGGTAAGGAATCAGCTGCAACTTTACAAAGATCAAATTTTACTGTTTTTGTGAGAAGTAACATCACACTTTTACAATTATTCTCAATTATTGACACTATGACCAAACTATAAATTGTTTTGTCATTCTCATTCTACAATACATTAATATTCCTCAGTCACATAACCAATTTAAATCTTGTTTACCAAGTCGAAGATAAAGCCAAGACTACTATATTATTTATTTGGATTACTGATTATAGAGGGTGCAATTAGTGATTACAAATAGAAATTTTAGAATTGCGGCTAATTACGTAATTGATTAAACATGTATCATTATGTCGATTGTCAGTTCATCATGTCACTGAGATTTTTATACAACTAGCACTCAACTAAAATTCAAGTTAAAACTGACCAAACAGGATAAGATTTGTGTAACCTGTGTTAAGAGTTTATGATCTATTATAATGGTAGCGCCTCTTTTTACTACAGTATTAAACTGTTGTTACTGAATAAATTCTATAATACCGTGCAAATCAGTGACCAACCTTGTTCAATTTTGCAGATTGATAAGAGTAGTTCCTTCTCCTCCTCTGGACCTCATTACCAGCCCGCTGTGGTCACCATTCCGGCTCCTGGAGCAAAACTCGAAAGTTCAAACCAGCTGGGTCGAGTGCCACACCACCAAACTCCACACAGCACCCAAAACATCACTGTGCTCCCAGTCTCCACCACTGGCATCATGACAGCAGGTACATGTGTATTTGCTAACATGAACCAGTATTTTTCTTGGCAGGTGGACCAAAAAAAGGTTTAAAGCCCCAAGTACATAAACTTTCAGCCTTACGCTGACTCTTTTTCAGCCTCTTCCTGCTTGTGGAACTGTTCCTTTGATTGAATTGTATGGTTTTAACTTTCTATTTCTATGGAATCATGTAGGTGATGTACCTCCTTCAGAAAGTTACATACTGTTGCCTTAAAATTATTTAATGTATGTAATAATATTTGATCTAATGGTAAGATCTTTAATGGCAAATTGACTTTTTGACTGTGTAATTCCAGTCATTTCTTTATGATGACTGTACAGAAAGTGAACTGATACTTCGACAAAACAATACATTTAAGTAAAGGTTTCAATTCGATGTGCGGTAAAGGTTTATTATTTTATTATGAGGCTTTTCTATTCCAGTGTCACAGGTTTGTTGAATGCGTTGGTTTGAGGGCTTCTCTTTGTGTTCTTCTGAATTTGCAGCTGGTCTGGTCATCACGACGCCACAGGGGACTCTAGTTTCACCAAACTCAGCTCAGTCATTTGTCTCGGGGCCTCCAGGAGCTACGATGGTGGTGTCCTCTCTCCATGCGACTGACAGGGGTAACTGCCTGTACAGTGTACAGTCAGCTGTTTGTTTGTAGTGATATCTTCAGATGAAAAGAGAAAAATCTGATTTCCATTGCTCTATATATACTTTATAAGCATCTCATATGGGAAGGTGCGTTTTTTGTTCCCATTAAGAAAGTTGTCCTTTGTATTTTGAAAGATTTGGCCTGGAGTAATCTAATTGGAGGATTAGAGTATTGTGCATGTTTTAGGTGTTTATGATAAACCTTTATACAATTCCAGTGCATTATTATTAGCTCATAGACCAGTATTTCCCAACCTTTTTTGTCTTGTGTACCCCCTGAGCCTTTTTGTCATACCTCAAGTACCCCCTCACTCATACGTGTTGATAATTCTACAAAAGTAGAACGTGACACAACAGATTATTAAATGAAAATCATTTTATTTTAACTCCTTAATTTGAAAATTTAATTCTCAGGCATTTTCTCTCTTTTTTTTAACTCAAATTACTCAAATTAAAATAAAAAAAATCTCCCCCTGTGCCTGGCAGCGACACAGCCGAGTACCCCCCTGCAGTGTGCTCGCGTACCCCTAGGGGTACTTGTACCCCTGGTTGGGAAACACTGCCATAGACATGCACTATAATTAAAACACTGCTTAAACCTTGCTTGATCAATAATGATTAAACAGTGTCCTCTTAATTTTAATATCAGTATTTTTTATTCGTTTTATTGTATTCTTACTATTCTGACCAATTATTATTCTATGCAGTCTTATTCCACTTGGCAAACTCCAGCAATACATTTATTCATTTATTTTTTTCAGACAAAAAAGTCATGCCGTCGCCTTCAAAGAGAGGAAGAAAAAAGAAAACTACCAGGATTGGACCTGGAGGTGAAACTATCATTTTGGCTCAGCTCACACCAGATGGACAGGTAATGTTACACAAATTATAATAAAGAAAGTAGAGCAACAGCAGAAAAGTTCGTCAAGTGCATCTTAAATTGTTTTCAGGTCATAGGTATTCAGGTTTAAATTGAATGTTGTTTAAGTGTAGATTTTTGTTTGTAATACAGCGAGTTCTTGGGCTTAGTCATTAATAGAAATAATCAGATAGACATTTTGAATATTTAATGGTAAAGTACAATTTTAATTCATAGGGAAACGCTGACTTTGGCCCACCATCTGGAAGTATGACTGAAAAACAAACAAAACATATCTAATAACGATTTCATTTTAGGTGACACCAGTGGAGGCAGATCCATATGACTTATCCCACGAGGAGGACATCCCAGGACCAAAAGACAGCACAAAAACATACAGGTAAAAATATATAAAATAATTCATTTGACGCATTTATTCCTCTTTGCTTTAGCTGTCTGCTGTTTTGTGGTCATATCGACGTTAAAGGCTGTTCGTGCTTGATATCCACAGTTGTTTCACACATGCCTTTCACAGCATGTTGCAGCAGATTATTGCTGGCTGTGGCTGATCGAAGACCCATTCTGTTTGTGTATTTGTTGACAAAAATACACAAGACTTTCTGCACAAATTTGACCTCTTATGTTCTGTCTACCCATTGTAGTATTGGTTAATGGTTGATAATCTTTTCTTACTGTCTGCCAATTAGGCCTGTCACAATAATTACAATATAAACTTATCGTTCAGTATATGAAAGTTGGAACAATATATTCTGGGCCTCACTATTTATCGTGTCTGTATTTTCTTTGGGGAGATTTTTGGGGAGGTATTGTTGTAATACAGTAACATTTGAGCAGTAAAAGGTTGAATAAGTGACTCTGGCTAAATACAGCTTGATTCAGTTTTTTATCTGTTACAGCCCATGCCTTTTAACCATACTGTCTATTTAAAAAGGGTTTACTGGGATAATCTTGCATTGTTGTTGTTGTTGTTATTATTATTATTATTATTATTATTATTATTATTATTATTATACTCTGGTCTACACATTTTTGGACTCGATCTGCTTCAGAGATAAAAGTGGCTAAATCTAATTTTTATTGATAAGATGAACTGAAAATCAATTGATAACTGTGCTGGTTAGCTAATGTATTCAAGATATTTAATGATATTGTTTTACATCAAAATCGCATCTGTTTATACAATAGATTTAGGCATTTGTGCTTAAAAATAATATTGATATTTTGAAAATATTTAACTTGCACTTCTTTATCTGTCAAGAAACAAACAAGAAACATCTTAAGACATCAGGTGCGCACAATTTCGAGGCATCTCTTATGTGAAATAAAAAGATATTTGATGTTAAAACATTAAAATGAATGTATTGGAATGTGCAGACAGGCTTTCAGATAGAACTGGTTGCTTGTAGACACACTGTACCTTCTGATAAACTACCTTTTTTGCCTTATTTTACATAAATGTCCTATTTTGACCAAATACCATATCTTGTAAACTATAGCCAATCAGCACTTCTGACTTACTTTTTCTTTATTAGTGACCTAAACCAAGAAAAATTTCACTACTTTTGTTCCGGAAGCATTTTGCTTGTAGACCAGTGTTGTTGTTACTATTATTATTACTATCATTAATATTATAGTACAGCGGCATAAAGTAGTTTTAATATTATAATTTATTGGAAGATCTAGTATCTGTAACGATATATGGTGCTTCAAAATTGTTTATTGTGACAGACCTACTGCCAGTTAGTTCTGTTTTGCTTTTTCAAACCCCTTTAATGTTAAATCTTGCACTGTTTTCAGCTCTGCATCTTTCCTTTTGAGTATCTGTTCTGTAATTGTCATTTTCTTAATTTGAATCTGGCTGTTTCTTTATGGGCCGTTGCTTCTGTGTTTGGCCCTTTATTAAAGGGTGGGCAATATTAACGTTTAGACGGGGTTTTGAACTCTTACAGCATTGATGTTGTTCACATTTTGATTTAAACGTCAGTGCAAATGTATTTTTTATGTAACTTTTTCAATACATGTTTCATCTTCTTCTCTTCTGCTGTTTTTAGTTGGTTTCCTTGTGTTACACTGATAGTCTTTAAGATTTAATCCCACCATCTTGCATAATTTTTCCTAATTGGATAGCCATGGACAAGAATCCCACCTATACCTAATATGATTGTGGTGTGAGCATGAGTGGCGATAAATGAAATGAAATGAAATGAATGATCTGAGAAGCTGTTGGCACAGATTGGCAGCCATGCTTCTGTTAGTCTACCCCAGGGCAACTGTGGTAGTAGTAGTAGTAGTAGTAGTAGTACCCAAGTAGTAATACAGCTCTTGAAAAAAATAAGAGACTACTGCAAAATTACCAGTTTTTCAGATTTTACTACTTATATGTATGTGTTTGGGCAAAGGGAACATTTTTGTTTGAGTCTATAAACTACTGACAACATTTCCCTCAAATTCCAAGTAAAAATATTATCATTTAGAGCATTTATTTGCAGAAAATGACAAATGGTCAGAATAACAAAAAAGATACATGTTTTCAGACCTCAAACAATGCACAGAAACAAAATGAAATTCATTTTAAAACAACATAATACTAATGTTTACACTTAAGAAGAGTTCAGAAATCAATATTTGGTGCAATAATCCTTATTTTTAATCACAGCTTTCATGCGTCTTGGCATGTTCTCCACAAGTCTTTCACATTGTTCTTGGGTGACTTTATTCCACTCCTGGTGCAAGAACTGAAGTAGCTCAGCTTTGTGTTTGTGTTGGAATTCAACAGACGCTGGAATGGAATGGCTGTAATACATGTAGAGATGCTGATTTAAGAAAAAAATGCAGTGGTCTCTTATTCTGTATAATAAGAATAGTAATGCGTTTTAGTTTAGTTTATTGAGCATGTTCCTACTATGTGCACAAACAACTATAAAGATATTTAGATCTTAAATTATTTGCATGCTCAACGGGTGTGGGAAGAAGTTTGACCTTATTCATTTAAGATGCACTATGTAATATTTCTGGTGAAGGATCTGCCTGCTTGTCTCCATGGAGATGTTGCTTTGCCTGGACTGTTTCACATTATGATATTATTATTCTCACTTTTATTGATATTACAAAAAGACTGTGAAAAACATCCATTCTTACTCGGCCTTACTTGCTTGTCTCGGATGGCCGATGTCCAAAACTTTAAAAAATTTAGCCTTCAGCAGATCTTTTTTTTTTTTTTCTTGCTTTGGACCACAGTGCACAAAATGGCTGCCAGACCACTCTACAACAACAAAACCAACAAAACAAAAAAACAAAATGATCTGATGAAGGCTTTTTTTGAAATATTATCTAAAAATTTAAAAAAAAAATTGGACATTGGACATTTGAATGTGCTAAGCATTTTTTTTTACTTT
Source organism: Paratrypauchen microcephalus (assembly GCA_036785185.1). NCBI lineage: Eukaryota > Metazoa > Chordata > Actinopteri > Gobiiformes > Gobiidae > Paratrypauchen > Paratrypauchen microcephalus. Next base: position 3,449,755 of record JAVJIX010000002.1, on the reverse strand, counting down.
GAAATTGGTGCTCCTTGCATCTGCACATCTGCAAGAACTTTGGTGTGCGTTTTCTGTTGCATTTGAAGATAAATTTAATGCCATACTGTAGAACATTCCAGGCAAAGAGTAGCCATTTGTCAAAGAGTAGCTCACTGTAGGTGATCTGGATACTGTTTTCGCGATTAAACTGAAAATGGCTTCTGGATGGGAGCCGATACATTTAATCTCAAAAACAGTGTCCAGAAGACCACCGTTGAAACCATCTTTACATTCCAGACATGATGATATCCATGAAGACCAGCAGATAGCGGACTCTTTGCCAGAAAGTTTAAACTGTAAAGCAACTTTTAACATCAAAATCTTGTAGACTCATTATATCGCCCACCCCTATTGGCTGCTCTTCTCGTCTTGTTGGTCTGGTCCCTGGTCTTTCCTCTGGCTCTTCGTCCTCCATCTCTGTGTCTCTCCGCCTGTAGGTGCCGGATGTGTGCGGCGACCTTCTTCAGTAAGTCTGACATGCAGATCCACTCCAAGTCGCACACAGAGGCCAAACCCCACAAGTGTCCGCACTGCGCCAAGTCATTCGCCAACTCCAGCTACCTGGCCCAGCACATCCGCATCCACAGCGGAGCAAAGCCGTATACGTGCTCCTACTGCCAGAAATCATTCAGACAGCTCAGTCACTTACAGCAGCACACACGGTACTGCAGATTCCCCTTAACCCTGTTCACTTCCCCATCTCCCCCCATCTTTCTTTTAGGGGTGGGCGATATTGACTAAAATTGTTTCTCAAAATATTTTTAGGAGCTCAACAGTCCTTATATAAATCCATTTCTGAAACTTTGTAACTGCTACGTTATTAAAATACTTTGCAGAATCTTGCTTTTTATAAATAAAGTAAAAGTCAGTATGGATACTAGCTACCAGAGCTGGATAGCTGCTGTCCTGCCTTTAAAAACTCTTGATATTAGATTTCTTTCAAGTCTATGGGGAAAAATGAATGAAAAATGTACTAGAGCGGGGACTGTTGAGCTCCATTCAGATAATTAGGTGATTTGTTAAGTAATCATACATTTCTGTCCGGATTAGGACTGGGTAATATGGTGATAAAAACTGAATTGCATTCTGTTCCCTGTGAAAATCTGCAATTTTGGGGAAATCACCATATTGTGATCCATTATTTCTGTTTAATGCAGCTGTTTTCCACCCACCTCTCTTATTGGTTAGCCTGTGTGGGGCTCTGAGTGAGTGACAGCTGGATTTAACCAATCACAGTGAAGTGTTCAGAAGAGGCAGATACTTTGACTTTACTTTTACCTCTTCAAAAAAACAGAAAAGCACAGTTTATATGAATTGTCATCAAATCAGAATAGTTTTGTGGAGTAAAGATATGGCCAAAATAGGAGTTCTCCCATGGCTTGTATAATGAATTTGCCAATAGTGGCGCTGTGCTTTAGATTTAAGAAAATTTGCAGTATGCTAGTGTACAGTAGTAGTGTAGATAAAATGGTACATAAACAAAACTAAATATGTAGAGAGAAGGGAGAGTGGCTTAGCGTTAAATTGTGAAGAGCAAACAAAGAAATGTAAAGACTGAAAAACCCTCTACACTGAAAAATCTGTAGATTTCTTTTTAGGGGCTAGAATTTTGAGAATATTTAGTAGACTGCATATCTCCCACCTCTATTCCTCTGTCACCTTCATTTGCCAAGTCCCCAGCTAAACAGCCCCTCATTTTCTGCCTTTGGGAACGAGATTGCCTATTTTTGTGTTGGCTCGCATGCTGTCTTCCTGCTTCAAATGGCCTGTTTTGGAGCAATTTAGTGCAAAATTTAAACATTATTGCATGGCAGGTACTAGGTAATGTTTGCAATCATGTTTATAGTGTGTGCTGTGTACTTTATGTGACCCATCCTTGCTTTCTGCATTGTTCTGTCAATTTAACGTGTCGCTGCGTTCAGAAGATTTCCATTAAATATAATCATTGCACCTTTAATTTCTCCCATTGTGATGTCAAAATTATGCATAATTTTAATGATGCATGTTCAATGAAAAATTATGTGCGCTACTGTAAATTACTGTCACTTCCCTCTTGCTGTATTTGCATAGTGATTTGTTTTGTTTACTGAAAAAGGGAAAACAATGAATTCATAATATTCTTGTTTATTTAGCGAAATTCTTTTTTAAATCAATCGAACTCATTGAAATAAAGGTAGAAATATTTGAGTACTACAGTGAATTTAAAGGTGCATTGTGTAACTTTTCTAGGGGGGGGTATCCACTTGTCTCCATGGAGATTTGTGCTGGAATGACAGTATGGCATTAAACTTGTCCATCTGGCATTTCTTTAATTTCAGCAGGTGTTCTATTACTTATGACACCTTGAAAAACACAAGCATGGTCACCTCTCCACAGATCTGATCTGTAACCTGGCCTGCCTGTCTCCTTGGAGATGGATAAGTGTAATGCTATACTGTGGGACATTCCAGGCAAGCAATAACATGATACATCTGTGAAGGCAAGCAGTTACAAAGTGTACCTTTTTTACCAGTCAAAATATTTCAAAACTAGAAAAATATTTTGAATTCAAGCCATCTATTTTGTTATTATCTCCTTTAAGCAAACCATATTTTGTTTTGTGCCTGTCTTTGCTTGATGGCGTCACGTTACATTTCACTTTTTCTCCATTTGCAGGAATCACACGGAGTCGAAGCCCCATAAATGTCCTCACTGCACAAAGTCGTTCGCTAACTCTAGCTACTTGGCCCAGCACTTCCGTATTCACACCGGAGTGAAGCCCTACGCTTGCACCGTCTGTGAAAAGTCCTTCAGACAACTCAGCCACCTCCAACAACACAACAGGTAAATGAAACGCCCGGGTTCAGTTACTCCTCTGGGCATTTGGCATTCTGCGGTCATCTAAGATCACACAGAATGTGATAGGACGGATCCTTACAGGAATTTTTTGGGGATTAGTAATATATTGGCTCTTTATAGTAAAAGGAATTTAATAAACACAAACATTTTCAAAACAGATAAGGCATACAGTGCTAGACTCTGTAAATCACTTTGAATTACTTTGTGTAGGAATTGTGCAATACAAATAAACTTGCCTTGCCTTGACTAGTTAAATATTCTTTCAGTGAGAAAATATTTTTAATGCCATAAGGAAGTGTGATTGTTTGTTTGTCAATTAAAACAAAATGATTAATTTTGGCTAAAACTGAGTAGCATTTGAACAATGTTTTGTACGGTTGAGTAAATAGTTTCATTAAGAACTTGAATCCCTCATACCATACCATGTTTTTTAAAGTTTCCAATTATAAAAAATGAAATATCCAGAAATGTCTTCATAGTTTTGGTCTATATCAATTACTTTTCCCTCTACAGGATCCACACAGGAGACCGGCCGTACAAATGCACTCACCCAGGCTGTGAGAAATCCTTCACACAGCTCTCGAATTTACAGGTTTGAACGAATCCTCCGCCAAAAATTTGAAAACATGCATGTAACCTTTTTCAGTATTTTGTTAAATATGTTTGAAACTCTGAATTCTTCTTAGCATTATCTCTCCAATAACCATTTTATTCCAGTCACATCGACGCCAACACAACAAAGACAAGCCCTACAAGTGCTCCAACTGCAACAAGGGCTACATAGATGCGGCCAGCTTGGAGGTCCACCTGGCAACGCACACCGTAAAACACGCCCGCATCTACTCCTGTGGTCTCTGCAACCGCTCCTACACATCAGTAAGACAAATCTCGGTTTATGAAGACAATTGCTACATGAAACACTATCAATCGCCTCACTGGCATCACTCAGCCGGGAGCTACTACAATGCACCGTGTAGTCACATGTCCACTGTCTCCCCTCTACCTATCCTCCCCTCATCCCAGGAGACCTATTTGGTGAGACACATGGAGAAACACAGCGCAGACCAGTTAGCATCTGCAGCAGCCGGACAAGCAAACCAGCAGAACCAGGGCGTCCAAGAAGACGGCAAGCCAGCGGATGCTTCGCCAAGTCGCCCCAGAGCAGCTGTGGCTTCGGGAGCCAGCGGGACGGCTCAGCAAGGAGGACAAGCGCAGAGTAACTATCAGCAAACAGAAAGCGTGCCCTGTGCTTTTGATATCCACCAGTACAAGACCGTAGCTGCTAGTGACATTCAGTACAAACCTGTGAATGTGTCTGAAATCCCTCCACATAAAGACCTGTGCCTCACTGTGTCAGCGTCCACGATCCAAGTGGAGCACCTCAACTCGTAGAGAATAAATACAAATGTTATTTCACTACTAAAAGAATTATAAACAAAATACAAGACTTAAAAGGGGCTGAACCTAACACTTTTGTCTAGGATTTGCACCAGTACATTATATCATAAAAACAGCTTTAAATTACTAAATTGTTCTGCATCTAAATTTTAAGAAATGGAAACAAAGCATCACCGGCACCAAAACCAGCACACAAGACAACATTAGTACTACGCCAAGCTCAAGATTTGGAGCTGTGTCCATATGTGCTGCACTGTGATCACCCGCTGCTCCTGACAGTTTGTACCAGTGGAATTGAAGGATGGGTCAAATGCAGAGCACTAATTTCCCTCTGAATGTTGTGAAAGGTACTTAATAACTCATCCTTGAGAAGAATCCTTATTTTAGGAAATGTAAAAAAATAATTTATTATGTTTGGAATATGGAATGGAAAGTTTAAACTGAACTTCCTTCTTCTGTCACTGTTTCAAACCTTGTCAAAATCGGGTACAGCCCCTTTAAATGTTGATAAATAAAAGCAATATAATCATTCAAGAACTATCGAAGCAAAGACTGTACTGGGTAACGACTAAAGGCAGAGGACAATATGAAAAAATATGTTGTCGTTAATGTAAACTATAGTAGTTTTTCAGTTTTGTCATCATTTTGCATTCAAATTGTTGTCCTTTAGCCTGGCTGATCAGAGTAGCAAGTGCATGTAAAGGCTGCAATGATGTTGTTTCAGTCCATCACACTGATGGTTTTTATTGAAAGAGACGAGACATTGTTCTTTTTATTCTTGCTGCTCTTCCAAACATATTCACCTCCAGCAGCTTTATTGTTATGGCTTTTATGTTTATGAAGGTGATGCATTGCAAAAACGGCAAAAACCTGATAAAATGGCTTAAATTCTGAATATTAGTTTATTATTAAAGGTGCTCTAAATAACTTTTATGGTGGTAAGTCCATTACCTGTTCGACTAATAAAAATTGTATCACTTTGCCAGGAATTTTTCACATCATGGTATAAACATATTTATACTTCATTTATTAAATTATAATTGTTATAATATATAATTATTGTAAAAAAAAAAAAAAAAAAAAAAAAAAAAAAAACCTGCCAAGCTTTATGTTTTGTGGGTGGTGAAAATATCCCAAATAACTAAAACTAATCTTTTAAAATAAGTTTGATATTTTGAATTCAAGTCATTTTAATCCAGGTAGAATGACTTTCTTGCAGTGTTAAAATGTGAAGGTAAGTTTTACTACTTTCACATAGTTGGTCAGACTCTTATCGTCTTTGCTGTGCTGTTGAAGACTATCCACCTCCAAAGGGACAAACATCAGCATTGGAGTATTCTACAAAATGACTTTTTTTATAGTGATTTGAGTTGTTTGGACTTTGTTACATTCAAAGACTCATTTGCAGGCCTTCATAAGAGATGCGAGTAGCCTCTTCATGTTTCATGTAATTCTAGTGCACTGTTAAGCTTGTATGAATCATGTAACTATTCAAATGTGTTGTTGCTATAATATTTGCATACTATTCAAGTTTACATAACCCTAATAATGGACAAGATGATACATCATTAGTTCAAGATAAAATAAACCATACTGAAATCGTGACCTGTGTATTTACTGTCATTCAAATTCTACTACCTGTTTTAGTCCAGATTAGCATTGTAATATTGTTAAGATTGTTTGTTATTGTTTTTTTTTTTTAATATCCTTTATTTATCCCTGTAGGGAAATTATTTCTCTGCATTTGACCCATCAGTGGGCAGCTCATCTTTCAGGCGCCCGGGGTTAATGGTGATCTAATTCCTGTAACAATATGTTATTTTCCACTCACACTTACTATTGGTTAGCCTCAGTGATCATTTTTAACAGGTTGATTTAACCAACTGCAAAATTAGTGACATTTCAGGAGAAGATTATTTTACCACTTTCATGCAGAATATAGTAACTTTTCTTGTATCCTGATAAAATTTAAATCCTGATAACTTTGTTGGCATGCCATCCGACCCCTACGACAAATAAAAACAAATAAAAATGCTCGTCTATAGTAGTGTGGGAATGAACGCACTGCTGGAATGTGCCATGCACGCGGGCTGTTTACAAAAGTGGACTGTACCATTACAACTGATGGGGTTAAACTAAACATCTTTTTGACTCGTTGAAAATACAGCTAAATTACACTAGTTCCAGTCCTGATTATAAATGCCGCTTAAGTAATAACGTTCACATTTCAACCACGTAAATACAGTTTAAATAGAAATATGTGCGTTTGTCCGCTGCGGCTGTTTGGTTCGGTCCATTCTCTGCAGTGGAGATGGCGTCACTAAAGTGTGGGAGTCCAGAAACTTCACCCATGTAAATATGATTAGAGAAAGCTGTGTGTGATTAGACAGACAAAACCACACAGTCCTTATTGTATTTATATCGTTTTACTCTGAATATGCCGCGGAAAAAGCCATTCAGCAACAAACAGAAGAAGAAACAGCTGCAAAGCAAGCGGGAGAGAAAGAGAGGTAACGGACTACGCGCAGCAGTTAGCCTGTTAGCATTAGCTCTGTTTTCTGTGAATATTGTGCTTTAACGCGCACATTTGACCGTTTTCTGTTTGTTTTCTTGAATTTATACAAGTCTGACACGTATTTGCATGTAAATGCGCAATGACAACTTGACATCTGATTTCTGCGTACATCTCTGAACTTCAGATATGACATTTTTCTGACAAATAAAACTCCACGTAGAAGATCTAAAACTCTTTAATGTCTGACAAATGTCTGTTTTATTTCATTTACAAACCAGTGCCACGTTGTCTTCTAGTTCAGCTTTCTGTGCACTCTGCCTTTTGTTGTGTACTGAAAGCACTGTATTTTCTGGAGGGGCATGTTCCCATTTGAAGTTAAAACATGTGTAAAGTTACAGGCATGTTTTTGTCACACAGCATGTAATAACTACAATCCACTTATAGCAAATTATGAAGATGTAGCAGGGCTTAAATTGTCTTCACTTGATGCACAATGCTCATCTTTGTGAGTAGTTTCGAGTTATTTAGATGTACTTGCTTACATTAAGAAGTTTATCAAACTTCTTATGATGTTTCTGATTAGTTAAATTATCTTAAATGAGGGGTAAAAAAAACTGTGTGAGTGAATAAATTGTAGTAAATTTTGTTCTTTAGCGAGAAGCAATATTTTCAAATTAGACCAGTAATGATACAAGTCCAAAAAGTAAATCTAAAGTAGCCATTTTTACAGATCCAGCTTGTGAATAAGACATTGTTTGTAAATGCCTTAAAGAGTAAAATTAGGAAGATGTAGCAGGGCTTAAATTGACTTCACTTGATGCACAATGCTTATCTTTGTATGAGTAGTTTCGAGTTATTTAGATGTACTTGTTTACACTAAGAAGTTTATGAAACTTCTTATGATGCTTGTGATAAATTATCTTAAATTAGTAAAACCAATTCGCCCAACTGTGTGAGTGAATAAATTGTAGTAAATTTTATTCTTTAGCGAGAAGCATGTAATGATACAAGTCCAAAAAGTAAATCTAAAGTAGCCATTTTTACAGATCCAGCTTGTAAATAAGAAATTGTTTGTAAATGCCTTAAAGAGTATTCTGATGTCAACTGAACTGTTAACCATGATGATTGTTATTTGATTAACTATGTGTTATCGTCATCTTCTTAACCTGCTATTTTGTGTTTAAGGCGAGACTGGTTCAGGCCCAAGCAGCCGTAATGCCAGTGTGGAGAGAGGAGACCGCCAATCAGACACTTCAGACAGCGAGACCACAGATATAAGGAGAATAAACCAACAACCAGGGGGCAGGGATGGTAGACATGATCCTAACAGGTTGGTTAAATGGATGTTTAACCAACTGTATAAAACTGTATCTCAAATGGGGATAGAGGCCAGTATTCCTGTATTCTCATAAGAAATATCCAAAAGAAAATTCTACAAATGTTAAAACTGTTTAGCTGTCACGAATCATAAGGTCCATTATGTAATTCTGTTTACTTAATTAAACCACAACATCTGTAATTTTCAGTAATCCATGTCAGTTAGGTTCCGCCCGCTGCCGCTGCGGCGGTTCCGCCCGCTGCCGCGGTTCCGCCCGCTGCCGCTGCGGCGGTTCCCCCCGCTGCCGCTGCGGCGGTTCCGCCCGCTGCGGCGGCTCCGCCCGCTGCGGCGGCTCCGCCCGCTGCGGCTCCCTCGGCCGCAGAGTCCGGCCCAGGCCCGGACTCTGACTTGGCTCTTCCATGGTCCGGCACGTGCAAATAGACAGAGGCTATACCTCCTGTCACCCAGGTGCTCTCGTGAAGGACATCATAGACTCCCTGTCACCCTGGGTGCCCTTCCCACAGTGTCAATGGTAGTTGTTCATGTTGGAACAAATTATCTTAAAGCTCCCATGGCATGAAATTTTCACTTTCTGAGGTTTTTGAACGTTAATGTGAGCTCCCCTACCCTGTTTAGCCCCCCCCCCCCATGGTTAAAAGTTGCGAAATGTCTAAACTGAGCATTTGCGATCCTTTTCTGCGTTACAAAAAATCGGAGCTCAAACGGGCGAGTTTGAACAAGGCACCTTATTGACGTCAGATCGAAAAAAGAAATGCAAATGCAGTTCCACTCCCGTCTGTCTGTACTCGGCGTCTCTGTAAATCACCCCCAGAGAGTTTGGACTGCGAATGCGCTAGGCAATGCGAAATGCGTTTTTTTTATTTGCCTGGAGGCACGTCCGAGTGTTTCTAGGCTCGGAAGTCCTTTATCTGAGCCTCTGGACCTTTGAACAGCAGTGGTTTAATTTTATTTTATGTGGAAATGTGTTTATTTTTCAATGGAACACTTCAAATCTCTCCCCCCGTGCAAAAACAAGGAAATGGATCAGCTGTGAGCTACAGCGGAGAGCGGAGCGTTTGGCCACGCCCCCACCCTCTACTATTGGCCAGCTCTTTTCTCCTCATTTGCATTCAAGCAACAACGCCCATTATAGAGTGTTCAGAGTGAGAAAAATTACTCTTTCTCAGCTTATCTCTGTTTCTCATGCACTGAGTGTTGATTTTGAAGAAGGATTAATTTACAGTATTAGGGAACCATTAAGGAGCCATATAAAAGCATCAAGAAGTACCATGTCATGGGATCTTTAAACTGCAGCAGTCTGAAAAACTCAAGGACAAGTTCAAAACCCTTATTACTACAATCCACAGTTTAGACAAACAGTGTGCTATCTCTGGACCTTTTGTACCACCCCGTTTTGGAAGTGAGAAGTTCAGCCGTTTAAGAGCACTGCACATATGGCTCAAAGGATACTGCAGAGACAACAAAATCCCTTATGTTGACAATTTCACCACATTTTTAAGAGACCTGAACTTTTCTTTAAGGACCACTTGCATCCTAACATCCCCGGATCCTGTCTCCTCAGACGATATCAAACTCACTCTTGAGGAAGCATGACAAAATAACTAAGCACAGCTAATTCCCGTGATCAGCAGACAGCGACATGAGCATAAAATTTCTAATAAATCTACTGCCAATGTCCATAATCTCAGATCTCTTCCAAAAGCACACTCATCACAAATTCCTATTGCTACTCAGTCTCAGTTAACTTTAAACATGGCCCTTTTAAACGTCCGCTCTCTGCTGAACAAGTCCTTTATTGTTAACGACCTGATTGTAGACCACAAACTTGACTGTTTCTTTTTAACTGAAACGTGGTTAGGTGCAGACGCGCCAGCTGTTCTCACAGAGGCCTCACCACCCACTTTTAACTTTGCATTTTCAACTAGGAACGGTAAAAGGGGAGGTGGCACTGCTTCTATATGTACAAGCACTCTGGCCACCAAACCTATTTTATTAAGCAATTTTACGAGTTTTGAATATCATTCAATTGTTTTTAGCAACCCTCAAATTTTATGTGTCACCATATACAGACCACCAGGAAAATGCAACGTTTTTATCAGTGAGTTTTCTGAGTTTCTATCTATTCTACACAATTCATTTAATATGATTATTATAACCGGTGATTTTAACTTGCACATAGATAACCTTTCAGACCCTATTGCAAATGAATTTTTGAATGTTCTTAATTATATGGAATTTACTCAACACGTCACACAGCCGACTCACAACAGGGGGCACACTCTGGATCTGGTCATTACTTACGGCCTGACCGCTAGTGTATCCTCTGTTGCTGACCTGGCCATGTCTGACCACTACTGTGTGTTTTTTGATATCACTGGTTTTATACAGCAGGAGACCTCTGTGAGAACTGTGAGGAAGCGCCATCTGACCCCTGAAGTGGCAGCAAATTTTATCGAGGTGTTAGAGAAAAATCCCTCAATGGTTTTACCTGCCTCCTGTGATTCCATTACTGAAGATTTCAACAGTAGACTGCGGTCAGCCTTGGATCTGGTTGCTCCACTCAAAACCAAAAGTATTAAAACCAAATCAAAGCCTCCATGGATGAATGAAGACTTGAGAAAATCCAAGAGAGAGTGCAGGAGGGCAGAACGTCGATGGAGAAAAAACAAAACGACTATAAACCACCAATTATTCATCAATCAGCAACGATCACATAACAATGCTACAAGGAATGCAAGAAATCGTTACTTCTCCACAATAATCACAAACCACAAAAATAATCCAAAAGTTCTTTTTTCAACCATTGAAAACATTCTAAACCCCGATTCTAATGCGTTTTACCTGACACCCACTGACTCTCTCTGCGAGCAGTTTGCAGACCACTTCACGGGAAAGATAAACACCATCCGATGTAATATTTTATCTTGTCAAAGCTCTGTTTTTAACTCACCTGAGTGTTTGTTTCGCCCAGAGAAAACTCTGGACAGTTTTGCCTTGGTTAATGCTGGGATGCTGGACAAGGTCTTCTCCTCAGTGAGGCCCATCACATGTCTCGTAGACCCAATCCCCACTCCATTTTTTAAGTCTTTTTATGGATCTTTTAGGGATGAACCTTTGGTCATGATGAATTGCTCTCTTCAGACAGGGGTCTTTCCCGCTGCCTTCAAAGCGGCGGTGGTGAGGCCCCTGCTGAAGAAGAGCAATTTAGATTTTAATGAGTTTAACAACTACCGACCAGTGTCTAACTTGCCATTCTTAAGCAAGATTCTAGAGAAACTTGTCTCTATCCAATTAAATGATTTTCTAGATAATCACAACATTTTGGAAAAATTTCAGTCTGGTTTTAGGGTGAACCAGAGCACCGAGACTGCCTTGGCAAAGATTTTGAATGACTTTAGAATAAATTGTGACTCTCAAAAGGTGACTGTGTTGGTTCTGCTGGATCTGAGCGCTGCCTTTGACACAGTAGACCACATGATTCTTTTAACTCGCCTAAAGCACCTCGGCCTCTCTGGTGCTGTCCACAAATGGTTCACGTCCTAGCTCACAGACAGAACATTTATGGTAAGTATGGACACATACTCCTCCAAGATCCATAAAATCACATGTGGTGTCCCCCATGGTTCCATTTTAGGCCCTGTGCTTTTCAACTTGTACATGCTTCCCCTTGGCAGCGTCATCAGGAGACATGGAATCAATTTCCACAGCTATGCAGATGATGCGCAGCTTTACATTTCCGTGTCTCCTGATGACACCAGGCCAATGGATGCTCTTTTTAACTGCATTCTAGATAGATATCAAATCCTGGATGCCAAGAAACTTTCTCCAGCTTAACCAGGACAAAACTGAGGTTCTAGTCATCGGTCGTGAGGCCCAGAGAGAGAAACTTTTATCAAAACTACAAGCACAGTCTTTTAACCCATCTCCTCAAGTGAAAAACCTGGGCGTCATTTTTGACTCTTGAGCTGACTTTTATCCCACACATCAAGAACATCACAAAAATAGGTTTCTATCACCTAAAAAACATAGCCAGAGTTCGCCCTATTCTCTCTCAGGCCAATACGGAGACATTGATGCATGCTTTTGTCACCAGCCGTATAGACTACTGTAATGTCCTGCTCTCTGGTCTTCCCAAAAAGAGTATTTCAGGTTTGCAATTATTACAAAATTCAGCAGCACGTGTCCTGACTAGGACCAGAGGGCGGGACCACATTACACCGGTCTTAAAATCTCTGCATTGGCTCCCTGTGAGTTTCAGGATAGATTTTAAAGTTCTTTTACTGGTTTTTAAATGTCTTAATGGTCTTGGGCCTTCTTATCTTTCACAACTGCTTTCCCCTTACGAACCTTCATGGGCCCTGCGCTCCTCCGGCAGCAGGCTCCTGGTCATTCCCAAAGTCAGGACACAGACTCACGGAGAGGCGTCTTTTCAGTACTACGGCCCTCGTCTATGGAACTGCCTGCCGGAGGACCTCAGGGCTGCAGAGAACGTTCATGTTTTTAAGAGTGGGCTCAAGACTCACCTGTTTAGCTTGGCCTTTGATTGACTTCCGTCATCTGTTTGCTTGTCTTTTGTTTGTTCTTTTGTTTGTTTGCTTGTATATCTGTTTGTTGTTTGTTCGTCTGCTTGTTTGCCTGTTTGCTTTTTTTTTTCCTGGCAGCACGGTGGCTGAGTGGCTAGCACTCATGCTTCACAGCAAGAAGGTTCCGTTTGCCCGGGCCTTTCTGTGTGGAGACTGCATGTTCTCCCCGTGTCTGGGTGGGTTTCCTCCGGGCACTCCGGTTACCCCCGTCAACCTAAACATGCGCCATAGGTAAAATCCTCCAGCTTAGGGCCTGACCAAGCCTAAATAACAAAACAAAATCATGGGGATGGTCCCCGGGTCAAATATAGAAACAACTTCTCCTGTGCGAGATCAATAAAGGTCAATCTTCAAATCCTTGACCACTGTAAGGGGCTTTGTGTTACAATTTTTTATGAAAAGCGCCTTATAAATATTGTTTGTTTGTTTGTTAAACAGTAAAGCGCTTGCAGAGTCTGTTGTGTGGTGTAATGTCTGAAAACCAGCAATAAAATGTTACTGCACCAAAACAAAATACTTCATGAATAAATTAACACATGTTTTATGTTTTTATTCTGCTCCGTTTTCTACATTAGATTCCGACTGCACTTTGAGAAGGAGAGTAAAGAAGAAGTGGAGAAAAGGAAGAAGGTAGCGAGAGAAAAGGAGCTGCAGCCTGTAACTGACAAAGAACTAGAGATAGACATTTGTGACATCTACCCTTCAGATAAAGGTTTGCTGGTTTAAACTCTCACTTCACCTACCTGACTTAAAATAATTTGTACTTAAAATATTCAGGTTTTGTGCTGTTAATAGATATTAAGTACCTTTTCTGGTTGAGGGCCCTGCACCTGCTATTTTGTACAAAATGTCCCATAGTATAGTATTTCCATAGAGACATTAAGATTAGAAGACCTGTGGAGAGTAGAGAGAGTAGGGTTTTATATATTTTTTAAGCTATACCAAAACTAATTGAATAAATGAAAGATATTTAATGCCATAGTAAAGAAAAGAAAACACATCCCTGGAGACAAGACCCACCAGAAAAGTTACATAATGCCCCTTTAAGATGTATCTATTTATTATTAACTTTTTAACAGCATTTATAACTAGTTTTAAGGTAATTTAAAAAAAAAAACGACTCCCCATCAACAGTAATTGTAACACACAAAAAGACAAGTCAAAACTACTAAAAAATGTCATGTTTCGATATTCAGAACATTTGTCTCATGCATTGTTTTGCAGTGACATATTTAACCATATCATTCATTGTAGGTCTTGGCATTCCTCGCCGGCCATCTTGGAATTACGAGATGACGCGAGAGAGTCTGATGAGGAAAGAGGAGAAGTCATACAGGGAATATTTGGATGACCTGCACTCCAGAAACCAACCTGGAACTCTGAGCCACTTTGAACACAACCTGGAGGTGAATTAATAAATAACAACTATGTTTACACCATGGCATTAAGATGCATTTTTCAAATAACACAACAGAATGAACAAACCTGTTAATGTGAAGCTTTTTATATGCATATGTTTTCAGTTAACTTTTTTTACTAAGAAGGTGCAAGCTGAAATTGTTGTATAATACATAATAAGCTGTATTTGCACACAATTTAGAAATGTTTATTTAGCAAGAAGAGTGTGTGTATATTATGCATAATTTTACTAATACCATGATGCAGTATTTCTCTGTATAAAAGGCCTTTTGGGATGAAATTGTATAATGGCACCATAACAGTTACATTTCATACACTACTTTCCAAACATCTTCATATCCATCCATTTTCTTCCGCTTATCCGGGGCCGGGTCACGGGGGCAACAATCTAAGCAGGGACTTCGTTCACCCCACTTTCTCCAAATCCTCCGGGGGGACCCCAAGGTGTTCCCAGGCCAGTCGGGAGACATAATCCCTCCATCTTGGGTCTTCCCCGGGACCTCCTCCCAGTGGGACATGCCTGGAACACCTCTCGAGGGAGGTGTCCAGGAGGTGCACCCAGCCACTATGTGAAGGAAACTCATTTCGGCCGCTTGTATCCGCGATCTTGTCCTTTCGGTCATTACCCAGAGCTCATGAGCCTAGGTGAGGGGAGGAACGTAGATTGACGGTAAATCGAGAGCTTTGCCTTTCGGCTCAGCTCCCTCTTCACCACAACTGTCCGGTACAGCGACCGCATCACTGCCGACGCTGCACCGATCCGCCTGTTAATCTCACGCTCCATCCTCCCCTCACTCGTGAACAAGACCCCGAGATACTTGAACTCCTCCACCCGAAGAGGGCAAGCCACTTTTTTCCAGTCAAGAAAAGGTGGCTTGCCCTATTCGGGTAATATAATATTTAAATATTATAATTGTATTTTCCTTAATTAAGTGCTGTCTGTTGATTTTTCAGACGTGGAGACAGTTGTGGAGAGTATTAGAAATGTCAGACATCATCCTCCTCATTGTGGACCTTAGACATCCGGTGAGTGAATGACTACACCTGACCAGCAGATGGAGGCAAATGAATGAGAATCTTATTAGTTGTGACTTATGTAGATTTACTTGTAGGGTAGGTTCAAATGTACGTCAGCATTATAAATAAGAAGCATTTTCTGACTCTTGTCATTCAGATAAATTAAATTCAGCACTTCAGAAAAATAAGATGGATTAAATTAATTCGAATATGAATCTAAATATTCATTATTTGTAAAAGGGCATATGACAAAATATTAAACTAGTATAAAATATTAAAAAGTGTGGTTATTTCCAATTCAGTGTTATTTAGTCTTACTGAAATCAAATAACATTGCTTTCGATATTACTGGACATGGACATTGCAATTAATCCCCAAAGTCTGAAGTCTCTTTCCAAACTGGCGGCACGGTGGCTGAGTGGCTAGCGCTCATGCCTCACAGCAAGAAGGTTCTGGGTTTGATCCCCGGGTCGCCCAGGCCTTTCTGTGTGGAGTTTGCATGCATGGTCTGGGTTTGATCCCCGGGTCGCCCGAGCCTTTCTGTGTGGAGTTTGCATGTTCTCCCCGTGTCTGGGTGGGTTTCCTCCGGGCACTCCGGTTTCCCCCACCAACCCAAAACATGCACCATAGGTAAAATCCTTCAGCTGAGGTCCTGACCAAACTGAAGCAAGAAGATCATGGAGATGCTCCCCGGGTGCAGTAATGTGCTGCCCACTGCTCCTAATAACAGGATGGGTTAAATGCAGAGAAGAATTTCTCCAGTGTGAGGTCAATAAAGTCACTTCTTCACTTCTTCAAACTGCATGCTTTTACTGACTGGCTGACACCTGATTAAAAGCATTTAATGGAAAAGCATTAATAAAAGCATTTAATGGATGATTAGAGATAATTGAATCTCACTTTATAATGTGATTTAATAGTACAGCCCTAATTTGCAGTATTTACAAAGACCCACTAGTTCATTTTCCCTCCTTTGTTCAGGTGCTGCAGCTTCCCCCAGACCTGTACCACTACATCACAGGCGCTCTTCAGAAGCAGGTGATTCTGGTGCTGAACAAAGTCGACCTGTGTCCTCCTCCGCTGGTGATTGCCTGGAAGCACTACCTGACCTCACAGTTCCCTCATCTCGAAATCGTCTGCTTCACCTCCCACCCCGGACAGCCCTACAGCACAGGTGAGACCATTGGGAATTGGTAAACAAGTGCACACTGTTTTCTCACTTGTTTCAGTAATCCTCTGAAGTCTTTTGACTGTGAACCTCATCAAACGCTCACACACAAATGGAAGCTCTGCATGTTTTTCAGTAATAAATCATCTCCAGACTTGTTTTAAGCATTTCAGCTGTCAAATTGCATTCATTACTGCTGCAAGCTTACATCAACATGTCCGTACATGTCGTTTCCTAATTTGTTTTCGCTGTGGTAATTCCCTCTGCTGCCAGTAGATGGCAAGCTGCACCAGAGTATATTGAGCACTGAGCCTGTGAAATGGTGTCTTTATTTTAATTAGGCATTATTTTAGTCTGTGTTTTATAAATTCAAAATCATGAAATTCCATAATATAAACAAATATTATACAAATAATGCATCTTTAATACTTGACCATTAGGGCTCTGTATCATTAAGAAATTGCAGATATTGCATCGTATTGTGGCTGATGTACAGAGGTATGTATTTCGATGTCAACAACTAGGGATGTCAACAATTAATTGACTTACGATTAATTGTCGATCAAGACGTTGGTTGAACAAAATGCATTAATTGCAATTAATCGCTAATCGTGGACACGCGCACCCGCGTGGTCATGAAACAAGGCAACCGCGCTGCGCCAAGCTCGACTCACAGCCGGCCATAGGCGCCAACGGCACTGCTCAGCAGCCCCGGTGTACGCGCGGGCCTCTCGCGTACACAGGGGCTGCTGAGCACGAGATCGAACCGCGGCGCCCGGAATGCGTAGTCTCAGCCCTAGCCACAAACCAGCGGCACGTGGTGGTTTAATCCTGGTTTAGTCCAGGTTTAGACCTGATTTAGACCTGGTTTAGTTCTGGTCTAGACCTGGTTTAGTCCACGTTTAGTTCTGGTCTAGTCTCTTGGCCAATCAGGATGCAGAACACAATGTTACACTATAAAAAAATGTTACACTATAAAAAAATAAATCCGCGATAGAGCGAGGGATTACTGTATTTTGTTATTCAGCATCAATACATTTTTCTAATTTTTACTAAGGAATTATTAATTGAGGAATATACAATATAATAATACTATGATATATTTATGACTCAGTGTTATGTATACTATAGCTTATATTCTTAAAGACCCTATTGAAACACTAAAATTCAGGTAAAAAACGCCGCTTATCAATTAATCGTAAGTCGATCGATAAGGTCAATCAACTATACATTAATGAATTAATCGATAATTTGCATCCCTAATTTCGGCCACAATACGATGCACATCTTGATACAGAGCTCGTTTGTTTCGATAATATGCAATACAATATATTAAAATCGATTTGATACGGTTCAATAAAAAAATACAGGCATACTGATCAACCCCATTATTGATGCCTCTTACTAACTAGAAGAACACACAAAACTTTTGCATTGGTCATTGCAGATTCAGCCATAGCTTATATGAGCTCAGCATTTACTAAAGGGACATACGCAGTTTAGTTTACTTTAAGCCACTACCTGTGCAAAGTTAATATGAAATATATCTCTTTTAACTGTGAATATGTCAAAAGTGTTGCATAAACAAGTTACCTTCACTAAACAAGCAACAAATTTTACCTCTGTCTCAATAATAATTTGAGACAGACACAATAATAATTTGGTAAAATACGCAAAAAATACTCTTGGAGATATACCAAGCCCATGATATTGATACTGTATTGTGCAATTAAACTACACGATGTATTGATGTTAGTGCTGTCAGGCGATTAAAAAAATGAATCTAATTAATTACAGGATTGTACACTCAACAAAAATATAAACGCAACACTTTTGTTTTTGCTCCCATTTTTCCTGAGATGGACCCAAAGATCCAAAATTCACTCCAGATACTCAACACTACCATTTCTCTCAAACATTGTTCACAAATCTGTCCAAATGTGTGACAGCGAGCACCTCTGCCCCGCCAAGACAATCCACCCCACCTCACAGGTGCGCCACATCAAGATGCCGACCCGACATCATGACCAGTGCACAGATGCGCCCCAGACTGCCCAAAATAAAAGGCCACCCCGAAATGTGCATTTTTTTTTTTTTTTGCTTTATTGGGGGTCTGGGGACGCAGAACCAGTCAGTATCTGGTGTGACCACCATTTGCCTCATGCAGTGCAACACATCTTCTTCGCATAGAGTTTATCAGATTGTCAGTTGTGGCCTGTGGAATGTTGGTCCACTCCTCTTCAAAGGCTGTTATGGACGAAGAACACAGGTGCATTTTATTGATGTCATTTTGAATGCACAGAGATGCCGTGATGAGATCCTGAGGCCCATTGTTGTGCCATACATCCATGAACATCACCTCATGTTTCAGCAAGATAATGCACGGCCCCATGTTGCAAGGATCTGTACACAATTCTTGGAAGGTGAAAATGTCCCAGTTCTTGCATGGCCAGCATACTCACCGGACATGTCACCCATTGAGCATGTTTGGGATGTGCTTGACCGGCGTATACAACAAGCGTGTACCAGCTCCCACTAATATCCAGCAACGTTGCACAATAATAATAATAATAATAATACATTTTATTTATATAGCGCTTTTCAAGACACTCAAAGACGCTTCACAAATCATAAAAGAATAAAATATCACAGAATTTACAACATAAAATCAAACATTTAAAATATCACAAAATTTACAATATAAAATCAAACATTAAAAGCAATTTTAAACAGGTGGGTTTTGAGTTCTTTTTTGAAGGTGGGGAGATCAGAGCAGTCATGGAGGGGTTTGGGCAGTGAGTTCCAGAGGGTGGGGGCAGCGATGGAGAAGGCTCTGTCCCCCCAGGTTCGGAGCTGCACAGCCATTGAAGAGGAGTGGACCAACGTTCCACAGGCCACAATTGACAATCTGATAAACCCTATGCCAAGAAGGTGTGTTGCACTGCATGAGGCAAAAGGTGGTCACACCATATACTGACTGGTTCTGAGTCCCCAGACCCCCAATAAAGCAAAAAAAATTCACATTTCGGGGTGGCCTTTTATTGTGGGCAGGCTAAGGCACACCTGTGCACTGGCCATGATGTCGGATCGGCATCTTGATGTGGCGCACATTTTCGCTTTTCTGGGTCGCGGGGGCAGCAGTCCAAGCAGTGTTCTGCTGCCCAGAACACAATGCACCAGCCCCCATAAATCCTCACATAAATCCACAGGAGGACGGCTCACGTCACAACGGGCCTTAATGTATCTTCTACCAGTGTCCACAGACACTGGGGGCGAGGTGTCTTGCCCACAACGTCAGCGCTTATCTGTGGGAGCTGGGATCATATGCGGTCAACCCGTCAACAGCGGAATTCGAACCACCAACCCCTGAATCACGAGGCATATGCTCTACCAACTGAGCTACTGCTGCCCCCTAATTGATGTAATTAATTGCCTTTTAATACATTTTTAGGTGGTTTATTGTTGCTCTCCCACAGTACAAAAAAGTTGTCAAACGTGCGTGAAGAAATATTTACAGTGAAAAGACTGCAGACTTCCCCTTTAAGTCTTTCAGTCTTTCACTCGCTCTCTTTCTCTCCGTGCATGTTACCTCCACTGTAACCAAGACAAGACTGCTGGCAGACCTGCATAACATTCATTCGAAAGCTCATTTACACCATTCCACTATTAAATGGCGAATATTTCTGGTGCCAAAAGGTGAGCACGTACAGTAGCTTTCATGCAATGTCAATAAATAATATAGCTGCAAGCAGCAATGTGGGGCCAAGCAGTGACCCAGCCTAATTTGATGATATGCGTTGGATCAGTCTTCACCCAAGGATCCCAGGGATACCAAGTTTTTGAAAATCGGACTTGCGGTTCAAAAGTTACAAGCAGAAATGAGGGAGGGAGAAGCATTTTGAGTGTTTTTCATAAAATCCAAGATGGCGGACATTCTATTCCGGTGGACATGACGTCATAGGATGCGTTGGATTCGTCTTGGCCCAAGGATTCTAGGGATTCCAAGTTTTTGCGAATCGGGCGTACGGAAGGAATTTTCAGGTACATTTCTGCGTGTAATTTTTGAACCATATGTCCAATTTTCTAAAAACTTGGCATCCCTGGACTCCTTGGGCCAAGCCGAATCCAACGCACCATATGACGTCACCCTATGAGGTCATTTTCCGCCATTTTGAATTTTATGAAAAACACTCAAAATGTTTCTCCTCCCTCAATTTTGGACCAATTTTGCTCAGATTTGGTACATAGCATCTTTGGACTGAGCCTCATCAGAAATATGCCTGGATTTTTTTTATATCTCATCGTTTTGTCGTGACAGCCAATCAAACCTGCAACTTTGACCTGCTGGCGGCCCTAGAGGGTTGGGGGTGGGGGCCTATAAATTGCTGTGGGTAATGAGGAGACTGGCTGGAATGTGCATGCAAAATTTCACAACTTTTCTAGGGGTTGCCATAGACTCCCAGAGGCGGAAGAATATTTTATTATAATAATAAGAATAAGAATAAGAAGAAGTGGTAGTGGTAGTGGTAGTAGTAACACTATGGGTGCCTCGCTGCTTGGCCCCAAATATATAAAGAAATATACAGAGAATACAAATAATTGCCCGAAATAAGTGCCCGTGCAAATTTCTCATGGCTCACATGACCCCCGGGACCCGCGAAACTGGAGGATTTAAACTCCCGGTGCGGATGTGTCCGGGTTTGCCAGATCGCACTACGGGAGGAGGGAGAAAATGGCAGTAAATGATCGGGTTTAGCGCGATTTGGATGGGCAAAACCGGCGCTTCTAAGTGTGCGCCCTTAGTCGCGGCAAAACACGCTGGAGAGGTTATGGGGAATTCCTTTATGGACAACGCTCCGTCACATTTTTATAAATAAACTTGCCGTTCAAAGGCCCCGCACATTTTTATAACGGGTTAATTTGCTGTGTAATTAATTAATCTAATTAACGCGTTAAACTGACGGCCCTAATTGATGTTTTGATTTTTGATTTTGCATACCCCAAATCTCAATGCATCCTAACAATGCTAAAGCAACAGTTTTTCATCCTGCGAGCCTGTCCTTTTTTTTTTTTTTTTTAATACATATCATCATTAAAACATGTCCTATATTGTGACTTTTTATTAATCATCAATACTTTCTTTGTCTTTTAGTTCTACAAAAGAAGAGAATGAGAAAGAAGGCGAATTGGAGGGCTGGAGGCCCTTTAGACATCCTCAAAGCCTGTCAGGACATCACAGCAGGGAAGGGTAAGTCTGCTTATAATGGAATCCCTCAGATATCCACTCCTCTTTGCATATATTACCCACTTAAAACCACTGGTCCTTTTGTAGTTGACCTTTCGAGCTGGGAGCAGAAGATAAAGAGTGATGCGGTTGCCCAGCACGTGGATGGAGAGGGGGAAGGTGAGGGCCCCGGGGAGGCGGTGCTGATGGAGCAGCACAGCGACAGCGCCATGGAGATGAGCAGCTTGTCTCAAGAGCTGTACAAAGATGGAGTCCTCACATTGGGCTGCATAGGTAAACTATTAAATTGATGCAAAAAGTAGCTATTTAAATAATAATAATGTATACTTATTAATTATAAATTATTTTATTTTATTAATTGTTAATTAATTTAGAACTGTGTAACTTTTTTTTTTTCAACAAGCAAACGTAAGTATTGTTCTTATTGGGGTTGCCAAAAATCCCAGATACAAATCGATATTAAAGATCCCATGACATGGTACTTCTTGATGCTTTTATATGGCGCCTTAGTGGTTCCCTAATACTGTAAATAAATCTTTCTTCAAAATCAAGCCACAGTGCGTGAGAAAGCCTCATGAACACAGTCGGAGTCATAAATATGTCTCTGAAGCGCTTTATTCTGGGCGTTGATGCTTGAATGCAAATGAGGAGTAAGAGACGCGTCCCATTAAAAAAAAAAAACACATTTCCACAGAAAATAAAATTAAACCACTGCTGTTTCAGAGGTTCGGAGGCTCGGATAAAGGACATCCGAGCCTGGAAACACTCTCTCGTGTCTCCAGGCAAATAAAAAAACGCATCTCGCTTTGCGTAGCTCGTTTGCGGTCCAAACTCTCTGGGCGTGATTTCCAGAGACGGTGGGTAGACATCCAGACGGGGGGGTGGAAACCTTTCTGCGAGTCTGACGTCAGAAAGTTCCCTTGTTCAAAATCGCCCGTTTGGGCTGTCTTTTTTTCAAACGCGGAAAAGGATCGCAAATGCACACATTACACATTTTGCAACTTTTAGCCATGGGGGGGCCCTAAACAGGGTAGGGGAGCTCACATTAACGTTCAAAAACCTCAGAAAGTGAAAATTTCATGCCATGGGACCTTTAAAACGAGTATTGAACCAACGAATTGTACAAGTATCGGTACTGAAAAAAATTAATTAATTAATGCCAAAAAAAAATAAAAAAATAATTTATCATTTGACTCCTAAATATAATAATACAATTTTTACATTCCATTTATCGTACCGTATTTTCTCTCATCATTTTGCTTCAGGTTTTCCAAATGTGGGTAAATCCTCCGTGATCAATAGTTTGGTTGGTAGAAAAGTGGTGAGCGTGTCTCGGACTCCAGGCCACACCAAATACTTTCAGACGTACTACCTCACTCCCACAGTCAAACTGTGTGACTGCCCCGGCCTCATCTTCCCCTCACGCGTCAACAAACAGCTGCAGGTACAGACTCGATTTTATTCAGGGATCTCTGCATTTGTGTTTCACTGAACCTACCCTGCTGGTGTGCAATGACACTTATTGGTCAGTCTCTGTAATAGATGAATCAAAAACAAAATCCATCCATCCATCCATCTTCTGCTTCTCCATTTCTGGGTCACGGGGGCAGCAGATCTGCCGCCCAGAACACAATGCACCAGTCCCCATGGATCCTCCTGCGGGTGGTGGGTCCATGGGAGGACGGTCCACGTCACAACTTGCCTTGATGTACTTCTGCCATGGGGGCTACCAGTGTCCACAGACACTGAGGGCGAGGTGGGGTTAAGTGTCTTGCCTAAGGACACAACAGCAGCACTCATCTGTGGGAGCTGGGATCACACACGTCGAGAGTAGGATCCGAACCGCCAACCCCTGAGTCAGTAGAAAAATGCTCTACCAACTGAGCTACTGCTGCCCCTGTATATGCTTATGTAAATGCAATCATCAATTCAATACACTAGCCTTTATGTCTTTTATTTTTAATAATATATTATTGGTGGGTTTCAGGTGACGTCACAGCATTCTATAGACCAATGTTATTTAATACACATGGGGTCAGGTAAAATTAATGTTAATGTTAAAATGCAGATTTTTGTGCCATACAGAGTTCTTGTAGATAGACATAGAAATGTTCGGGTTCAACATTTGTGAATCTACCCCCTGGACACACCATGGCAAAGCACAGTGCAATCAATACTGTCTCATGTTACTGTAAGAAATTTTGAATGTAAACAAATGTAATGTAACCTTAGCAATGGAATGTTTACAAGATCCTTAAGAACAACAACCTTTGTGACATCACTCAAAATCACACTATGGAATTCATAAAGGTTGCAAATAAAATCCATGGGGTCTCCATCTGGTATAAAACCTGATATCCCAGTATTTTATACCTCTACAAACATGTTTAGTACTGCAGGATTTTTGTTTTAGTTTAGTATTTAACACTAAACTAGTATTTAGTATATATAAGGCATACTTCAGTATTCTCAAATGATACTTTAAAGTTGCACTGAGTAACTTTTATGGTGTAGGTAATAGTTTGCGACAGCATGGTATTAAACTTTCTATGGAAAGATAATCTATCTACACTATGTGCATAATTAGGCAAGTTGTACGAGGATTAATTTTTTATTTGAATAACTACAGTGCTCTCGGTCAATCCAAAATGCTAATAAACCTCAAACCTGAATATTTAAGAAAGTAAAAGTGAAGTTTTGGCTTTCATATGAGGAAAATCTGTGTGCACAATTATTGGACAGCTATTAATGTGCAGAATTATTACGCAACTAAATGAAAACTGAACATTTACAATAGTAACCAACTCCAAATTATAAACATTTCAGACATTAAAAAAAAACTGACCAATATAGCCACACTGTTTAATATTTTATAATTATGTAACACATTACACACACACACACACACACACACACACTTTTTTTTGGTAATTTTTATTGAATGCTAAAATTGAGGAGGTAGAGGACCAATAAATAAAGAAGTTTTCCTCTGTTTCCTCATTCAAATATTTACACTAACAACAACTAAGCACAAAGTAGAACAATGAATCAAATCAAAATGGATGAACAACTGTCAAGTGTTTTTCAAATCCAGGTTAGGAGGTAGGAGTTGAGGTTAGGACTTCATGACAACTCTAGTGCGTCTGCAAGAGGTTAAGATCAAGTCTATCTCAGACTCGATCTTAACCTCTTGCATCTCTTCTTTGTGCTTTTTGCGATGCTCCTCTAGCTCCTTCTTTACAATGGACAGCTCCTTCACCAGCTGTTTTTTTTCCTCCTTTAGTTCTTTCTCTCTCTTAATCAGGTCAGACTTCCTGATCAAAGTTTTGACCATATTATTGGCTTCTATCTGGCTTTTTTCAACCTTCTCTTTCAGGTTGTAAGGTTTTAGATTATAAGATCTTTCTCTTGCAGTTTCAGGCCCTGCTCCTCCAGAACCTTTACCGCATCAGCTAGATCTTTCTCCAGCTGAGTGCTGACCAATATTTTCCAGTTCATTTCCATCCTGATCTCCTCCATGTTATTGTCTGAAAGCAAATTTGGCCTCTTCAGACAATCTACAGGAATTCTTTCAGGGTCTGGACCTTGTCTTGAAGGTTCTTGATCTTCTCCAAGTTGCTAATTGTCCCATCTTTGTCTTTCAGAGTCACCTGTAGTTGCTGGTTCCTTTGTGTCTCTTCCAAGTACTTCTGTACCTGTGTCTTTGCCTCTTGAACTGACACTTTGCAAGCCTCTTGTAGAGTTTGAACCTCATTCTGGTGTTTTAGGCTCTGCTCCTCCAGTTCTTTCACAGCCATGGAAAAAAAGTTCCCTCCCATTGTCTATTCAGCTCAACTCTGAGGTCCGGCTGGTTTTGGAGGTAGTGCTTGTGCTCCTTCACGTTCGTGCTCCGTCACTACCGCCTTCTTCACAGATTGGAAACCCTCCACCATAGCCTGTTGTTGGGTTTGGTATCTTCCAGTCAGCTCCTCCAGGTGGCGTATGACCTTCTCTTTTTCTCCAAGCTCCAGCTGAACCTTCTCAGCCTGGTTCAAAGCTTTCCTGGTCTCTTGTTGTTGTATCTGCAGGTTTGACTTTGTCAGGAGCAGTTCTGCCTCTAATTTGGTCAGACCCTTTATGCGCTCTTTCTCTGCCTTTAGTGCGGCTTGCTGGGCCACGAGCAGCTCTGCCTGCAGAAATTCAATTTTCTGTCCCATCACCTCCTGCATGTGGTTGGAGTAGTTGGTGGTCTTCTGTAAACACCTCTCCACTGTGTGTCTCCTCTTTTTCTCTTCCTGCAGCTCATTTTTCATAGTGTTCATCATGGTCTGTGACTCAGTCAGCTGCTCTGTCAGCTCTCTTACCCGCAAAGCGCTTCTGAAAAACCTTATCATCTTGGGAGCTTTGAGAAAGTGCTGCTACTCGTGTCAAGTTCAAGTGATGAGCTTTGTCAGGGTTGTGTCAAAGGTAAACACGACAATGGAACTCAGAGATCAAAGATCAAAGTCGGCTTTATTGCCAATTCTGCCATATCAAAGTTCCAAGTTGAAATTGGGTAACCTTTGTGAGAAGTTGTGCATCCTTTGTGAGGAAGGATGCGTCCTAACTCAATTAATGTCAATCGTTGAAGGCGGAACCCACAGCAGGTGATCGGTCAGAATCACTATGACGCTTCACTTGGTTGAAGAACCTTTATTGAATGCTGTCCGGCCGGTGTCGGTAGCCGAAGGGTGTAAGAACGCAAAAACGAAACCTGCTCACATACCCATTACCTCAGTTTGCATCGATCCGAGATCAATGATCGAAGATCAAAGTCATTGTTAATTACACAATTACACAAATCACACGAACACTTACTTGCACAAGACGCACACAAAGCACACAATCAGCACAGCAAATGCGAAAGGCAAGCATTAATGGTCCGCGCCACCAAACTCTGCCACCTGTGACGATCTCTCCGCTGCCAGCAAATGTGCAATTTAACTAAAAACAGACAAACACACACACACACACATAGAGAATAGACATAAGACATACAGGTGAACACATCTTCTTCCAACAAGAAGGAAAGTTCGAGGTGGGATGAAATGTGCAAAAGTGAAGGTGCAATAGGTAAAATGCAAGAGTGCCGAAAGCTGCATGGACATCAGTGTGTGTAAGATTGTTTTTTGGATGTCATTAACAAAATGTTCATGGAATATTCACGGAGCATATGTGTTCAACATACAGGGAGTCAAAATTTTGTTTCTCTCTGGCCAAATAGTGCAAAAAGACAGTGTACAAAATACAATATAAAGACAATACAAAAACTTCTAAGACACAAATCGGTCGCCGCAGAAACGCCAAATTCAAATAGAGTATATTGGGTTTATTCAGTTACTTATGTGTGTATTTCTTGAAAAACGTGCATTGTTAGCAAGGGTCGCCCCCCACCAAAAAAGTTACATAATGCTCCTTTAACATATTCAAAAAGTTTACAGTGAACTGGATCATAGTTTTTCCAAAAATTGTTCAGCTCTAGTATAAATCTAAAAATGGAGTAGAAGAATCCTAAGAATGTGAACTTTCTGGACAGTCTTAAAAAATACTTTAAAAAAATCCAATTTGTTCTGAACAAAACGACCACACACAGAGAAAATGGATTATTGATTCAAAGCAATCCCATTTGTGTAACTTGTAATGAGAATCAGTGTTGATAAAAGCAGGCGGGAAAGTTCTCTTAACTTTGTTTTGTGTTTCTGTCATTGTAGATTCTTGCAGGCATCTACCCAGTGTCTCAGCTGCAGGACCCGTACAGTTCAGTGGGCTATCTCTGTGAAAGAATCCTTTTTCTGTCTGTGCTGAAGCTGAAGCACCCCTCTCTCCTGGAGAACCCACAGCAACAGAGCCAGGAGTCACAGGAGCCAAAGTGGACAGCCTGGGACGTCTGTGAGGGTGGGTGCACTCACACAGTTTGTAACTCTAGGTTATTGTTATTAATGGAGCACTCCTGGATGATTGAGCGATTAAACAATGGTATTACTTGTGGTTTAATTTTTTAAATAAAGCATGGGAGACGGTGTAATCCTTCATTCTTCCAGGAGTGGTTTAATGCAGAGAAGGTTTCAACAGTGGTCATCTGGACTTCGGCTCCCATCCAGAAGCCATTTTTAATTTGATGGTAGTGGCATGAGATATTGAGACGGTTTGAGTCCATGTAGACTTGATTTGGTACTGTTCTGGTGCAGGTTTAGTCCTGGTCTCATTCAGGATTAGTTCTGAGTTTAGTCCCAGTATAGTTGAAATTTAATGTGGTCTATGTTTAAGTGTGAATGCATGTTAAAACACATATTTTGTCATTGATGTATATTTTAGCCTGGGCCGAGAGAAGAGGGTATAAGACGGCAAAGGCGGCACGTAATGACGTGTACCGAGCAGCCAACAGTCTCTTGAGACTCGCCATCGATGGAAGGCTCTGTCTCTGCCTCAGGCCTCCAGGATACAGCTGCCTCCGAGGTGAAGAGTTTATTTACTCTTTAATGGGCTGTAAAAAATATAGAGGGCTGAAAATAAAAGTAACTTTAGAAATGTCACCAAGTCAAATTGTATAATTGTGAGAAGAAAGTCTGAATTATTACTGACAATATATATTTTTTTTTAAATTAGAGATTAGAGAACAAAAATGTTGATTACTTCTGTTGTATATGAAATACAATCATTTTATAGCATTTCTTTACTTCAGCTTAGGGGGTGATATGCCAACAAAAAGTCCATTATCACACATTTTAAGAGCCTAGATCGCTAAGGCTACATTCAGACTGCAGGGATTAACGCTCAATTCGGATTTTTTTGTGAAATCCGAATTTTTTTGCGATGTCGTTCACATTTCCAATTAAATGACTTGTATGTGATCTCCAGTGTGAACTTTAAACACCCCAAAAGTGTCCCGCATGCACATTGGAGGACATGACGAGGTCACATGCAGCGAGTGTGCTCAGTGTTTACGGAAGTAGCTTAAACATGGACACTAGCATTGAGCACCTGAAGATTTTAAAGTTGCTGTTTTACTGGAGCCAGAACATGTACAACTTATTTGTTTTCAGGAAGAGATTGAGAAGGACAAGGTTTTTGGCCATGGCGTTTTGTGGGGCAGTGGCAGCAACATCCGCAGAAAGGAACGTGTGGGTGCAGAGTCGCAGCCAAGAGTGGTGGGATTGCTATGCGCTTCGCCGCTTCACTGACACGGAGTTCATACACAATTTTCATATGACGAGAAGAACGTTTGTGTACATTTGTGAGCGCCTACTTATACAGTGAACCCTCGTTTATCGCGGGGGTTAGGTTCCAGAAATAGCCCGCAATCAGTGAAATCCGCGAAGTAGGACAATTTTATATTTTACAATTATTCTACATGTTTTAAGGCTGAAAACGCTTCACCAGACACATTATACACCTTTCTGAGACTGGTATTAACATTTTCTCATATTTTTCTCTTGTTTAAACACTCAAACTTTTGTAGATTTTCATTAAAATATATTAATAGTGGGGGGGGGGGCACGTGACACGTGCGCGCGGACACGTGCGCGCGGACACGTGTGTTTGTTTTGGTACCACATATCCATGCCATGTGCGAAAGTCGAGTGGAAAGCGACCTGGATATCATTTTGGGCAAGACTCAAGCCACTGCTAACAGTGCCAAACCGCTAACAGTCCTCACCACACCAGTGCACCAGTCCTCACCACAAGACCAGGTAAGACCAACCTGCGCTCACAAGAGTTGGTTGCATTTCACCCCGGCTCCAAAATCAGACCGCTATCAATGCGTCGCCAATACTCCACAGCTCTCTAGGACGGGGTCGGGTTCGTCCTCTCGGCGTGACGGGGAAGAGCCACTGTCTCCTCTGTGCGCGCGAGTGTCCTCCCCCCGCTGCGGGCTCCCTCGAATGCGGCTCTCCCCGCTGCGGCTCCCCCAGCCCGTCCATGTTGATTCTTGGCTCTTCCATGGTCCGGCTCGCACTCTCTTCCATGGCTCGTGCAAGTAAACAAAGGCCACACCTCCTGTCACCCAGGCGCTCTCGTGAAGGACATCAGAGACTCTGTCCCTATCACCCTGCGTCACCATCCCTGGTCTAGACCTGGTTTAGTCCTGGTTTAGACCTGCTTTAGACCTGGTTTAGTCCTGGTCTAGTCTTTTAGCTAATCAGGGCGCAGGACAGAATGTTACACTGTAAAAAAAAAAAGTTACACTATAAAAAAAATTGAAAAAAAAAAAAAGGAAAAAAAAATCCGCGAAACAGCGAGGCCGCGAACAGTGAACCGCGATACAGCGAGGGTTCACTGTACCACTCTTGCTTGTTGATGAGGTGTAGGTCAGATGAATGCGACCTGACCGTTCAGACTGAAGTTGCATGTCAAAAGATCGGATATGTATCGGGTTTTAGGACCACATATCGAAGTGGCCTGGGTCACATTTGAAAAAATCAAATCTGTGTCGTTCAGACCGTCATTAGAAGATCAGATACAGGTCGCATAGAGGCAAAAAAATCAGATTTGGGTCACTTCAGGCTGCAGTCTGAACGTAGCCTTAATAACTTTAGTTCCTTAAAAGATATCTGCTTCTGAGAGTTTAATCCACCGTGATTGGTCAAATCCACCTGTCACTCATAACACAATGGTCAAAATGAGAAGTATGAAATGTGTCAGTGAAGCTCACAGAAATTGGGTTACGTATAGATTCAAATCGTCATGACGCCCAGCCCTGCTTCAGTCCTTTTACCACTGAAAGAGATTGGGCTCTCTGTTTTCTTTGACATAAACCTATTCCATAACAAAAATGTCTCAAAAAATCGGTTACAACTCTTATTCTTGACCTTTCATATATTTTTTTTATTGTGTGCAGAGCATTGGGAGAATCACCCCGATTTGCCCGACATCATGGCGTTACAGGGCAGGTCAAACGTGGAGGAGGTTTCCGATGAGGAGGGGGAGTCAAGCAGCGAAGGTGAGGAAGAAGAGGGGGACCGCGATGCAGACGTGGACGAAGACGCAGACGACGACGATGACGACGAAGGCTTCAGGCGAGCTCCAAAGAAAGAAACCAAACAGCCGTCTGGGTTCACCGTCAACATGTACAACGTGCTGAGGGAAAACGAGTGTGAGTGAGGAGGGACGGGAACCAATGGGCTCAGTGGGCTGTGGTCATGTGATGTCATAAGATTATTAAGACCATTGTTTAAAATCCAATAGAGGACACCTAAGAATTATATTGTAGAATCTGTTAAAAATGCAGATGGTTTGTTTTGATTACACTGGTCTACAAGCAAAATGCTTCTGGAACAAAAGTAGTGAAATTTGTCTTGGTTTAGGTCACTAATAAAGAAAAAGTAAGTCAGAAGTGCTGATTGGCTATAGTTTCCAAGATATAGTATTGGGTCAAAATAGGAAATTTATGCAAAATAAGGCAAAAACGGTAGTTTATCAGAAGGTACAGTGTGTCTACATGCAACCAGTTCTATCTGAAAGCCTGTCTGCACATTCCAATACATTCATTTTAATATGTCGAGAGTTTTAACATACAGTGCCGTGAAAAAGTATTTGCCCCCTTCCTGATTTCTGTGTTTTTTGCATATTTATCACTCAAAACATTGTCAGATCATCAAACCAATTTTAATATCACACAGAAACAACCCAAGGAAAGACAAAATTCAGTTTTTGAATGATGATTCCATTTATTAGTGCACAAAAAAAATCTAAACCTATCTGGCCCTATGTGAAAAAGTAATTGCCCCCTTAATCTAATAGCCAGTTGAGCCTCCTTTGACAGCAATAACTGTAACCAAACGTTTGCGATAATTGGTGATGAGTCTTTCACACCGCTGGGGAGGGATTTTGGCCCACTCTTCTATGCAGAATTGTTTCAATTCTGCCATATTGGAGGGTTTTCTTGTATGAACTGCCCGTTTAAGGTCACACCACAGCATCTCAATCGGATTTAAATCCGGACTTTGACTTGGCCACTCCAAAACCTTAATTTTGTTTTCTTTGAGCCATTCAGAGGTGGACTTGCTGGTGTGTTTTGGATCATTGTCCTGTTGCATGATCCAAGAGCGCTTGAGTTTGAGGGCACGAACTGATGGCCGGACATTCTCCTTCAGGATCTTCTGGTAAACAGCAGAATTCATTTTTCCGTCAATCACAGCAAGTTGTCCTGGTCCTGAGGCAGCAAAGCAGGCCCAGACCATCACACTGCCACCACCATGCTTTACTGTGGGCACCATGTTCTTTTTATCAAATGCTGTGCCATTTTTACGCCAGATGAAACGGGCTGCAGACCTTCCAAAAAGTTCAATTTTAGACTCATCGGTCCACAAAATGTTTCTCCAAAAGTCTTGAGGGTCATCAAGGTGCTTTTTGGCAAAGGTGAGACGAGCCTTTGTGTTCTTTTGTGAAAGCAGTGGTTTTCTCCTGGGAACTCTTCCATGGATGCCATTTTTGGCCAGTGTTTTTCTAATGGTGGAGTCATGAACACTGACCTTAACTGAGGCCAACGAGGCCTGTAGTTCTTTCGATGTGCGTCTAGGTTCTTTTGTGACTTCCTGAATGAGCCGTCGTCGCACTCTTGGAGTAATCTTAGTTGGTCGACCACTCCTGGGAAGGGTTGCAACTGTTCCCAGTTTCCTCCATTTTTGAATAATGGCTCTGACAGTGGTTCGCTGGAGCCCCAGAGCTTTGGGAATGGCTTTGTAACCTTTTCCTGAATTATAGACTTCTATCACTTTTTTTCTCATTTGTTCTTGAATTTCTTTGGATCGTGGCATGATGTGTTTGTTCTTGAGATGTTGTAGCCAACTTCACTTTGTTTGACAGGAACTATTTAAGTGATTTCTTGATTCAACACAGGTGGTGACAATCAGGTGTGGGTGTGGCATGTAGAACTGAACTAAGTTTTCTCAAAACTGTGGTTAGTCACAGTTAGTTTGTGATTTAACAAGGGGGGGCAATTACTTTTTCACATAGGGCCAGATAGGTTTAGATTTTTTTTGTGCACTAATAAATGGAATCATCATTCAAAAACTGAATTTTGTCTTTCCTTGGGTTGTTTCTGTGTGATATTAAAATTGGTTTGATGATCTGACAATGTTTTGAGTGATAAATATGCAAAAAACACAGAAATCAGGAAGGGGGCAAATACTTTTTCACGGCACTGTATATCTATATATATAAAATATATGTGTACATTATTATTACATCATTACATATCCTAAATACATTAGCTAACCAGCATAGTTATCAATTGATTTTCAGTTAATCTGATCAATATAAATGAGATTTAGCCAATTTTATCTCGGAAGCAAATCAAGTCCAAAAATTTGTAGACCAGTGTTATTGTTTCAATTCCTGTAATTACTCGGGGTATCTGCACAAATAAAAAAAAAAAAAACAGTTCAAATAAAGGTGTACTCCATGGAATATTATTTGCTTTGATGTTCCACAGTATAGCATTAAACTTAAAAGCAAAAACTCTCCATGGAGACAAGGAAGTCACGCCGCCAAGTACAGTTACAAGTCTGATCTGTGGAGCATGTTTTTCCAAGGAATTTCTGCAAGAAAAATAAACTTAATGCGATACTGTGGAACATTTCTGGTATAGAAATAACATCTCCATAAAGACGCCAGAAAAGAACTAAACTTTAACTAAAATCCAATTATTTTTGCACGATAATGACAAAAGCAGTGTTTTTCTTTTATTGTTTGGTTTAGAGACTTTAGGCCACAACTTTATGGACTTGCAACTTCTTGTCAATGCAGCTCACAGGCTCTTTTCACATTAAGTAATTGCGGCAGGAGTCGATACAAACAATATAAAGTTAAGGCACAATTTTCTAAAAGAACACCGTAAACGACGCCGTAAAAAAAATCTTGCGACCCATTCATTTGCTTTAGGTAATCTTATATTGTCTGGCTATATTAAACTAAAATAAACATAAGGTCTGTATGATACGGTGCAAAATAACTCCTCTTTCCTGTGTATAGGTCCAGAACTCTCAGACATACTAACCACAAATCAGGCCAAAACATCTGCATTCTTAATCTTTGGCAAATTGTACCATTGAATTCTTTGCTGTTTTCCATTCAATATTGTCCTCAGTAATATATTATATCACATGAACAGAACCTATTGGCCAACTTCAAGCTCTGCGCACTTGTCATCATTACCTTAGAGAGCTACATTCCTCTTTGACATTATAGCACTCCTCTTGTATTCGCCTTATCCTTTTTAGAGCCCTATTTCATTTACAGAGGGTCCACACTGCGCCTCTGCCCTGTTTTAATAATAAGAGTCTTCATTTTGCATGTCTTTCCCTCAGACAAAGTAATCAGTCATATTATATCAAACTGGCTTTCAAAATCCTCTTAATGAGATGGACTGAACTGAGAAGCCAAAAGTTCACAAAAGGACATAAGCACGGAGCAAAAACAGGCGCTCGTGTGGTTTTCCAGATTAAACGAAAGGGTTTTGTGCACTGTGAAGAACTACTTAATTCTGAATTTTTATTTTGATTTGAGTCATTTTGGATATATTAAAGTTAATCGATTATACATTTATATTTTTTGACTGGTTTTTGACCATTTTTGAACACATTTAAGTCAACAAATTCAAATACATAATTGATATTTCTGTCTGGTTTAGTTTTAATCTCATTTAGGCTTGAATAAGATGTTTTAAAAACCTGCACGGGGTGGGTGGAAAATTACGGAAGCCAACAGAGGCCATTTTCATAATGATTATTTTTCACCTTAACAACGAGAAAATTAACTCGAGATCTCAAGAAAAAAACACAATTAATTTGTGATCTCGAGAAAACACTCTATCTAGGTCGGTAAAGACGAAGCCGGGCCAGTCTTCTGCGGATGTGCCGCGGACTAAACTTGAAATTATCCCGAATTAAAAGACGTAATGCAATCTCCCCCTGTGTCAACCCCTGATCAAAATATTGCCTTATCAGCTGATCGATTATTATTCCAGACACTCTAATGACCAAAAACGTGTCCATTCAGAATGAGAAATAGCCCTAAAGTCAGCCTGTTACAACGTGGAGGTAGATGTTTCAGTTGTTTTCTCGAGATCATGGATTGTTTCATTTTCTCGCGAACTTGAATTAATTATTTCGTTGTCTCGGGATAACAAGGAAGAAAAAAATATTGCTTATGAATATGGCCTCTGTCGACTTCCGCAGAAAATTGTCTTGACATACTGTTGACGAAATTTGTCAAATCATCGCAGGTCTATCAAGTAAATCAATATAACCAAGTCATAACTCCTCAAATTCAGCTTGCCTTTTTTGCGGTGTAATTCTGTATTATAGGATTTGAGTATTAAAGGAAAGATGACAGAATTATAATGGTTTCTAGTAGTATTACCACATTAGGTTGACCAGTTCATGTTGAATATTTGACTTCTCAGAATGTCTAAGAACCTTTAGAGATGGGTTAGTCCTGTTTTTCTGGACAATATTTTTCATAATCAAATGTGTAGTGTTTTAACTACTGCAATCAATGTATTTGAATGCTGGATTACAGTACAGGTACACAGTACACTTTCAAATCTGATTCATGACGGCTGTACTAAGAGTCTAGGTTAAAATCCTCCTCTCCAATCACATATAAGAGACTGGTAAATGCAATATAATAGATATGATAATTTTATTTTGATGCTATATTTTCACATGTCAGATGATCAGATAGATTTTATTTTCGACTTCCAGCTAGTATCTCTGTGTGTGATGTCCCTTCTCTGCTGTGTGCTTATTTATAACGTAATTCTGGCTCAAACAGCTCATAGGTGTCATAGATTATTAGGACTGGGTGACCAAAATATCTCACAATATATCATTTTTAGCAGTTTATCAGAAATAAAAATGCTAAAGAAGGGTGACGGGTAAAATCTTGGTGTGTGTGTACATTGTGTTGCTTAAAGGTGTAACTTTTCTGGTAGAGTTTGTCGCCACCTACTTGGCTCTATGAAAGTGTTATGCGTTTGCCTCAAATGTTTCACAGAATGGCATTAAACTTGGTATCTATCTCCATGGAGACAAGCCAGCGGACTTAGTTACAGGTCAGATCTGCAGGTAGTTTCACTCACAGTAAAAATGCAGCAATAAAACACCTGTAATGGAACAAACGCACGGCAGATGCACGTCTAATGCCATACTGTGGAACAAAGGCAAAGCATCTCCATGGAGACAGACCCCCACCAGAAAAGTTGCAAAATGCACATTTTAAAAATAGTACTGACAGTGGACTGTAAAATCAACTGGAGAAATATGCAGTTTTTGGAAAGTCATTACTTTGTGACCAACTTTGACTTTTTTTTTTTTACTCATAAATGGGCTTTTCTGGAAAAGACTGCTGAATCTGTTGATGAGATTTGTTTGGGTTTTTTGCTGCATTCCACATTTCAGACCCTCTGTACAAACTGGAACGGCTTTCTGCAATAAATAATTATATTCAAAACCATGAAATTATTTGTTTTTATGGCCTGTAGCTATTGTACAGTGGTACCTCACCTTACGAAAGACCCTACATACGAAAAATCCAAGTTACGAAACGCCTTCACGTTAAATTTTGGTCTCTACATACGAAAGAAAATTCAAGTTATGAAACGCGAAATCTCAAAAATTCGAATACAGTGGTACCTCACCTTACGAAATTAATTTGTTCCAGAAGTGGTTTCGTAACGTGAATTTTTCGTAAGTTGAGTAGCTATTTCAATGGAAAAAGCCTGATTCGTTCCAAGGCCCCGTTCCAAGTTTTTTTTTATAGTGTAACATTTTTTTTATAGTGTAACATTGTGTTCTGCGTCCTGATTGGCTAAGAGACTGTAGACCCAGGACTAAACATGGACTATACCAGGTATAGACCAAGGTCTAATTCAACTGTTCCCTGCCTATAAACGGTTCTCCGTGATCTGGACTCTGTTTCCCTCCCTGGGGCGTACGAGGGTGCACACTTGGACAGTTGAATCAGAGTCTGGTTAGGCAAACCAGGAGAAGCGCTCCGTGCTCTGCCGTCTAGGCGCACGCTGGGGCCAGAGGGCGAGAGGGAGACGCCGGTCGGGGAGTAACGGTGCTACAGGTGCTCTGTCACACGCAGCCTGAGCCACAAACCGAACACGCACAAACGAACGCAAAAGCCGCACGAAACCAGCGAAGAGCCACACGGGGTGACTTAATCCTGGTCTAGTCCCGGTTTAGTCCAGGTCTAGACCTGGTCCAGTCCTGGTTTAGTCCAGGTCCTGTCTAGGTTTAGACCTGGTTTAGTTCTGGTCTAGACTTGGTTTATTCCATGTTTAGTCCTGGCTCTAGTCTCTTAGCCAATCAGGACGCGGAACACAAAGTTACACTATAAAAAAAAATGTTACACTATAAAAAAAAAAACCTTGGAACGAATCGGGCCTTTTCCATTGAAATAGCTACTCAACTTACAAAAAATTCACGTTACGAAACCACTTCTGGCATTTACGAATTACGAATTAATTTCGTAAGGTGAGGTACCACTGTATTTTTATGTTTATCTCAATTCATTTTCAGTGAATGGTTCTCAAACATTTCAAACCGTGTAATGTGAGAAAATATTTTTGGCTTTCCAAGTAACACCTGATCTAATTTTTTTTTCACCATGTATTTGAGCAAACTTTGTCTTGTCCCAGTACAGATATATTGTATATGCAGCTCTTGAGGTTCAAATGCCTGCATGTAATTTATGAAGCGTTTTAGAAGAAGACGCGCTTTATTCATCCCCGTAGGAAAATTATTTCTCTGCATTTGACCCATCCTTCAGGAGCAATGATCTGTCCGAGATCCTGGAAGTGTGCAGTAACATGCTAGTTGTTCGCTTCAAGGTGAATACTAGTGATTAGGATGTTCAGAATGCATTAAGTAATTGAATAACTTTGGACTACTCCGTATACCGTAGATATAAATGGACATAGCCAACCTGCGAGCCGCCGCGTTCCAAATAGGAAGTGAGCATGGGCGTGCTTCCAGCTCCATCGACTCCAGCTTCAATTCACTTTGTATTCAGAAAACGTCACGCCCTCTCTCTGTAACTGCTGCTCTTGGCCTCCTCAAAATCCTGCAATCCTCCTGTAAATCATATCCTATTTACCGGTAATATCGAAATGGCTCTAAATTCGCCCCATAATTGCCATGAGCAGTCTGTGGAGCACTGCAAATAATTTAAAATGAACTAGTTTTGTTTTTCATGCTTTTATACTGTAAAAATAGAGCTAGATCTGCACAGGACTTTACGTACCATCAGGAAACCACCGTTGGCACCACTTGAAAATCTCATTTTAACTTTTTTTTTTTTTTTTTCTTTTTCCCGAGACATTGAGGAATGAATGGTTCGAGACATCCTTGAGTCCGCAAGTTTTAATTGCACTTCATCTGCTGCCAGGCGACTAAACAAGATAATAAAACTGTCCCCGTGGAAATGCCAATGCTGTTTTCTAATTAAACACTGAGACTTGTGATTATAATTTCATAACAAATAATTATGGGATGAAAAGAAAATCATTAGAGGAACCGAGAGCAAATAGTTGAACAACACAAAATTACATAACACACTTTAATCCAGCTGCTGTTTTCAGTGCAAATATTTGTTTTGGTGAAGAGTAGTTCGCCTGTTTGTCTCCACGAGGATTATATTGATTTGCCTTGAATGTTCCACAGTATGGCATTATGGCAGTATGGCTGTTTTGCCAGTCAATTCAGTTCAGTTACAGGAGTATTTTTATTGCTCAAAAATACCTTGACTAACATGCGTTCCGGCGACAGGGTTCCTTCTCCAGAGATCTGACCTGTAACTCATGCCCACGGAGATTTAAAAAAATAAAATAAAAGGAGTTTAAAGCGCCTGTACCTCATTTTCTTTGCATGTATTTGAGGAAAATGCATGCTGCCTGCTTCTATTTGGAAAGCATTTTATTGTCTGATAACACTGGTCTACAAATTTTTGGACTTGATCTGCTTCCGAGATAAAAAAAAAAAAAAAAATGGCTAAATCTCATTTATATTGATAAGATGAACTGAAAATCAATTGATAACCGTACTGGTTGGCTAATGTATTCAAGATATTTAATGATATTGTTTTATATCAAAATCACATCTGTTTATAGAATAGATTTAGGCATTTTTGTTTAAAAATAATATTTATATTTTGAAAATATTTAACTTTCACTTTCACTGATGAGCGCTGCCGTTGTGTCCTTGGGCAAGACACTTAACCCCACCTCGCCCCCAGTGTCTGTGGACACTGGTAGCCCCCATGGCAGAAGATACATCAAGGCCTGTTGTGACGTGAGCTGTCCTCCTGTGGACCCACCACCCGCGGAAGGATTCATGGGGGCTGGTGCATTGTGTTCTGGGCAGCAGAACACTGCTTGGACTGCTGCCCCCGCGACCCAGAAAATGGAAAAGCGGAAGAAAATGAATGAATGAATAACTTTCACTTCTTCTATCCGTCAAGAAATATCATAAGACATCAGGTGCACACAATTTCGAGGCATCTCTCTTATGTGAAATCAAAAAATATTTGATGTTAAAACTGTAGACATATTAAAATGAATGTACTGGAATGTGCAGACAGGCTTTCAGATAGAACTGTTGCTTGTAGACACACTGTATCTTCTGATAAACTACCGTTTTCGCCTTATTTTGCATAAATTTCCTATTTTGACCCAATACTATATCTTGGAAACTATAGCCAATCAGCACTTCTGACTTACTTTTTCCTTTATTAGTGACCTAAACCAAGAAAAATTTCACTGCTTTTGTTCCAGAAGCATTTTGCTTGTAGACCAGTGTAATCAGGGCATGCGTGTTAGCATGCTAGTTATTGTTCGGAATACATAATTAAAGTGAGGAATAACTTCGAACCACTGCAAGTCATTCAAAATTAATTAGTTCTGTTTTTCATGATTTTAAGATGGCACAAATCAAGTACAGCGACTTTAATGTCCCTCGTTGGAACATTCCAGTCTGAAAGCAATAACATGTCCACGCAGACAAGCAGGCGACGTACTGTGTCACAAAAGTTTCACAATGAGCCTTGAAGATTAACAAAGATACTGAAATTTTAATCAAATGCAGTTGTTTGTGGTACAGTGTTCACCTTTTAACCAAAGCCAGCGTTAAGAAACTACCTGAAATACGCCATGTGGAACCAATCCCCCAATATTTCACTGTTAATAAAACGTACTCCCACAGTCAT
Organism: Paratrypauchen microcephalus; assembly: GCA_036785185.1. Taxonomy (NCBI): domain Eukaryota; kingdom Metazoa; phylum Chordata; class Actinopteri; order Gobiiformes; family Gobiidae; genus Paratrypauchen; species Paratrypauchen microcephalus. The sequence goes on along the minus strand of JAVJIX010000002.1, from coordinate 3,409,981 downwards.
CTGGTACAAATTAGTATCTGTATTTACAGCTCATTTAAGAGCTGTGGGTATCGCTGTCATTGACTACATTAGCTCACACTATCGTATCAGTCATACCAAGACTGTAGTGATTTATGAAAACAAACTGCTCCGAAATCCACAGTTTTAACATATTTTGGATTTTCAGCCAACTGTACTTACTATTATGCACATCGATAATGGATAAATCACTTGAATTCACAATATTTATCTTAAAAATTAGTTTAGACAAGTTTAGATTGATTACCTTTAATGGACCTTGATTATTCCACGTGTTTCAAGATGTTTCTAACTTGTTCCCATCAAATGCTTATTATTCAGGCTAAATACCTTCCAATGGGGTGCAGAAATTGCACTTACCTCATTGGCAGATTTTAATGATAGTAATAATGCCTTGGATTTATTGATACTTTGCAGTGACATCATCCCAGTGGGGTTGTTGTACGTGTATTTCTATGGTGGAGAGGAAAGAAAAAATACAAAATTGATTTAAACAGCACATTTTCTGGAGCCTGTGATCAAGACAGGCGTTCATGCTCCTGTTTAGGCACTTGATTTTCGACAAAAATGGGAGTTATTGAGAGGGATTTACCGTAACAACACAAAACAGTCACTTCTTTCTTGTCAGATTGTGTTAGAGTAAAGTTCAAAGTCAGCTTTATTGTCAAAAACCATATGTACAGGCTGCACACACAGGATTTGAAATTGCAGCGCCCCCTAGGCCCACAGTGAACATAAAACATCTGATCAACAGGACAATAAACACAATCACTAAAACAGGCATGTCCAAACTATGGCCCGTGGGCCAAATGCAGCTCTCAGCCAAATTTTTCTTGGCACTCAGGCTTCCAGGTGAATTGGCCCAAATTACCTTGAACTGCAAGTTTTTTGAAAAGCTACCTTGATAAGACAATATTTAATATTTATTGTGTGGTTTTGAGGATCTTAGCATGAATAAAGGACTGATAACACATTCTAACGTTAAACATGCAGATATTTCAATTATTGACTGTACTGAGCACCAGTCTATGGCCCTCTGCTTCATCTGTGTTTAGATATGTGGCCTTTGATGAAAACCGTTTGGACACCCCTGCACTAAAACATCACATATACCCATAGCCAAAGTTCAAGACAATAAACACCATAACTAAAACATCACATATACCCTCAGATTAAAGTTTAACAAAGCTTCAGACAGAGCAGTGCCTACAGTTAGCATCACACTCCCAGGGAATGTTGATGACGAGCACCTTTCAAAGTAGCCTACTATAATTTCATGCATGATTCTTTCACTTTATGTAGACTGGATGGTGAAGAAGCAGAAGTGTCTTGCTCAAGGACAGCCGTCACATGCGCTCAGCTGGGGTCAAAGTGCCGACCTTAGGGGTTGACGAGCGAGCACAGACACCACTGCAATTAAAGATCCACTATGTAACTTTTCTGGAGGGTCCAAACTGCTTGTCTATACAGCTCTGGGAAAAAAATAAGAGACCACTGCAAAATGATAAGTTTTTTTCTGATTTTACTACTTATAGGTATGTGTTTGGGCAAAAGGAACATTTTTGTTTGAGTCTATAAACGACTGACAACATTTCCCCCAAATTCCAAATAAAAATACTAGCGTTTAGAGCATTTCTTTGCAGAAAATGACAAATGGTCAAAATAACAAAAAAGATACATGTTTTTAGACATCAAACAATGCAAAGAAACAAGATCAAATTCATTTTAAAACAACAATACCAAGGCCGGATCTAGAAGTGGGCAGGGGTGGCCTATGCCCACCCAAAATGTTCTCCTGCCCACCCAATTGGTCAGCTGTATTTGATTTATATGTAATTTCAACCTGCCTATCACGTTTTCTTGTTTGCTCCGCCAAAATGCCACGACTTCTGATTCGCCAAGCCGCTTACCCGAGCACAACGCGCTCATTTTGCCGCTTGTTGTCCACTTCGGTTCCCACTGTCTGCATGAACACGCGCGCTGCACGGTGCTTCAGCCCCACAGCTCCATCACGACCCTGGGGTCGGTCCTCATGTGCAGCCGCGGAGCAAGCTCCACGGGGCGGGTAGCGCAGTAGAAGCTGCCTGCTGTCTGGTCCGTGTGCGCCGATTCTCGGTGTGTGCGTGCGTGCGCACAGCTTTCATGTGTCTTGGCATGCTCTCCACAAGTCTTTCACATTGTTCTTGGGTGACTTTATTCCACTCCTGGTGCAAGAACTGAAGTAGCTCAGCTTTGTGTTTGTGTTGGAATTCATCAGACGCTGGAATGGAATGGCTGTAATACATGTAGAGATGCTGATTTCAGAAAAAAAATGCAGTGGTCTCTTATTTTTTTCCAGAGCTGTATGTTCATGTTACAGCTTTGCCTATAATGTTGCCTATAATGTTGCCTATAATGTATAATGAGTATGACATTAACACCATGGAAACTAGCAACCCAAATCATCCACAATAGGTCAAATCCTCCAGCTAAGGTCTTGTCCAAGCCTAGTGGCATAGAAGGATGGGTCAAATGCAGCGGACACACTTCCACATGGGGACAGTAAAGTGTACCTTATCATAATTACAGGTCAGATCTGTGGAAAGGTGAGCCCAGTCACCGAAAGAATCCATGGCTTTGTTGGTTGTTGTGGAAAAGAAGAAAGAGATCCACACTGCAGTTCTTTTAAAGCTCCCAAATTTTTATTTTAATGACACCACAATGTGACGTTCCAGGTCAAGCTTTTCTTCAGACATGGAAACATGAAACGTCACATTGTGGTGTCATTAAAATAAAAAGATTGGGAGTTTTAAAGAACTGCAGTGCGGATCTCTTTCTTTTGCAGTTTTTGTCCTTGGGCCCTCTCTCTCCTCTCTCTGCCTCTCTTCTTTCTCTTCTCTTTCCTCTGTCTGTCCTCTCTCTTCTTTCTCTTCTCTCTCTCTCTGCCTCTGTCCTCTCTCTGCCTCTCTTCTTTTTCTACTCTCTCCTCTCTGTTCTCACTCTGCCTCTCTCTTCTTTCTCTTTTCTCTCTCTGTCCTCTCTCTGCCTTTCTCTTCTTTCTCTTCTCTCTCTGCCTGTCTTCTTTTTCTACTTTCTCCTCTCTGTTCTCACTCTGCCTCTATCTTCTTTCTCTTCTCTGCCTCTCTGTCCTCTCTCTGCCTCTCTTCTTTCTCTTCTCTCTCCCTCTCTGTCCTCTCTTCTTTCACCTCTCTCTGTCCTCTCTCTGCCTCTCTCTTCTTTCTCTTCTCTCTGCCTCTCTTCTTTCTCTCTCTGCCTCTTTTCTCTCTCTGCCTCTCTTCTTTTTCTTCTCTCTCCTCTCTGTCCTCTCTCTGCCTCTCTCTTCTTTCTCTTCTCTCTCCTCTCTGTCCTCTCTTCTTTCACCTCTCTTTTCTCTCTCTGCCTCTCTTCTTTCTCTTCTCCTCTCTGTCCTCTCTTCTTTGACCCCTCTCTTTTCTCTCTCTGCCTCTCTTCTTTTTCTTCTCTCTCCTCTCTGTCCACTCTCTCCTCTCTCTCCCTGTCCTCTCTCTTCTTTCTCTTCTCTTTCTGCCTTGCTGACCTCTCTGCCTCTCTCTTCTTTCTCTTCTCTCTCTCTCTGCCTCTCTCTTCTTTCTCTTCTGTCTCTCTCTCTGTCCTCTCTCTGCTTCTCTCTTCTTTCACCTCTCTCTCTCTCTTCTCTCTCTCTGCCACTCTCTTCTTTCTCTTCTGTCTCTCTCTCTGCCTCTCTCTTCTTTCTCTTCTCTCTCTCTCTCTGCCTCTCTCTTCTTTCTCTTCTGTCTCTCTCTGTCCTCTCTCTGCTTCTCTCTTCTTTCACCTCTCTTCTCTCTCTCTCTGCCACTCTCTTCTTTCTCTTCTGTCTCTCTCTGTCCTCTCTCTGCCTCTCTCTTCTTTATCTTCTCTCTCCTCTCTGTCCTTTCTCTGCCTCTATCTTCTTTCTCTTCTCTCTGTTCTCTCTCTGCCTCTCTTCTTTCTCTTCTCTCTCCTCTCTGTCCTCTCTTCTTTCACCTTTCTCTTTTCTCTCTCTGCCTCTCTTCTTTCTCTTCTCTCTCTGCCTCTCTGTCCTCTCTCTGCCTCTCTCTTCTTTCTCTTCTCTCTCTGCTTCTCTCTTCTTTCTCTTCTCTCTCTCTCTCTCTGCCGCTCTGTCCTCTCTCTGCCTCTCTCTTCTTTCTCTTCTCTCTCTGCTTCTCTCTTCTTTCTCTCCCTCTCTCTCTCTCTCTGCCTCTGTCCTCTCTCTGCCTAGTTTCTTTCTCTTCTGTCTCCTCTGTCCTCTCTTCTTTCACCTCTCTCTTTTCTCTCTCTGCCTCTTTTCTTTCTCTTCTCTCTCTCTGTACTCCCTCTGCCTCTCTCTTTTTTCTCGTTTTTGTCTTTGGACCAGCACGCAGTTGCAACTTTTATTGGATGTGTATGTCCCTATCTACCAGTTTTATTTTTGTAATAAATCCAATACAAGGATTAAAATACAAAACAATAAAAACACAAGATGGACAAGTATAATGCCAAACTGTGGAACATTCTAGACAAAGCAATAACATCTCCATGGAGACAAGCAGGTGATGTGGACTGACCCACCAAAAAAGTGACATAATGCACCACAAATAATCTGAAAGTATTCTGAATTCAAGCCTATTAACTCATGATTTATATTTCTTTTTACGCCTGAATTATACTATTTGCTGAGCGTAAAACTTAAATAGGGATAAGGGGATAAGGGAAATCATCTGGCGTTTTTTCCGACTCTGACACGGCTACGAGACTTTTAATTTCCTCCAGCTATTGCGCTAAAATGTTGCGGTCCTCCACAACTGTATGGCAATAATTACACAGAGACAAAGCCCGTGATTTACAAGTGCAAGAAACCATATATTTCACAACTCGTAATTAAAGTGGGGTGTGTAACATGTCAGCAGTGTCCCACCAGTGTTGCCCATGTGTTTTGGATTGGAGTTCTTCTTTTTTTTTTTGCATTTTTGAACATATTCCGGTGATGTCGTCATGCGTTCGCCCTCTTGGCTCTCCCCATGTGACCCTTTCGTAATGTGGGTGAGAACGCTGAGGGTTGAATTGGTTTCAGATGGGGCTTTACAGAACACAGAAAATCATTAGAGTTGTTTAGGTACTCGGAGGTATAAGCTGGAAACAGTTACACGCCTCATGTGCAAGTTTAACAGTGATCATAAAAAGCCTGTGTCCCCACTGATTTAGCTGAAATCACCTATTTTACTGCCATTATGATAGGCGGAGGTGTAGAGAGGCCTATATATTTTACATGGACTACATCCTAGTACATTTTGGATTTTAGAAACATGGTTTTATGATCTAAAATCAACTTTTATTATGTTTTTTTGTTTTTTAAACTTTTGTTTGAATAATCATTTCTCTGCACAGTTTGTGGTGTATATTTTTGTAGACACTTCCTCTGTCTCCTCTCTATTCCTCTCTCTTCTCTCTCTGCTCCATCCTCGCCTCTCTCCTCTCTCGCCTCTCTCTTCTTTCTTTTCCCTCGCTGCCTCTCTCCTCTCTCCTACATTTTGGATTTTAGAAACATGGATTTATTATTTAAAATCAACTTTTATTTTTATTTTTTTACTTTTGTTTGAGTAATCCTGTATTGTCCTGCATTTGAGACTGCTCAGAAAATTCCTGTTTTCACTTGCCCCTTATCCTCGCCCACCTCTCTGTACTTACTTCCGATTATTCAAAAAATTCAAACTCTGGGTCATACATGTCACATAGGTGTTTGTTAGTAGTGAAATTATTTATCGTCCATCCATCCATTTTCTTCTGCTTAGGCCAGGTCGCGGGGGCAACAGTCTAAGATATGATAAGATAAGACTTTATTGATCTCACACAGGAGAAATTCACTTGCCACATTAGCTCCAGGCAGTTTAGTGCAAAGCAGGACCTAACCGGTAATTCCCAGACTTTCTTCACCCCGGACACTTCCTCCAGCTCCTCCGGGTGGACCCCAAGGCATTCCCAGGCCAGCCCAGAGACATAGTCCCTCCAGTGTGTCCTGGGTCTTCCCCGGGGCCTCCTCCCAGTGGGACATGCCCGGAACACCTCCCGAGGGAGGCGTCCAGGAGGCATCTGGAACAGATTCCCGAGTCACCTCAGCTGCTCCTCTCAACGTGGAGGAGCAGCAGCTCTACTCCGAGCTCCTCCCGTGTGACTGAGCTCCTCACCTTATCTCTAAGGGAGCGCCAGCCACTCTGCAGAGGAAACTCATTTCAGCCGCTTGTATCCACGATCTTGTCCTTTCGGTCATTACCCAAAGCTCATGACCATAGGTGAGGGGAGGAACGGCTCATCTCCCTCTTCACCACAACGGTCCGGTACAGCGACCGCATCACTGCCGACGCTGCACCGATCCACCTGTCAATCTCACGCTCCATCCACCCCTCACTCGTGAACAAGACCCAGAGATACTTGAACTCCTCCACTTGAGGCAAGGACTCTCCACTCAAACCATTTATTTATCAATAAATTAAAATCTGTTCTGTAGTTTTCAACAGGAAGTCATGTGACCCATTTTAGATCAGCAAAGTTTACAATGAACAAAACGTGAAATTAAGATTAATGTTAACGTTTAAGAAATCATTAGCATTGTAAGTAAGGCTATTTGAAATGATTTGAAGTTATTAAAAAAGAATTGTAAAAAAGAAAAGTATTTTTTATGTATTGCTGTTTTGTGAATATTGCACTAGTCTTTATCCTTCCAATGTTGATCACAGGGCAATCTGTTTTCTTTTCTTTTTTAAATGAATTTGAAAAAGAAATCTTAAAACTGATAGACCTGTTTACCCTGTGACACCTGTCTGGAAAACATTACATGTAACTTTTGACGAGGTAGGGACAGCCAGATAAATACAGTGATACAAACATAAGTATACAGTTTGCTGACGCATACATGTCCCTCGGGGTGATCCATCCCGGTGTTACAGAAGGTGATATCTCCTTCCCTTCTCCATGTTCTTCTTTGAAAGCTGGGACAGTCCTCCTCGGAGCTCACTCTTTCACACTTGTGGTTCTGCTTTGATGCACAGGGTTCATGTATACTCTCAGACCACACAGGCAGATGTTATTTACAGCCAGGGCAGTTGTCCCCCTCCTGCCCCTGTCACTGTCCCACTGCAGGGGGCGACACCTCGTCTTACCCCCCAGAGCTGTCCTCTCTCTGGGCTACAGATCCTAACGTCACCAGTCACTACAACACAAAGTCTATCCGTGAGGACAGGAGTTAAAATTGTTAAAACTGTGATCATTAAATCTTCTGTAGTTGTTTCAGTCACATTTTTATTAGAGAAGTAAAGTTATTTTGAAGTTTTTTTTTAGAAGTATTTTTTAAGAGAAAATCTTTGATTGTTTTTAATGATATAGACCGTTGTTTTTTTATCCATGTAACCAGGGACTGCGGATGGAAATTAGCTTTGTAGCTATACTCTGGTGCAGAACATCTCTGTCTTTGTACATAATGTCTCTGTACATTGTCCCTTCAAATAAAGACTAAACTAACTAAGTAACTACTTTTGAGTAACCCGTTTGGTACTCGTAAAGTATAAGTTTACATAATTAAACCTTATTTTGCTAATATTTCCAATTATTCATATTATTTATATTAGTGCTGTCAGGCGATTAAAAATAAATAATCTAATTAATTACAGGATTTGTAATGAATTAATCTAATTAATCACATTTTAAGAGTGTGAGAGAGCGAGGAAGAGAGAGAGAGGGAGATTGTGCCCACTTTGTGATTGAGTTTGTCAGTTTTTCTGCGGTCGCTTTGCTCATTCGTTTCCCAAATTCTGTGAGCGTGGTTTGGTGGTTTGTTGGTTTGTTGGTTTGTTGAAGTGCGCTCACACTCGCTCTACCACCGGTAACAATGGAACTTGTCCGGATGTGTTTGTCGTTCAAATGATCCGTCAGGCTGGAGTAGCTTCGGTGATGGGAAAATTCTTTTTGACAAAAGCTGCAAATCACGGCGTTCTTGTTGATCGTCCCGTCTTCGTTCTTTTTATAAATAAACTTGCCGTTCAAAGGCCCTGGCAGTGATTTGCTCACCGCACACTAAATTTAAAATGCGCGCATATTGAAATGCCACTCATAACTAATTGCGTTAATTTTTATAATGCATTAATTTGCCGTGTAGTTAATTAATCTAACACGTTAAACTGACAGCCCTAATTTATATATGTATTTTTTTTTACATCATCATCACCATGTTTTTTTTTTAATGTATTATTATTATAAGGTACATATATTAACACCACAATAACATTCGCATAGCACTCAGAAGACACATCGGGGGATGTGGGCACGGGAATAAACACCACTGGGCACAAGGGCTAAGAGAAACAGGGGGAGTGTAGAGGACCAAAGGGATTGTCCCATATGAAGAAAGGGGGTCTGGGGCTGCACCCCTCGCCGCTGTGCTGAAGAAGGACAGGGCCGTGCGCGGACTCACAAGCCTCTTGGGTAGGGAATACAAAATTTTTCACGACACAAATCTTATCCTTCGAGACGTGCAGCCTCGACGCGGCTCTCCACATGCTCAATGTCTACTGCCTGGCTTCAGGCGCCAAAGTCAATCTCGAGAAGTCCTCCGTGGCTTTATGCAGAAGCCTCGCAACCGCCCAGAATGCCTGGGGCCTCAGGAACGCGGCGGACCTTTACAGGGTCCTCGGCGTCCCAATGGGGAGAAATGAGGCGGCCTGTAGAGACAATTTGTGGACAGGTTTGTACAATAGTGTTAACGCTTGCATGAATTTATGGCGGCATAAATTGGTGGAAGGACTTCTTTGCAGTTCAGGTAGATGGGCTGGGTGAGCACGGTTTATTTAACCTGTGCATGCTCCCCTGGCGGGTCACCCTTGAGCACTTCCCCCCTTTCGAGGGGAGGTGTTTGAGGCCTGGGCGCTGAGGCTGAGGCCATGCACTGTGGCGGCACCGCGTTCCCTGTGGCACCTGGGGCAGATGCCTCTGCGTTTCAACCCTGACATGCTCTCCGACCCTCCAGGGAGGAGGGAGAGCATGTTCAGTGGGGTTCTGGAGAGAGTGGGGATTAAGCAGGTAGGACAGCTTATAGATGTCTCAGGCAGGTTTGACATGGAGGAAATCAGGGGCAGGTTTATGAGGGCTAGGGTTGGGTTTCGGAGAGCCGAATTTCTCAGGAAGGCAAGAGTGATACAGTCCTCTGTCCTGGCGAAGTGGGGTGACCTGTTTGAGACAGGCCCCCCTGACCCGGGGGAGGTAAATGGGGAAAAAAAGGCGAGTGTTCTTTGGATTTTGATATTGTATGGGGAGAGAGGATGTCGAGGCTGACGGAGATGAAGACGCACACCTTCTACCGGCTGTTGGTAGCCGGGGTCGCTCGGCGCCCTTCTGCAGAACACAGGTGGTCATAGACATTTCCCACACATGACACTGCCTCCATCTGGGCTCACGTATATAATTAGTACACCCCGCCCCAAGTCAGTAATTTTGACTTTAAGTTGAGGCACAGGATCATTTACACCTGCACCAGGTTGCACGCAATACGCCCTGACAGGTACGGCTGTGACTGTCCGGTATGCGGTGAGGCGCCTGAAGACCTCCTCCATCTGGCCGCCCGGTGTCTTGTCGTGCAGCGGTTCTGGACCCGGCTACTGGACCTTCTCGCTCGGAGGCTGGCGTTGAGGCTCCCACCGCCGGCTGCCCATGGACTCGATGACCCCGAGCTCTGGTTCTGCCTCTTCGGACCTGTCCAGCAGCGACCTCGGGGGCCGGACGCTGCCATGGTCAACTGGGATGCCGCCCGCCTTGTCCTGTCCATGGCCAGATATTCGATCTTCGTGATCATCATCTCAGTACTAGGGATACACCTGCTGTTCTTTATTAACTACTTTTCCTTGTACTGTTACATAGAAGGAGCAGTACATTAGTACGAGTTTGGCTACTCCATCAAGTCTCTGACTCATCCTGACATCAGAATACAAATACAGATATTTTCTGTGGTATTGACAGAGTCGTTACTCATGATAGATTTTCCCCTCACTGGTTTTGTCTGGAACACCCAGACTGTAATGACAGAGTTTGTATCTCAGACTTGACAAAAGGAGGGTGTGGAGGAAAATTAAATTCTCAAAACTGTGCAAAGTTTGGAGTGAATTAGATAATACTTTTTTGTCAGATCATAGATATGAAATTTTCTCACTGAAACAGCAGCTCCATCACATGGACACAATACAAGGACATCACACAGAGCAGAAGACAGACCGTCTTCTGCTCTGTGTGACTTCACTGAATTCACTACACAGTATGAAGGACTGACTCTGAAAGCTCAGGCACAGACCTACGCCTGGATGGAAGCAGCACAGATTCTGTAGAACATGGCTGTGGTCAGAGAAGATGTTCTGACCAGACTCTATAATAATGCACAGCCTCAAACTGGCAAACTGGCTCACAATCTTCAAACATAAGAGTGAATTTTGCGGTAAGGTGCTACTGACATAAGGACCAGAAATACCAAACAAACAAACAAAAAACTGAAAAAAGACATCTCAAGTTTTTCTCAAGTGTTTAATTAGTGAGTGGCTCCCTCCCTCAGCTGTAGAGTGCAGTGGTTGTGCTGATGTCTAAAATGACTAAAATCCAATTAATTTCTCAATTCTCTGCACAGTTTGTGGTGTATATTTTTGTAGACACCTCCTCTGTCTCCTCTCTCTTCCCCTCTCTCTCTCTCTCTCTCTCTCTCTCTTCCTCTCTCTCTCTCTCACATCTCTCTTCTCTCTGCTTCTTTCTCGACTCTCTCCTCTCTGCCTCTTTCCTCTCTCACCTCCCTCTTCTTTCTCTTCTCTCTCTGCCTCTCCTCTTTTTTTCTCTCTCTGCCTCTCTCCTCTCTCTCCTTTCTCTGCCTCTCTCCTCTCTCTCCTTTCTCTGCCTCTCTCCTCTCTCTCCTTTCTCTGCCTCTCTCTTCTCTCTCTGCCTCTCTCCTCTCTCTTCTTTCTCTGCCTCTCTCTTCTTTCTCTTCTCTCTGTCTCTCTCCTCTCTCTGCCTCTCTCCTCTCTCTTCTCTTTCTGCCTCCCTCTTCTTTCTCTTCTCTCTCTACCTCTCCTCTTTTTTCTCTCTCTGCCTCTCTCTTCTTTCTCTGCCTCTCTCCTCTCTCTCTGCCTCTCTCCTCTCTCTTCTCTCTCTGCCTCTCTCCTCTCTCTTCTCTTTCTGCCCCTCTCTTCTTTCTCTTCTCTCTCTCTCTCTCCTCTCTCTGCCTCTCTCCTCTCTTTCTGTGTCCCTCCTCTCTCTCTTCTCTCTCTCTCTCTCCTCTCTCTGCCTCTCTCCACCTCACTCCTCTCTTTCTCTGCCTCTCTGCCTCTCTCCTCTTTCTTTTCTCTCTCTGCCTCTCTCTCTGCCTCTCTCCTCTCTCTCTGCCTCTTTGTCCTCTCTCCGCCTCCCCCCTCTTCCTCTTCTCTCTCTGCCTCTCTCCTCTCTCTCTCTCTCTCTCCTCTTTCTGCCTCTCTCTTCTTTCTATTCTCTCTGTCTCTCTGTCCTCTCTCTGCCTCCCCCCTCTTTCCCTTCTCTCTCTGTCTTTCCCTTCTCTCTCTGCCTCTCTCTCTCTCTCGCTCTCTCTCTGCCTCTCTTCTCTCTCTGCCTCTCTCCACCTCTCTCTCTTCTCTTTCTTTTTCTTTATCTCTCTGTAAACGGCCCAGCGGTGTGTCAGCTCAGAAACAATATTTGTCACAGCAGGTTTCAACACAATCATTTTCCCATAAGCCCCTTCACCTGGCTCTCAGTATGTCGCCTGGTCCGTCGCACAAAGGACCTCGCTGTCGTCTCTCACCAAACACAAGTACTACGGCCAATACTGAGGCAAAACGAGCAATTACAAGTTTGAAGTTTAAAAAGGGTCAGGGTTAGACTTTTTGTGGGTGTCCTGTGACCTGTTTGATTCCATAGAAACAGAAAAGTGAAAACCAGACTTTGGAACATTCTCCATGGATACTTTTTATGACATACCTCTGGAATATTATAGCCAAAGAGACAAGTAAATAATAGTCAGGTCTGTGGAGATGTAAACCCACTCACTTTGTTTTTCAGTGCAATAAAAAGAGATTTTAAAAATGAACAGATGCTTTTATTTTGGCTAAAAGTCCTTTTCACTCAAGCAGTCTTTGAAACTAACCATAAGGGATATTCTGCAGCAACCATGAGGGATGAAAACTGTCTGCTTTTAATATTGTATTTCGATCAGTAAATTTTCAGAAAAGTGTAAATCCCCATCAAGGCTTTTAGAAATATTTAAAGGAAATGTATTTCTGATAAGGAAAAGTCTAGGCTGAGTTAAATATTGACATTTGTATTATTTAAATATGACTGAAACTGTAAGATCAGGTCCAGAGGTGTGAAAACACCCATTAGGGTATTGAATGGGTATGCTAAACTAGACGCCAGAGAGAAGCTGAAAACAAAAGGCAGAAACTGAAAACAAAGAGGTGGGATAGTTTCAGAGTAATTTCATTGTTCGCTCCTCCGTGCAGCTAGATATAAGCAGTGTCCATCAGCACTCTAACCAGAACTGACGAAGCAACTCGGATGAGCTGCGAAAGGTTTTCGACCAAATAACCTTTGTCCAGTTGACAAATTGAATTGAATTGAATTGAATTACCATGGATTCTACCTGGGCGACTGAGGGATTCTTCACACATCTTATGAAACTGTAACGGTTCTTATTCAGACCCAGGCCACAGCAACATAAGATCACTAATATGTGTGTAGAATACCTCAGTCGTCCAGGTAGAATCCATGGAAAAAGGAGAAATTCAATTTGTCAACTGGACAAAGTTTATTTGGTCAAATACGTTTCACAGCTCATCCAAGCTGCTTCTTCAGTTCTGGTCAGACACTGGTGGACACTGCCTATATCTGCCTGAAGGGAGGAGCTAACTACAATGAAATTACTCTTAAACTACCACACCTACTTGTTTTCAGTTTCTGTTAGTTAGGTGGGCCTCTTAGATCTTCAGTGGGAGTAGAGTGTGGGGTCTTGTTAGCAGAACCATTCAGGACCATAATGGGTGTTTTCACACCTCTGGACCTGACCTGCTGTTTGTTTTGATTTAGGTTTGAGGATAGAGTTATAAATAGGAGACAAATGATGTCTGAGACCTCCATTTCTGTTCAAGGAAGTATTCTCTTTCTTGACAAAAATAGCCTCTTTAACTCCCTTCTCAAACCAGTTCTTTTCTCTGGCCAAGATCTGTACCTCACTGTCCTCAAAGGAGTGGCCCGTGGCTTTTAGGTGGATATGTACGGCAGACTGAGGTCCACTCTGCCTCGCCCATCTGTGTTGGTACATCCTCTTGTGAAGTGGCTGTTTGGTTTCTCCAGTGTAGCGCTCACTGCAGTCTTCACTACACTGAATGGAGTAGACCACATTGCTTTGTTTGGGGCTCGGTGTTTTGTCCTTTGGGTGGACGAGTTTTTGTCTTAAAGTGTTTGTGGGTTTGAAATAGACTGGGATTTCATGTTAACTGAAAATCCTCTGTAGTTTTTCAGAAACGCCGGCCAGGTAAGGAATAGTTACATCCTTTCTCCTGGGTTCTGATTCTCTGTTTTCTTGTTTCTTGTCTCTCTTAGTTTTGTTGAAAGCCCATTTAGAATATCCACAAACAGAGAGGGTTTTCTGCACATGTTGTTCTTCTTTCTCCTTTCCCTCTGGGCTTGTAGGAACCACTTGGGCCCTGTGTCGTAATGTCTGAATCCAAGTTTGTGCTGCAGTGGGTGGTGTGAATCAAAAAGCAGGTATTGGTCAGTGTGTGTGGGCTTCCTGAAGACCTTTTCTTGGCGTCGCCGGTCTTCTCCTGTCATTACTGTACAATCTAATATAACGACCCCACCACAATATTTTATCCTCCTCCCAAAAGCACATGTACAGGTTTGTGTAATTGCGTGGAAAGCATGCTCCCATTGCTGTGTGTTTTTGTTGTTTATACAGTTTATACAGATGTTATTTCCAATATATTCATGTTAGTCCTACTGGAGCTACACTCTCAAGGTTACCCAATTTTTCCAGGACTCGATGGAGAGTTAGATTTCTCTACGTTCTTTTAAAACCACAAGCTTTAAACGCGCAATCAATTCCTATTTTTAACATTTTCATCTTGAAACTGTTTAAGATGAGCCCTCTGATATATTATACAAATTATACATGTTGTATCTGTAGCACTTTTAAAAAATGTTTTATACTATATATTTTTATTAGGGCTGTCAGTTTAATGCGTTAATTAGATTAATTAATTACACTGCAAATTAACACGTTATGAAAATTAATGCAATTAATTATGAGTGGCAATTCAATACACGTGCATTTTAAATTTGGCGTGCGGTGAGCAAATCGCTGCTCGGGCCTTTGAACGGCAAGTTTATTTATAAAAAGAATGAAGACGATCAACAAGAATGTGGTGATTTGTAGCTTTTGTCAAAAAGAATTTTCCGATCACCGAAGCTGCTCCAGCCTGACAGATCATTTGAACGATAAACACGTCCGGACAAGTTTCATTGTTACCGGTGATGGAGCGAGCGTGAGTGCACTTCACCAAACCAACAAACCAACAAACCAACAAACCATGAAACATGCTCACAGAATTTGGGAAACAAATGAGCAAACGGACCACAGAAAACTGACTGCAAAGTGGGTTGGCTCTCTCTCTCTCTCTCTCTCTCTCTCTCTCTCTCTCACAAGATTAAAATGCAATTAATTAGATTAATTAATTACAAATCCTGTAATTCATTACATTACTGTTTTTATTCACCTGACCACTATTTTTTATACTATATATTTTTCTATGTATTGGTTCTTGGGAGTTGTATTATTTATATCTTGTAGTTTAAATGGCTTGTAGCTAAAAACTATTCAGCCTACATGTCCCATCATGCACCAGGGGATTGTGGGCCAGCCTACTTTGAACATGTGACCTACACCTATTACTAATTTAAATCTGTACTATGACAGCCATCTCGAGTTTCCTTTTAATTATTTTGTACTTTTTGAGTGCCTCAGCTTTTTCAACTTTGTATTTCAAACAGATTTCTTGCTTGTATAATTTTCCTTAAAAATGAAATGTATTTTTTCAAGTCTACAGATTCCTTTGAGAATACAGTCTTTTGTGCATTATTAATTGATTTATGCTTCCAGTTTCATTCATTTCAAACATGTTTAGTCCATCAGTTACTCTGACTTAAGTAGTAGTTTCCCCAAATACATTTGTGTTAACATTTTACTCAAATAATTTCTTGGCCCACTGCTCTATACTTCTACTTGAGTAATATTATTTTTGATGTACTTTTATTTTGTAATTTTGTCTGCTCGTCCCTCCTCCTGTTACCACCATGATCAATGGTCCTGATCAGTGTTCCAGATGATGAATGAGGGCCTGTGTGTGTGTGTGTGTGTGTGTGTGTGTGTCTGTGTGTGAGTGTGTGTGTGTGTGTGTGTGTGTGTATGTGTGTGTGTGTGTATGTGTGTATCTCTGTGTATCTGTATGTGTATCTGAGTCTATCTAAGTGTGTGTGTGTGTGTGTGTGTCTGTGTCTGTGTGTATTTGTGTGTGTTTGTGTATCTTAGCCTATCTCAGTGCATGTGCGTCTGTGTGTCTGTGTGTATCCAAGCATATTTCTAAGTGCATGTGTGTGTATCTTTGCCTATCTAAGTCCATGTGTGTCTGTGTTTATCTGAGCATATATCTATCAATCAATCAATCAAACATTATTTATAAAGCGCTTTTCATACAAAAATATAACACAAAGCGCCTACACACACACATGCACTTATATCTAAGAGCATGTGTGTGTATCTTAGCCTGTCTCAGTGCATGTGTGCGTATCTAAGCCTATCTGAGTCCATGTGTGTCTGTGTGTATCTGAGTCTAATGCATGTGCGTCTGTGTGTGTCTGTGTGTATCCGAGCATATATCTAAGTGCATGTGTATGTATCTTAGCCTATCTCAGTGCATGTGCGTCTGTGAGTATCTGAGTCTAATGCATGTGCACCTGAGTGTGTCTGTGTGTATCTGAGCATATATAGGCACTTTGTGCTACAATTTTGTATGAAAAGCGCTTTATAAATATTGTTTGATTGATTGATTGATATCTAAGTGCATACACTTAGATATATGCTCAGATACACACAGACACACACAGGCGCACATGCATTAGACTCAGATACACACAGACGTGTGTGTGTATCTTAGCCTATCTCAGTGCATGTGTGCAGCCTATCTAAGTCTATGTGCGTCTGTGTGTATCTGAGTCTAATGCATGTGCGTCTGTGTGTGTCTGTGTATGTGTATCTGAGCATATATCTAAGTGCATGTGTGTATCTTAGCCTATCTCAGTGCATGTGTGCGTCTGTCTCTGTGTGCATCTGAGTGTATGTGTCACTTGTGTATTTTTAGCCCCACACTCACTGCTCTGCAATGGCACTCATTCACACCCTGCAGCCCTGAGCCCTGCCCGCTGTGGCTCTGAGCTGCTCCGTAACTCTCACTCTCACTGGAGGCAGCGCCAACTTAGAAAGTTTGGCAAAGGACAGGGGAGAGAGGCCGGTCCAGTTTCAGGTTGCCATGGAGATAGGCAAAAATGCTGAGTCATTTGCTTCTGCGGTCTGCATACGTGCCTCTATTCATGGGTTTCAGACAAACAATTCCTCCCTGATTTGAAGGACTTCGCGAGGACCCAGGGAGGACCGTTCCTCATTCAAAAGACAGAATGTTTTGATTTGAACTGATTCATTGCTATGACCACGAAGGACAGCTTCCAGAGCCTGAAACCCACAAATAAAGGCTTTTGCCACCCCCAGTGCCACTCGATGAGACATTGATCATTAAACATTTGAGAAAGAGCTTTGTTGAATATTTATGATTGAAAGATTGAAAGCACCAACTTCCTCCTGTCCATGAATGCATATGAATTATTCAGAGGGGGTATCTATGCATGGATGAAAAATTAGGATTGTCTGCATACCAAATACCAATATAAACTAAATATTATATTTTTGGTGTGGGGAAATGTCCTCAAAATGTCACAGAGCTGAAACCCATGAATAATCAAATCATTTCTTACTTTAAGGGTGCACAGTGGGACTTTCGGGACGAAGAGTTCACCATCTGCTTGCGTTTATTAAAAGGTTATTCATCTAGAATGTTTCACAGTGTGACATTACACTTAACTATCTCCATGGAGACAAGCCAGCCATCAGGCTAAGTTAGAAGATCTGTGGAGAAGCGAGCCTGCTCATAGTAAGAACTTTTTTCGGGGTCACCTGCTTATGCAAGATCAGTTTAAAGCCATACTGCGGCACATTCTAGGCAAAGAAATGACATCACCATGGAGACAAGCGGGTGTTTGAACCACCAAACAGCAATATAACATCTTTTCAGACATAAGTATTCAAAGAAATCTATTGTTTTATTGTTTCGGGGTCGTAATACTGTATATAACAACTTCAGCCCCACAAAATTCTGTCAGCAGCTTTGTTTTTACAATAATTCCTCAAATACAATACAAATTAAATGTAACCTTGACTTCCTAAAAAGTTCCACAACTGCATTATAAATTTCCACCACTGTTTCCAGGAAAATGACATAACTGTTGAAGGAAGTGATCAGTCATTTGATGCAGTGTGGACACGTAATTGGGACGGATAGCCTGCCGATCTGCCAGACCCTAACTATCAGATGTTCAGCTGGAGCAAATATGATTCCCAAAGCCCTATTGTTAGCCGTGAGGAGAGATCTGCAGAGAAGAAAGGAAGTGTGTGCATTCAAGCCCGGACAGGTGAAGGGGGGAGAGGAGAGACAGAGGAGAGGAGAGAGAGAGAGAGAGAGGAAGGCGGGGGGAGGAGTGACAGTTTGAACACAGGGCGACAGTTGTAAAGGAGCCTCCCACATGCCATAGCGAAGGCCTGCAACGCTGTCAGATGTGCACAGACGAGCGGCGAGGGGATTTCTGAAGAGGGATACACTGTAAAACCAAGAATCCTGCTCTAGCACAAGGGTTCTCAAACTGTGGTACGCGTCTCAAATACAATTCTAGTGTTACTTAAAGGGATAGTGCGTTTTAAAAAAAAATGTTAATCTATATGGGTTTCCTTCTAAAAGTTCCGTGTGTTGACATTGGCTTACCTCTGACAGTCTCAGCTGATCCCGGTTCGGCTCGCTTTCTGGAGCCCACGTAAGTAGGTCCGGTAACTTCCCTGGAACATGGAATAAAGCTTGTTTTTCTTCTCAAAACAAAACATTTGTCCGAAAGGTGATATATTTGCGTCCGAAACAGTTGTCCACGAAACATCCAGCAGCGTATTTCGCATCCGCGTATTGTCTCTCTCCACTCGTATCACTACGCCCATGTTAACTCTATCAGCCTTTTCACTTGTAAACTAGAGTTAACATGGGCATAGTGATACGAGTAGAGAGAGACAATACGCAAATGCGAAATACGCTGCTGGATGTTTTGTGGACAACTGTTTCGGACGCACATATATCACCTTTCTAACAAATGTTTTGTTTTGAGAAGAAAAACAAGCTTTATTTCATGTTCCAGGGAAGTTACCGGACCTACTTACGTGGGCTCCAGAAAGCGAGCCGAACCAGGATCAGCTGAGACTGTCAGAGGTAAACCGGTGTCAACACACGTAACATTTAGAAGGAAATCCAAATAGATTAACATTTAAAAAAACGCACTATCCCTTTAACTTTAGAAACAATTACAGCTCTGGAAAAAAATAAAAAGACCACTGCAAAATTACCAGTTTTTCTGATTTTACTACTTATAGGTATGTGTTTGGGCAAAAGGAACATTTTTGTTTGAGTCTATAAACTACTGACAACATTTCCCCCAAATTCCAAATAAAAATATTATCGTTTAGAGCATTTATTTGCAGAAAATGACAAATGCTCAAAACAACAAAAAAGATACATGTTTTTAGACCTCAAACAATGCAAAGAAACAAGATCAAATTCATTTTAAAACAACATAATACTAATGTTTACACTTAAGAAGAGTTCAGAAATCAATATTTGGTGCAATAACCCTTATTTTTAATCACAGCTTTCATGCGTCTTGGCATGCTCTCCACAAGTCTTTCACATTGTTCTTGGGTGACTTTATTCCACTCCTGGTGCAAAAACTGAAGTAGCTCAGCTTTGTGTTTGTGTTGGAATTCAACAGACGCTGGAATGGAATGGCTGTAATACATGTAGAGATGCTGATTTCAGAAAAAAATGCAGTGGTCTCTTATTTTTTTCCAGAGCTGTATATGGTTATAAAAAAGTGTCAAAAATAGAAAAAAAAAACTTCACATAATAAGTAATTGTAGTAAATATATCGCAGTATGGTTATATAGGTGCCTTGGGAGGTGTTCTGGGCATGTCTCACTAGGAGGAGGTGTTGGGGAAGACCCAAGACACTCTGGAGGGACTATGTCTCCCGGCTGGCCTGGGAATGCCTTGGGGACCCCCAGAGGAGCTGGAGGAAGTGCCTGGGGTGAGGGAAATCTGGGAGCTTAGACTGCGACCCGGCCCCGGATAAGCGGAAGAAAATGGATGGATAGTAAATATAAAATACAGCCAATATGAGTGTTAGGAGATTGTTTGTATTGTATAAAAGTGTGTGCTCGGTTGTTTGATTGGAGGCAGTCAGTAAGACCATTTGCACAGACTGAAGGCCATGTTTTCATGAGGCAGACCCCGGGCAGCTGTGGCTACAGAGATACTCTACTTGGTTTGAGTGTATTAAAGTAAAATGATCTTGCACGGGCTGTTGAATTTCCTTATTCTGCTGGCAGATTATATTCAATTTCAGAAGGCCCTTTAAAAAGTGTAATAATTAAATCAACTTTTAGACAATTTACCATCGCACTTTAACTAATGTGTTTGTGTGAGCTGAAGTGGATGTGTGTCGTTGGATTTTTACAGTGGAGTAACTGGACACCGCCCGAGCCCCGGGCCCCTCCTCTCTGGGGTAGATCAGGAGGAAGAGACACAAGTGTTACAGCTGAGAGTGGCCCCCACACCAGACAGAGCAGGGGTCATGTGGAACCAGCGGCCCCACACAAGGCACCTTACACTCCCAGTCTCCTTCCCTCTCTCTATCTCGATCTCTCCCTTTCTCTCATTCAACTCTCTTTTACTCTCTCCACCGCTATCATCAATGCTCTCTCTCCCTCCCTCTCTCTGTCTCAATCCCTCTCTCTCTCTCTTTCAACTCTCTCTTTTACTCTCTCCACCCCTATACATCACGGCTCTCTCTTCCTCTCTTTCATTCCCTTCCTCTCTCTATCTCTATCTCTCTCTTTCTCTCAGTCTTTTAACTCTTTTTCAACTCTCTTTTACTCTCTCTATCACTATCCATCAATGCTCTCTCTCCTCCCTTTCTCTCTCTATCTTTATCCCCCTCTTTCTCTCTCTTTCAACTCTCTCTTTTACTCTCTCCAGTGCTATCATCACTGCTCTCTTTCTCTCTCTTCCTGTCTCTATCTCTATCCCTCTCTTTCTCTCTCTCTTTTACTCTCCACCGCTATCCATCAACTGCTCTCTCTCCCTCCCTTCCTCTTTCTTCCTCTCTACCTCTATCCCTCTCTTTCTCTCTCTTTCACTCTCTTCTTCTCTGAACTTCCTTCTCCCCATCTCTCTCTCTTGCCCTCTTTCTCCATCTTTCCATCTTTCTCTCTCCTCTGTCCTCTCTTAACCTCCTCCTCCCCATTGCACTCCATCTCCTTTTCCCCATTCTCCATCTCTCATTCCCCTCTTTTTCTCTTTGTCTCTCCCCACCACTACCCCACCCTCTCTCTCCCCATCTCTGCCTCCTCTTTCTCTGTCTCCCTCTCGCTCCCTTTCTCCCAATGTCTCCCCCTTTAACTCTCTCTTTTTTCTGTCTTATATAGTACTTATTTCAGTGCCATGAAATATAAAAGATAAATTCACAAAAGTTGAACCTAATCATTTCTATGGGTGACTCGACCCGTTAACTTCTTATATTACGACAAAAAAGTGAATTTTAATATTCATTTTTTTATCTGCATTAAATACGATTGGTCTATAGAAAACTCTGAAGTCATCTGAAGCTTCTAACTGTAGTCAAGGTGTAAAAGGCACAAAACACAACATTTACCTGATATACACAAGGGTTTGTAAAAGTATATATAAGTTAAGAGCCCACATAAAAGCAGATTATGTCATTATTTAAAAAAATAATATTCCATTTTATTTGTGAGCACCTTCAAAACACCCAAGGACCCCGTGCAGAACAAGTTCAAAACAGAAAGAGGAGAATAAAAACACAGTAGAGTACAAAAGTGGATAACGCTGTGACAGTGAGTGCTTTTGTGGTGTAGGATTGTCTGAACAGGTTCTGAGCTCTGATTTCAAAAGAATTATGCTCACAGACTTGATTCTCAAATAATCATCTCTATTTGTCTTTCCCACTGTCTTTCTCTCTCTCTCTGTCTTTACCCTCCCTCTCTCTTCTCTGTATTTCTCTTTTTCACCCTCTCTCTCTCTCTCTCTCTCTTCTCTCTATTTCTCTTTACCAATAACCTCCTTTTCTCTCTCTCTCTTGACTTTCTCACTTCTCTTTGCATTTCTCTTTTCCACTCTCTCTCTTTCTCTCTTCTACTGTCTCTCTCTCCCTCTCTCCCTTTCTCTTTTCCACTATCTCCCATTCTCTCTCACTCTTCACCCTCTTTCTCTCCTCTGTATTTCTCTTTTCCACTCTCTCTCTCTCTCTCCCTTTCTCTTTTCCACTGTCTCCCATTCTCTCTCACTCTTCTCTCTCTCTCTCTCTCTCTCTCTCTCTCCCTTTCTCTTTTCCACTGTCTCCCATTCTCTCTCTCACTCTTCACTCTCTCTCTCCTCTGTATTTCTCTTTTCCACTGTCTCTCTTTCTCCCCTCTCTCTCTCTCTCTTTCTCTTTTCTACTGTCTCTCTCTCTCTCTCTCTGTATTTCTCTTTTCTACTGTCTCTCTCCCTCTCTATTTCTCTTTTTCACTATCTCCCATTCCCTCTCACTCTTCACCCTCTCTCTCCTCTCTGTATTTCTCTTTTCCACTGTCTCTCCCTCTTCTCTCTCTCTCTCTTGATTTCACTTTTCCACTATTTCCTTTTCCACTTCTCTTTTTCTTCACTCTCTCTTCTCTCTCTATTTCTCTTTTCCACTGTCTCCCTTTCTATCGCCCTCTCTCCTTTACTCCCCCCCCCCCCATCCCTCTCTCCCCCTCTCTCTCCTCCTCTCTCTCCACATTCCTCTGAGCTCATCAGACAAACTTCACTTCCAGCAGCTCGATCACATGACCACAGTGGAGGTGCAGGTTTCACTCTGGCCCGACTTGTTTATTCCAAATTAGTCACAAGTCTAAAATAGTGACAGCTTTACTGTTTGATAACATCATCCTTTTCAAACTCACTTTCTTAATTTAGTTGCTCGTTGTCCCAATTTAAGTCATTTCTAAACTACATTTTCAAATGCTCGTCTATATCTTTATTTAACGACATGTGGAAAAGAACAAAAGTTTGTTTAAAGGTCCTATACGGCAC
Source organism: Paratrypauchen microcephalus (assembly GCA_036785185.1). NCBI lineage: Eukaryota > Metazoa > Chordata > Actinopteri > Gobiiformes > Gobiidae > Paratrypauchen > Paratrypauchen microcephalus. The sequence goes on along the minus strand of JAVJIX010000002.1, from coordinate 3,387,431 downwards.
AAAACTGACTCTTGTGAGCTTTAAGCTGTTATAATGTTGTTACCTGGAGTTGTGTTTTGTTTTATTCACACATTTGAGTAATCCTGCATTATTAGTCTGTCTACATCTCCAATGCTCAAAATGCTCTGTTTCACCTTGTGATGTCATGAAGTGGTAGTTTTCAAGTTAACAGCTAGGTTTTAGCTTTAATTCAGCAGAGAATGGCAATTCCAGGGCTGGATTTATCCAAGTGATTTTAGTGAAGGTGTATGGAGTTTAAAAACACAGTGGAGCACTTCCTTTATAACTATGTGACATCACAAGGTGCAGAGTGTTTTCTATTTGAGAGAAGAACGCATAGTTTGAGTGAATGAAACAAACCCGGGGTGTGTTTTGACGAGGAAACAACATTTTAATATGGGCTCTTTAATATAGTTTCATAAAAAAACACACTGTACACATACAGTTTTCTACAGCACAGCTACAAATGTTTCTTATTAGATTTCTTTTATTAAATAAAATACATGTTGTGCTCTGGACATGGCAGTGATCCAACGTATGTAACAACCATAGGTTTATTTATTACAAGCAGATGCCCATTTGTGGATACATTATTCACTGGCCTGTGGGTGTAGCCGGGTTGTTGTCAGTGTAAAATAAGGATTCATCCTGGGATCCTATAGCTTTCCAAAATGAATGATGAAAGATAACTATGTTTGTAAAATGACTGTAATAGTCTCATGGGATTAATTTAACCTCAAGTTTTCATGTTGCCTGGGGTAACAGACAGTTCTAGTCTGATTAATAAAAAGAAAAATCAGTGATTGAAACTAGATGCTCATTTGAGCAGGTATTGAAACAGTCTTGAACTTAAACAGAAGTCATATGAAAATTACATTAGGACAGAGGGCTCCAACCACCGGGCCGGTATCCAAAACCGGGCCATGGACCATCTGGTACCCGGCCTCAGACAAAAATATTATATATTTATACGAGTTTAGTTTTCTTTTATAGTTTACCACCATATCTATGTGTTTTACTCGTAATAGAGTGGAAATTAACCTGGTAAACACAAAACATGAGTATTAAGACCATTTTTCTTTATGATTAAGAGTTTGATGTGTTTCGCACTCTTATTACTGACCCTGCTCCCTCAACCAGATCCAGAAAAAAACATGATGTTATTCCTTACAAGAAAAAGGTTGAGGGCCACTGATGTATGTTACGGCTGTCTGATAATGTTCCCTCTTTGGCCTGACAGAGCAAGACCAGAGAGCTCAGGTGGGAGGCTTCTCGCAATTTATAATACAAGAAGTGCTCTGCTGTGTTTTCAGACTCCACACACCTTCACTAGAATCATTTGGATGATTTCAGCCTGTAATAGCCCATATAGCAACCTTAATGGGTTAAGGAGGTACAGAGAGGAGCTGCACTGTTTTTTCCAGTGCAGTTCATTTTATTCAAGTCATCATGTTATCTTAGACACAGGCCTATGTAATGGACTAGCTGCATTACACAACCCTAAAATTGCCAATTTCTATGAACAAAAGGTAAAAGGTGGCTGTTAACTTGAAAACTACTGCTTCATGATGTCACAAATTGGAATTTTTGAGCTTTAGAGATGTAAATCGACTATAATAAACCTGGATTACTCAAACGTGTGAATTGAACATAACACAACTCCCTGTATGTTTTTGATAAGGAAACAACATTATAACAGGGCTTCAACCTGCTCTTGGAGTTGTTCATTTTTTGCAGGTGCCATTTTGAAATATTCAAAAGTTCTCTTGGGTTGTCCTCGTATATTCGAGTTTGAAATGCCATCCTGTTATATCAATTAAGAGTGTGCAGAAGAAGTCGTCAAGTTCTGAACCGTAACCATTACAGTGGATCATATGAAAGGATGCCACGAGGTTTGTAGAGGTTGATTATTTCAAATAACAACCTATTTTTTCCAGCCAAACGCTTTTTGTACCTATCTGTCTCCATATTGAAAGAATTATGATTATTTGTCCCAATTGGCTGACCCGGCCCTGTATTCTCACACGTCACATATGCTTTCTATGTTAGGGGTCCCTAACCACCGGTCCATGGTCCAAAACCAAGCCGCGGACCATTTGGTACCAGGCTCCCGAGAAAAATATTTAAAGGAGTTTTACTTCTGTTTTATAGTCTACCTCCATATCTATGTGTTTAACTCATAATATTGTGCAAATAAACAGGAACTACTGGATTAGGACATTGGGAGGAAACCTGGAGTTAATCTTATGTTAATTAAACAGAGTATTTCCTTTATTGTAAGATCAAATTTGATATTATCACATATCAAAGGTTTTTCCTTAGTTTTGAAAGTTTAAAAGTTTAGTATTGTGCCAACATTAATCTGAGCTTTTACTTTAGAAGAAAATGCATTGATCTTAAAGCAGACTTTTATGCAGAATGGACTTTTTAGAGCTTTTAATCATGTTATAGTTGTTTCTCCTCAACACTTACTCGCTTGAAGTTGTATTTGGAGTGATTCGTGCATGTTTGAGTCATCTTTAATCACTGTTTTTCAAGATGCCACTTTGCCAATCACCCCCCATTTCACCACCAGCATATGCCCACTGCTCTGTACTTACTTCTGTACCAATTTTATTTTATTTTTTATCAGTGATACACATACAGTAAGAGAAAAAAATCTGCTATTCGCTATCTATTGGAGTTGCTGACTCTTTGTTGTTTTGGCGTTTACGGTGATGCCAGCTCCCAATAGGCACTGCAGCTTTCTAACACGGTCAGTGGTTGTTTTCGATTAATATTGTGATTTTAAAATAATGATGCACAGGTATCATAGAGTGTAACTATATAGCAGTCAAGCACAACATACAATATTTTTGCCATACTTCGAAATCCTAACTACATGACCCTTCTGTCACTCTGTCAGATCTCATCATGGAAACTTGTGGAAGCTGACACGACTGTTTCCTCCAGAGCAGGGCCCTAAAAGCAGGAGGCAGCCCACCCTTTGGCCCCTCCTCCTGGGCAGACAGTGACCCCGTGACCCCCTGACACCTCCAATACTCCTGGCTCTGCTCCTCAGGCTAATCACACACGCCGCATAAGGGTCGGCTGAGTGTTGCCAGGTCCGATTCTTTATAGCAACTTCGGGGTTCTATTTTTGGAAAGTTTCTAATTTTAATAGCGGCATATTTCGTTTATTTTAGGGCAGTTTTATGTCGTAAAAGTGGTGATTTTTAGTCTTTTATCATCTCAGTTTCACTTTTATAGACACGATAATGACTAAAATGCAAGCTGTTCATGTTTTAAAGCTGTAATGAATGTAAAATATGCTATAAAAATAAGCACATCTCAATGCCGCTCATTAGTCGTTAGTTACACACAACATTTAAAGGCTTTGGACCCAATTTTTTCTCCCAGGAGGCCTATTTGAGCAACATTTATCTTCCTGGTACAGATAGATTGTAAAAGCAGCTCTTGAGGTCAAAATAAGCCACCTGTGTTCTATCTGCATCTATAGTTCAGTAATCAGTAAGTGCACTCTTAGTATACTAGTTGTTACCATTATTGTGACAGTTCTGTTGAAAAGTTCTGTTTTTTACGTTTTGAAGACAGTAAAAATCAGGTAGAGCGCCTTTAAAGGTCCTATATTGCGCAAAAATAGATCAAAGTTGTGAGCTTTAATATCAAGTTATAATATTGTTACATCATCAAAAACACACCTGGGTTTGTGTTTTGTTTTATTCACACATGTCTGAGTAATCCTGCATTATTAGCCTGTCTACATCTCCACCTTGTGATGTCAAGAAGTTAACGTTTATCTTTTTCAGTAGAGATTGAAAATTCCAAAGCTGAAATGATTAAAAAAAAGGATTCTAGTGAAGGTGTATGTAATTTAAAAACACAGTGGAGCACTTCCTGTATTGTTACATGACATCAAGGTGGAACAGAGTGTTTTCTGTCTTGAGATAAGAACTCAGCCTAAATATGCAGAGTTTATGTGAATGAAACAAAACACAACTCCCGGTATGTTTGTAATGAGGAAACCACATTATAACACAGATCCTGAAACAGTGTAATACTTTTTTTGTACTTATTTCCAGTTCTGCTCTCTTGTTCTAAGCTTGGCTGCTTGCTGCTTTCTGAAATTCTGCTCCCTGGCTGCATAGGGTCGGCCCACACACTGACACTGACAAACCACTGTAAGAATACATCAGAGAGGTGAATTCAGAAGAGCAAACTCAGGCCCAAAGTCACAGACATCTGCAAAGTTTGGAGTTCCTATAGTCTAACACATACGGCCCATTTGACATTTACTGGTTAGAGATACACAGTAAAACAATCCGTCGCATTTACTTCTTTTCATTCTGTTTATATTAGTTAAGGTTGTTTCTGTTTGCTTATTTTACTTAGTTTGATTTGTTACAGTAGTAGTTTTAAGATAGGACTGATCACCAAGTAAATGCTTTTTCATATTGTAAGCAGCATCAGCAACCAGTAAGATGTGAAAGTTTGATGAAAGGTGACACCAGTGGCAGGTAAATTAGTTTAAAAGTAAAACAACATGTGCAGAAAGCCCTCTCTGTTTGTGGATATTCTAAATGGGCTTTCAACAAAACTAAGAGAGACAAGAAACAAGACAACAGAGAATCAGAACCCAGGAGAAAGGGTGTAACTATTCATTACCTGGCCGGCGTTTCTGAAAAATTACAGAGGATTTTCAGTTAACATGAAATCCCAGTCTATTTCAAACCCACAAATACTTTAAGACAAAAACTGGTCCACTCAAAGGACAAAACACCGAGCCACAAACAAAGCAATGAGGTCTACTCCATTCAGTGTAGTGAAGACTGCAGCGAGCGCTACACTGGAGAAACAAAACAGCCACTTCACAAGAGGATGTACCAACACAGACGAGAGAGCCAGAGAGGACCTTTATCTGCCGTACATCTCCACCTAGAAGCCATGGGCTACTTCTTTGAGGATAGTGAGGTACAGATCTTGGCCAGAGAAAAGAACTGGTTTGGGGAGTTAAAGAGGCTATTTTTGTCAAGAAAGAGAATCTTGAATCTTGAACAGAAATGGAGGTCTCAAAACAAACAAAGAAAACAATAGGGCAGAAGGTCAGGTCCAGAGATGTGAAAACGCCCATTATGGCCCTGAATGGTTCTGCTAAGAAGACCCCACACTCCACTCCCACTGCATATTTAATAGGCCCACCTAACTAACAGAAACTGAAAACAAATAGATGTGGTAGTCTCAGAGTAATTGTAGTTAGCTCCTCCCTTCAGGCAGATATAAGCAGTGTCCACCAGTGTCTGACCAGAACTGAAGAAGCAGCTTGGATGAGCTGAGAAATGTATTCGACCAAATAAACTTTTGTCCAGTTGACAAATTGAATTTCTCCTTTTGCCTTTAAAAGTAAAAATATATTGAAATTAAAGTTGGGCAAGAAGACAAAAAATGTTAATCTAATGTGATCAAATGTTTTGTATTAAAAACTAATGAAGTGTCATTTAACACAAAAAATAGTCCACATTTTTTCCCTCCAAAGTCTGAACTCACATGCTAGAGGATTGGCTGTGAACTTCTCAAAAGAGCCAAGTTCTTTGTTGACCATTAGAAATAACTGAATCTCTCATAATATACAAAGTATTTATAGTCCACTCAAACTCTTCTCGACTTGATTATTTTAAATTGAAGTCATAATAATTGTATTGAAACCAGTTTAAAAGAATTCCTAACACAGATAATAAAGTCCTACTAACTTAATAAATCTAATTCGTCACATCAAGATTATTCCTGAAGTTTTGTTTCTTCAGTAACTCTCCCAAGAGTTTTACAGTGTGCTTTGACATTTATTGGTTGGAGATGTCCAGAGTGACGGAGGATCTACAGGACGTGGGGGGGTGGTCAGTAGTATTTGTGGTATGTGGTGTTCCTCCGGTCCCAGTGCGAGCCGAGCATTCTCCAGTGAGCTGTGTGTTCTGAATGCTGCAGCCACAGCTGTCAGAGCTGGCGGGGGGTGAACAGCCAGGCCCTCCTGCACTGTACAAACCACTGTCCGTGGCATTGTTTATACGAATACGCAGCTTTTCGGGGAGTTTTGACTTGTTTAGGGTCGGATTTGTTTAGTCGAGACTGCAAAAATAGATAAATAATAATAATAATAATAATAATAATAGAGAAGTGTTCCGGGCATGTCACACCGGGAGGAGGTCCCCAGGAAAGACCCAGAGGGACTATGTCTCCCGGCTGGTCTGCAAACGCCTTGAGGTCCCCCCGGAGGAGCTGGAGGAAGTGGCCCGGTGAAGGAAGTCTGGGAGTTCCTGCTTAGACTGTTGCCCCTACGACCCGCATAAGTGGAAAATAATGATGGGGAAAAAATAAAAATAAAATAAATAAAAAATAAATAAAAAATAAATAAAAAATAAATAAAAAATAAATAAAAATAATAAAAAAAAAATAATAAAAATAATAATAAAAATAAATAAATAATAATAATAATAATAATGATGATGATGATGATGATGATGATGATGATGATGATGATGATGATAATAATAATAATAATGTTCTGACTTATTATTTTGGTTATAAAAGCTTTAATTTGTTTAGTTAGTACACTGCAAAATGGGAATGTCTACTATTGGTAAAAAAATTCTTGAATCTTATTCTCAACAATTCAACAATTCTTAAAATAAAACACAATACAGTTCTGGGAAAAAAAAAAAAAAAGAAACCGCTGCAAAATTATCAGTTTTTCTGAGTTTACTACTTATAGGTCTGTGCTTGGGCAAAAGGAACATTTTTGTTTGAGTTTATAAACTACTGACAACATTTCCCCCAAATTCCAAATAAACATATTATCGTTTATGATAAAAGAAGAAATTCAATTTGTCAACTGGACAAAGTTTGTTTGGTCGAAAACGTTTCGCCGCTCATCCGAGAGGCTTCGTCAGTTCTGGTTAGAGTGCTGGTTAGACACTGCTTATATCTAGCTGCAGGGAGGAGCTAGCTATACTGCAGTTTTTCCTAAACTATCTCGCCTATTTGTTTCTGTCTTTTGTTTCTCTGGCGTCTAGTTTAGCATACCTATTCATCCCTACACGACTGTTTTTCACGCCTCTGGCCCTGACCTAGCTAGCCCTATTGTTTCTTTTGTTTGTTTTGATTTAGGTTTAAGAATGGAATTATAGATGGGAGACAAATTATGTCTGACTCCACCATTTCTGTTTAAAGAAGGATTCTTTTTTTTGACAAAAATAGCCTCTTTAACTCCCCTCTCAAACCAATTCTTTTCCCTGGCCAAGATCTGAACCTCACTGTCCTCAAATGAATGGCCCGTGGCTTCTAGGTGAAGATGTACGGTAGATGACGGTCCACTCTGGCACGCCCGTCTGTGTTGGTACATCCTCTTGTGAAGTGGCTGTTTTGTTTCCCCAATGTAGCGCTCACTGCAGTCTTCACTACACTGAATGGAGTAGACCACATTGCTTTGTTTGTGACTCGGTGTTTTGTCCTTTGGGTGGACGAGTTTTTGTCTTAAAGTGTTTGTGGGTTTGAAATAAACTGGGATTTCATATTGTCTGAAAATCCTCTGTAGTTTTTCTGACACGCCGGCCAGGTAAGGAATCGCTACCCCTTTCCTCCTGGGTTCGGACTCTCTGTTGTCTTGTTTCTTGCCCTTGTCTCTCATGGTTTTGTTGACAGCCCACTTAGGATATCCACAAACAGAGAGGGCTTCCTGCACATGTTGTTCTTCTTTCTCCTTACCCTCTGTGCTTGTGGGAACCACTTGGGCCCTGTGTTGTAATGTCCGAATAACCAACAAAACCAAGAGATAAGAGATAAGATCAGATTCATTTTAAAACAACATAATACTAATGTTTACACTTAAGAAGAGTTCAGAAATCAATATTTGGTGCAATAACCCTTATTTTTAATTCCAACTTTCATGCGTCTTGGCATGCTCTCCACAAGTCTTTCACATTGTTCTTGGGTGACTTTATTCCACTCCTGGTGCAAGAACTGAAGTAGCTCAGCTTTGTGTTTGTGTTGGAATTCAACAGACGTTGGAATGGAATGGCTGTAATACATGTAGAGATGCTGATTTCAGGAAAAAATGCAGTGGTCTCTTATTTTCCAGAGCTGTATATTAAGAAATGTCAAGAACAACTTAACAATATAGGTCAATCCCGTAAATCAATTGAAACAGAAAAAAAACATGTTATAATAATTCAGAATTCATCAAGTAATTTAAAATATAATAGAATTTATTATGCATTTTAATATAAATATTTCATCAGTTGAAGACTAGAGTAGGACTAGATGATTTTAATATTTAGTTCATAACGTACATAACATTTTGAAGTAAAATTAATTAATGAAATGAAATGACTTTTTCAGTTTAAGTGCAGTATGTATAAATATATTTTTGACAGACAGTTTGGTTGAATATATTGAAGTTTGGCACAAAAATCATTGAACCAACTTAATAATTCAGACACATAAATAATACATCATAAATCTAGTCAAAACTGCTCTATATTCAAGTCCTTTTTACTTCTACACATATTTTGTTTGAGCCCCAAAGACTTAAAGATTTATATTTTCAATTCAGATGTTTTGATTTTGTTAGCGGGTGCAGTGATGAATTCAAACTTTGACAGGATTATAGATCACTTGTCAGTCGTATTGAAAAGAGATTTTTGGTGTAATTTCCGAGCAAATAAAATAGCTTTCTGCTTGGCCGAAAAAGTCAAAACTCCTAAAAATTTAATGCACTTTCACTCCCCTGACGTCCCATTAACTTTGCTTGTCCTTGTAGACTGACAAATACAACTCAATACTGGAGCCATACGAGTGAATTCCACACAGGATCAGACCTGCTTTTTATGCTCTGCTGATTTTCACTCAAAGTTAAACTGTGAGGCAGAAGTGAGGGAGTCTACACTGCAAAAACAAATGACTTTAAATGGCTTGGCTTTAAAATATTAATCTTAGTTTGAGATGTAGGTCTATTTAACGGACCTATAACATTGTATTTGTTTCTTATATAAAGCAAAATATGTATAAATTGGGTAAGAATGTTGCATATATTAGTATATTTATTTGACCTTTAAACCAAAATGCTGTGAAAAAAGTGAATTAAAGGGACACTGTGTAACTTTTTGGCTGTAACTGCTTCAGGCCTGGACTGGCAATCGGGCATACTGGGCATTTTCCAGTCCTAGAGGCCGATGTTTTTTTGTTGTTGTTTTTTGTTACTTAGAGACCGGCCCACAGTTTAGAGGAGGCAGCCCATTGGTCCATCTTCAATATAGACAGTGGACTAAACCAATCAGGATATAGAAGCTTATGAAAGCGGTCTCACCCCTTTCTCTCCGCTGATCCGCCAATTTCAGTGTTAAGCGTGGAAACATGGAAAATGTATTTATTTATTTAGGACAATGCGTATTAATCAACATATGAGCAGAATCTGCACAGTAAATATGCCAGAATTAGCTATAGAGCTAAATTGCATCTGTAGTCCTAAGGCACAGAACACAAACATTTACAATCACAAATATAAAAGACATACAATATTTACAATAAATATTAACAGTATCAAGTCAAACATGAGTACAGGACTGGTTTGTTTTTAACCAATGTTTTAGTGTCTTCTTGAAAGTTTGGTAATTTTCATAGTTTTTAATTTGAGCTGGTAGTGAGTTCCATGACTGTGCCTCTGATAGACTCCACCATTCGGCTGAACTGAGTCCTGCGGCGCTGTATGATACAGTCTCCTCTGGTTATCACTCTTGTATTGACCATATTGTTATTAGTTTTCTTCTGTATAAAAACATGTAATGTTGGAGGGGCAAGTCCATTTAAAACCCTAAAAACAAAAATAATATACATCCAAGAACATCTGATAACTTTCAACGTCTAGAATATTATACTTACTAAAGATATTACAGTAGTGAAAGTGAAGAGGCTTTCTGGCTAAAGTTTTCAATGTTTTCTTGAAGAGAGACTTGATAGGTTTTACAGTGCTTTAAAACCTATCAAGTCTCTCTCTCTGCTGTATGAGACCATGTTGTGTAACAGTAGATTAATGTGAGTAAAGATCATTGCGTGCATGTATGCTTTTGCAGAAGCGGCAGAAAGGGGATGCGTAGAAGTTGTGGGCTAAAAGATTTAAAAATTTCGCTATAGACATGGCAAAATGTTCTAAAAATAACAGACATATTCTCTGGAGGCGCTCCTGGAGCCTTCACGTCCTCTGCAGGTTGAAGGTGGACAGGGAGAGGAGCAGCCAGAGACTGTGGACAGGGGACCCGAGGGAACCCGAGGGAACCCGAGGGAACCCGAGGGAACCAGAGGGAACCAGAGGGAACCAGAGGGACAGAGTGACCAGGGAAGTGTCCCACAGGCACAGCAGGTCAGCAGGTAGTAATGTTAAGATAATACCGGGACTTTTAGGTGATGGACAGGCATGAAAATCGCTCACCTTTCGGCAAAATTCACAGTTTTGAAGCCAAAACAGGTGACCTACGTGAATTTTTTGTTTTTTTCCTTTTTTCCCCCCTTTTTTTTAAACACTTCATTTCCACAGGAATTTGGCCTGGGGTGCCAGCCAACATGCTCCTGACCTTGTGTGCAAGATGCATAAAAAAAACAAAAAAAACACTGAATGTGTAGTTACTGTCAGTTTGCTGGTCGTTTTTCTTTAAATGTTGCGCCCTGGTTTCCCCTCAGCCAAGACGTAACAATTAACCTGGGAAATCCCAGGCTGCTTTGCATGATCGTTCTGATCTAAAAGACAGCCTGGCAACGAGGCTAAGCAAGGGATCCTGATTTGGGGAGCCAATCAGAGAGCGGAGAGGGTTGGAAAGACGGTGACGCATACCACGCGACAAACGGAAGCTTGTAGTTTGAACTGACAGCTGACATGATTGACTATGGGCTACGTATACGCCAAATGATAGACATTCGTAACGCCCAAGAAATGGCCGTTGGCAATCGTAAACCACACCTCCGCTACGAGATATTCAGTAGGTGGCTCCCAGACCATATATCACTTGTGATATGGTCAGGTGTAAACCAGGCAACGTAACAATAGTAAAATACATCACTTCGGGGAACACAAACATAAATTAGTCCGTTGTGCTCCGCTAATTATGAGGGGCCGGTCTAAGCCAAAAATGCCAGGGCCATTTTTTTTCTCCCAGTCCAGCCCTGAACTGCTTGTTTTCATAGATATGTCATTGCTCTGTCTGTCTGTCTGACCTGTAACTTGGTCCTTTTTGGTCGGACCCTTGACGGACCCTCAACCAGAAAAGTTCCACAGTGCACCTTTAATCTAAGTCTAATACAGAAGGATCCACTCTTTTTTCACCAATGGCCACATATAAACGTATTTGTAGAAGAGGGTCGTGGACTGATGGTCAATACAGTGAGACTTTCATATAGTTTTTTACTTCCAGGTATTTAAGTTATTCAGGTTACTGTGATAGGTGATAGCCATACCTTTTCCTGAAAATTCAAATATTTCAATACTCATGTGAGCCAATTCAGCAGAAAGCCTGAGGGCCGGTAAAAATGTGTCTGCGAGCTGCATTTGGCCCCCGAGCCATAGTTTGGATACCCCTGATCTAATATGATGAACATTCAGGATTCAACTCACTGTGCAACCTTTCTGGAGATGTTATTGCTTTGTCTAGAATGTTAAACCTTTCTATCGTCATGGAGACCAAACCAGACCAAGTTACAGGTCAGATATGTGGAGAAACAACCCTGCTCACAGAAGAATAACCTCTAAAACCACTTGTAATTTAATAAATGTAAGAGAACTGAATGTTCTAGTTGGAACAATGATATATCCACAGAAGCAAACAGTGCACCTTTAACTGTGTTTTAGTAAAATGAGTTGTCTAATCTGTCATAGGCATTTTAATCCAATCTTGTTTTTTTTTTTGTTTTTTTTTACAGCATATCGGGTCAAATAACAACAAACATTTTCTTTCTTGTTTGAAAGGGGCGTAAATATGATATAGGCCGGGCATTATGAGCGTTCACAATAGAGGAGAGCTCCAAAATGCAACGACACAATGGTTGAATAGGGTCATGATTTCTGCAGGGGGATTTGCAGTTGCCCGGACAACCCACAAAGCAATTCTGGTTGGACAATGTTCGGGAAAAAAATAAAAAAGACTTGCTTTAGAGAGGAGGAAAATACCCTGGTAATATCTGGTCCGATTACAAAATGTGCTACAAACTGCTTAGAGAATAACCAGTATTCCCAAATGGGGTTAGAAGTGTAATTTGAGTTTGAGTTTCACACCTGCTTTGAATGACGGCACCATTTTGGAAACGATCTTGGGTCTATAAATCACAGTGTATTGTGATGTGGCAAAGGAGTGAAAAGACAGGGAAATGTATGGGAAAAAGTGAGTGAATGCAAGTTAAACATTAAACCAAGAGGAGGCGGTTTGGTTCTGTGGAGAGGTGAGGAGTGCTGAGAAAATGTTAATGAAATGCAGTGGGAGTTGTAAACACCAGGGAGTTAACAAGAGAAGGACTGGAGCTGGATTTTAGGAAGAAAGATTTAAATATTTAGTCTTTTTTTTCAGCTGCTCACTTTTTATGGGTTGCCAAAGTGAACCAATTGCACCATGATCTGGCAGATTTGAAGCGAGATGCCCTACTTAAGAACATACAGCTCTGGAAAAATAAGAGACCACTGCATTTTTTTCTGAAATCAGCATCTCTACATGTATTACAGCCATTCCATTCCAGCGTCTGTTGAATTCCAACACAAACACAAAGCTGAGCTACTTCAGTTCTTGCACCAGGAGTGGAATAAAGTCACCCAAGAACAATGTGAAAGACTTGTGGAGAGCATGCCAAGACACATGAAAGCTATGATTAAAAATACAGGTTATTGCACCAAATATTGATTTCTGAACTCTTCTTAAGTGTAAACATTAGTATTATGTTGTTTTAAAATTAATTTTATCTTGTTTCTTTGAATTGTTTGAGGTCTGAAAACATTATCTTTTTTGTTATTTTGACCATATGTCATTTTCTGCAAATAAATGCTCTAAATGATAATATTGGGGGAAATAATGGGGGAAATGTTGTCAGTAGTTTATAGACTCAAACAAAAATGTTCCTTTTGCCCAAATACCTATAAGAAGTAAAATCATAAAAAGTGCTTGGGATGTGTAGTATTTGAACAGAGTCCTTCATAGTTAATTCTCCACTATTGGCATCTGAAAGGAGATAAAATTTGACTTCAGTGCTTAAATGTGCACGGTATAACATTTCTCATGGGATTTGGCAGATTTTTAAGGCAGATGCCCTACCGTAATAACTGTCTTACTCATTATCACAAGTGCTTTGAATAGGCAGGTTTGAAGAGGGGCCTTCATAGATCATTCTCCATATAAGGAGGTGAAATGAGTCTTCAATGGTGTACTGATTTAGGGTTAGGCTTTTTCATGGCGAAGTTAGGTGCCCTACCATAACAAAAAAACAACAAAAGTGGTTGACGTAGGCAGGAATAAAACAGGGACCTTCATATGCGTAGAATCCCTCAGTCGTCCAGGTAGAATCCATGGCAAAGGGAGAAATTCAATTTGTCAGCTGGACAAACGTTCATTTGGTCGAATCTGACGATCTTTGGGAGGCCATAGATGCAGCGTCACCAAGATACAGTCTGTAACACAGCTGTCGATCAATGACTTCTTCCTTCTTCAGCTTCTGCAATGATCAATGATCTTCTTTTTGTACCCATTGGTGGGATCTTGTTTTAGTAATTCGTAGGTTGCGGTGTCACTGAGTAGGCTGTTCACCTTAGCCTCATAATCAGCTGAGTTCAAGATCACTGTGCATCTCTCTTTGTCTGCTGGCAGGATGATGATGCTGGACAAAATTAACTTTTGTCCAGCTGACAAATTGAATTTCTCCTTTTGCCAGGGACCTTCATAATTAATTTTCTACTATTTCTATTAGAAAGGAGATGAAGTTTGGGACAATGTAAGTTTTCTGTTAGCTGGAGGGTCTGCAGCCTGTTCATCTCCATGAAAACGTTATTGGCTTGCCTGGATTATTCACAAGTATGGCATAAAACTCATTCAGTTACAAGTGTTTTTATTGGTAAAACCTTAAAATAATTCTGTGATAAGTTTAATGCCATACTGAACATTCCAGGTAAAGCAGTGACATTTCTATAGAGACAACAAGCAAGAGCGGCACGGTGGCTGAGTGGGTAGCGCTCATGATTCACAGCAAGAAGGTTCCGGGTTCGATCCCCGGGTCGCCCAGACTGTTCTGTGTGGAGTTTGCATGCATGGTCTGGGTTCGATCCCCGGGGTCGCCTGGGGCCTTTCTGTGTGGAGTTTGCATGTTCTCCCCGTGTCTGGGTGGGTTTCCTCCGGGCACTCCGGTTTCCCCCATCAACCCAAAACATGCACCATAGGTAAATCCTCCAGCTTAGGTCCTGACCAAGCCGAAGCAAGAAGATCATGGAGATGGTCCCCGGGCGCAGTAATGTGCTGCTCACTGCTCCTAATAACAGGATGGGTTAAATGCAGAAATGGAATTTCCCCACTGTGGGACTAATAAAGGCATAGCTTTCTTTCTTTCTTTCTTTTTACAGAAGAGTTAAATGTAATCTATTCTGTTCTTCAGGATTTCAAATTGAAGTTCTTGTGTGAGGAAAAATTCTCAACTGTTCTGTTTTTCAAAGGTGGAGCTGGTTTCTTAATGACCTTTATTGTAACTGTCTGCTGATTGAGTGCCAGCTAAAGTTACCCTCCTCCCTGTCGGCCGGGCAAGTACAGGCACATCTGAGCACACACTCGACCCAGCAGCCTTTATGCACACACAGCACACTTCGCTGTGTTTAAGCTTTCACATAGGACACCATTTAAACCGCATTCTAAATACATTTCTGAGATGTCGAACAAGGTCCCTTTTGCAGCTTGTCCAGTCCACTGCTCGACTTGAGTGCAAATTTGAGCTGAAGCCTTCAATCAGTGTTATAATAGCAGACTGTAGCACCAGGAAGACTCTGTAATAAGGTTTGCTTAAAAGATAAACTGCAAGGCAAGGAATGAGCTATGGGCAAATACTAAAAGGTAAAATCCAGATAGCAGCTGAAGAATATATTAATGTAACAATGGTACTGTGTAAGTATGGGATTAAACCATAGACTGTATAAAGAAGAGGACTAAGGGAGTGTGACGCTCAACACCAGTGAAATAAAGCTCATGAGACTATAGCAGCAGGAGTGAATTAACCTATAAGAACTCAGACCAATTTCCTTAAAGGAAAATTATGTGGGATATACCACAGACCATTATTGTCCATGACCATGTTATTGTGACAAATAGCTCACATCAGGTTTTTCATTCTTATTTTAAGGCTAAAAGCCCAATGTGACATATTATGTTTCAGCGATATTTCCGATATTACTGGTTTGATATTACTTTCTTCAACAAATATGGTCAGACCAGGTTGAATGTGAAATGGGACATGTTTTCAAAGCATTGGAACTGTTAAATGTGTTTGAAATGACCTGTAGTATCAAAAAACAGTTTTTTTTTTTTTTTAAATTAGCTGCTTCCTTGAAATTTGCACACAGGATATAGCAGCATTTTGGAGAGCCCACTTCCTGTTAGAGTCACATGACTGTCACATGGTCATCATACCAGGATGTTTAGAATATGTCTTATGAGTTAAAGGGATAGTTTGGGTTTTTTGATGTGAATCTGTATGGCATCCCCTTCAGCAGTGTCGAGCATCAACACTGACTTACCCCTGACAGTGTCCTGTGAGCCGAGTTCTGCCACGGTTCTGGAGCTGACGTAAGTAGGTCCGGCAAGTTAGCCGGGACAGTTAATAAAGCTAGTTTTTCTTCTCAAAACAATATTTGTCCAAAAAGTGATATATTTGCAACAAAACAGTTGCCCACAGAAAAGTCAGAAGTCATAATCGCTTGGTGCTATTTTCTCTCAATTCCTATCACTGCACGCCTATTATTATTATTAGCCTGTTCACTTGTAAACATCGCCACTTACAAGTGAACAGGCTAATAATAAGAAGAAGAAACTCGGCTCACAGGACACTGTCAGCGATAAGTTAGTGTTAAAGGAAAAGTAAAGTTTTTTTACAATTTGAGCCTTATTACGGTAATAAAACAAGTTGTTTTACTCACCCATAGCACTTTGGTGTCATATGGAGCATTTCCCGAGATGTTTTAGATTAGCATTAGCCTAGCGCGACTCCTAGCTATAGCTCGGGGCATATAATATATTCCCCGAGCATGTAATATGCCCCGTGCGGGCTCCAAATAACACAAACTTTGGCACTTTTCAAATCATAGAAGCTCGATATCTTAGTCTACTATTTCATTTGAGTCAAAAGTGGCCTGTAATCTGAGATTTATCCATAGTTTACAGCTTTGCGTTTCATGTTTGGGTCCCGGGAGCTGAGAGCACACTCCGCACATGCGCACTGGCCTCCTCATCTACTCGAAACTATGGCTAAATCTCAGATTACAGGCCACTTTTGACCACACGAAATTGTAGGCTAAGACATTGAGCTTCTATGATTTGAAAAGTGCTAAAGTTTGTGTTATTTGGAGACCGCAAACATGTGCCCTGAGAACTCACATTATGGAGATCGCAAATCTAAAACATCTCCGGAAGTGCTCCATATGACACCAAAGTGCTATGGGTGAGTAAAACAACTTGTTTTATTACCGAAATAAGGCTCAGATTGTAAAAAACGTTACTTTTCCTTTAATGCACGACACTGCTGAAGGGGATGCCATACAGATTCACATCAATTACCCCAAACTATCCCTTTAAGGCCAGACATAAAGCTTTATGAGGAAAAGACTGGGGCATTCAAAGTGTTTGTTTCACTGGTGTCATCGTGGGTTCTTATGGGTTAATTGGAGCTGACTTCCATATTAGGAACAGGAATTTATTTACAGAAAAAATAGCAAAATAACAATAATAATAGGATCATGTATCGCAAGTTAATATAAACATTTTAAGACCAAAATGATGAGGCTCAGTGCAGCAGTTACAGAGAGGGAACACAGTCTTTCAATTAAAGTCAAATGGAGCCGGAAGCGCCATGACTAGCGGGTTAGCTATGTCCATTTATATACGGTCTATGGATTAAACTTACCTATCTCCCTGAAGTGTAGAAGGTTTAATGTCACACTGTGGAACAAGGCATAGCAATAACATCGCCATGGGGACAAGCCAGTACCAGACATCCACCAGAAAAGTTACAGAGTGCACCTTTAAAATTGAAATTGTTGGGCGCAGCAGGTGCTTTCTTTGTGAGTTTAATTGTATGGCATTTATAATAATAACAGTGACCTTTCGCTGTGCTATTGTTCGATAAAGAGTATCACGACGGTATGCTGCAGAATGCTAAAAAGTAATGGAATCTAAGAACCAAAGTCCATTCGTACACTTAAGAGCAGATCATAGTCAAGAAATTATTATATTAAGTACTTTTCCAATGATAAAGCACTTGGAATATAACAATAAAGTTGGTAATAAAGTCTTGTCAGGGCATTGTTAGTGGAAATAGCAGCATTTCTTTAATACGTCCACAGTAGGATTTCATAAATAGCCTCAATGTTGTACAGTGTCATAATATACTGTAGTGTTCTAACATTTTATCTGTTATCCCATTAGATATATTCAGTCTTTATTATTTAGACTTCTATCTTACCCACATATCATTTTGAAGGGCACATATGACACTGTTTTCTGATCTCTGTTATGTTGTTTCGTCATCAAAAACAAAGCTGGAGTTCTCCTTTCAAACAGAACCGCCGTCATGTGGTAATACAGGATGTGCTGCACTGTGTTTTTAAACTGCATACATCTTCACTAGAATCATTTGGAGAATTTCAGCCCTGAAATTGTTAATGTCTACAAAAGAAATGGTAAAAGGTAGCTGTTAAGTCGAAAACTACTGCTTCGTGACATTTTGAAGAAAGCTTTGGAGATGTAGACAGACTAATAATAAAGGTTTACTCAAACATGAATGAAACAAAACACAACTCCAGGTATGTTTTTTGATGAGGAAGCAATATTATAACATCAATCAACATCAATAACATCACTTTTGAGTAATATAGGACCTTTAAAGTGTGTGAAGTTATGCACATTTCTCAGACTTCTTTTGGTCCTCCCTTGGGTAATTCTTCTTATTAATAACTTCTTTAGTAATTTTCAAAGTCGAAGTCAAAGTCAACTTTATTGTCAATTTAGCCATATGTGTTCGACATACAGTGAATCGAAATTCCGTTTCCCCCTGGCCAAGCAGTGCAAAAAAGACAGTGTACAAAATACAATATAAAGACAATACAAAAACTATCTAAGACAAAATCTAAAAACAGTGCAAAGAATAAATAATACCTGTTTTTATATCTGAGGGCGGCAGTAGCTCCGTTGGTAGAGCATTTGTCTAAGGGGTTGGCGGTGAGTGCTGCCGTTGTGTCCTTGGGCAAGACACTTAACCGCACCTTGCCCCCAGTATCTGCAGGACACTGGTAGCCCCATGATAGAAGTCAAGGCCGGTTGTGACGTGGGCCGTCCTCCCGTGGACTCGCCACCCGCGGGAGGATCCATGGGGGCCGGTGCGTTGTGTTCTGGGCAGCAGATCTACTTGGACTGCTGCTTCCGCGACCCAGAAATGGAGAAGCGGAAGAAGATGGATGGATGGATATTTTATATCTGGCCCAGGCCTAGTTTAGACAAATTGAAATTGTCTTGTTAGGTCCTCATTAAGCCAATTTACTTCTTAAGTGGTTCTATTTGGTGTAAAAGTTTGAGAACTGCTGCTGTACAATTATAAGAATGTGCATCTAAATAAAGTAATTTATTTAGATGCACGGTGGCTGAGTGGCTAGCGCTCATGCTTCACAGCAAGAAGGTTTCGGGTTCGATCCCCGGGTCGCCCAGGCCTTTCTGTGCGTGTTCTGTGTGAAGTTTGCATGCATGGTCTGGGTTCGATCCACAGGTTTGCATGTTCTCCCTGTGTCTGGGTGGGTTTCCTCTGGGCACTCCAGTTTCCCCCATCAACCCAAAAACAAGCACCACAGGTAAAATCCTCCAGCTTAGGTCCTGACCAAGCAAGAAGATCATGGAGATGGTCCCCGGGCGCAGTCATGTGCTGCCCACTGCTCCTGATAACAGGATGGGTTAAATGCAGAGAAGAATTTTGTGTGAGATCAATAAAGTCACTTCTTGAAAACCAGGATATTGTTACAGCGCCTGTAACAATATCCAACATCCAAAGACTTAATAGGCTAAGTATGCAGTATCATATGCCATAGCCTATTTTCCCCAAATCTCATTTTTCCTGTAACAACACAACTCTCCAAAGATTTCACATTGGATTTCACTCTAGTGTTGTTAAGGTCACTAGTCCCGCCTCTGCTGCGCTCTGATTGGCCTGTGGGCTTCTGGCATATATAATCAGACACCTTGCTCGCTGCTGTGATTGGCTGCAGCCGGTGCAGTTATGTAAATGAGCACCTGGTGGCGCCGCGCTGCTCGCCTGGCCACGGCGAGTCTGGTGAAGGCAACGCGGCTTTAGAGAGGGTCCGCGGAGAGAGACCCGACAGGACGCGTAATTACACAATATTGTAACGTTATTAGCGACAACCTTTACTCATTTTTAACCAGCGAAACCCCAGAACGGCTGTGGTCTACGCGTGCGTAAAAGTCGTATCCAAATCCAGCGTAAATCTATTTTACTGAGACTTTTGGTGGTCCACATTGGCGCAGATTCCAACCAAGGACCACGCTTTGGATTTAACATTTGTGGACTTTTATTATTTTCAACATTTCTTCACAGTTAATTACTTGACAAGGAGTTTTTCGAAAAGTTGGGACCGCGCGTGTAAACCTATCCTACGGACTTGGTGTTTTCGGTAAGTGGTTCACAGGCTTGTTTCTAAACTACTGTGTTGGTATTCTGTCAGCGCATGTGTCCCCTGCTGTCTGAGTGTATGTTGCGGTGTTTGTCTCCCCTCTTTGCGGCTTGGCGTCTCCGTGTCTCGGCGTGGAGGGATCCGTGGAGGTCTGGACGCTGGCCACAGGGTGTTGGAAGCGCACGGGAGGTGTAACGTTGCGCTGGGCTTTATGTGCGCCTGTGGGGCAGATGCTATTGTGGTATTTGGTAACACAGCCATGCCATTCTATGTACTGACTAGACTCAACTATCATATTAGAGAATGTTTGGCTGTTTAAGTTTCACCAATTTGAGGAATTAATTAACCAAATAATAGCTTGATTAGGACTAAAACAACATATCAATCCAAAGATGCATCTTAAGATGGCGTGAAATTGGGTCTAAATTTGGTCTAAAGGACGATAAGTACAATAGAGGACTAAAATGCAACAGAATAGACTCAACCAAGACTAGACTAAAGACTAAATACAAGACCAAAACCAGATTTGACCTAAATTACTGTATAACTAAACCAGAACTAATACCAGGCTATTTCAGGACTAAACAAGTCTCTAAAAGGACCAAACCAGAACTAAACCATGTCTAAAGGTGGGCTAGTTCTATTCATGTTTAGGAGAACTAAACATGAATAGAACTGACTCAGACCTATCCAAGTAGCATAATTACAGGACTTAAACTGGACTCATTTGGCAGGAGAAAACTAAGACAAAGACCTACAAACATAAAACATAACCACATCTATAACAGGACTGAATCAGGACTAAATTAGGTCAAGACAATAGTATAAATAAGGACTAAACATAGCCTACATGCGAATAACTTTCAATTCAAATCTGGATAAGAGCTCTTCTGCAGTGATCTAAGATATCATTAGAAGAATCATAACAATTATAGGGTGCATTCACAGTTGCTTCATCAGATTTGGGACTAAACCGGAACTAAATCTGAACTACACCAGGACTAAACTCAGACTAACCAAACCAGAACAAGAATTAGATCAAACGATGTCTACATCAGGACTAAAGTGGACTCAAACCAGGTCCAAATGGGTTAAAACCACAAGTCTAGACTTAATATAAATTGTTTCATTCACATTAAGGTCTTAAAAACACTCTTGAGGTTGTGTCCCGGGCGCTCTGCCAAAACATTGTCTTCTGTATTTATTTAAAATAGTAATGTTCCTTCATTTATGCTATGTCTTCCTGGTTTCATTCACACAAAATCCACTGAGTTTCCACTTGCCCCATAGTTTATTATTCTTCACAACTCATTCACAAACCAGAAACACAAACCCCAAAAGTTAAACAAACATAAGTCTTCCTCTTTTGGGAATGTCAGGATCTTGAAGTGCAGCTGGGAGATGGTAGCGCTGGACGATTTGTGAGAAATATCTAATTTATGTTTCAATAATAAGGTTTTGTTCATTCTTCATATTTTAAAATGCATCTTGGAGAATAGACAAAAAGATTATGAACTGACAAACTAATACAAGAGGTACATGTATTTCAGAACACGTTTGCATAGATCTAAAGTACATATTTAGCAGATTTTATGTAGATTAGATATTTTATTGTGTGGTAGGGTTGTCAAAAGTATTGAAAAATCAGACACTAATCAATGCTGAAACTAGTACTGAAACTGCATACTCATTTGAGCAGGTATCAATACTAAAAATGTCATATTCACAGGACAGAAACTAACCTTTCCTGGCTAGATTTAGAAGGATCTTAAGCTGTATCAGATCAAGTATAAGACCACATAGACCCATGGACCACTGTGGAACCTACCTGGATGAGGACGACTGAGGGATTACACAGATGTAAGGCCACATGGTAAAATAAAATAAAGTACTATGATTTAATGTTGAAACTCGAGTTTGAAATTTCAGTACCGTGACAACACTAGTTTGTGGAGTAGATTATGATACTTCAAAAAACGCAGCCGTCGTTCATTTCTATTGCGATTAATCTTGCAGTCCTTGGAGATGGATACATGGTTTTGTAGTAACACGTTTTGGAGTTTTTTAAGCTCCAGGTGCGGGCAATCACAGAGAACATTAACCTCGCGACCTCACAGTGCTACAGGTGACCTCGGGTTTGAACATCAGCCCCACACCCCCCCTCACCTCTGCCCCCGAACGAGTTGCTTCTCTTTGGGGAGCGATCAGTCACAACAACCAGCCTAAACTACAGCGATGCCTGGTCAAAGACGTCCTAAACCTGGCAGGGAAAAGTGAAAGTTGGTTATAAATGGTTGACATAGTTTATGAAGGTTGAAAGACCAAAGGAAGGACGGCAACACTGCAAAAAATGCTGGTCTAGATTGGCTGAAATTACTTGAATACACAACAGTTAATGGATTTTGAGTAGTCTGGACTAGTTTAAGGTTGAGCTTATCCACCAGTAAATGTTCCTTTCTTTACTTAAAGTGTACTTAATTGTGTAACTTTTCTGGTGGAGGGTCCGTCATATGGTTTTCCTCGAATTTCTTCAAATGGCTTTCTTCGTGAAGTTGTTACTGTTTTGTCTGGATTGTTTCACAGTATGGCATTTTACAGATTCACTATCTTCATGCAGACCAAACCAGACCAAGCTATAGATCAGAGAGAGGCAACCATGCTTACAGACAGAATGCATGTTTTTCAAGGTATTTTTGAGGTACAAAACTACCTGTAATTGAATAAATGTAAGGAAGAGCTTTTTAATCTCATACTGTCGAACATTCCAGGCAGAGCAATTACATATCCATAGAAACAAGCAAATGATGGCCCTTTAAATCATATTAATTAAGTTGAGTAATACTTCAGTTGTACAGTTGTGTGTCATTGAAAAAATATGTAATATTCTGTTCAATGTCTCAATTTGAAATCCAATCACAGTCCAGTTTTGGCTATTGTTAGGTGGAATTGTCTTCATTCACTGGCCTATAATTTTGCGTTAAATAGGAATAATTGTTTTGTAAGCATATTGACATATCTTGAAACATACCAAACAGGCAATTAGACCTATTACAGAGGGTCCTCGGGTTACGACGGTCTCGGGTTACGACGTTTCGTGGTTACGAACGCGCCCCCATTAAAAACAATATGTATATATTACGCGTCATTCCGTCTTACGCGGTTTAGCGTGGTAAGAGATGTAAACAAACACGAACGGTTGGAAGATCAAAGGCAAAATCCGGTTTACGACGAAATTCGGGTTACGACGCGTCTTAAGAACGGATCTACGTCGTAACCTGAGGACTCCCTGTATCTAAGTTATCCTCAAAACATTTGTCATTTCAACTCATACAGAATTGAAAGAGTGAGAATTCATTACAAAAGCTTCAGAGACACTATGAACACCAAAAATGCAATGCAAAGACTTCTCTCTTGTAAAACGTGATGTGTATCTGTGTCCTGTGTACATGAAAAAAAACATAGGCCTCTCTGGAGCACTTAACAATGGCGTTTAGAGGCTGTGGTGGATCACCTTCCTCCCACATGAAAGCACAGGCTGGGCTTGGCAGTCCCCACAAGGTGCTTTGTTAAACCTGTGGGACCGAGGAGGGAAGGATTGTATTCGACTAAAGAAATTCTTGGTCGACTAAAGACGTTTTCTGCCGACTGATTAGTCGGATAAAAAAGGAGTGGGGCAAAAGCTCTCAAAACTATTTATCTGAACCAAACAAGACTAAACAGAGGGAGTTCATATTCAAAAACAAGCATTTATTAGGGATGCACCAATTCGATATCAATACCAGTATCGAATTGGTTCAGCTGATATCCTGGTTGGGGCTTTAGTTGGATAATAATACTATTTACAGGCTGATTTTGTTGCATAATGTTTGAATGTCTTTAGATTTAAAGCTGTTCACTAGTCATTTGAAGAATAACGTGATAAATTATTTGTGTTTTAAGGAAACAGATGCCCTTTCCCACTCTTACACTGGTATCGGTTAATATCGGATATCGGTGGATACTTAAAGTCAAAGCATCAATATCTGTATTTGAGTTGAACAAGCTGGATTGGTGTATTCCGATTATTTATGCATAAAAAAAGAGGTAGAACTCATATAACAACAATTAATTTATGTAAAGCACCTCGAATCATGCCTTTTTACATATAAATTAAACAAAATAGAAAGTCTCCAGCTAAGTCACTCACTTTTCCATTCTGCCATTGTGTCATATCAATAGTTCTAATCTAAATATAAATAAAATGATTTGTTGCCTAAACCAATTCTGATTTACTAAAGCACCACTGACCGACTAAAGGACTAAAGAACAGCATCTCTAGAGGTTGGACAAAGTATATGGGTTTGGCTTGGCTGTCTCTGCTCTTTGCCAATGATAGAGGCAATAAAAGATGTCTCCTTGCCCCTCCTCCTCCTGTGGCCTCTTATGCAAACTCTCTGAAACATGAAGTGAAAAGCAGTCCGGATGCACAGGTCTGTTGTTAAATGGTGTAATGGATTTTTTAGTGCCAAATTCACCCACTGAGAGTCATTCAGTTATGCTTGAGTTTGCATGATGGGGTTGGTTGGTCTTACATTTTTTGGGAGTATAGATTTGTGCTAGAGTGAGCGTATTACACAAAATTGACTCTTGTGAGCTTTAGGCCATGCTTGAATGTTGTTAACTCACCTAAAACAATCCTGGAGTTGTGTTTTGTTTTATCACGTTTCATCATGTTTGAATAATCCTTTGTTATTAGTCTGTCTACATCTCCAAAGCTCTAAATGCTCTGTACCACGATGTGATGTCATTTTGTGGTCGTTTTCTGTTTGAGGGAAGAGTTAAAGAGTGTTAAACATGTGTGAACGACACAAAACACAGGTATGCAGTTCAGTAGCGCTGCAAAATGAATCACAATCTGATAAATCACAATTTGAATGGACGCAATTAGCAAATCAAAAAGTCTGCAATTTTGGAAGTAGCATAATTTTCTCCTGTCTTATTCTGCATACAAATCTGTTAACCCTGTAGTAAAATCTGTACAAACATGTTCTGATATGTGATTCTTATATTAGGTTGTCTGTGCATGTTTAAAATGTGAACTTTGAACAGAATCCTATCATTTATATGTATATTTTTCACAAATTTCTCTAGTTCAAATGCAGCACAATCACACACTGCTGTTATTTATGGCAAAATTAATCACAGTGGATTCAGAATTGCAGTCCGTCATCATTAGATTTTAATATGTCTGAAAGGCGCAAAACCACAGGGTCGCCGGTTCAAATTAAGCCCATGTATTGTTGATGTTAGGGTTATCAAATCAAAATAGCTATTTGAATGGTTGCACAAGGCTGTTATTATTTATGCAATATATTTTCCTTTGCAGAGGAGGACTATTTGGTCTTTTTATGTATAAAATCTACTAACCCTATACTTAAGACCAGGGGAATAGACATTGGAGGGGGGCTCAGGTGAGGCTCCTTGCCCCACACCCCCAAATTTCTGTTGACCGACCTGCTTAAGACTGTAACGTGCAATTAATTACATTTTAATCCAGATACAGATTCACTTTTTACTAATTATTTCTAATTTTTGGTCAGGAAGTGTTTTGGAGCAGAGTTCGGACTTAAACCAAGTAGTCTAAAAACAAGATTCAACCTAAATTAAGACAAAACCAGGACTACTACTACTTCAGGACTAAATAATTCTATAATGGGACCAAACCAGAACTAAACCATGTCTAAAAGTGGGCTAGTAGGTTAAAGGATACAGAATAACACTGGATATTTTAATGTTTGTGGTAGGGTTGTTAAAAGTATCAAAAATCAGATCTAATCGATACTAAAACTAGTATCAAAACTAGTTATCTATACTTAAAAAGGTCATATTCACAGGACATACATGAACCTTTCCTGAATAGCTTTAGAATGATTTTGAGCAAAAAAGTTTGGTGTAACTGGCAATAACAGCAGAAAGTCTGATTTCAGTTCAGAAAATTAATATCAAGACACATTTTTATTTGTTTTAAACATGAATTAAAGGGACAGTGTGTAAGATTTTTACCTGTTAATTACCGAAATTGAAGATACCCATTCAAAAATACATTGTTTTCCAAGCCTTTTCACTTCCATCATGAAATCAAAGTATTCTTTTGAACTTAGATATACAGGGGGTCCTCGGGTTACGACGTAGATCCATTCTTAATTTCGTCGTAAACCGGATTTTGCCTTTGATCTTCCAACCATAATAATATTGGAACCAATAACCTTTCCATCTCAATAATTAGACCACTACGCTGCTTGGTTATCACTGCCGCTTTCATAGGAGCAGATCGGAGCTCACATCAGGTACTTCCGCCCACATTGGGTACGCACATGAGGCTGTCTTCTTCTCCCTACAACCACAACAAAGCGTATTCTTCCGCCGTGCGCCGCGCGCTGTTCGCGTTTGTTTACATCTCTTACCACGCTAAACCGCGTAAGACGGAATGACGCGTAATATATACATGTTTTTTTTATGGGGGCGCGTTCGTAACCACGAAACGTCGTAACCCGAGACCGTCGTAACCCGAGGACCCCCTGTAGTCACATAAAAGGGGGATCCTGCCCATATAGAGGCAGCCATTTTGAATACGAGAGCCGCAGAAGGACATTTGGGCTCCGCCTTCGCCTTCGGCAAGGCTCGTGGTTTTGGGTAAACAACACAAGCATGCTGCGGGATCACACGTCGTAATGGATCTAACACGTTTTTTGGACTAAATTATTTTACTGGATTTTATTCGCTGGATCCTTACGGACAGATTGAGGCCAAGCTTTTGGTGAAATGCTGAGTTTGACTTGTGCAGAGCCTTCAAAGGTAAGCTAAGTAACAAACCTCGTTTTGTGCTTTTCCGTATAAAAGCCCCATGTGCTCAGGGAGTGATTGTTGTGCCGGGAAATGAATTGCATAGTCAAAAAGAGGAGACTGTAAGATATGTAGATTGTCATGGTACACGATCGGGAATGTGTGTTTTCATGCGAAAAGAAAAAAAAAAACAGTGAACGGGACCGCGTTTTGTCCGCGAGGGCTCGCAAAGCCCGGGTACGCGCTGGTACGTGAGCTGTCCGCGATACGGCGCGCCCAGGTGACCCTCGACGTCTGCCGTAGCCAAAAGAGGAAGTGAAATAGCTACCATCCACCTATGCGCCACGAATCCTACACACTGGACCTTTAAATCATGGTTGATCAAAGTTTGGAAGCTATATATGTTTTTGTCATATCTCTCAGCCGTATTTTTGACCTCTCCAAACATTTTATTATTCAGTCTATTCTCAAATGCTCCTGGGCATGTTTCAAACTTGCACTGTGACATGAATCTCGATTTTCCAAATAATAAATTGCCGGTCTAAGTGCAATAGTTATCAGATAATTTGCAATTCAATATTTACCCTAAATTCCTCAGCTGAAGTTGTTGTCATCTCCCCTATTGAAAGCAGCTGTTCCTTCCTTTGTTTAAATGTGACACAGTGCACTTTCTACGATGCCTGAAATTACCACTTGTAAAGGACAATTTGTATTCATGGTTTTATTGCTCCTTGGCTGGGGCATTGTACACAAAGGTGGAGAATAGCCTCTACTAGCAGAGTGATCTGGAGTTGCTCTCGTTGAATATTGACCCAGTCTTTCTGTCCTGGCTCTTGTCATTGTTTTGGCAGCAGCTGTGCTATGCGGTTTTCTTTGTCTTCTTTTTTTACGATTGTTGACGAGGACTTTTGGCAGGTAGATAAGAATTTAAAGTGAAAAGACAAACTATTTTAATGAGTTTACTCGGTGTTGTTTGGCTGTTGTAGGGATATGAACAATGTGGCCAGATAGAACCCCCTTCATTTTAACTTTGCAGTTCAGTAATTGGTTCAATCTAAAACTGATGGTTAGTGGAGAGTGGACAGAATAGTGCTGGCCTGGACTTTCTCAACTTTTAATTAGAATCAAATCCAATTCAAAGGTGCACTATGTAACTCTCGTGCTTTTTCTGAAATCTTGCACAATATGACATTAAACATACAGTGGAGGAAATAAGTATTTGATCCTGATCCCTTGATTTTGTAGGTCAAAGAAATGAACAGTCTATAATTTTAATGGTAGGTTTATTTTAACATTGAGGGATAGAATATAAAAAAAATATATTTAAAAAAATCACATTATAGAAAATATATTAATTGATTTGCATTTCATTGTGTGAAAAGTATTTGATCCCCTACCAATCATCCCACAGACCAGTTAGACACTCCGAATCAGCTCGTCACCTGAATTAGACTCCTGTTTTAACTAGTCACCTGTATAAAAGACCCCTGTCCACAGAATCAGATGTAGACCTGCACAAGGCTGGAATGGGCTACAAAACTGTAAGCAAGAAACTGGTGTGAAGGAGACAACTGTTGGTGCAATTGTTCGAAAATTTAAGAAATACAAAATGACCATCAGTCAACCTTGGTCTGGGGCTCCACACAAGATCTCACCTCGTGGAGTTTCAATAATCATGAGAACAGTGAGAAATCAGCCTAGAACTACACAGGAGGAGCTAGTCAGTGATCTCAAGGCAGCTGGGACCACAGTCACTAAGAAAACCATTGGTAACACTTGGGTTAAAATCCTGCAGTGCTCGCAAGGTCCCCCTGCTGAAGAAGGCACACGTACAGGCCGCTGGAAGTTTGCCAATGAACACCTGAATGATTTAGAGAGTGATTGGGAGAAGGTGCTGTGGTCAGATGAGACCAAAATCGAGCTCTTTGGGAATAACTCAACTCGCCGTGTTTGGAGGAAGAGAAATGCTGCCTATGACCCCAAGAACAACATCCCCACGTCAAGCAGGGAGGTGAACATTATCCTTTGGGGGTGTTTTTCTGCCAAGGGCACAGGACAACTTCACTACATCAAAGGGAGATGGACGGAGTCTTTTTTGGCTAGAGGATTCAAATATTTATTTCAGTCAATGAAATGCAAATCAGTTTACATATTTTCTTTAAAGTTATTTTTCAGATTTTCTTTTTGATATTCTATCTCTCAATGTTAAAATAAACCTACAATTAAAATTATAGACTGTTCATTTCTTTGTCAGTGGGCAAACCTACAAAATCAGCAAGGGATCAAATACTTATTTCCTCCACTGTATAGCTTTATAATTGACTGGCATAAAGAAACAAGACCACAGCATCCTTTTTTATGCTGTTGTACTGGCTCACTTTCTCTTATCAAAGCAATTTAAAAATCAATTATTTAAACAATTTGTTTTTTTTTTAATGCTTCCCTTGTTAGTGATTCTCTTTAGTGTTTGATTGCAATTGATATGTCGACTTTGAGAGTACAGAGTGTCTTTGTGTTTCTGTTTTGGCAATGTATGTATTTTAGATTTATTGTTGTGTACTGCACTCTCACCTGTTAACTGTCTTATTTTTAAAGTGCAATACTAATAAAGTTGGATTGGACTGAATTGCAGGTGTTTCAATGCTAAACAAATAAACATTCTTATGTGTGCAGGCTCGCCTCTCCACTGATTTGACTGCAATTTTAACTTAGTCTAGAAGCATCACCAGGTCTTTCTGTGTACCACCAGGACTAGACAATGGCTGACTGCAAAAATGATAAGTTTAATCCAGCACAACAAAACAAGCGCCTGAGAGAGTGGCAGTTGGATACGGTGTGCACATTTTATTTTATTTTTACTTACTTTAAATGGTCACATCTTTATATAGCGCTTTTCCACCTTCAAGGCACCCAAAGCGCTTTACAACAAGGAACCACTCAGCCATTCACTCACTAGTGTACGCACACACTTGCCCAAGGACACTGTGGGAGCTGGAATCATACCGCCAACCTGTGGGACAGTGGATTTGACCGGTTAACCACTGATGTTTCTTATGTTTGAACCGCCAATCAGTGGATCAGTGGACAAACTGAACTACTTAGCCGTCCAATAAACACTCGCCATGTTTTTTGGGCATTTTTGGTGTTTTTTACATATACATGTATTATCATTATTTTTATTTGTATAATTATGTCTCATCTGACACTGGTCTATTGCTCTTTGGTTGCTATGTCCATCTATTTTTTTACCCTCTGTTATATATTATATATTATATTGGATGAGTGAGCTACCTTACCCAAAACAATTTCCCTTGTGGATCAATAAAGTTTGTCTAAGTCTAAGTCTATAACCATGGAGACAAGAAGAAAGGTTACACAGTGCACCTTTAAACCAGGATTAAATCTGGTCAAGTAACTCTCACCTGTACTTGAACGCTGTGACAAATGGTTCTGTAATAGGAGGAGACATGTCCGAGCGGAGCCTGCCTTTGGTGGTCAGAGGGTTTTCAAATATGATTTCCTCTTGTTGCTTCCTCACATGTACTACTCCTCCATTACACATCTCTCACTCCAGGAGTCCTCCTTTTTCTCCCTTTTCATCTTATTGATCCATACAGTGATTTTCCTTCAGATCCCACCACACCACACTGAGCTTTTTGATCACAGAACAATGAATGTCAACTTTAGGTTAAATGACTTCAAAATGTGCATCTGGTTTGAGTCATTTAGCTTTGAGTGTTGAAACTGGATACTCATTTGAACAAGAATCAATACTGAAAAAAAGAACATATGTGTACATATAAGATTTTCCTGAATAGCTGTGGAATGATCTTCACGCCACATCTAACACTAAACCCTTTGACTGTAGCAAGCAAAAATGCACAAAATGAATCATATTATTATAGTATTGACTGTGATAAAAGGAGAAATTCAATTTGTCAACTGGACAAAGTTTGTTTGGTCGAAAACGTTTCGCCGCTCATTCGAGAGGCTTTGTCAGCTCTGGTTCTAGTGCTGGTTAGACCCTGTTAGAACCAGAGCTGACGAAGCCTCTCGGATGAGCGGCGAAACGTTTTTGACCAAACAAACTTTGTCCAGTTGACAAATTGAATTTCTCCTTTTATCATGGATTCTACCTGGACGACTGAGGGACTCTTCACGCATATAGTATTGACTCATTTTGCTATGTCCCGTCTTACATAATTGGACTTATTGGGATATATATTACTGGTTTCAATGTTTGCTTTCACTTCAAGCAAATTAACATGCCAGTAGTAACAACCACAAAATCTTTATTCATTCATTCATTCATTCATTCATTTTCTTCCGCTTATCCAGGGCTGGGTCAGTCTAAGGTTGTGGGTTGTTTTTAATCATTGTAAAGCACATTGTGCTACATTTTTTCTATGAAAAGTGCTTTATAAATAAAGTTTTGATTGATTGATTGAAGCAGGGACTCCCAGACTTCCCTCACCCCAGACACTTCCTCTAAAATCTTAAGTCTCTAAATTACTTAAGTCTCTTTAACTTTTTCAATGAGTGATGAAGTTACAAATATGCAGTGTCTCCTATCCACAGATCTAAACTGTAACTTGGCTTTTTGGCGTCACTTTCTTGAGGTTGATTCGTTTAATGTCATACTGTGAAACATTCCAGGCAAAGGAATAACGTCATGGGAACAAGCAGCGACAGTGATAAGAGTTGATAAGAGTGTTTGTCCACTGATCAGGAGGTTGGCGGTTCGAATCCTGCTCTCAACATTAAAAAAAAAATATATATATATATTTATTATTTGAATTAGGTCAATGTATATTAATCAACATGTCAACAAACAGCATCAATGTAAATATGCCGGAATTAGCACAATAGCTACTTTACATCCATTGTCCTAAGGCAGGTCAGAACAGAAGAACATTTAGAGGAACACACAGAAGAGACAGAAGTGCACATAGACATGACAGCAAGTTCACCACAACAGACCATTGTCTGAGTTTAAGAGACCCCGAGAAGAAGAACATCTACCTGTGTGAGCATGTTTGATTATTTTTCAACTAATGTTTCAGAGTGTTCTTGAAGGTTAAGAAGGAGCCACAGTTCCTGACATGAGCAGGTCATGTGTTCCATGACTGTGATCCTCTGATAGACGTCACCATTTGGACAAATTTGGTCCTGGCGTCTCTGTATGTTCCAGTCTCCTCTGGTCAATGCTCTCGGTTAGTCATTTTTTTACTTATAAAATCCATTAACCCCTTACAGTGGAGGGCCTTTTTTGAGCAATTGTCCCTAAAAGGACCTCTCCAAATTAAAATCATTCCTGTTATTGAAGTATATGGATTATATACAAATGTTTGGTCTCTGTGTAAAGGGAACATTCTCTAGTTTTACCCTCAGCATTTACATTCACTCCAAATGTGATTGGAAAAAAGTTATACACCTTGGAACACAAAAAAAAAGTGTTTTTTTTATCCTCGCCTAATTTTTTTCTAAATATAAAAGGTGTCTATAGCTGCTGTTCATAGCTGAGGCCTAAAATACACTATCTTTCAATACAATAAGTTGTTGACCACTCAAATTTCAAATTGGGAATCAATAGCTGTAAAAATAAACTTTTTACTCCACTTTCTGTTATACTTTGTCCAGGCGTTTTATACAGGGATCATGCCTTTATCCAAACCTATCCAAACCTATCCAAATTGGAAACATTTAGAAAACGTTTAATAACTTTTGACTCATTCAACCTACAGACATCATTGAGGGCTCTACTGAAAGCTTACAACTAGAGGAATCCATTTCTGCACACAAGGTCACTATATTATGTCCCTGAGAATTACATTCTATAAAAAAGTGTTTTTTTCTATCAAAAATAGACCAAACACGTGTTGAAAATGAAAATATGTATTGAAAAATTCTATAACACTGCACACTGTATACATTTTCAAAAAACCATGGACACTAAACGTTACACACATATTTACAGGTATTTACACACTAAGAGTCTGGTGTGTTCCACTGACTGTAGCAGTCCCTTGTTTGAATAAAGCAGAGTGCAGTGTCACAGGTAGAACATTTTACAGCTGTCTTTGACTGACATCTTCTACACTTCAGCCTGCCATTTGTGCGGTCACCACTGCTGCCCATCCGTTCTTTGTTGCTCCGGTCGTGGTAGGGCTCCTTATCTGCAGTTGGGCTTTATTGGTACACAGTGATGACACTAGTAAGAAAAACACAAAAATATAACAGGAAATAAGCTCAAAATATGCTTTCTAAAATGTTATTTTCAAAGATCAAAGTCAGCTTTATTGTCAATTCTCCCATATGTGTTCAACATACAGTGAATCGAAATTTTGTTTCTCTCTGGCCAAGTAGTGCAAAAACAGTGTACAAAATACAATAAAGACAAAACTAAAACTATCTAAGACAAAAATCTAAATCTAAAAACTAAAATCTATTCTTATTTATTTTCTTATTTATTTTATCTAAACACCCAATAAATAATAGTAGGTCTATTTTACAAAAAAGTGATCTAAATGCACAAAAAAAATTCTAATGTTTATTGTTTTATTTTTATTCAAATACTACATCAAATACATAATAAAATGATACTTACACACCCAGAAGTACATCCTTCATAAACAACGCCTCCTCCTCACAGCCCATATCTGTTTCCTGATTCTCCACCTGCGACTGCTCCAGAGCTGAAATCGACTTGTGCAGTCTCCAAACTTAAATATTTTCTCTTTCCAGTCCTTTTAGCCATATTTTCAATCAAGGAAACTCAAATCAACAGCAAAGGCGCAAGACGCATGGCTGCGCGTAAATTACGCACAGTTTACGCACGGACCGCAATTTCGCGTTACGCAGCTGTTTCACGTGGAGCTTGTTGTGAAAGGCCTAACAAACTATATGTCTCCCTGTTCAGCGCCTCATTGGCTGTTCGCCTGAACTGTCAATCATCCTGTGTAACCTAACTTGTTGACTCAGCAAGGGCGGAACTCTTAGCTGATATTTACCGGAGCGTCACACATGATTGGACCTTTATGGCTCTAGACCAGCCCACGCCGCTTCTTTATGGATAATCTAAGTGTCAATCTATAGCTTACCCTTATGTTTAGCTGCTGCTAGCGCGGTTTTAGTGAGGAAAGTTATATTTGGCTTGATTTAGGCTAAAGAAGTGGGAAAAAAACACTGGCGCTTATGTAAGTTGGGAAGACTTTCGCTGTCGTATTGGATCTAACACGTGCTTTGGACTAAATTGTTTTACTGGATTTTATTCGCTGGATCCTTATGGACAAATTGATGCCAAGCTTATCGTGAAATACAGATGTCTGACCTGTCCAGAGCCTTCAAAGGTAAGCGAAGTAACAAACCTCGTTTTGTGCTTTTCCGTATAAAAGCCCCATGTGCTCGGGGAGTGATTGTTGTGCCGGGAAATGAATTGCATAGTCAAAAAGAGGAGACTGTAAGGTTTCATTTGATGTGTAGAGTGGCATGATGCACGTTCGGGAATGTTTGCTCTTATATGGAAAGAAAAAAAAAAACGTGAATGGGACCGTGCACGGGCCGGTCACAGCGTAAGAAGTTAAAGGAATAGAAACGTTTTTTACAACCTGAACCTTATTTCGGTAATAAAACAACATGATTTACTCACCCATAGTACTTTGGTGTCATTTGGAGCATTTCCGGAGGTTTTGTAGTTTAGCGATATCCGTAACGTGAGTGCTCGGGGCACGATGTTGCAGTCTCCAAATAATACAAACTTTAGCACTTTTCAAATTACAAAAGCTCAATGTGTTAGTCTACAGTTTCGCTTGAGTCAAAAGCGGCTTGTAACCCGATATCCATCCATGTTTTCGATTGGATGACGAGGACAGCGCGCATGCGTGCATTCACAGCTGATTTGCAGATAACACGACACTCTCAACTCTCGGTTACAGTCATAAACATCTCCACTTGAGAAAACCCGAAATGGTGCGAACATGCATTTATCCCGGTTGTGAAAACAAAATGACAGCTTGGACGAAGTTGAGCTTTCACAGGCTTCCTC
This sequence comes from Paratrypauchen microcephalus, assembly GCA_036785185.1. NCBI lineage: Eukaryota > Metazoa > Chordata > Actinopteri > Gobiiformes > Gobiidae > Paratrypauchen > Paratrypauchen microcephalus. The sequence continues at coordinate 3,352,626 of JAVJIX010000002.1, read as the reverse complement.
ATCACAATCCGGAGTTATTGAAGCTGTGGCTAGTTGCTTTGAGAATGGATCCAAACATGAAACCATGGATCGCTAAACGACAAAATCTCCTGAAATGCTCCAAATGACACCAAAGTACTATGGGTGAGTAAATCACGTTGTTTTATTACCGAAATTAGGTTCAGATTGTAAAAAACGTTATTATTCCTTTAATGGTGGAGGAGCGAGTCCATTTAAAACTTTAAAAATAAGGCAAGCATCCATAAATACCTGATATCTTTCAAGATCCAAAATACTATACTTAAGATATTACAATAGTGATACTGTTGAGGCTTTTTGTCAAGTGTTTTCAATGGTTCCTTGATGTAAAGAGCTTTGAGTGCCTTGAAGGTGGAAAAGCACTGTATAAAAATGTGACCATTTACAAAGGAGGGCAGACCCACCTACAGAAAAGTGACACAGTGCAGCTTTAAGTCTGATAATGGAGTGACACTGAAGCCGGTGATGCAGTTTGGCAGCTACTATATATCTGTCATTTAGCTTCTGGACAGTTATAGTTACAGAATTATCTTGCAACACCACACCAACCAAGAGTGGGAAGTGAATGAATAATGCAATGTCAACAAATGCTCGGGGTATCTTTAAATGTGTTTACATGAATCCAAGACATTATTAAAAACACTCAAAACAAGATAAACAGTCAAGAATTCCAGCGATTTTACTCATGCAATGTGATTTCCCTTTTTTCTCTCTCCGTCCCCTTTGAAGATGTAGGAGATCCATCCTCTTGCACTCATCCGTCTCATCCCTCCTTATCTGTTTCTCTGCTCTCTGCTTTGAAGGGCGTCCTCCTCGTAGATAGCACCAGCAGCCTGGATGTAAGCAAATGCGATAAGGAGGAGTCATCCCCCCTCAGGTCCCAATGCATTCCTCAACTCCCCCCTCTTTAAAGACATCACATTTGGCTCTCAGCGTAAAGCGTAATAGATTTAAATACTGTGCTAATACATTTGTTGTTGTCAGAAATAAGTTAAATTATAAGGTGTAATAAATACTATGTGGAATAATATGGCGGAAATACTGGACAAAATGGTGAAAATGGTCAAATATTTCAATTGTGGATTTGCAATTTATGTTTAAAGGTACATTATACAACTTTTCTTGTCTAGAGTCTGCCAGATGCCTGTTGTCTCCATGGTGATGATATTGCTTTGGCAGGAATGTTCCACAGTATAGCATTACAGCATAGCATATCCATGGAAACAAGGAGAGGATACAACCAGAACTAGTAACAGAAAAATGAGTAAGAAGGAGATTTAAGTAGGATGTTTTATTCTGTATTCTTTAAAGAAGTTTAATGCCATGTCATGGAACATTCCAGGCATCTCCAAGCAGGTAGCAGACCACCCAGATAATTTTAGTTCATTTCTCAGTGTAGTAGTTATAATTAGGGCTGTCAGTTTAACGCGTTAATTAGATTAACTAATTACACTGCAAATTAACGTGTTATAAAAAATTAACTTAATTAATTATGAGCGGCAATTCACTGCACACGCATTTTAAATTTGACGTATGGCGAGCAAATCGCTGCCAGGGCCTTTGAACGGCATGTGTATTTATAAAAATAACGAAGACGGGACGATCAACAAGAACACGGTGATTTGTAGCTTTTGTCAAAAAGATATTTCTGATCACCGAAGCTGCTCCAGCCTGACGGATCATTTGAACGATAAACACGTCCGGACAAGTTCCACCGTTACCAGTGAGCACTTCACCAAACCACCAAATCATGCTGCAGAATTTGGGAAACGATTGAGCAAAGTGACCACAGAAAAACTGACAAACTCAATCGCAAAGTGGGTTCACTTGCTCACTCACAATCTCTCTCTCTCTCACACACACTCTTAAAATGTGATTAATTAATTACAAATTGTGTAATTAATTAGATTAATTTTTTAAATCACCTGACAGCACTAGTAGCACTATATTTGAGAGAAGAATGGAATATGAGTTATCGAACATGTATTTCTGAACATTCTAGAAGTCTAATTTTGTATCTTGATCTGCTGCCCGCCTCCTCACCCATACCCGCTCCTGAGACCACATCACTCCTGTCCTCCAAAACCTCCACTGGCTCCCCAACCCTCAGCGTATCCAATTCAAAGTCCTCCTCATGACCCACAAAGCCCTCCATAACCTGGCCCCATCATACCTCTCTGACCTTCTGCACCGCCACACCCCATCCCGCTCCCTCCGTTCCTCCGACACCAACCTCCTGTCCCTCCCCTACAGGACCGAGCTCCGAACCTGGGGTAACAGAGCCTTCTCCATTGCTGCCCCCACCCTCTGGAACTCACTCCCACAACCTATCCGTGACTGCTCTGACCTCCCCACCTTCAAAAAACTGCTCAAGACTCACCTTTTTAAAACTGCTTTTAATGTTTCTTAATGTTTTTCTGATTGTTTATTGTTTTGTTACTTGTTTTATTACTGATTTTACCTCTTGTACAGCGTCTTTGAGTGTCTTGAAAAGCGCTTTATAAATAAAATGTATTATTATTATTATTTGAATTTGTGAGTAATCTTGCAAACATACTCCGACTGTAAGATAGAAAACATAAGTGAACGCTAGTCTAAAACTATAGCCCGTGCGGTATTCATTTTGTGTATTATTCTGTTTTCTACCCTTTACCGCCGGTAGTCTCCTGCTGTGATTGTGCCATTGCCTGTTCATACATCACTCCTCTCGTGGCTCTTAACACCGCAGATAATTACTCAAGGCTCCTGGCAAAGTGTGCGCCTCTGAAATCTTGTTGGAAAAGAGAAGAAACTGCTTCTGTGTTGTCTTCTTCTGTCGCTGTATGAAATGTTCACTCCACAACCACCGCTACACTGAAAAAAGATAAAGATATGGACTGGCATTCAGAATATTTCTCCTAGTTCAGGCCTAGTAGTAGTACTACTAACTACACCGTTACATTCCATACATGGGTTTAAAGGGCCCATATTTTGCAGTTTTCTGATCTGTGCTACAATGTTGTTTCCTCATCACAAACAAACCTCAAGTGGAGTTTTGTTCCATTCACACATGTTCATACATCTTCACTAGAATCATTTGGATAATTTCAGCCCTGGAATTTCCTGTCTCTATTGAATTAAAAGTAAAAGGTAACTGTTAACTTGACAAGTACAGCTTCATCACAAGGTGGATAAGAGCATTTTGAGCTTTGGAGAAGTAGACAGAGGAATAATAAAGGATTATTCAAATGTGTGAATGAAAACAAGGACAACTCCAGGTATATTTCTGATGAGGAAACAACATTATAACATAGCCTAAAGCTCACAAAATACAATTTTGCATAACATGGCATTTTAAAATTAAGCAATTAAAGATTGCGACAGGGAAATGAGAAGGGGAAACAACTATCACATAAAAGTCAATAGATATGCTCCAATAGTGGACTAGTCATGATTATTCCAGCTAATAAGTGCAGTCTTATAAATCAAGTCAAATAAAGATATTTTTTTTTCATCCAATTCAGACTTATTGGATATTCAGAAGTGTATCAACTTAGCAGACATTCATTTTTACAGTGTAGAGGGGCTGTCTGTCCCTGCAGGACTTTACAGGGGCATTAGCGAGAGGAAACTGGTGTGATGGGTAATTTAGCTTCACAAGGCTTATTTAGCCTAGAGGGGGAGAGGGACCACTCCGGAGGGATCGCTCTGTGCCCACCGCTCACATATGAGACATTTGAGATGTTCTGGCTCAGCTTGGAAAAGATTGATCAGTGTGGTTTTGGACAGAGCAGCACAATCTATCACAGCTATTCATATAATGTCTACTCAGTACAAGACACTATCGCAGGGGTGTCAAACATGCGGCTCAGGGGCCAGATCCGGCCCTCCAAGACCTTTAATCTGGCCCTCGACTGATTTTCTATTAAAGTATTTTAATTATATTTTAAGTTTCACAGCTTACCATAGCAGCATCTCCAGCGCCTCTGTGCGTGGCCCCTCCCACCAGAGCAGCACCAATGAAGACTCGCCTCTTTCCAAACGCTCTTAAAGGTCCCATGACATGGTACTTCTTGATGCTTTTATATGGCTCCTTAATGGTTCCCTAATACTGTAAATGAATCCTTCAAAATCAACACTCACTGCATGAGATATGACAGTCTTCATGAGGCTAGATATGTGTCTAAAATGCTTTATTGTGGGTGTTGCTGCTTCACTGCAAATGAGAAGGACAGAGAGATTGGCTAAGGAGCGGGGGGGGGCAGGTTTCCCCCGCTGCTCAGCGCAGCTCGGCTCCGCTCTGTCTCCTCTCTTCCGTGTACAGATAGGAGACTTTGCAATGAAAAAAAGCATATTTACACAGAAAATAAAATTAAACCACTGGTATTTCAGAGGTCCAGAGGGTCGGGTAAGGGACTTGCGAGCCTAGAAACACTCGGACGTGCCTCCAGGCAAATAAAAAAACGCATTTCGCATTGTAGCGCATTCACAGTCCAAACTCTGTGGGCGGGATATACAGGGACGTTGAGCGGAGACAGAGGGAGGGGCTGGAGCTGCATTTGCCGATCTGACGTCAATAAGGTGCCTTGTCCGAACTCGCCCGTTTCAACACTGGTTTTGTGTAACGCAGAAAAGGACCGCAAATGCTCAGTTTAGAAATTTCGCAACTTTTAGCCATGGGGGGGGGGCTAAACAGCGTAGGGGAGCTCACATTAACGTTCAAAAAAGTGAAAATTTCATGCCATGGGACCATCGTTTTTAATGTTGACCGTGACACCCTCATCAGCAAAATGTCAAAAATGAGAAAAGTGGACGCCGAGTGCAGGATTTTCCAAGAAAAATTTACTAATTCCTATTTGTTCATGGAGGTGAATGGGAAACCTGTATGCTTGTGCTGAAATTGCATTTTTCTTAATGTTTCAGGTTGTTCATAATATATTATGTAAAAGAAAGAGTTCATCAAATAAAAAATACTTCTGTAATAGATTTGCGTTTCTATGGACAAATATTTGGACTTATTGCTATTTTTGGCGTATATATGCCATGAGTTTTCTGATCCGGCCCATTTAAGATCAAAGTAGGATGGATACGGCCCCCGGACCAAAAAGTTTGACACCCCTGCATTATCGCTTTAGGTTAGGCTTAAAGATTTGATCAAAATTAGAATTTAAAAAGTAAGATGTTAATGATTTTTGATTGATTACTTTAACAATCAAAGCCCATGCAATAGAATATGCAAAATAGATATGATATAGATATTTATTGCTATACTGTGGAGTTTTCCTGGCAAAGCAACGCAATAACAACAAGAGAATAATAACAGGTGAAAAAATGAGAACACTGTGTGCTGTCTGCAGCTGCTCTACCTCAGTCTCACTTAGTTCTCTAGACACATTTAAATAAAAATCCTCTTTCGATGGAAAATCAAGTGTCCCAGCTTTAAGTCATTTACATTTTTGCTTAAATTAAAAAGGGTATTATGCAAAATTGAGATTTTGGAGCTTTCTACACTGCTATAACCTTGTTCCCTCATCAAAAACATGCCTGAATCAGACTGAATAACCCTAAATATTATATCTAGAGGTAACTAAATTATTGGCTGGCCAGGGGAGAGGTGGGATGGGACAATAGGTGCACACGGGGTTTAAAAAAACAAAATTTTGAGTTATTTTTGGTTTATTTTTGTTTGTTGCATCCCATGTGTGTCTTTTGTGGTTCTGATGTGAATGTATATTGTGATGAGAATGTACAGTGTAAAGAAATTATGGAAATAAAAAGCAAGATGAAAAAAAAAAAAAAAACATGCCTAAAGAGGTTTTATGTGTCATCTATGAGTAATCTAGTGTTCCCCCCGTATGAACCCTCCTTACGGGTAGCAGTACAATCATATCCAAGACCCAAGACTCATGCTCCAGGACCACAATTTTCCATGAATATATAAAAGCAGAATACAAAACACTTGACTACAACTGCACAAACCTGACGTGTGCAGTATTTTCATACAAAATGCATACCATTTGTAATGTGATATTGCTCTGAAGGGGGAGTGACTTAGAGCAGAGAGCAAAGGGAGCATTTTGGCTTGTGTGTGTGTGTTGTGCTGTTTTGTGTGCCTCCTCCTCCTTAAGTACACCAGTGTCCTCGGCTGCTCTTGGTCTAAATGAGGACTCGGTCTGGTCCTGGCCTTGGTTTGGCTCTTTGCATTTCTCACTCTCACTTGAAAATGCAGAGTCTGGGTGAACTTTGTCGACCCGATCGCTCCACTGTTCCTCCATCTTTAAATTACCCCTCTTTGTGCAAAATATCTGAATATCTTCTTTTGTTTAACCTATTTGACTTGTTTATTTAGTAGATATACAAAAGTTAGGGCAGTGGGTGGAGCAAGAAAGAATAGAAGGTTAAGTGAAAATAGCTTGAATAATAAAAACATATTCATGAGTTTTGCTATCATAAGGCAAAAGGAGAAATTCAGTTTGTCAACTGGACAAAAGTTTATTTGGTTGGATATGATTGTACTGCTACCTGTAAGGAGGGTTCAAATGGGGGGATCACTAGATTACTCATAGATGACATATAAAACCTCTTCAGGTATGTTTTTTTTTTTCTTTTTTCATCTTGATTTTTATTTCCATGATTTCTTTACACTGTACATTCTCATCACAATGTACATTCACATCAGAACCACAAAAGACACACATGGAATGCAACAAACAAAAATAAATAAAAAATAACTCACATTTTAAACTCGATTTTGCATAATACCCTTTTTAATTTAAGCAAAAAATATAAATAACTTAAAGCTGGGACACCTGATTTTCCATGGAAAGAGGATTTTTATTTAAATGGTTCAACCAAATAAACTTTTGTCAAGTTGACAAATTGAATTTCTCCTTTTGCCATGGATTGCCTGGACGACTGAGGGATTCTACACACACTTTGCTATCATAACATAACATTTTTCACGGATGCCATTAGAAAAGATATAGGATTTTGCTTTGAATTGTTAACATTTCTAATATTTTATCACTTATTTTATCACCACGCATAGTCGAAACTACTCAAAACAAGACAAACTTTCTGAATTCAGCTCTTTTCAAATGTTTCTTGTACCGGTAGTTGTTTTTGGTTTGGTTGCTCACATTTTCTCACTTTGACTAGAAAATGCAGAGGTTTGATGAACTTAGCCTGCTGGCTTGACTCCACAAGCCCTCTTTATCTTCTGTTGAGTTCTGTATGAGCTCACTCTGTCGTAATATCACTCTTCTCAATAACCGCACGGAAATGTCTATCCTGTTTGCCTGCTACTCTTTCATACACTGCCAAAAAAGGGGGAAAAAAACATGACTGATGAGGTATTATGCAAAATTGACTTTTTGGACTTTTTGGAGTATTTGATCATGTAGTGACATCGTTCCTTCATCAAAAGCATGCTTGAAGAGGTTTTAGATGTCATCCATGCATGTTTGAGTTATCTAGCAATCTCTCCCAGGCTAATAGAAGTGCAATACCCCCTGTTTAAGAATTCATAGGCTACGTTCAGACTGCAGGGCTTAAAGCTCAATTCGGATTTTTTCCTCTTCAGTAACGCAGCAATTCTATCGGCTCAACACTGGGCTTGTCTCCTAAAATACGGTCCAGTTCTGTTCACTTTCCGCCTACTTCAGAGCAGAATAGTGATGTTTGTCACATGTTGATGACGTGTAGGTCAGATGAATGTGACCTGGCCGTTCAGACTGAAGTCACATGTCAAAAGATCGGATATGTATCGGTTTTAGGAACACATATCCAAGTGACCTGGGTCTCATTTGAAAAAATCTGATCTGTGTCGTTCAGACTGTCATTAAAAGATCAGATACAGGTCGCATAGGGGCGAAAAAAATCACATTTGGGTCACTTCAGGCTGCAGTCTGAACATAGCCATATAGACCTATGTGGTTTGAACTAGTTTTGATGAATATAATCCATTTAACCTAGATTATTTGACTAGCTTCGAGGCACTTTCAGTAGAACAAATAGATGTTGTTGTCTGTACTGTATGTGTGTGTGTAACTATGTTTTTAAGCTGCGAGCAGTGAGCCCAAGACAAATTTCCCCTCTGGGACAATAAAGTTTATCTTATCTTATCTTATCTTATCTTAAATACATTGTTTTTTATTTTAACGTAAATGACCTGCCTTTGGGACTGAGTTAACGTGTCTAAACTAGTCAGAATTGCTCAAGTTAATATTCTGAATTCAAGTAATTTTAAGGGTGCACTCAGTAGCTTTTTAGGTGGAGAGTTCGGCATTGTTTCCATAGAGATGGCATTACTTTGAGTATAGGATGTTCCACAGTAAGGCATTTAATTTAGAGACTATATAGGGACAGAGGAGCTCATTCTCCAACAGGCTCCTACAGCTCAAACAGTGAGAGATACAGGACTACATTTACTATAATACTCCCTACAACTGTACAACAACTCAGTCTTAAGGAACGGATAACCTTTTGCTCTGTCAAACAGTATATTATTGCACTGCTGTTCTTGTGTCCTCTATATAGCTGTGTATATTTTATTTGATATTTTATTACTTATTTTTCTATTTTTGACTATTTTGACTTGTACATATACACTGATTATTTTTATAATTATATCTCATTTGACACCAATCTTGTGCTATCTTTTTTGCTATTCCATCTATTTTTTTTATGATGAGTGAGCTACTGTACCCAAATAATTTCCCTTGTGGATCAATAAAGTTTGTCTAAGTCTAAGTCTAATTTATCTTTCTCCATGTAGGAGGTGGCAGGTTGCATACCCTCTACTAGAAAAGTTACACAGTATCTTTAAATCGCCTATATTCTTTTTTTTTTTTAAGTTATTGCAGTGTTTGTACTTTTGGTTTTCTCTCTGCCCGTTGTCAGATTGGCACAGTGATGTCACATACCCCCTCCCTCCTCTCCCTGCCCTCCTTTGGGGCTGTGCAAATTAAAACCTAAACGAGGGCCTGTGATCACACTCCGGTCTGAAAACCACCTCAGTGTCAAACGAAAAGCTCAAATGAATATCGCCACGCACCACTTCATCACTGGCTCCTCTCAGGTGAACTGTCTTTCCTTTATTCTGCTAGCGTAACAGAACTTTAGAATTATTACCATATATGTTTAATGAGTACATAAAGTTGTTAAAAGTTCAGATGTTCCATTTAGCCGGCAGACTTTTTTTTTTTGGCTCGTTCATCTGTCAGGATGAAAAAAAAACAAAAATGTGCCTAGCCAATATGATTACTGTACTTATAAGCTTGGAGTATTATTTTTTTACCTTAGTTTTACAAGATTTTGTTAGTAAATACATTGATCAATGCTTGTCCTATGCATTTGTGCTGTTTTTAGAATTTTTTTTAGAATTTTAATTTTTTTAGTTTTTAGAATTTTAAGACACTATTACACTGGAAAAGCAATACCTATGTAAGTTAAACATGACTTAAATTAAGAACATAAAATTTTTTTTTTGAGTGGATTCAACTTGACAAGTACAATTATTTACCAATGGAATGAGTGTGTTTTTCTTGCATTTTGTTTATTATTGTATATGCTAAGTGTTGTTGCTTTTCTTATTTTAAGTGTAGCAAGACTTATTTTGTATTTTGTTCTAATTTTCAAGTGAAATGTACTAAAATCATGATAAAACTTTCTTCAAATCATCTTAACTCGACTCAAACTTAAGTATTATTATTACATTATTGCACTGCCCTTCTTGTCTCCTGTATATAGCTGTTTTTTGATATTTTATTTTATATTTTATTACTTATTTTTCTATTTTATTTTGGCTTGTACATATACATTTATTTTTATAATTATGTCTCTTTTGACACTGGTCTCTTGCTATCTGTTTTTTGTTACTCTCTATTATTATATTTATTATATTATATTATATTATATTATATTATATTATATTATATTATATTATATTATATTATATTATATTATATTATATTATATTATATTATATTATATTATATCATATTGATGTGTGATGAGAGAGCTACTGTATCCAAATAATTTCCCTTGTGGATAATTAAAGTTGTGGTAGTGTTTATCTGCAGACTGCTATTGGAGTCATTTTCGTTGACTTGTATCGCCACTAGTAATTTCTATAGCTATGGGAACAGTGCATTAGAAATAATCAAGTTGTTTTAACTTCTTTATAGAGAACAGTTTCTGCAGTGAAGTCAGAGTACGTGTCGTCTTTATAAGGCCTGGTGAGAAAAGTATACAGAATCACGCTGCTTGTACCGACTTGTATCGAGCTTAAACCACGTGAATAAACTGAGCTGCAGTTACCTGTCAGTCAAAAACCAGTTCCTTAAAAACTGATTTATAGTGTTTTTTCCCCTTTATTGTGAAGGAGGGTTTAACATACATTCTCACGCTATTTTTAAAGTTTGTGCACGCAAAAAGCCTCAGGTAAAAACAGTATTCAGCTGCTAAATTTGCTGATTTAATCTGTTTAGTTGGTTAAAAACACAAAAAACAGATCATGAGGAGTTTATAAGCGCTTTTCACAACCTGAGACCAGAACCAGAGTTTTGATGTCATAGTAAAGTGTATTTCCTGGTTATCAGACAAAAACGCTTTAAATGCAGACAGCAGCTGACTTATTTTGACCTCAAGAGCTGCTTATATAATATATCTGTACTTCTAAAAATTGGGTACAGGGCCTTTTAATAGAAATACAGTGGTACCTCACCTTACGAAAGACCCTACATACGAAAAATCCAAGTTACGAAACGCCTTCACGTCAAATTTTGGTCTCTAGATACGAAAGAAAATTAGTTCCTTTAGTTTCCAGTCTTTTTGTAGGTTGTTCCTAGTTGTGGGAGCAGAATACTGGAACGCCCCTTTAACAGCTTCTGTGCGAACACTTGGCACAGTCAGCAACAGTGCTTCCTGAGAGCGTAAAGAATAATGTCCAGTTGCTCTTGGTTGAAGATATTCACACAGATATGAGGGGAGCAGGCGCTGAATACCCTTATAACATATACCAGTGAGTGAGCCTACGAGTGTCCAATGCTGGCCAGCCCACACGTGTGTAAAGTTCACAGTGGTGTGTGCGAGGGTTACAGTTTTTGATGAATCTCAGAGGCATGATACACAGAATCTAACAGCTTCAATATCTGAATTGGGGCATTCATGTAAATCAGGTCACCATAATTCAGTGCTTCTCAATTATTTTCTGTGACGCCCCCCCTAGGAAGAAGAAAAAATTTCACGCCCCCCTTCCTGCGCGTGACTATAAATAGTATTATTTGTCTAGAAAAATTGTTATTAGAACACCATTGTATCCTTTTATTAACATTATAAACAAAAAAAAGAAAGAAACTTACAACAAAGACTGCACTGAGGACTCAAATATTAATGTGTTTTTAATGCAGCTTTGCGCACATTTGTTTACGTTTTACAGAAATGAAACTTAAAACCACCTCATTTGCATAAGCTAAAAGCACTGAAAAAAAAAACGCTCTCTCCTTGTGCCACTGATGCGTCAGCTTCTGTCGGACTAAAGGACACGACTCAGTAGAATATACGTGTTTTTTCTGTGACAGAGGATGTTTTGTTAATGGTGAGACTGTGCGTAAATCGCATGTGAGAACGCCACTGCCAACTACTGTTGTTGATGTGCAATTACACTTAGTTCTAGTACAGTACAGCAAAAAAACATGTTTCCCAGGGTCATACGCGCCCCCCCTGGCATCACGCCACGCCCCCCCAGGGGGGCCCGCCCCACTATTTGAGAAGCACTGCCATAATCCAAAATGGGTAAAAATGTTGCTGCTACTAATTTCTTTTTGGCATTAAAAGAAAAAATTGTAGTAATACTGCACAAACATGGACCTACCTCATTAAAAACATTTTGGAAGTCTGTTGATGAAACATAAATAGCTGATGTGCCAGAGAAACCTGAGTTATCTTCATCTGTGTGTTGCTGTGCAGATGTGTGCTGTGCGCCGTGCAGAACAGACCAGTCACAAATCACAACTCATTTCATACAATAATTAGTCACAACTATCATTTCAAACTTGATTTTGATTTTAAGGCCTGGACGCCACCCTCGGGAGGTGTTCCGGGCATGTCCCACCGGGAGGAGGCCCCGGGGAAGACCCAGGACACGCTGGAGGGACTATGTCTCTCAGCTGGCCTGGGAACGCCTTGGGGTCTTCCCGGAGGAGCTGGAGGAAGTGTCCGGGGTGAAGGAAGTCTGGTAGTCCCTGCTTAGACTGTTGCCCCCGTGACCCGGCCCCGGATAAATGGAAGATTAATAATAATAATAATAATAATTAATTCATTGGATTTATATAGCGCCTTTTCATGACACCCAAAGCGCTTTACAGTTCATTGTTCATTCACTCCACACTTGGTGGTGGTAAGCTACTTTCTGTAGCCACAGCTGCCCTGGGGCAGACTGACGGAAGCGAGGCTGCCAATCAGCGCCATCGGCCCCTCCGACACTCATGCACACGCCACTTTCATACTAGGCAAATGTGGGTAAAGTGTCTTGCCTAAGGACACAGCGACAGTATTTTTTGCAACTGGCGCCCCACTGTGGCACCTGGAATTCCCAGCGGTCTCCCATCCAAGTACTAACCAGGCCCCCTGCCTTGCTTAGCTTCTGAGATCTGACGGGATCAGGCTTTGACAGGCAGGTTTGACAGGCAGGTATGGCCAGATTATGGATGGATGGATGATTCTAAGGAACAGACTCGATACTCAATACCGATTCAGATATCACAATGATAATTTAAAAAAAACTCTTAGACAATAGAATGTGATTTTCAACTTCCTTTCTTTTAAATTAGCATGTGTTCTTATTGTAATCCTTCAGTTGTCTATTTATGTTTCATAGTGGCCCATGGGAGTTTACTAGTCTATGTGCGCTTATACTTGTTCTGATACAGCTCAAGGTTCATTTCTGTCCTATGATTCTTTTTTAGTACCGATACTTGATACTAAATGAGTGCTTAGTTTTGATACTGGTTTTAATATCAATTAGTACCTGATTTTTGACAACCCTACAATATGTAATACATGACATTGCTTCCGATTGTCTGAAAGTGTTTTTCATGATAATACTAATCATTAGGGGTGAGACAAGACTCGATTTTGACATAATTAATTATAAACAAATTGTTCTCAGTTCTCAGTTCTCAGTTTGGCCATTTCATACATTTGCTGCCATTGTAATGCTGCTGTTTTAAACTACAGCCCTCCCATCTAGGCCTGTCAAGATAACAGGTTTTGAAATATGATTTTGCTGAAAAAATATAGTACTGAAAACAAATATGGTTAGTACGATATGGTTACAAAACATGAGATGCCATAATTAAATAGGACAATTAAACACTTAGAGGTGCACTGTGTATCGTTTCTGAAGGGTCTGCCGCCTGCTCGTCTCCATGGAGATATTACTGTTATGCCTTGATTATTGCAGAGTATGGAAATAAACTTGATAATCACAATAGAGACTAGTGTCTTTTAGTAGCTCAAATTTAATCGTAGTACAGAAAAATCACACAAAAAACACAAAAAATTCCTCATTAATACAAAGAAAAATACAAACAACAAATATTGGCCCCTAAAAATGACTGTTCCATCTTTCATATATAAAACAATAAGTTGATTTACTGTGACAGAGCTACTCCCAGCTCATCATAGGCAGCCAGTTATTACTTTTTGGAATGGTTTCTGGTTTATGTAGCTGTATGTTAATGGTCCAGACCCATTACATCCATTATGTTCATTTGTCATGTTTGGTCATTTGGCTCTCGCTTCAAACTTCAACTTCAAACTTTTCTGTTCTTTTCGTCGCCTAGCTGCTTCCATTGTACTGTGTTTCTTTATACGCCTCTCCTTTTCAGTCCTGCTGTGTAAAAGCTCCTGGAAATCTAAATCCAGTGTATTTCCTGGTCTAAATGAGTCATGCCGCGTTCAGCAGCATCACTATAACACGATGGTCCTGGACGATGTCTTTTACTACTCGTCTTCACTGTGATTCACTGCAGTCTTTTCTAACTGTGAGGGGTCTGCATCGCAAAAAATGAATCTAAATGACTAACAGTATATGTCAGTAACACTTAAAAATAACTACACCTAATTAGTATTAATAAATCATGAAAAAGACTTAAATTATAATAAACTAATAGTGAGAAGTATTCTGTCTTAGTAACTTAACCAAACACTTAACTCCTGACTCTTTAATTAAGTAGTTACTGAGCCTAACTCATTCTTAATAAACTATTTGTTGATTATGAATTAAGTCTTTCTTCCTCTTTTATCAAAGCCCCAGTATGTGTTTTTTTGTTTTGTTTAGTTTAAAAACATGTGTCCATGCTCTGAGCGGGCTTGCACCGCCACAAACCTGACTCTTATTTGGCCTGGAGAAAAGCCACCTCCTGCTGCACAGCCAGAATGTTACATACTGTCACTTTAAAGGGATATGCCACCCCCAGGTCAAATTTGGGCATCTCCCCACAGTCCAGAGACTAAAATAAGTGGTGGAAAGCGTTTTCCTGCTCACCCAGCCATTGTCCGAGTCTGTCGCCACTGACCGCCGCGGTATCTGCAGCTCCTCCGCCTTAGACTGGAGTCTAACGTCGCCAGAGAAAGATTTCGGCCAAAAGGAATTAATTTGCTCGATGCGTTTCCCAATTACTTTGTGTGTAGTGCGCATTCATATCGAGTGCAAATAAATGTGCAAATCAACACGGAGAGCTTGCCTTGGTCATTTTGGGTGGGAACTATTTTCCAGTGCGTAAGAATACAGCCGTATCACGCAGTACGCTACCAGGGGAATCCCAGTTACGCACCGGGAAGGGAGTTCCCCTGTTGCACAACGTGGTGCGTGATACGACTGTATTCTTACGCACTGGAAAATAGTTCCCACCCAAAATGACCAAGGCAAGCTCTCCGTGTTGATTTGCACATTTATTTGCACTCGATATGAATGCGCACTACACACAAAGTAATTGGGAAACGCATCGAGCAAATTAATTCCTTTTGGCCGAAATCTTTCTCTGGCTACGTTAGACTCCAGTCTAAGGCGGAGGAGCACCAGTTACCGCGGCGGTCAGTGGCGACAGACTCGGACAATGGCTGGGTGAGCAGGAAAACGCTTTCCACCACTTATTTTAGTCTCTGGACTGTGGGGAGATGCCCAAATTTGACCTGGGGGTGGCATATCCCTTTAAGGCCAGTTAAACTATAGTAATTGTAAAGAATATAACCAAAATGGGTTCCTTATGTGCGTATAGTTTTGACTAGGCTATAGTCAGAACCATAGTATTTTCACAGTATTATTTAATGGGGTTTAATGAGTCAGCCATTATCATCTTTTTCCTTTTAATGACTCCTGGTTTTAATGAACAGCTCTAAGGACATAATACTGTGTGTAGCACAGTGGATGATACATTATCTGTGTAGTGACCAATTGCTGGCTGTGCGTTTCTGGTTCCGGGCAATTGTTTGATCAGAGTTACTCATTGTGTGTCCATGGTCCAACACTGCTGTTATTGTAACGTACTTTCACTACTGACTCAAAGCCTCCATGCTTATTCAGCCTTTGAAAACCTTAGCACTAATATTTTGTCATTTGACAAGGGCTGTAGTCCTTTAGTCTATGAGCTGGTCGATGGTCAGCTAATTGTTTTATTTAGACTGTAAGGATTTATATGGAACCACAGCAGTAGGGAGACGTAAGGTCCTAAACTGACAAAACTGATTCTTGTGAGCTTTTCCCCACATTGTTACCTCATGAAAAACATGTGTTTTATTTTGTTTCATTTACACATGTTTGTGTAACCCTTTATTTTTAGTTTGTCTTTATCTCCAAAGCTTAAAATGCTCGGTTTTGCCTTGTGATGTCATTAAGCAGTAGTTTTCATGTTAGTAGCTGCCTTTTACCTTTAGTTCCAGGGCTGAAATCATCTGAATGATTAGTGAAAGTGTGTGGAGTTTAAAAACACAGAGGAACACTTCCTGTATTACCACAAGACATCACAAGGTAGAACAGTGTTTTGTGAATGTGAATGAAACAAAACACATCACACATCAGAAAATGTCATAATATGGGCCCTTTAATGAGTGAGTGCGTTAGCTGAACATTTGGTATTTTTTGGTGTTTTTATAAAAATGTATAAAAGTAGCACATTAAACTCACAATTCGTAAGTTGACGTCTTTATATAAATACATTGTGTCCTAGTGCTCTGCATAAATGGTTGTTTTTGCAAGAATCCCGATGCAGTTTGGGTCAGATACGTACAGATAAACATTGCACCATAGTTTTGATTTCTTATTGACCAAGAATTAATTTTTCTTTAAACAACATGAATATTGCAAATAAAGTTAAGCTATTAATACAGCTCTAACAATTGGCTTGAATATGCTATGTGTGTTTGAGGCAGTTCAAATAAGGTTAAAAAGACTGTAAATCGTTATCTGGGCCATAAACAGATTGTAGCATGCAATTTGCTGGAAAACAACTTTTTAATCACAAAGACAGATGTTATTAAAGAGTCTATAGTGACAACTGACAAATAAACACAGACTAGTCAACTACTTACATATTTGCAATCCTAATTAAAAACAGCTTGGTGGTTATGAATGAAATGTATTGTAGGCAAGGCAATTTGACAGCTGAAATAATGAATTTGGTGAAGATGAATGGACGTTAAAAGCACAGAGGAGCACATCCCGAAGGAGAAGGAGACCGATTTTGACACAACTACATCATGTGGTACTCAAATATGCGTGAATGAAACAAAACACAACTCCGGGAATGCTTTTGACGAGGGAGGTTTGAGGAACATGTCAGAAATACACCATATTTATGAGTGCACAAAAGCCACTTTAGCCTAATGTGGGACTGGGATGTGAGTGAATCATACTTTAATTGAGATCAGGATTCTGTCATCCCGTAATTATGTTTCACTTAGGGTCTTTTTAATTGAAATGTCCACAGCCAATCCTCTGACATTAATAGTCAGAGGTTTTGGAGACAGAAATTTGATGTTTTTTTTTATTAATGGCAATTATTAAAATCTGTCTTGTTTATGTTCAGAAAATGATCATTAAAGGTCCTATATTGACTTGTATGAGCTTTACGCCATGTTATAATGTTATTACCTAATCAAAAACATACCTGGAGTTGTGTTTTTTTTTTCATTCACATATTTTTAAGTAATCTTTTATTATTAGCCTTTTTACATCTCCAAAGCTCAAAATGATCCATTCCACCTTGATGTCATGATGTAGTAGTAGTTTTTAAGTTAAGAAGAAGAAGAAGAAGGACCCGGGGACCATCTCCATGATCTTCTTGCTTCGGTTTGGTCAGGACCTAAGCTGGAGGATTTTACCTGGTGCATGTTTTTTGGGTTGGTGGGGGAAACCGGAGTTCCCGGAGGAAACCCACCCAGACACGGGGAGAACATGCAAACTCCACACAGAAAGGCCCAGGCGACCCGGGGATTGAACCCAGACCATGCATGCAAACTCCACACAGAACACACACAGAAAGGCCTGGGCGACCCGGGGATCTTGCTGTGAAGCAAGAGCGCTAGTCACTCAGCTACCGTGCCGCCAAACAGCTGCATTTTACCTTTAATTCTGTAGAGATTGGCAATTCCAGGTCTGAAATGATCCAAATGGTTCTAGCAACCAGAAAAAGGTGGCTTGCCCTCTCCGGGTGGGTGGAGAGTCCTTGTCTCAACTAGAGGAGTTCAAGTATCTCGGGGTCTTGTTCACGAGTGAGGGGAGGATGGAGTGTGAGGTTGACAGGCGGATCGGTGCAGCGTCGGCAGTGATGCAGTCGCTGTACTGGACCGTTGTGGTGAAGAGGGAGCTGAGTCAAAAGGCAAAGCTCTTGATTTACTGAAAATCTATGTTCCTCCCCTCACCTATGGTCATGAGCTTTGGGTAATGACCGAAAGGAGAAAATCGCGGATACAAGCGGACGAAATGAGTTTCCTCCGCAGAGTGGCTGGGCGCTCCCTTAGAGACAGGGTGAGGAGCTCAGTCACACGGGAGGAGCTCAGAGTAGAGCCGCTGCTCCTCCATGTCAAGAGGAACAGCTGAGGTGGCTCAGGCATCTGTTCCGGATGCCTCCTGGACGCCTCCCTCAGGAGGTCTTCCAGGCATGTCCCGCAGGGTGGAGGCCCCGGGGAAGACCCAGGACACGTTGGAAGGACTATGTCTCCCGGATGGCCTGGGAACGCCTTGGTGGTCCAGGAGGAGCTGGAGGAAGTGTCTGGGGTGAAGGAAGTCTGGGAGTCCCTGCTTAGACTGTAACCCCTGTGACCCGATGGATGGGTTCTAGCGAAGGTGCATGGGTTTAAAAACACAGTGGAGCACATCCTGTATTACCACATGACATCACAAGGTGGAACAGAGTGTTTTCTGTTAGAGAAGAGCCCAGTCTAAATATGCAGGATTTGTGTGTTAAACATGTGTGGATGAAAGAAAACACAACTCCAGGTATGTTTGTGATGAGGAACATTATAACACCGATCAGAAAGTAGCGTAATAATAGCGTAAAGCCATTTTATTTGATTTTTATAGACAAAACAACAAATCATGATTAATCAGTCAGAAGTAAAAATCCTGATTAATGTTTATGTCTTATCACCCAGCCCTCTAGTGGGACCTTAGAATATTTAACAAATGACATATGACTCAAAGCATTCACTCAAAGCAAAAAGGATCTTGTTTAAAGATAAAACCCACTGACACATTTCCTTAGTTAAATTGCCTCTTGTCTGTCACGCTTCGGTCTGTCCCAAAGAATCCCTGTAGTGTCCCGGAAGAGCTCTCGCCTTGTTTAAAGCTCAGACTGAAGATTAATGAGCCTGTCTCTTTGGGATGGAGTGGGAGGCCAGCAGGGCGTGAGCTGTGTCCTCATGTCCAAGGAAACCCAAAACAAAGAGCTCACCATGCACTGTGCACCAGACATTAGTCATGTTTAACCAAGCACAGACTCAAGACTACACATTCTGATCTCTTTAAACTACCATATCCTGCTTCATTTAGGGTTTTAAAAACTTTGGTTGCACTTTTAAGCCCTTTAGTCTCCTGGCTGTTGGGGTTGATACTTAACAGTGGCATCACGCTGGGGGTGTTCTACATATACTTCTATGGCAGAATGAAGGGTGGGTTAATATACGTTTTTCTTCTTCCCACTCCTTTTCGAGAAATGTGTTTTTCTGTTGTTGCAATGTATATATATAATATGTAGGGTGACATCAGGTAATTTGAGGCACATTTTGGTTAATGTCTTAGGAAACTCATAAAAAATTATTTATGACACTGGTTTATATTTATTTTAGTTAATAAATACAATCTTTAATATTTTAGGGTTGAATTATTGTATAAAATTTAATCATTTAAGTTTTACAGCTTATAAAACATCAGCTGTCCCACATTTTTTTAACAATCAGTGTTCAGGTAAAATGAGCCACCCGGTCAGCTAATTTGAGCCACTTGCCAGCTTAAATGAGCCACCAAAAATGCAAAGCAAAACTTTCATTTATTCATCATAAAAACATATTAGTAATTCTAACACACAAAATATAACATCACATAACGTGTGTGTGTGAGTGAGTGCACTTTAGTACTTTATTGGACACACACTCACGGAGAGGCGTCTTTCCAGGACTACGGCCCTCGTTTATGGAACTGCCGGAGGACCTCAGGGCCAAAGAGAACGTTCATGTTTTTAAGAGTGGGCTCAAGACTCACCTGTTTAGCCTGTAAACCTGCTCTGTGCTGTAAACCTGCTCTGTGCTGTAAACCTGCTCTGTGCTGTAGACCTGCTCTGTGCTGTAAACCTGCTCTGTGCTGTAGACCTGCTCTGTGCTGTAGACCTGCTCTGTGATGTACACCTGCTCTGTGATGTAGACCTGCTCTGTGCTGTAAACCTGCTCTGTGCTGTAGACCTGCTCTGTGATGTACACCTGCTCTGTGATGTAGACCTGCTCTGTGCTGTAAACCTGCTCTGTGATGTAGACCTGCTCTGTGCTGTACACCTGCTCTGTGCTGTACACCTGCTCTGTGATGTAGACCTGCTCTGTGCTGTAAACCTGCTCTGTGATGTAGACCTGCTCTGTGCTGTACACCTGCTCTGTGCTGTACACCTGCTCTGTGCTGTAAACCTGCTCTGTGCTGTACACCTGCTCTGTGCTGTAGACCTGCTCTGTGCTGTAAACCTGCTCTGTGCTGTAGACCTGCTCTGTGCTGTAAACCTGCTCTGTGATGTAGACCTGCTCTGTGCTGTAAACCTGCTCTGTGATGTACACCTGCTCTGTGCTGTGCACCTGCTCTGTGATGTAGACCTGCTCTGTGCTGTACACCTGCTCTGTGCTTTAAACCTGCTCTGTGCGGACACTTCTTCTAATCAGAGGCATTGAGGAGGAGCTTGCGTGCGCTATGAGCAGGAGTGAGGGTGTGAAAAGGAGGTTGCGCTGACGTGAGGCAGATAGACAGGTAGGACGTTTAACCTGCGCTGTGATACACGCTGATACGCAAGGGTACATGCTGTAGTGGACAAGCTGCGCGTGCTGGTGGCGCGCGTGGTGTCGGCAGTGTCCGTAGCAGTGCGAAGCCTCGCACGGCCCCGCACACGGGTTAAATATTGCTAACAGCAGCGGCCGTAATGAAATATGATCACACTCATCTTGAGACCAAGAACGGTGTGTCGAGTACTACGACACTTTGATCTACCCACACTGCCTTGGCGATCGACTGATAGATCACGATCAACGTATTGAGCACCCCTGCTGTAACTGTAATGTTATTAAAGACTGACTCCTGTGGCATGAAGCGGCTCACTTGTTGTAGTTCCAGCCAAGTCAGTTGTGGTCAGATTGTGTTAAAACAAAGCTCAGATTGAAGTCTAATTTGAGTAACAGAGCTTCAGACAGAGCAGTGCCTAGAGTTAGCTTCACACCCCCAGGGAATGTTGATGACATCAGCTGCAAAGTCTGAATAATTAGACTAGTTATTTCATTAGAGTTATAAGGATTTACTTGGATCACAGCGGAAAACATGGAGTAAGGCTACGTTTATACGGCGACGATAAAAACAGAAGACGCAAAAGTGGCGTCTCGTCTTCAATTTTTTATCCGTGTTTAGACGAGCGTTCTCAACAGGAAATGTTTGTTTATACAAAGACGCAAAAGTGGGCGAATTCGATTGAATATGCATGCCAGGCCGCTAATAAAAACACCTACCTTTTTCAGGACACCGACAGGGGCTCTCATCACGGTTGTTTCCCCCTCGATGTCGGGTCGGAGCTCTTCGCTTAATGCAACAAGAGCTTTTTTAGTCATTCTGAAGTTTTCCACCCAAGCACTGTCATCAACTAATCCATTCTCAAAATTGTCCCACCACTGACTGGTTCTGCCCGGTCTTGTCCAAACTCGCCTCTGTCACCTGCGACGTATTGTTATTGTTTTTACCGGCTTGGCGCATCCAGTCAGCTGTATGAGGCGTGAACATGTTTTACGCTTCTTGCCGTTTAGACGGAGACGCGACCCGCGCCGTCTTCAGAACTCCACACTCTGGAAGGAGTCTTCAGATTTTTACGGTTTCAGAGCCCGACGGCGCCGCCGCCGTGTAAACGAAAGACACTTCCGATAGAATATTTTGTCGTATTTAGTCGCAATCGTCCTCGTCTAAACGGCCCCTGAGTTAGCTGGAGTTTTTGGAGTTTAATCTGATAAAGATGCTGGTTACTATCCATCCATCCATCCATTTTCTTCCGCTTATCCGGATTCGGGTCACGGGGGCAACAGTCTAAACAGATCTGCTGCCCAGATCTCCTGCACCAGCCCCCATGGACCCTCCAGCGGCTGGTGGGTCCATGGGAGGATGGCCCCTCGTCACTCCTTCGGGCCGCCAGACGTTTGCCGTCAAGCACCCACCCCAGGCCTGGCTCTAGGGTGGGTCCCTGGTGACGCCAATCAGGGCGATGTAACTGGCCTTGATGTATCTCTTCATAGGGGCTTCTGAACCACTCTTAGTCTGACCCGTCCCCCAGGACCTGTTTGCCATGGGAGACCCTACCAGGGACATGTAGCTCCCGGGGCACTCAAACCCCTCCACCACGTTGAGGTGGCGGTTCAAGGAGGGGACTGGTTACTAGTTCTTCTTTATACATAATAGTTGTTTTTTGTTTTGTTTGTGAGATTCTAATATATATTTTTAGACCTTTTACCAGTGCCACACCGCCTTTTGCTCTACAAATATTTGTTATTTTCAATTAGACATTAAATGCAAGAGGTGTGAAATTATTATTATTATTTATAATATTAGATTCATCATTGGTAATTTTCTTGGAGTACTTTACATTGCAAAGTCAATACAGTGATGAAAAAACAGTTGTGATCTGATTCCTGTGACTATTTTGGGGAAATTTTAATTAGTAATTCAGTGATTTTTGGTTTACGCAGTTCTCTCAAATGCAGGCCAACCTCTCCTATTGGTCAGCCTCTTTGCATATTTTCAAAAAGTTCAAATATTATCAATGGTCCAGTTGTTGTGTCCATGGGCAAGACTCTGAAAACGCTGGCATTTGCACAATCTTGATAATTCTATTGGCATGTCTGTAATGAATTTCAGCCACATAAAGGCCAAATTCTGATTGATATCACTTCTGTAATGAGAAGGTTGAACTTAATATTGGAGACATTTCTGATTTTATGGGTGAAAATATGTCGCACAAACACTGAAAAACATTTGAGCGTTCACTTCAGAGGTGTCCTAGAAATGCCCCAGGCCTTTGCCAAGACATAGATCTGTATTACTGAGGGCTCTAATTATAGGGAGGCTGAGAACTGTCTACAGTGATGTAACGGCTCGGCTCCAAACACTTCGCCTGTGTCTGTCTCTCGGACTATCTCTGTGTCACTATTACAGTCTGTGTCACAGTAGGTAATGATCAGGAATTTTAGAAAATGATTTTTTTCAAGAAAAGTTTAGAAAATACTACGGCTAAATGTATATCAAGCAGAGCACATGGCAAAAGAGGGAAATTAAGTGAAAAAAAGAAAACTCCTCCAATTCATTGATATCAAAGTAGTTTTTTTTAAGATAATCAGCATTTGAATTTGGGGTATGTAGTTTATAATATTAACCTGTATTAGATCTTGTGGCATTTTGAAATTTAGCTTAAATTCTGGGTTCTGATCAAAGTTCTGCTCTGTTCTTGAGTGAGCTTTATTCTCCATGTAATATTTCTGTTTGACGGTCTGCCACCTTCATCTTCATGGAGATGTTATTGCTTTGTTATGGCATTAAACTTATCTATCTCCATGGTAACAAACAGGTGACACCACTAGGCAAAGTTAAAAAAAAGCTTTTCTCAAAAAGCCTTCGTTAGATCATTTTTCTTGCTTTCACAGTACCACGTGTGAGCGTTCACTCATTTTTCTTGAAATGATCTGACGAAGGCTTTTGGCTGAAATGTTATTATTATTATTATTATTTTTTATTTATTTATTTTTAACACTCTGTTTATTGTGTTTTTGACATTTAATACACAGTAACAGTCTCCAAAATGACAGTGTTACAGCATTTCAACCATGATATACAAGCATATGCATTATAAGTGCCTATATAATGTTTTAGAGGACCCTTATCCATGAAATTATGCTTTATATGTTATGTATATACATATAAAAACAAAACAAAAATAAAAACAACTGAACATTCACACAGGTGGATATTACAAAGACCATCCTATTACTCAGATTTAAATAAAACTTTAAATACCTTCTTTAAATAAGCTAACAAAAGATGACCATATCCTATTAAAATTATCTTCCTGACCCTGCAAAGAGTATCTATTTTTTTCTTGATCCAAATGCATCATAACATGTGTGAACCAGTTCCATTTGCCGACATGTTATTTAAAAATAAAAAAAAGCTTTTGAACATCAGCCATCTGCATGTGCTATACTTTTTTTTTTTTACTTTTAAATAGCTGTTTCTCGCATTTGCACCTCTACAGGAACTTTGGTGTGTGTTTTCTGTTTGACCACTAGGCAGAGTAACACGTGTATACTGTATATATTCCAGCCAAAGCAATAACTCCATCCCATCTCCAGAAAAGTTACATAGTGGGTCTTTATTTGCATGTTTGTCAGATTGGTCTCCTCTGTGTGACCTCAGGAGAACGCTGGTTTCTCAGCTTGGAGCTCAGGGCACAGCTGCTCAGCACCACTTGACTTTGCCCACAACAATATTCTTGGAGACCACTGCCACTTTTGTTCCTGTTCAAAGAGAACATTTGTCAAACTGTTAGCCCGTTAGCCGCTCAGATTACCCTCCCCTGTCTTTGTTGTGTGGTCTTTCCCGCTCGCTGACAAAAATGAAATCATGCAGTTTAGGATCAGTTTTCACATAGTTTATAATGATGGCAGACTGTAGGATTTTTAACAGACTTTACGTTAAGTTACTGAATTCTCTAACCTTGAGGCTTTTTGGTATATAATTTGCATGTTCTTCATGTGTCTGCAAAGGTTTCATCTGATCTCCAGATTTCCCATGCACAATTCTCCAGCTCGATACTTCTGAACAAGATTGTAGGACAATATCTAGAGATGGGGACCCCAGTATGGTTAAGCGATAATTGGGATTCTTCAGGTTACAACATAACCTTAAGAACCAAAAGAATGTATAATTGAGATAATTTTGGAAGTCAATCAAAGTAATTAATAAGTTCAGTCGTTTCTCCATAAAAGCAAACCTACATGAAGTGCTCTTTTATCTGTCTATGTCACATTAATTTTACTTTATGGTTCAGAAAGGTTTACTGGTGACATCTAGATGTACCACAGAAACGTAGACATGTGAATGAACGTTAATTCAGGATTTGACCGTTGCTTGGGGATGGTGATGTTTCTTCTCACTGTAGTTTCGATAAGGGAACTTTCCCCATCAGATGTATTTGATTTAACCCCAGCTCGTGGCCTCCCTGGTGTCTCTCCTTGTGGACAGCTGCTGGGGCCGGCGTGTTCTGCATTTGTGAGCGTCACACACACACACAAGTACACACACATACATATGCACCCACGCATATTCACACGATGGGTTTCCATGCTCCTTGGGGACATTATATTGACTTACACACATTTCCTGGTGAATGATCCTTGCTGTAACCGTAGACTCTGCTTCCCTTACCATTTTTGAACTTTGAATTATGTTGTTGATGTAATAATTAGGGCTGTCAGTTTAACGTGTTAATTAATTAATCATTAATTAATTACTTAATAATTAATTAATTACACTGCAAATTAACGCGTTATAAAAATTTGAGTGGCAATTCAATGCACGCGCATTTTAAATTTGGTGTGCAGCGAGCAAATCGCTGTCAGGGCCTTTGAACGGCAAGTTTATTTATAAAAAGTACGAAGACGGGACGATTAACAAGACCGCGCTGATTTGTAGCTTTTGTCAAAAATAATTTTCCGATCACCGAAGCTGCTCCAGCCTGACGGATCATTTGAACAAATACGTCCAGACAAGTTCCATTGTTACCGGTGATAGAGCGAGCGTGAGCGCACTTCAACAAACCACCAAACCAACAAACCACCAAACCACTAAACCACGCTGCCAGAATTTGGGGAACTAATGAGCAAAGTGACCACATGAAAACTGATGAACTCAATCGCAAAGTGGGCTTGTTCGTTCGTTCACTCGCTCGATCGCTTACTCACTCACAATCTCTCTCTCTATCTGTCCCTCTATAGTATTATTTTATCTATTGCACAAGGGTGAGTTGTTGTGCAGTTGTATGGAGTATGGTATGAATGTACACACACACACACACGCACACACAAACACAGCCTAGGGCCATAAGTCACATTTGAGCACCACCCTCCTCTTACAGACGCACATATGTAGCATATCATTGTATCTGTTGTTGTTGGCTCCACCCAGTTGTCTCCTCTCGTTTGACTTTCTCGTCTTTTCCCTGGACAGCTCTCTTGTCTCTCTCTCTCTCCTCTCTCTAGTGTCTGTGCAGCTGTATGTCAGCTGTCCTCTGTCCCGTCCACTCCGGGTGAAGCCCAAACACACAGGGCCTATGGGACACACAGGCCCCTCTGTCTCCAGCTGTCTCTGCTGTCTGATCAGGTTCTGGCTCTGTCCACACTGCTCCACCACTGGAAGCCTTTGTCTAAGCGTTTAAACTTAAATACGATACATGAGTTTGGAGACATTAGCCTGGCAAGCTCCTACTTTCTGTTTGAGGACAGGAGGGTGGGCACATTAGTCCGTCATGTTTGGTGGAGATCAAAATCTCACATGCATTTTTTTCTTTCCTTTTTACTCACAAGCCACCAAGACTCTCTGTTTCTGCTAAACTGCCTCTCAGTTGTGTCCAAGGCCAAAAGGGCAAGAAGGCCAAAGAGAAGTTTGTGTGGAAAGTAAGAAATATAGAAACATTTTTTGATTTGGATGCCCAGACTAGGCCATCTAAAACTATGAAACTGTGATCTTATTCTGTGACAGTCTGCCAAAAATATATATATTGTGATTCATCTTTGTGCTCAGACATGCCATATCCCTTTCCCCAGACACACTGGACAGCAGAGGTGGATTTGACCAATCACTGTGACATGTGAGAAACTGCTGCTTTTGTTACGTCTCAAAACCTGTGCAGCAGAATTGCTATAATATGTAAATTGTGAGAGACTTTGAAAATGATGATTAACATGCTAAATCTGCCATATTACCTGATGCCCTCCCCTCATCTGAATCTACCACCATAAGACTCCATGATGCTCAGTCTCTCAGTGCATGTGTCTGATTTGGAGTTGTCTTTGAGCAGATTAAATTGTGTTTCCATTATCTGAATAATGTAACTACTCATAGGCCAGGTTTACATGATGTTTTTTTAATTCCGAATGAATTGTTCTGAATTAAAGAGTTCTGAACTAAAATATTCTCCTTCGAGTTTACATGGACATAATAATTCTGAGTTGAGGTTTACATGGAAAACATGTTAAATCGCCTTTATTTAATTCCACTCAACGTCTGGGGGCTGGGAAGGGTACTGATTGGACAGGGGGTGAACAAACGTATTTATGTCTACCGGAAGAAACGCACACTTCAGCTGCTACCGGCTTTTTTGCCATCTCGGTTTGTTGTTACGCCAAGGACACAAACATGATACAGACTTTTTTCGTAGTTGTTTTGATTATAATTAAGCAGCAGCTTGAGAATTCTATCATCACACTTTACGTATGTCAGATGAGGAAGAGAAGGAAAGAGTCTCTAAGAAGACAAACTGAGTCAACTCTACCTCAGCCCACTCCCACATCCCGCTCACAAATCCAAAGAGCAGTGGATGAAAGTCCGAAGTGAAGACAAGTGGAGCCGAATCGTCCGGATTGCTTCACAAAGGTGACCCAGTGAGCAAGCGCTGAACGACCAGAATTATTTTTAAGAAGAATAAACGTTTACATGATCGAGGAATAAATTAATTCGGCTTTAAAATCTGAATAAATCATTCGGAAATAAGTTTAATTCTGAATAGTCATTTTCATTAGGAATTAAGTGTTTACATGGTCTTTTTAATTAATTAATACGTTTTTATTCAGATTTAAATGATTTTTATTCAGAAATCTCTCATGTAAACGTGGCAGTTCTCCTATCTCTCCCTTGTTTCATTCTTTCATTGAGTTTGATATAGGCCTATATTAGTATATTTCAAAAAGCACAGCTATTTCCTATTTCCTAATCACTCAACTCCTGATACGAATAGTTGAAGTAGCAATAGTTGCGCGGATTCTTGAAATCTGCCTTTGTTTCCCTCCTTTGTTCTTCTTCCTCTATGGTGCTGTTCATTACGTAGTCTGGCATCTGTAGAGTTCAAACAAATGAACATGAGACTGGAACTCTGTAGCTCTGGCGTGAAGTGGGGTTATTGATCAAGACATATAGGGCCCCCGTAAGACCGTAGACCAGAGATTGGTGGGAGCTCGTTAAATGTACATGTGCAAATTAGCAACGTGCTTTGAATTTAAGGTCCTCTTTTAGGTCAGTCTGCAAATGTTATAAATGACCGTGTAACAATAACATACATTTTGTCATTCGTACATTATATCAGTGCAGATAATCGCAACGTAGACTGGACGACTTAGATTAGACATTACCTAAATTTTATCTTATCTTTTTTATTTTATTATTTATTTTTTTATTTTGGGCAAGTAAGCAATTTACATAATTTTAAAAGTACAATAACAGAAATAACAATAAACAGGGGGAAAAAATGCCCAAAAAGGAGTGGGAAGAAGCAAACTTAACTTTTTTTTTTTTCTTTTTTTTTTTATTTAAAAGGGACAAAGCATATTCATGAACATATACTTATAAATACACCAGAATAAGCCCGAAGGTTCTTTACGTCTGTAGTCCCGAGCAGGTTAGAGAGATAAAAGCAACAAGAAACAACTTCACACAATAAACAAACTGTCAATGACAATTCGTAGGACAAACATGGTAGAAACAGCACAATAAGACACAATCATGACATTTACATAGAACACATTTACATAGATGTGTAACATTTGTGATCACAGATCTGATTTCTCTTAAGCCATTGTTACAGATTTCAGGTTTTAAATATACTGAATGTGAGTCTCTTATTGCAGCTGGATGTTGTTCCAGATTTCTGTACCTAGACTGACTGACCCTTTTGTTTATACTATTTGCTTTTTTCTAGATGGGAAACAGTAGTTCACGTTGACTGTTAGAGTGGTCATTTTATAATCTCGAAGTTGGCGGTTGCATCTTAACTCGACTATTGCACACTGTTGTTGTCTCATTGAGCAAGATACTTCAGCCCCAAACCTGTCCATGTAAGAATGTGAAGGTGTTTGTGTTAGGGGTGTAACAATATTCAAATTTCTCGGTTCGACATTTTCACGATATGCATCTCACGGTACGGTAATTATTGTGATACTTTGTGGAGGCTAACAAAACTGTGAATATGTTACTTTTTTCCTTTAAAATGCCATTGATTCTGTCACAATCCAAAGAACTAAGCTATAAAAGTGCTTTATAACCGTTATTTCTTCACATAGTCTGTACTGAAACGTAGCAAACGATCATTGTCTACATAGTTCCCTCTGTTTTTATGAACTATTGCTCCACCAGCATTACTCATTTAAGCAAAAAGACTTGTAATTCGATATATAGTGACAGCCCACGATATTGCTGAGAGACAATACAGTATGTCAATTATTGTTACATCCTGAGTGAGTGATGGACAGTGGTTTGGGAGACTACATTTTACTCAAGCACAAGTAGTTTCGTGCTGGTGTGGAGTATTAAAAATGAATGACAGTGATAATGAGTAGAGTAATGATAAGAAACTGTGTGAGTGCACTTTTCATAGCACACTCAAACTCTGTATAAAACCAATGCATTATTAATAGTGTTTTTATGAATGTATTTATTGTTTTGACTTTTGTGTTGACTTTATACAAGCAATGTCCTAAGTTTGTTTGTGTCTAAATTAGAGTTGTCAATAGTTTCGAAAATCAGAGCTAGTATCAAAACTAAATACTCAATAGAGCAGGTATTGATACTAAAAGTCACATTCACAGGACAGAAATGAAACTTTAGAATGATCTTGAGCTGTATGAGAACAAGTATAAGAGCACAGAGACTAGTATATACCCAGATACCACTGTGGACCTCCCTGGATTATACAGATATAAGACCGCATAGAAACAAAGTATGATTTAATGTTGACAGTTACAGTCTATTGTCTAAATAAAGAGTTTTTTTAATTATCATTGTGGTCTCGGAATCAGTATTAAGTATCAAGTCTATTCCTTAGTATCAAAATCGAGTCTAAATGAGTATATTCTCTCTCTCCCTCTGTTTCAGGTATGCCTGTGGTGAGTGCATGCCCGGACAGGTAACCAGGAGCACCGCTGCTGTCATGGCCTGCTCCGCTCTGCAGCTCCTCCTCCTCCTCTCACCGCTCTCGGTTCTGACCACCACAGCTGCCCCAGAACATCCCGACCATGAGTGGCACTTTAAACCAGGTATCTGCCCTGCATCTGCTTGACAACGGTTACTCGGTGATAAGAGCACTCACTGTGTCCTTGCAACGCACTTCACCCACTTTGCATATCTATGAGCGTGATGTGTGAGTGCTAGTTGTGGTTGTAAGATGCTTTTACCCTCATAGAGTTTAGAGTGAATGAATAGTGTAGCTCATTAAGAGGCTTTGGCTGCGTCCCATTACTCTGTCTTACCCCTTCCCCTGCCCCTTTATCTATGTCTTTGTCTTGCCCCTCGATACTGAGCTGAGAGGGCTCGGGGTACGAATGTTCCCCTAAGAAACGGGACACCACTCGATTACCATTTGCGTCATCAGCCCTCGCCTCCGCTGCTACGTCTACAGAGGCAACAACAGTTGACGCAAACAAATGTCAAGGATTATCAGGTACCTCAGCTCGACAAAAAACTATCTTGTTTATGCATGAAAGTTCAATGAAAATGATAACGTTGGCTCAACAGACATCACTACACTTAAAGTTATTTTACAATCTGAGCCTTCTTTCGGTAATAAAACGTCGTTTGACTCACCCATATCACGTTCGTGTCATTTGGAGCTGTTTGAAGAAAGTTATGTTGTAGCGTATCCGTTAGCATTTGTATTGGGGCATTACTTTGCGGTCTCCAAATAACACAAACTTTAGCACTTTTCAAATCATAGAAGCCCGATGTCTTAATGTAAGAATTCGTTTGAAGCAAAAGTGGCCTGTAATCCGAGATTTATCCATAGTTTTCAGCTTTGCGTGTCATGTTTGGGTCCCGGGAGCACTCCGCGCATGCGCACTGGCGTCCTCATCTACTCGAAACTATGGCTAAATCTCGGATTACAGGCCACTTTTGCTTCAAACAAATTCTTACATTAAGACATCGGGCTTCTATGATTTGAAAAGTGCTAAAGTTTGTGTTATTTGGACACCGCAAAGTAATGCCCCGAGCAAATGATACAGCACCATGTTAACGGATACGGGATCATTAGTAGAACAGAACGGCTCAACATAAGTTCTGCGATACTGCTCCAATTGACAGAAAAATGCTATGGGTGAGTAAAACTACTTGTTTTATTGCCGAAAGAAGGCAATTGTAAAAAATTGTCAGATTGTAAAAAAAAACGTTAATTTGCCTTTAAAACTGCAACAACAGTTCACTAAAAGTAACATAGAACATAAACGTCATAATTGTAAACCTGCTAAACTGTTAATCGATAATTACAACTGCTGAAAATACATTTATGAGACTCCTTGGGTGGTCGATGTGACGCTGCCATCCTGATCCCAAAACCTGCCTGAGCTTGTAGGCGTATCCCTTCGTTTCAAGTCTGGCCGAGATCTTACTTCATTTCAAGAGGTATGTAGCCCGAGGTCATGGCCCGAGCCCTTGATCAAAATTAGAATAGGGACACCCCTCGCCCTCACATGAACGTGCAAAACCAAGGGGTAGGGGTAAGACGAAGGGGTAAGACAGAGAAATGGGACTCAGCCTTTGTCTTGTCTATAAAGACCAATAACGGTTAATACAATTCAAAGCAATACATCAAATTAAACCGTTTAAACAATTATTGCTCAATAGTCACTGTTAGACCATGTTTCTTGTCCTCTTGGAGAAATTTGACCCATTAACGCTGCTGGAACTAAGCCTGTCACAATAACTGATTTTGAAGTGCAATATATTGCTGAAGTAAATATAGAAGATAAATGATAATATCGAATGTACGCCACTGACACAATAATGCCAGAGCAGATTTAATCCACAAAAAATATTCTAAATCTATAATACTGTTAAAAAAATCATGAGCTGCAATGAATAAACAGCAGAATGAAACACAACAGTACTGGGTTTGCATCTGTAATGAGTCATAGAAGTTATGAATTCAACTTTTGCGGCTTAAATCTCATCATATTACCAAAAAATAGCCAAAAATCTCCCAAAAGTGCAAAGAAAAAGTACACGTGATAAATATATTGAAGTCAAAGTAAGTAATTATCCTGACAGGCCTAGCTGGAACAACTTGTCTGAAGCAGTAACTCACCACAGTGCTGTGTCTGGGTACCTTACTCCAGGTCTTGATCAGGACTACCTTTGCTCCAGGATTTTGCCTATTTTGCATTTTTGGTTAATGGAGGAAACCAGAGTGAGAGGAGACCCACCCAGACACAGAGAGAAACATGCAAACGCTGCACAAAATCCCAGGAATAACTTAATTACAGACTTGAATTCATTTGGTGATTGATACTGAGCATTACATTATCATAACATTTTCATTTAGAATTGTGCATTGGTGAGATTTGGTCCGACATTTCATCCACATTCTCAGCTTTAGTCGAGTTCATTCTTTGCACGCTGTCCACAGCCCCTCCAGTGTCCAGTGTCCCTCTGGCCTCTGGTCGCCTGTAATCGGAGAGTGAGATTCTGGGCGGTCCCCCTCGGCTCGTCAGGACTGTTAATGCAACTTCAGCCATCAAACTGTCCGTCATAACGTCCAGGAGAGAGGGAAAGGAGGAGAGACAGAGACAGAAAGACACACAGAGAGAGAAAGAGAGAGACAGAGACTGAGAGAGAGAGAGAGAGAGAGAAAGACAGACTGAGAGAGAGACTGAGAGAGAGAGACAAAGACTGAGAGAGAAAGACAAACAGAGAGAGAAAGACAGAGCAGAGAGAGAGAGAAAGACAAACAGAGACAGAGAAGACAGAGGGAGAGAAAGACACACAGAGAGAGAGAGAGAGAGACAAACAGACAGAGAAAGAAAGACAGAGACTGAGAGAGAGACAGAGACAGAGAAAGACAGACTGAGAGAGACAAACAGAGAGAGAGAGAGGCAAACAGAGAGAGAGAGAGAGGTAAACAGAGACTGAGAGAGAGACAGAGAAAAACAGAGAGGTAGACAGAGGGAGAAAAGGAGATAAACAGAGACTGAGAGAGCGAGAAAGACAAACAGAGACAGAGAGAGAAAGACAGAGGTAGACAGAGACAGAGAGATAGAGAGAGAAGAGGACAGAGACAGAAACAAAGACAGAGAGGTAAACAGAGACTGAGAGAGAGAGAAACAGAGATATGGAGAGAAACAGAGAAAGTGTGTGTGAAAGAGAGAGAGAAAGTGAGAGAAACAAACAAAGATAGGGACAGAGAAAGAGAGAGAGAAAAACAGATATGGAGAGATACAGAGAAAGTGTGTGACAGATAGGGGTGGGTATTGGCAAAGAAGTCACGATTCAATTCGAATCACGATTCATATGCCGCGATGCGATACTATCACGATGCATCACGATACTTGAATTATTGCGATGCCTTGCAATATATTCGACATACTTCAGTGAAAATGTACCAAAAAAAAAGAGGATAACTTAAGTATCAGTGGCTGTGTATCTGGGTAGTGTCTTCAATTGATACACAACTCTGAGCAACTCAATTCATAACTGAATTTATTGAATAACAAAAACAAATAAACCAAACCAATAACAAAAAAAGTGCATAGGATTTTTTTCTAAAACAAAAAATGATGTTCAAACATTTGCCATTTTGGAGGTAGCTACCATCATAACAAACAAAACAATACAATACAAACAATAAGAAAAAGTGCATAGGATATATAAAAAAAAATTGTAAAAAAATATATATTAATAATTAATTAATTAATTATAAATTAATAATAATCGATTTTTGGCATCAAGAATCGATAGAGTATATTGTGAAAGTTAGTACTGCGATGCATTGTCATGACGATTATTTTGCACACCCCTAGTGACAGACAGGTAGAGAGAGGAACATAAACAGAGATAGGGAGATAGCAAGAGAGAGAAAGTGAGAAAGAGACAGAGGGCAAGAAGGAGAGAGAAAGAGAGAGAGAAACAAAGAGATAGACAATCAAAGAGGGAGAGAGAGAGAGAGACAAACAGACAGACAAAGAGAGACCAAGAGAGAGAAATAGAAAGAGACCAGGAGAGAGGGGTGAGACACAGGGAGAGGAAGAGAGAGTGAGAGAGGCAGAGATAGGGAGATATTAAGAGAGAGAGGAGTGGGAATGAGAGAAAGAGAGCGAGAGACAAACAAAGAGAAAGAGAGACAGAGAGAGCAAGACGAACAGAGATAGGGAGATAGATAAAAAGTCAGAGAGACAAATAAACAAAAAGAGAGGCAGAGAAAGACCAGGAGAGAGAACTAGAAAGAGAACAAGAGAAATAGAAAAAAAGAGAAAGAGAGAGCGAAACAGCCTGGGGTAACCAGAGAGGAGAATGAGCACAAGGAACAACTGTGAGCTTCACGTCCATGTTTTGGTTAATCATATTAGATAGAATTACTTAAAACAACACTATACATTTCTGGAGGTAAAAACAGCACCTGCACAATTCTGTCAAAACTGAAAGTCAAAACCACCCCGTCGCCATGGTGATAGACAACTTTAATGCCATACTGTGGAACATTTTATAGCCAGTTCTTAACTAATGCGGAGTTTATTATTGATTTTGCAATGATCACAGTATAGATAGTTTGCAGCTTGTGTCATCAACATTCCCCTGGGGTGTGAAGCTAACTTAAGGAACTGCCCTGTCTGAAGCTCTGTTACTCAAGTTAGACTTCTGAACTTAATTTTAACACAATCAGATGAAAAAAAAAAAGGACTTAGATGGAACTACGACAGGTGAGATTATTTGGGCTGTTGATTTTGGGCTCACACATAAAATTAGAGTCATTACCCAACCGATTTTTCCTTCAAAATGTGTTGTTTAAATCAATTTAGTATTATTTATTGAGTTTATAAACGGTCTTAAAACATTTTTGGCAGTGTGTATGTGTGTGCATTGTGTCTCCATGGTAACTGCTGAAGAGTCCACCATACAGATTCATGTAGAACACCCCGAGCATCACTGTATCATTAGGGCTGGGTGATATTGCCTCCTAATGATTTTTCTTTTTCTTTTTAAAAACTGTCAAATGGTTTTCGGTATTGATCTCATGAACATGCACATGGAATACTTTTAAGTGCCATTTACTGTAATACAAATTCTATATCATTTTCACACAAATTCTATACATCTGACAGAGGACAGGCTGTAGACTTCTCTGTTAAAAAAAAAACCCACTGACAATTAGAAATGACAGAATCTCAGTCTTTATTAAATGTTCTTCTCCCTTAAATCACAGTGAAGAGCTTATAGCAAAGCGTAACCAGCCAGATTTGACTATAGAAGAATTTCACGCGACCTTGAAGTGCCTGTTTGCTTTAAAAGTCAGTTCTGCTTTGAAAGGCGGACTGACCAATGATTAAACAGACTTCACTCCACAGTCCAACTCTGGCACTTTTACCTTGAGAGGTGTTTGAAAAATGAAAGGAAACCAAAGACTGTGAGCGAGGGGGAGAAGGAGAGAGCGGACGGAGAGACAGAATAGGAGAGTGAACTAGATAAATTGCTGGAGGCAGTGAAATACACTACAAGGTGAAATACATTTTTATCATTTTGGACGTGAAAATTACGGCATTCTCACTAATGGTGGAACTAAAAAGAAAACAATTATAAACTTATTAAATCGCTTGTCAGTTTTTGTCATTTAAGGGGTGGATGATATTGACAAAAAATAATACAGTTAATAGTATTTTTTGAATACTAGAGGTGGTTACATCACATACATTAAGTATATTTACTACAGTAACCTTTAAATAAATTTGCACTTTTCAGAGTACTTTTCACCATATGTTACGCCTACTTAGAGCTCTGGAAAAAAAAAAGAGACCGCTGCAAAATGATCAGTTTTTCTGATTTTGCTACTTATAGGTATGTGTTTGGGCAAAAGGAATATTTTTGTTTGAGTCTATAAACTACTGACAACATTTCCCCCAAATTCCAAATAAAAATATTATCGTTTAGAGCATTTATTTGCATAAAATGACAAATGGTCAAAATAACAAAAAAGATACATTTTCAGACCTCAAACAATGCAAAGAAACAAGATCAAATTCATTTTAAAACAACATAATACTAATGTTTACACTTAAGAAGAGTTCAGAAATCAATATTTGGTGCAATAACCCTTATTTTTAATCACAGCTTTCATGCGTCTTGACATGCTCTCCACAAGTCTTTCACATTGTTCTTGGGTGACTTTATTCCACTCCTGGTGCAAGAACTGAAGTAGCTCAGCTTTGTGTTTGTGTTGGAATTGAACAGACACTGGAATGAAATGGCTGTAATACATGTAGAGAAAAAAAATGCAGTGGTCTCTTATTTTTTCTTTCCAGAGCTGTATATTTGACAGCGTAACAGTTTTAGTTTATTTTGCTGGGACCATGTACAGGAGCATTAATTAGAGAAACATTCAAGAGATGCTTTGTATCAGACTATAGTTCTCAAAGCTGTTTTCCATCTGCAGTCCCTGAAACATATAAAACTTTTTTTCTTTTTCTTTTTTTAAAAGAGAGAGAACATACAAATAGCATAAAACAACACAATCTACAGTATATACAAATAATAATACATATGACAATGATCTCACAATGGCTCTATCCTCTTCCCACTCTACTCTCTCTGTGCCCTTAATCAGATATTATTTAGTTCACGGGTCTCCAACCTTTTTCCCTCCTGTGAGCTACTTTTTGTAAAACGAAAATGCCAGATCGTTACTAATTTTACTGGTCTCCAGAAATTGAGTAAATATAAGAGCCATGTGTGACGGAGCAGTCCCATCCCTAAGAGCGTTGTTCCGGGGGGAGAGCACGTGACCTTTTCCTTATCTGTTGCGCTCTGCGCGGCGAACCCTCTTCCATTATCCACTATATACTAATTCTCATAACCTCTCCAGCGTGCTCTGTCGCATCTAGGGGTGCACACTTAGAAGCGTCAGTTTTGCCATCCTGACCGCTTGCTTACCTGCGCACTGCCGCTACTGTTCTCCTCTTCCCGTGCTGTGTTCTGGCAAAACCAGACACTTCCACACCGGGAGTTTTAAATCCACTAGTTTCGCGGATTCTGGTAGTCATGTGAGCTATGAGTAATTGGCCTGGGCAATTAGTCATATATTAGTCATATATTCTATTTATTCTATTTGGAGTGTTTTATATGATTCATTGATGTGGCATGAAAGCTATTGTCTGTGCTCACCTGTTGGCACCAGAAATGTTGGCCATTTAATAGTGGAATGGCGTAAATCAGCTTTCGGAGTAATGTTACGTAATGTGGGCGGGGCAAATGGGGGTGTAAAGGAGCGCTCCACAGTGCTGCCGTCAGTCTTGTCTGGTCATGGAGAGCAAGCAAGCAAACAAGCAAAAGACTTAAAGGGGAAGTCTGTAAAAACTATTTTTTTAAATATCACTCCAGCACTGTAAATATTTTTCCACACACATTTGACTCCTTTTTTGCACTGTGGGAGCACAATAAATCACCATAAAACTCTTATCTCGACTAAGCCTGAGTTCATCAAGAATCCCGCCACACCATGGCAAGCCGTAGATGGGGTACAGTTATTAGTGCACAAAATTAGCCATCAGAATGATACATTTACAGTGGAAATAGGCATTTAATCAATTAAATTTATTCAGAGCAATATAACTCAGAAATCCCTTAATGAGCTACTTGGACAGGGGTGGAGAGCTACTGGTAGCTCCCGAGTTACAGGTTGGAGATCTCTGATTCAGTTGTTCGCATAGACTGTATAAATAAGTGAACTTAGGCTACGTTCACACTGCAGCCTGAAGTGACCCAAATCTGATTTTTTCGCCCCTATGCGACCTGTATCTGATCTTTTAATGACAGTCTGAACGATACAGATCCGATTTTTTCA
The DNA here is from genome assembly GCA_036785185.1 of Paratrypauchen microcephalus. Lineage (NCBI taxonomy): Eukaryota > Metazoa > Chordata > Actinopteri > Gobiiformes > Gobiidae > Paratrypauchen > Paratrypauchen microcephalus. The sequence goes on along the minus strand of JAVJIX010000002.1, from coordinate 3,314,764 downwards.
AATGTGACCCAGGCCACTTGGATATGTGTTCCTAAAACTGATACATATCCAATCTTTTGACATGCGACTTCAGTCTGAATGGCCAGGTCGCATTCATCCAACCTGGGCGTGTTTGCTCCAGCGAGAGTGGTACAAGTAGGCGCTCACAAATGTACACAAACGTTCTTCTCATTATGCGAAAATAGTATAGTGAAGCGGCGAAGCACATAGCAATCCCACCACTCTTGTCTGCAACTCCGCACCCACACGTTCATTTTACAAGTCGCATTTAATTGTAAATGTGAAAAGCCTCACAAAAAAAAAACAGATTTCACAAAAAAATCGTAATTGAGCATTAAGCCCTGCAGTGTGAACGTAGCCTTGGATATGTGGTCCTAAAACCGATACATATCTGATCTTTTGACATGTGACTTCAGTCTGAATGGCCAGGTCACATTCATCCGACCTACACTTCATCAACAAGCAACAAACATCACTATTCTGCTCTGAAGTAGGCGGAAACTGAACAGAACTGGACCGTATTTTAGGAGACAAGCCCAGCGTTGAGCCGATAGAATTGTTGGATAGCTGCGTTACTGAAGAGGAACCCACAAAACGCCAAGGCCAAATACCTTGTCCTTCACCTTCTCAATCTCCTCCCTGAAACAAATAAGTTGTACATGTTCTGGCTCTGGTACAACTTTAAAATCTCCAGGTGCTCAATACTAGTGTCCATATTTAGGCTACGTCCATAAACACTGAGCGCACTCGTTACGCGTGACGTCGTTGTATCCTCCAAGGCGCATGTGGGACACTTTTGGGGCCTTTAAAGTTCACACTGGAGATCACATACAAGTCACATTTAATTGGAAATGTGAACGACCTCACAAAAAAATTGTATTTCACAAAAAATCCAAATTGAGCATTAAGCCCTGCAGTCTGAACGTAGCCTATGTGAGTGTTTTCAAATGAAGCTCACTGAGGCTAGCGGTTATAGGGGTGAATTTGGAGTCGAGTTCCATATTAGGAATAGGAATTCATTTATGGAAAAAATAGCGAAATATAAACACCAGATTCATGTAGAGCGGGTTAATAGAAACATTTAAGACCTAAATGACGAGGCTCACAGCAGCAGTTACAGAGAGAGGGGCCACATTTTCAAAGTCAATTGCAGCCAGAGTTGATGGAGCCAGAAGTGCCCCCATGATCGCTTGCTTTTTGGAAGCGGCGGCTATCGGGTTAGCTATGTCCATTTATATATACAGTCTGTGGTTGTCAGTTAAGTTGTTTTTCTTACATTTGTTGGCACTTAATGCTGCTTCTGTGCTGTTCAAATATTTGTGTTTTGAAGTCTTTGCATAGCTGTAATTGTGTTTATAGTTTGTTTATTTCCGTTCTAGTTTTGAAAGAGCTCGCTGATTGGCCAAGAGCTGTTTTTCTTTTAGGTGCTACACTGGCTGTTGCTTGTTGACCTTGTTGGTCAGATGCTGCTTGGCTGAAGGTTTTGGCAGCTTTTTCCAATTCCCTCTGTGATTCAACCTACAAATAACAATATCCTTTGAAAACAGGTTTTAAAATAGTTTTTGCATACTTTCTGTAATCCTAATTTTGCAAAACAACAAGTTAGTTATTATTGTCTGAAGGACCCCAGGAAGAGTAGCTGGCTGTTAAGCTCATTTAATGGGCATCCTAATAATAAACTAAACTATTGTTGTAATGTAGGCAATATATGTAGGCTATTTCTTCTCCACACAGGGCAAATTACCTAATTAATAGCAGCCTTTGTCATTTGCATATTTGGATCCGTTGCAGTTAATCTTTGAGCCCCAATGGTGGTGGTAATAAAAGTTGCACCTGTCCCGGGCGTGGATGAGCCATGTGCATGTCTGAGTCCTCTGCTCCAGCTCCAGGCACCAGGCTCCAGGCTTTGGGGTCCAGGGTTTATCCAGACCCAGGGATGGCGCATTCCTCTGGGCATGAGTCACCCACACCCGTGCCCTCTCATTCTGTCACCCTCCAACATGTCACCAATCACACCTAAATCACTGCAAAACAAATCTACATGAATTACAGTGGCTTCAGTACTTAGAAATATCTTGTTTTGAGTATATTTTTATTTATTTTTTGTTAGTAGTATGCACTTTAAAGGCTTTTTTTTAGTTCCAATACTGTTCCCAGACCTGATATCAAACCATACCAGTGGAGTGATTGGTAGATTTTCCCCCTTTAAGACACAAATATGTAATTTAACTATGGCTGGGTGTTTGAATTTTTTAATCAAGATTGAGATGCAGTCTTGTCTGATTGTCAGTTTTCTAAATAAAAGGATGTTGTTTGAAGCAGAGTTCAAATTTTGGAGGACGAAAACATTTTTTGTGTTAAATCAAGTTGAAATCAATGTGAGAAAACAACATCTTGATTCATTTCTTTGTCATCGCCCATCCAACTGTAAATTATTCTTGAAGAGGAACATTATAAAACATTATTTATCATTGATGACCAGTAAATAATCAATTCTAAAACTATGGTATCAATACTGAAGAAATAACAAAACAGGGTGAAGTTGGATATTTTCAAGATACTTTTAGAAATAGCTTTCTAATATCAGAACTCAACCACATGGTAAAATCTAAGAAACTACCAGCCATGTGTGTTGATACTTTCTAAAAAATATCTGTTGGTTGTAGTATTGAAAACGATATTCCGTATAGAGCCTTTACCTTCGTTTTGAAATAGAGTTTGAAATTTTAGTATTGTGACACCATTTTTACTAACAAAATAAATCTGATCTTGTCTTTCCTCAAATTTTCTCCAAACAGATAATCACTTTGAACTGAAATAAAGTAGCTGTTGAGTTTTTGCAGTGCTGTGGGCTCCTGACTGACTGTGAGCAGATAAGCAGGTTTGAGGTAATCCCTGCCTGGACCATGTGATCAGTATCAGATGATGGAGCCCCTCAGAGGACAGGCCCTATATCTGCACCCTGTCTTTATCCTTTCACTCTTGCTCTAATGGGTTCACATCACATCACAACATTATACCAGCCCTCTAGTTTAAAGATCCCATGACATGGTACTTCTTGATGCTTTTATATGGCTCCTTAATGGTTCCCTAATACTGTAAATGAATCCTTCTTCAAAATCAACACTCAGTGCATGAGAAACAGAGATAAGATGAGAAAGAGTCATAAATATCTCTCTCAAACACTTTATTCTGGGCGTTGTTGCTTGAATGCAAATGAGGAGAAAAGAGCTGGCCTATATTAGAGGGTGGGGCCGTGGCCAAACTCTCCGCTCTCGCTCTGAGCCCTCAGCTGATCCATTTCCGTGTTTTTGCACAGGGGGAGAGATTTGAAGCGTTCCATTGAAAAATAAACACATTTCCACAGAAAATAAAATTAAACCACTGCTGTTCAAAGGTCCAGAGGCTCAGATAAAGGACTTCCGAGCCTAGAAACACTCGGACGTGCCTCCAGGCAAATAAAAAAACGCATTTCGCATTGCCTAGCGCATTCGCAGTCCAAACTCTCTGGGCGTGATTTACAGAGACGCTGAGTTCAGACAGACGGGGGTGGAACTGCATTTGCATTTCTTTTTTCAATCTGACGTCAATAAGGTGCCTTGTTCAAAATCGCCCGTTTGAGCTCTGATTTTTTGTAACGCAGAAAAGGATCGCAAATGCTCAGTTTAGACATTGCACAACTTTTAACCATGGGGGGGGGGGGGGGCTAAACAGGGTAGGGGAGCTCACATTAACGTTCAAAAACCTCAGAAAGTGAAAATTTCATGCCATGGGACCTTTAACACTGAGCTGGAGGACATGTCACAATTCTATGGTGGAATTTGTCGTGTAATTGGTTAATATTTGTTTTATGGTTATCAAGAGTAAAATCTGATACTACCATATATTTCGGACTATAAGGCGCACTTAAAATCCTTTAATTTTCTCAAAAATCAACAGTGCGCCTTATGTATGAAAATAAACCTGTTCATTGATATAGCTCCTTATAATCCGGTGTGTCTTATAGTCCCAAAAATACAGTAATTGATGCAAAAACTATCATCTTAATTAGATACTCATTTGAGCAGGTATTTATACTAAAAAGTCACATTCACGGACAGAAATTAACATTTCCTGAAAAGGCAAAAGGAGAAATTCAGTTTGGCAACTGGACAAAGTTTATTTGGCTACTTCTTCAGAACTGAAGAAGTAGCTTGGATGAGCTGCGAAACATATTCGATCAAATAAACTTTGTCCAGTTAACAAACTGAATTTCTCCTTTTGCCTTGGATTCTACCTGGACGACTGAGGGATTCTTCACACACCTTTCCTGAAAAGCTTTAGAATGATCTTGAGCTGTATCAGAACAAGTATAAAATCACATAGACTAGGATCACTATGGAACCACCTGGACGACTGAGGGATTACACAGTTGTATTGCAACAACACTAATATGAATTGACTTGGTTTGTGGTGAATATTTCTGTAATTACTGGCCTCTCCATGTGAAACAACAACTGGCACAAAGTTCAGTGTCCTCTCTGACAACATAAACCAACTGTATACACTTTTTGTTTCACAATAGCTACCAGAGGTGGGACAAAGTCATTGCTGGGCAAGTCCCAAGTAAGTCTAAGTCTTTTGCACTCAAGTCCAAGTGAAGTCCCGAGTCAAGAGTATCCAAGTGCTGAGTCAAGTCCGAAGTCAAAGCTCACAAGTCTCAAGTCGAGTCCAAAGTCCTAGCATTTTAGTTTCGAGTCATTTCGAGTCCCCTTTACAAAGAAATAAAATTTCTACAAATCATATAATGTCTGCAAGATCTGCCTTGGATGCGGTCGAATGAAAGCAACGTAGATCTACTGTGATTGGATGTTGTGTAAGCCGCGCGCACATGCTCTTTGCATACATTTTCGCAGATTCACAAGTACAACGAGTGCGGTCCTTATCAACATACTTTAAGAGTTTTTTTTTTCATTGGACGTAGCAAGTCATCACAAGTCAAAAGGCCTAAGTCCAAGTGAAGTCACGAGTTATTGATATTGAAGGCCAAGTCGAGTTGCAAGTGTTTGTACATTTTGTCGAGTCGAGTCTAAAGTTATCAAATTCGTGACTCGAGTCTGACTCGAGTCGAAGTCACATAACTCGAGTCCACACCTCTGATAGCTACACAAAGTAGCTATCAGAGTTTATCTGAGCTATCAGAGTATCAAGTTTACTGACTTGAAAAACATGATCATTCTCAAAGGATAAGACTCTAAGCCATTTGACTAATATATCAAGATTGTTGATCTAATCCCAACCAAATAAAGAAAAGGTTTATTATTTATAGTTATTTAAAAACAGTGAATCTTCCATAGAGTTTACTGTGTATAGAGCTCTATCCTGCATCTAAAAGTATGACATCATCAAATCCTACTGTACTGTGAACTCAACCTTCTCTGAACACCAATGGCTAAGACATGTAAGTGATGAAACAGTCCAGGTTTGATTCTGGTTTAGTCCCAATCTAGGTTCAGGTTGATCTTGCTCAGAGGTGGGTAGAATAGCCAAAAAAGTCTACTGAAGTAAAAGCAGATCTTACTTCAAACTAATTCTTACTGAAGTAGAAGTACAAAGTTGTGGTCCAAGAAATTACTCAAGTAAGAATTAAAATCTTCAAATAATAATAATAATAATAACTGTCAACGTTAAGCTTTTGTCACATATAGACTAGCTCAAAGTAGGAAGAGTACCCTAAACTATTACTCAAGTAGGAGTAAGGCTACGTTCAGATTTCAGCCTGAAGTGACCCAAATCCGATTTTTTCGCCCCATGTGACCTGTATCTGATCTTTTAACGACTTTTTTCAAATGTGACCCAGGCCACTTGGATATGTGGTCCTAAAACCATTACCTATCCGATATTTTGACATGCGACTTCAGTCTGAACAGTCAGGTCGCATTCATCCGACCTACACGTCATCAACAAGTGAGAGTGGTATAAGAAGGCGCTCACAAATGTACACAAACGTTCTTCTCGTCATACGAAAATTGTGTATGAAGTCCATGTCAGTGAAGCAGCAAAGCGCACACCGATCCCACCACTCTTGGCTGCGAATCCGCAACGTTTCTTTCTACGGACGTTGCTGCCACTGCCCCACAAAACGCAATGGCCAAAAACCTTCTCCTCAATCTCATCCTTTAAAGAAATAAGTTGTCCATAAGTTCTGGCTCTGGTACGACAGCAACTTTACAATTTCCAGTGCTCAGTGTTAGTGTCCATGTTTAGGCGACTTCCATAAACTCTGAGCACACTCGCTGCATGTGACGTCCTCATGTCCTCCAATACACATGCGGGACACTTTTGGGGTGTTTAAAGTTCACACTGGAGATCATATACAAGTCGCATTTAATTGGAAATGTGAACAGCCTTGCAAAACAAATTGGATTTCACAAAAAAATCCGAATTGAGCTTTAAGACCTGCAGTCTGAACGTAACTTAAATGTATGCTGCTAGAAAAGTACTCTGAAAAGCACAATTTCTTGAAGTTACTAGTAAATGTAACTCAGTACTAACCACCATTGGTCCCATTCTAGTCCTGGTTTTATCCCTGTTCTCTTTCAGGTTTAATTCCATTTTTATTTCCAATTTAGTCCCACTTTCTGATGCAAGTGTGAACTCTGCCTTAAAGCATAAACTTGAAGAGTTGTATTATTTTCCACTTTGGTGAGACTGGAGCAGCTAACTTCAGTTTATTCAGATACTGCGCAACATCCTAGTCCCTACAGCCGCGTAAATTTACGAGTAGAGACTTTTGTCATATAAACTTGAGTGATGGCGTACCTCGCTGGTTAAAGGTAATGATGCAAAACAATGCAATTGCTTTTTACATAAACTCATTAGACCCAGTTCCCCTGAGAACAGCAGTAACAGACACAGGGCAGAGTAAGTCTATTGCTTCTCCTCCTCTGTGGTAATTTGAGATTTAAGAGTTTTGCCTGCATAGGTTTAATAGATTAAAACATCTATTTAGGTAGTCATAATCACAATTTGAAAATCGCAATGAGTGCAGTTTTTGAAGCACTAAAATTTCCTCCACAAACAACAAAATGTTCTGTCTTACTCTGCATAAAAAAACTGCCAACCCTGTAGTTTAGACCTGTGCAATCATGTCCTGAAAACAAGGATTGTAATTAGATTTTCAAATTATGTTAAATTATGTTTTTAAATTTGGAATCAGATGACAGCTTACACACTATCATGAGCATTGATATCTGAGAGGACACTTTAACAAGAATCCCATGTATTTCGAAAAGTTTTTAAAATATTTGGTAAACATTTTTTTCCTTAAAGGCAAATTAACGTTTTTTTTTTACAATTTTACAATTTTACAATTTTTACAATTCTTTCGGCAATAAAACAAGTAGTTTTACTCACCCATAGCATTTTTCTGTCAATTGGAGCAGTATCGCAGAACTTATGTTGAGCCGTTCTGTTCTAGTAATGATCCCGTATCCATTAACATGGTGCTGTATCATTTGCTCGGGGCATTACTTTGCGGTGTCCAAATAACACAAACTTTAGCACTTTTCAAATCATAGAAGCCCGATGTCTTAATGTAAGATTTCGTTTGAAGCAAAAGTGGCCTGTAATCCGAGATTTAGCCATAGTTTCAAGTAGATGAGGACGCCAGTGCGCATGCGCGGACTGTGCCATCAGCTCCCGGGACCCAAACATCAAATGCAAAGCTGGAAACTATGGATAAATCTCGGATTACAGGCCACTTTTGCTTCAAACGAAATCTTACATTAAGACATCAGGCTTCTATGATTTGAAAAGTGCTAAAGTTTGTGTTATTTGGAGACCGCAAATTAATGCCCCGAATACTCATGCTAACGGATACGCTACAACATAACTTTCTTCAAACAGCTCCAAATGACACGAACGTGATATGGGTGAGTCAAACGACTTGTTTTATTACCGAAAGAAGGCTCAGATTGTAAAATAACGTTACTTTTCCTTTAATAGACAGGATATTTTGTTGTTTGTTGACAAACTCACTCCCCAAAAAATGCAGTCTTGTCAATTTGATTTTGATATGCTATGCAACCCTAATCCTCCTGGTACATACATTTGGTTGGACTAAGCAAACTAAGTTGCAACTAGACTGAAATACCTTGAAGCAAGTTAAATAATCTTGGCCTAGAACTACTCACAAGAAGATTAATAGTAGTTTAAAGGTCCTATATTAAGCTAAATTGACTCATGTGACCTTTCAGCCATGTTACAACATTGTTACTTCATCAAGAACATACTGGGAGTTGTTTTGTTTCATCCAAACATGTGTGAGTCACCCTTTATTATTAATCTGTCTACATCTCCAAAGCTCAAAATGTTCTGTTCCACCTTGTGATGACATGAAGCACTAGTTTTAAAGTTAACCGTTACCTTTTACCTTTAGTTTCTTAGAGATTGCAAATTCCTGCACTGAAATTAATCACATGATTCTTGTGAAGGTGTATGGCGTTTAAAAACACAGTGGAGCACTTCTTCTATTACCACATGACATCACAAGTTGGAAAATAGTTGAGAAGTCCAGGCTAAATATGCAGAGTTTGTGTGTTAAACATGTGTGAATGAAACAAAACAAAGCTCCAGATATGTTTTTGATGAGAAAACAACATTATAACATAGATCAGAAAATAATGTAATATGGGCCCTTTAAGACATTTTAACTCATGAAGATTTCCTTTCCCGGTTTCATGTTTTCCCACAGAAAATGACATCATAATTCACCGTGGCCATAAGGCACTGGACAATCACTCGTAAATATGGAGTTTCCCTTGAAGCTCTGCACAGATAAATCACAGTTGTGCAGTTCCCGTGGAGCTCTGTGCTCACACACAGACACTTTCCCCACCCTCTCCTCCTATTGGTCAGCTTCTGTCTTGCTTTGAGTGAGTGATAGGTGGGCTTAACCAATCACAGTGAAGTATGAAAAATCAGAAGAAGCAGATTTCTGTTATTCCCGTCTTAAGGTAATACAAAGCTGCTCGGTGTACAGGAGTTTTTGGATGCTTTCACTCTACAGCTCTGGGAAAAAAATAAGAGACCACTGCATTTTTTTCCTGAAATCAACATCTCTACATGTATTACAGCCATTCCATTCCAGCGTCTGTTGAATTCCAACACAAACACAAAGCTGAGCTACTTCAGTTCTTGCACCAGGAGTGGAATAAAGTCACCCAAGAACAATGTGAAAGACTTGTGGAGAGCATGCCAAGACGCATGGAAGCTGTGATTAAAAATAAGGGTTATTGCACCAAATATTGATTTCTGAACTCTTCTTAAGTGTAAACATTAGTATTATGTTGTTTTAAAATGAATTTGATCTTGTTTCTTTGCATTGTTTGAGGTCTGAAAACATGTATCTTTTTTGTTATTTTGACCATTTGTCATTTTCTGCAAATAAATGCTCTAAACGATAATATTTTTATTTGGAATTTGGGAGAAATGTTGTCAGTAGTTTATAGACCCAAACAAAAATGTTCCCTTTGCCCAAACACATACCTATAAGTAGTAAAATCAGAAAAACTGATCATTTTGCAGTGGTCTCTTATTTGTTTTCCAGAGCTGTATTTTTGCCCTGGTTTGATCCCAGTTTAGTCCTGCTTTACATTGGTCTTATTCTAGTCCTGGTTTAGTTCTGATCAAGTCCAGGTTGTGGGTTTAGTCCTAAATGTGTGTGGAAGTATTAATGCAGCCTCTCTTACCTTTTAAAATCAATATAAACTGTACATAATAATGCATTTGATTTATGTAGCGCTTTCAAGACAGTGAAAGAGCTTTACAGTACATTATTCATTCACTCCACACTCTGGTGGAAGTGTTTTGCCTAAGGACACAACAACAGTTTCCACAGAAGTGTACATGGCTTGAGATAAAATTGAAACTGTCACCCATCCTTGGTTTCAGAATGGTGGAAAATTAGGACCGTTGCCATAGCGATTAACAATGTAAAACAAATTATAATATCTCTTAAATGGTCAAAAGTGTTGCATTTAACAGGAAGTGAAAAAACATTGCATAGACTCAAACCTTTCACACCAAAGCCTAAATTAGGGCTAAATGTGGTCTAAAATGAGACTAGGCTGTGGATAAATAATGATTAACCCAAAGGAAGGTAAAACATGCAGAAATGTGTAAACTTTTAAGATAAAATAAAGCAAATACTCAAACCACCAGTAGTACATGAACCCACAGCTCGAGAAACACTAGTGAAAGAAAATAGCGGTATTGTCTTTTCTCTCACCTGCACACATGTTTGTGTTATATCCTTGTGTGTTCTCTTTCAGCTCAGTGCCGTTACGCTCTGGGGATGGAGGATGGGACCATCCCAGACTCAGACATCAGCGCCTCCAGCGCCTGGTCCGACTCCACGGAAGCCAAACATGGAAGGTAGGCTAACAATTAAATTTCAGTCAATTCAATTTATTTTGGAACGACACAAGCATTACTTAGGGCTTTATGGAAATGGTGCATCATCCTATTTATTTTTTAGCTACAAAAACAAGTTCTGTTGATGTCAGATTTATATAGGACTCCCTAAATGTTGTGTATTTTGTTACGGGGCATGACAAGCGTTTCATGTCCCAAAGCCTTAAACTTAACCATATTAACTGTTCCTAGCCATATCCTTAACATGGTAGTGCAATCATTTATAGTAAAAAATTAAAATTTGCCAAAAAATGTGGGAAAAAACCAAAACAGAACAAAATGCTGAACATTTAGGGAGTCCCGTTGAAGTGCTCATTCACAAACTCTCCTCTCCTTAAACTTTTAATTAAGCTGTTCATTTTATTTTGTTATATTCTTACAATATGTTGTTTGGGGCTACAGCTAACAATTATTTTGCTTATTGATTCATTGATTCTTTTTGATGAATTATGAAGGACATTTGTTTTTATTAAAGTTGACCCAGATGAAGTTGAAGTGAGTTATCCGGATGCCGTAAATTTAAAGACAAATGTTTTTGTTTTGCTTTTTTTCATCAAAAACATCACATTTTCTGTCGTTGCGATGTAGCCATTACAACGAATTGCCCAAAAGTTACAAGATCTAATAATTTCATTGACTTGTCAACAGCACAACAGTGTATCATATTTCTGCAGTATTTTTTGCCTGGTTTTACTCAGACTCAGCAGTGTGAGCCATGGTACTGGCAGTGGCTAGTGCTTAGTTTACAGTTACAAGTTCCAGGAATCTTTCCTTATGGCTGTGAGGAACTAATTATTTAGACTAAACTTAGGCTGCGTCCCATTACTCTGTCTTACTCCTTCCCCTACCCCTTTATCTACGTCTTTGTCTTGCCCCTCGATACCGAGCTGAGAGGTTCCCCTAAGAAATGGGCGTCCCATTTCTTAGGGGAACATTCGTGACGCAAACATACCGTTTGCGTCATCATCCCTCGCCTCTACCTGGCTGCTACGTCTACAGAGGCGACAACAGTTGATGCAAACAAACGTAAACAAATGTCAAGGATTATTGGGTACCTCAGCTCGACAAAAAACTATCTTGTTTATGCATGAAAGTTCGATGAAAACGATAACGTCGGCTAAACAGACATCACTACAATTAAAACAGCAATAACAGTTCACTAAAAGTAACGTAGAACATAAGAGTCATAATTGTAAACCTGCTAAACAGTTAATCGATAATTACAACTGCTGAAAATACATTTATGAGACTCCTTGGCTGGTCGATGTGACGCTGCCATCCTGATCCCAAAACCTGCCTGAGCTTGTAAGCGTACCCCTTTGTTCCAAGTCTGGTCGAGAGCTTACTTCAATTCAAGGGGTATGTAGCCCGAGGTCATGGCCCGAGCCCTTGATCAAAATTAGAATCGGGACACCCCTTGTCCTCACATGAACGCACAAAACCAAGGGGTAGGGGTAAAACGAAGGGGTAAGACAGAGAAATGGGACTCAGCCTTATTAGACTTAGACAAACTTTATTGATCCACAAGGGAAGTATATAACAGAGGGTAACAAAAAATAGATGGAATAGGAACCCAAGAACAATAGACCAGTGTCAGATGAGACATAATTATAAAAAATAAAAAATGATAATAAATGTATATGTACAAATCAGAATAAAATAGAAAAATAAGTAATAAAATACAATATTAACTTAGATGTCCACTCACAGCTATATACAGTTGTAGGGAGTATTATCTGTTACATAAGGGTGAGTTGTTGTACAGTTGTAGGGAGTATTATAGTATGAATGTCGTCCTGTATCTCACTGTTTGAGCTGTAGGAGCCTGTTGGAGAATGAGCTCCTCTGTCCCTCTTTGGTCTGGTGCAGTGGGTGAGCAGGAGGACGAATATACAACAACAACAAAGTTCTAACTATGACAAATTAAACTGGAAACATTTTTATAACTCAGTAATAAACTGCAAGGTTGTGTACAATATACAGTATAATTTGGACAGACGGAGCCACGTATATCACAGCGGGACTCATGTCTGCCTTACTTTAGTTCAAAGTTCAAAGTCAGCTTTATTGTCAAAAACCATATGTACAGGTTGCACACACAGGATTTGAAATTGCAGCGCTCCCTAGGCCCACAGTGAACATAAAACATCTGATAAACAAGACAATAAACACCATGACTAAAACATCACATATACCCGTAGCAAAAGTACAAGACAATAAACACAGTTACTTACTTTATTAGAGAGATTATTTTATAGTTTTCGCACTTGCAAACAAACAGTGCTATATGATGACATCACCGGGTGGTTCGGTTGTGCAGGTGTGAGCGTGACCCGCAGAACCCTCCATAATCCTGCTCTCGCATGTGCACTATGTCATCACAACAATCTGCCTAATAATAGCTGCTGCTCTTCAAATCAAAGCCAAAACGGTTACACAACAGTGGCTGCGGTTACATGTGCACTACAGATCTGGTAATTGTTATTCATCTTATTATTATCAGATTTCACCGGAGTTCCCAGTGTTATAAGACTGTTGAAATGATGTAGAAACATGCACAATGACCTGATGTCTTTCCAGTCTGGTCACTCAGATCACTCCCATCAGATTTTGTGGTTTGCATGTCATTTAAATAAGTTTAAAAGTCAGATAATAATCAGATTACAGTGTGCATGTGAACTAAAGCCAGTGTTCAGTCATAAGTGATGAAAAGAAATTAAGAGCAAAGGAAGTACAAAGCAGTGGGCGAGTGAAAATGACTCGAGCATGCATGAATCAGTCAATACCACGCTGAGTAAGTTAATGAGGGAACACCGTTATAACATGGTAAAACGCTAAGTTGATTTTGCATAATATGGCCCCTCTAGATTAATGAAAGCTGTAGAAAAAAACCCTTTAATTTGGATCATTGAGTCTATTTCCTGAAATATGCACCGCTGTGAAAATAAGCCTAATCTTGAAAGAAGAGAGGGAAACTGAGAAATGAAGCCACACAAAAGCTCATTGTGAACATTTGAGGTTTAAGCCATGAAGTAGGTCCAGTATTCAAAGTTCATACCGGGCGTGTTTAATGATACAGTTAAGTCAAGAAGATTTCAAAATAGTGCAATGAAGTGCAGAGATGTGCTCATTTCAGAAAACATTGGGATGAATAAAGATTTAGCTGCCAGTGGTCAGAATAACAATATCTAACTGAATCGTGATCCGACCCAGTGATGAGCCCAATTTGGGGGAAATTATTGTATCATTATTCATTCCATTTAATGTATTTGCAATTCATAATAATCAAAACATCATTAACAGAGTTTTTTTCTGACATTTAAAGGTACAGTGTGTAAGATTTTTACCCGTTAATTACCGAAATTGAAGATACCCATTCAAAAATACAGTGTTTTCCAAGCCTTTTCACTTACATCATGAAATCAAAGTATTCTGTTGGACTTAGATATACCTGAATAAAAGGGGGATCTTCCCCATATAGAGGCAGCCATTTTGATTACGAGAGCCGCAGAAGGACATTTGGGCTCCGCCTTCGGCAAGGCTCGTGGTTTTCACACAATGAGATAGTACGCGTTTGGATAAACAACGACAAGCATGTTGCCGGATCACACATCGTAATGGATCTAACACGTGTTTTGGACTAAATTGTTTTACTGGATTTTATTCGCTGGATCCTTACGGACAGATTGAGGCCAAGCTTATGGTGGAATACAGAGTTTGACCTGTCCAGAGCCTTCAAAGGTAAGCAAAGTAACAAACCTCGTTTTGTGCTTTTCCATATAAAAGCCCCATGTGCTCAGGGAGTGATTGTTGTGCCGGGAAATGAATTGCATAGTCAAAAAGATGAGACTGTAAGGTTTCATTTGATATGTAGATTGTCATGGTACACGATCAGGAATGTGTGCTCTTATGCGGAAAAAAAAAAAAACAGTGAACGGGACCGCGTTGTATTTATACAGTGGTACCTCACCTTACGAAATTAATTCATTTCAGAAGTGGTTTCGTAACGTGAATTTTTCGTAAGTTGAGTAGCTCTAAACCAGGTCTAAACCAGGATTAAACCACCGCGTGCGGGTCTATTTCCTAGTTTCGTGCTAGCTCTGCTGGTGTACCTCACGAGTCACGGCTGAGACGAGCAGCAAGGAGGGGATGTGCCTCCCCTCGGGACAGCACGCAGTCTGAGCACATGAACGAACACATGCAAGAGCCGCGGTGGTTTAATCCTGGTTTAGACCTGGTTTAGACCTGGTCTAGAGGAGGCACGTTTGAGCACAGGTCTCGTGCTCGCAGCCCCGCGCCGGGTCATGCTGCGCTATCACACACGTGTCCGCGCGCACACTTCTCCTCCCTCCCCCTTCCCCCCATGCTTCACTATTAATACATTTTGTTGAAAATCTATGAAAGTTTGAGTGTTTAAACGAGACACAAATGTGAGAAAAGTTTTAAATCCAGTCTGAGAAAAGCGTATAATGTGTGTGGCTGAGCGCGCATCTGAGCGCACATTATTTGAGTTTTTGAGATTTCGCGTTTCGTAACTTGAATTTTCTTTTGTATCTAGAGACCAAAATTTAACGTGAAGGCGTTTCATAACTTGGAATTTTCGTTTGTTGGGACTTTCGTAAGGTGAGGTACCACTGTACAGTAGTTGTCGGCAAGGGCTCGCACTTCACGCGTGCGCGCGGTTCGTGCACGGGTACGCGAGCTGTCCGTGTTACGGCGCGCCCGGGTGACCCTCGAGGTCTGCCGTAGCTAGAACAGGAATTGCAATAACCACCATCCACCTATGCGCCACGAATCCTACACACTGTACCTTTAAATATTTTGTGTTTAAAGGTCCCATGACATGGTACTTCTTGATGCTTTTATATGGCTCCTTAATGGTTCCCTAATACTGTAAATGAATCCTTCTTCAAAATCAACACTCACTGCATGAGATATGACTCTGACAGTCTTCATGAGGTTAGATATGTGTCTAAAATGCTTTATTCTGGGTGTTGCTGCTTCAGTGCAAATGAGAAGGACAGAGAGATTGGCTAAGGAGCGGGGGGGCGGGTTTCCCCCGCAGCTCGGCGCAGCTCGTCTCCTCTCTTCCGTGTTTAACACAGGAAGACAGATGGGAGACTTTGCAATGAAAAAAGCATATTTACACAGAAAATAAAATTAAACCACTGGTATTTCAGAGGTCCAGAGGGTCGGGTAAGGGACTTGCGAGCCTAGAAACACTCGGACGTGCCTCCAGGCAAATAAAAAAACGCATTTCGCATTGTAGCGCATTCACAGTCCAAACTCTATGGGCGTGATATACAGGGACGCTGAGCGGAGACAGAGGGAGGGGCTGGAGCTGCATTTGCCAATCTGACGTCAAAAAGGTGCCTTCTCCGAACTCGCCCGTTTGAACACTGGTTTTGTGTAACGCAGAAAAGGACCGCAAATGCTCAGTTTAGACATTTCGCAACTTTTAGCCATGGGGGGGGGGGGGGGCTAAACAGGGTAGGGGAGCTCACATTAACGTTCAAAAACCACAGAAAGTGAAAATTTCATGCCATGGGACCTTTAAAGTAACATATTGAGTTTATTGTTTGAAATGGCTATATTTGCCAAAAACAGTGTATTAAAATGTGTACTTAGTTTCAGTTTTGAATAGGGGAGTATAATAAGTACAATAGTTCTGGAGAGATTGCAAGATTACTCAAACATGCATGGATGAATTGACCAATCACAGTGAAGTATGACCTCTAGATATCCAGATATCCAGATATCCATAAATTACCTATGCTCACTTTGGACTAGACCATAACTAAACTAGGTCTAGAACAGGACCAAACCAGATCTAAATCAGGACTAAACTGAGACCAAACAAGGACCAAAGCAGAACAAGTTTGTACACCTTCAATATAATATACAATCAAATTAACCATTGAATCATGTGAACTGTGAAATCATGGCCGAACTCTTTTTTTGTATTTTGTTTTTTGCAATACTTTCATCACATCGCCTACTCCTATTGGCTTGAAATACCAAAGAAGGCAAAGAAAAAAGCGGAAATGCGTTAGTTGGCAGCTCCGTGCTCTGTTAAGTGAATCTTTTTGGATGGCTCTTTGTGCTGTGAGTGGTGCCCGGCCGCATTCCTCCGCTGTCTATCCCAGGACACGTCGGATCACAGATGTGCTGATATCATCTTGTGCCTTAGTGCATATGATCCCACCGCACTGAAAAATAACAGCAGCTTCAATTAAAATGACATGAACCTGTATATACTGTATAATATCAATTTCATTGTTTTGACCTAAAAAAATCAGTCTGTTGCTGTATGCATTTTCTCATTTTTTAGGTATTCTAAAGTGGTTTCAGGAATGATTAGGGCTGAGGTCGCCACAATATATTACAATACTAATAGAGATATTAAAAAGTGAACTATTTCATGCATCCTGACTCTAAAGTTCAAAGTTTAAAGTCAGCTTTATTGTCAAAAACCATATGTACAGGTCGCACACAGAGGATTTGAAATTGCAGCGCTCCCTATGCCCACAGTGAACATAAAACCTCTGATAGACAAGACAATAAACACCACGACTAAAACATCACATATACCCATAGCAAAAGTACAAGACAATAAACCCAATGACTAAAACATCACATACCTGTAGCAAGTACAGAAGACTTGTATATAATACAAATAGGTAAAACACACAATGTGTAGCATAGTAAAGCTCAAATGGTGTCATTTAAGCAGCAGTGTCATTTAAGAGTCATTTAAGTAGCTGTGTCAGAGTCATTTAAGCAGCAGGGTCAGTGTCATTTAAGAGTCATTTAAGCCGCAGTGTCAGTGTCATTTAAGTGTCACTTAAGCAGTAGTGTCACTGGGGGAGGGAGGGCAAGGAGAGAATTCAGCATCCTGACAGCTTGGTGGATGAAGCTGTCTTTCAGTCTGCTGCTCCTGCGTTAGTGTTTCAAGGAGATAAAGGAGTTCAGCTATGGTTGAAGGAGTTGAGCTACGGTTCACTTTTAAACATATTTTTTGGCAAATATTTGGTTTCTAGAGTTGCCATCTTCTTACAACAGCAGATTTATCCAATAAAGTTTTGATTTGATTTGATACCTCTATTGATGAGTTTCATTTTCCTGTTCGGTTGACTTTTTTGCAGTGCTTGCGAGTGTCTCTGATGAAAGTAGCAGAGTTGCTGGTTGTGAGTTGATAGAGTGATTTGTTTTGTGGTCACAGCAGCAGCTTTAGAAAAGTCTCAGAGCGGTCAGAGCGCGGCTGTGTCTGGAATACTGACGAGAGACACACTCAAGTCGTTATAACAGTGAAATACAGCTCAAAATTCACACAAAAACTACCAGAACTAAACCAGGACTAAAGCAGGACTAAACCAGGACAAAACCAAGGCAAAACCATGACTAAACCAGGACTAGATCAAGACTAAACCATTACTAACCCAGGACTAAATCAGGGCTAAGCAAGGACTAAACCAAGATTAAACCAGGATTAGATCAAGACTAAACCCTTACTACACCAGGACTAAATTAGGGCTAAGCAAGGACTAAACCAGGGCTAAACCAGGGCTAAACCAAGCCCAATCAGTCCAAATGAGGGGTCCAATTTATCAAGTGTTTGCTCATGTCCAAAACAGTGCTAAAAGTAAAAAATATGACATTAAAAAGACACAGCGCAGTTTTGCTCAATGCAAAATAGGGCAATTAAGTTGTTAAGCGGGTGCTCCCAGACATATCACATCATGAGAGCTAAAACTGTATGATGATTTATCACAAAAGAGAGACAGGGGTTATTTTAAATGTTTTTTAATGACCCACAAGGATGGACAGGATAATGGCATGCTATTACCAAAGCAGCAGTACTGGAATGTTAGTCTTTACCTGGGACAAGACAGTGCAAATGACCCAGAGAATCACCATAAAGTTGTATCTTAATGTGACAGTAGAAAAATGAGTATGTCAAATAGAAACCTCAACTTATGATGGTGCATTTAATTTGTAGTTTTATGCTGCGTCTTAAAGGTTCTGATGTTTTTCATTTATGTAACACCCCTTTTATTCATTTATTGGCCTTATACTTTCCCTTATTTCAGCCCAGTTGCAACTTCTCTGTACTCTCTTTAGATAAGCACATGTTTAGCTATTGTTGATCTTTATTCTACATGTTGGAAAATCCATTTGCCCTGTATTATGTCAACGTTTTCTTCTCCATTCGCCTTTTCATGCCTGCTTTCATATCTCTGGTTCAAATCTCTGGTTCAGATTTGGTTGTGTAACTTGAATATATGGAGCGTTACTGTCATCTTATATAACAAAAAACTTTTTCCTTTCACTTTATCAACAAACTTTAAATCTCCGTTTGTCAGGCTGAGCACCGGAGAGGGCGATGGAGCCTGGTGTCCTGCTGGAGCTGTCTTCCCGACCGGATCAGAATATCTTCAGGTGGGATTTTCATTTTAGTCCTCCGTTAAAGAGGCATGATGTAACTTTTCTGGTAGGAGGTCAGGAAGCTGCTTGTCTTCACGTAGATGTCTCAAATGCGCCGCAGTATGGCATTAACCTTATCTTGCAATTATTCAGTGATTCATGAGCAGGTTTGGCTTTCCATAGGTATATGGTATATAACTTTTCCTTTAACTTGGTGCTGTCAATGTCTTTATGGAGAAAGATAAATTAAATGCTGTAAAAATAAAAGAAAAGCACAGACTAAGCCATAATATCGCCATGGAGACAAGTAGGTAGCAAACCCCCAACCAAAAAGGTTATATATTGCATATTTTTATTCTACCATTATATGTTGTGTTAATATAGTTGCCCAATCTTTACGTATTTACAAGTAGTGTATTGTTTTTAAAGTGGTTCAGTCCAGCTCTGTATACTGCCATTGTATCCTTGAGCAAAACACTTCACCAGCCACACACAGCTCTGGAAAAAAAATAAGAGACCACTGCATTTTTTTTCTGAAATCAGCATCTCTACATGTATTACAGCCATTCCATTCCAGCGTCTGTTGAATTCCAACACAAACACAAAGCTGAGCTACTTCAGTTCTTGCACCAGGAGTGGAAGTCACCCAAGAACCATGTGACTCAAACTAAAATGTTCCTTTTGCCCAAACACATACCTATAAGTAGTAAAATCAGAAAAACAGATCATTGTTGCAGTGGTCTCTTGTTTATTCCAGAGCTGTACATGCTTTGAATCATGGTATCTATTTTCTTTATTAACTTTATCAAGCTGGGCCGAAAGTTAAGAAAAAAGGCCACATTGTTAAGATATTTAAAAGTGCTCGATGAGATTATTATCAAAAACAAAAAATTATATTACAAATTTTGAATGGAGATGTAAACTCTTAACCATGGCCCAAACTTGTATCTTGCTTTCTTTTTTCCACACACGGCTTTAACTCTATAACATAACATAATAACATAATGAGTACTGTACTGTGTCTTTATCTTCCTCTGTGTCTTGTCTCCAGGTGGACTTGCGTAAACTCCATTTCCTGGCCCTGGTGGGGACTCAGGGCCGTCACGCTGATGGACATGGACGAGAGTTTGCCAGGAGTTACAGACTCCGATATTCACGGGATGGAGTCAAATGGATCACATGGAAAGACCGCTGGGGCCAAGACGTACGTGAATCAGTCTTACTCTGGACTTTGGCAGATACTATGAGATTATTTATTGATTCTTATTTCATAGATAGGCCAGATAGCGATCTATTGGACACTATTTTGAATTAGATTTGTGAGAGACCCTATTCATGGCTTTCAGGCATTCCTTTCCTGATTTGATTTGCAATTCTAATCAAAATATTCTCTCTTTTGAACAGGGGCATGGTACTGGGAGGTAAAGGGTACTGTTTCCCCAGGACTCAAGACAGGGAAGGGAATTCAGAGGCTTTTAATGATTATTTCCTCAATTATGCTCTTCTACACTTTAATCTATTTTGGTTGTAATCACATACACTGCGTTCCAGTAAATTGTTTGTCACATTTATTTATTTCCACTAAATAGAATTATGTATGACACCTGGGGGCCCTTTTACCCCTTTAGAAAATCAGGGTCTTTGCTCAAATTTAAACTCAAGTGATTACATTATTTAAAGACTTGCCTATGAATGGATACAGAAAACGGTGTCTCGGTCTGGGATAAATAACATTAGACAGGGTCCATCTCGATTTCTCTGTGCTAGGCGCTTGTTCCTCTGCTCCTCTGAGTGCTTCAGGCTGCAGCAGGAAGGACCGAGGTGGAGTCGTGCTGGGGACTCACTCAGACTCATGCTGAATTAAACAGCTCCGGAGTGCTAACAAATACATTTATAGTTTAAACTTGTCTATTTCTGATCCAGTTCCGATCTGCCACTGAAAACTATTAGAAAAGCCACAGGTTGTTTGCTGTATTTCCTCCGGATTATTATGCAAATGATCCACTCGCAATGCAGTGGAGGCTCGTTCATTATGTGCAGCCTTATAAAGCAGGGGTATTTTGTTTAATGTGTTTGATTTCACATCTGCGCAGGGTAATATGTCAATTGCAGTATTAAAACTGTGATTTGTAGGCTATAGGCTCATTATGGCTATTTCACAACCTCATATCAGGAGCTCAGTCATCAGCCTATTGCTATTTAACTCTATAAGATGTATACATTTTGGCTTGTATTATGAAGAGATGATGAAAAAGAGGCTGATATAAGTTAGAAAAGTTAGGGAAAGCTGTGTATTTGTTGAGTGTAGAGGAAGAGGAGGATAGAACAAAAGAGAAAGAAGAGGACAGACCCAGGACTATTGCCAGAGAATCTCACTGATGAACAGGGAAATCATTGCTGACATTAACCCAACAGAGCCAAGTAAAATAAATCTAAAGAGCATATTTTCTTGTAGAAATAACGCAATATGAAATTTTCATGAAATTCTGGCACTGTATCAAATATAGTCTATCAATAGTGTTCGAAAAATACAATTATTTACTGGGATAAATAAACACAATTGTGTATTGGGGGTTCAAGAAAGTTTGTACCCAGGTTCCAGAATGTAGTGTTATGCCTCTGCTTTTAAACGGAGAAAAGTCCCTCGAATCAGGAGGGAATGGTGATAACCTTACCTCCATGGACTAATTAACTATACCTTTATCCTATCTTAAAAGCTTCAAAGTTTAAAGCCGACCTAATCTGCAAAGCTTGTAGCCATGGTATAGTCGTTTCCCTTCTCATTTACCCTCTCGAAGTTCTATTTGGAGTGATATTGCATGTTTGAGTAATATTGTATATAATAATGTAATATAGGATTCTGCAGTGTCACATAACCATTTTGGACTATATTAGTGTGATGTGCAGCTATCCATTGAAGATCCTGACAACTGTACGGGGCTTTGTTGTGATGATATTTAAAGGCAAATTAATGTTTTTTTACAATCTGAGCCTTCTTTCGGCAATAAAACAAGTAGTTTTACTCACCCATAGCATTTTTCTGTCAATTGGAGCAGTATCGCAGAACTTATGTTGAGCCGTTCTGTTCTAGTAATGATCCCGTATCCGTTAACATGGTGCTGTATCATTTGCTCGGGGCATTACTTTGCGGTGTCCAAATAACACAAACTTTAGCACTTTTCAAATCATAGAAGCCCGATGTCTTAATGTAATATTTTGTTTGAAGCAAAAGTGGCCTGTAATCCGAGATTTAGCCATAGTTTCGAGTAGATGAGGACGCCAGTGCGCATGCGCGGAGTGCTCCCGGGACCCAAACATGAAACGCAAAGCTGAAAACTATGGATAAATCTCGGATTACAGGCCACTTTTGCTTCAAATGAAATATTACATTAAGACATCGGGCTTCTATGATTTGAAAAGTGCTAAAGTTTGTGTTATTTGGAGACCCCAAAGTAATGCCCCGAAAACTCATGCTAACGGATACGCTACAACATAACTTTCTTCAAACAGCTCCAAATGACACGAACGTGATATGGGTGAGTCAAACGACTTGTTTTATTACCGAAAGAAGGCTCAGATTGTAAAATAACGTTACTTTTCCTTTAAAGTGGTATTCAGCAAAGTTGTTTCTTTTATCATGTTGTTTTAGATCAAAATTGTCATTTAAAATGTCCAAATTATAATGTCATAGATTATAACTATATAGTAGGCTCAAGAACAATTTGTCTTCTTTAACATAATATGGGATCTTGGAGTTTGAGGATTTTTTTGATAATGTATCCCATTATAATGCTATATTCTTCTGTCTTTCCTGTAGGTGGTGCAGGGGAATGAGAACACCTATGACGTTGTGTTGAAGGACCTGGGCCCTCCGATCGTGGCTCGTATGATCCGCTTCCACCCTCTGTCCGACCGTGTGATGAGTGTTTGTCTCAGAGTGGAGCTCTATGGCTGTGTTTGGAACGGTGAGAGGCTTCAATTATCTCTGTATATTATAATCTGCAGCTAAAATTGTCCAGTCCAGTGAAACTTTATTTCACGTATTATACGTTTAAAACCAGCTGACTAAAGCCAATAAAGTTGCAATGATTTATCAGAATAATTGTGGCTCGTGAGTTAAAGTTACCATCAGTAAGTGTGACCTGGCCTTTGTTCAAACTCACCTGTGCTCTCCGGTCTTCTTCTGTCAGGCCAAAGCTGACTATCAGACAGCAGTAACGTAGAGAGCATCTGGTGGTGATATGTGAGAATACAAGAGGGGCAGGTTGGCCAGTATAATTACAAATGATGTCTTTAAAATGACCAACAGGTGATCAAAGTGCTAAATAGGTTTGCAGTTAGAAATCTGAGTAATTATGACTAGTCCACTATTTAAAGGTCCTATGACATGGTACTTCTTGAAGCTTTTATATGGCTCCTTAATGGTTCCCTAATACTGTAAATGAATCCTTCTTCAAAATCAACACTCACTGCATGAGATATGACTCTGACAGTCTTCATGAGGCTAGATATGTGTCTAAAATGCTTTATTGTGGGTGTTTCTGCTTCACTGCAAATGAGAAGGACAGAGAGATTGGCTCTCCGCTCTGTCTCCTCTCTTCCGTGTACAGATGAGAGACTTTGCAATGAAAAAAAGCATATTTACACAGAAAATAAAATTAAACCACTGGTATTTCAGAGGTCCAGAGGGTCGGGTAAGGGACTTGCGAGCCTAGAAACACTCGGACGTGCCTCCAGGCAAATAAAAAAACGCATTTCGCATTGTAGCGCATTCACAGTCCAAACTCTATGGGCGGGATATACAGGG
The DNA here is from genome assembly GCA_036785185.1 of Paratrypauchen microcephalus. Taxonomy (NCBI): domain Eukaryota; kingdom Metazoa; phylum Chordata; class Actinopteri; order Gobiiformes; family Gobiidae; genus Paratrypauchen; species Paratrypauchen microcephalus. Next base: position 3,291,078 of record JAVJIX010000002.1, on the reverse strand, counting down.
ACGCTGAGCGGAGACAGAGGGAGGGGCTGGAGCTGCATTTGCCGATCTGACGTCAAAAAGGTGCCTTGTCCGAACTCGCCCGTTTCAACACTGGTTTTGTGTAACGCAGAAAAGGACCGCAAATGCTCAGTTTAGACATTTCGCAACTTTTAGCCATGGGGGGGGCCTAAACAGGGTAGGGGAGCTCACATTAACGTTCAAAAACCTCAGAAAGTGAAAATATCATGCCATGGGACCTTTAAAAATCATAATTGTATGGTTAATTACACTATACAGACTCTAAAACACATGCCAGAAGACATTTTATAACAGACAGCGGTTTTATTAAATCGATTATATATTCTCTATCTAGAAGCCTTCTGTCACCACATTTCAAACTTATAATAGGTCACGATAATACATTATTATTGAATACCACTATGCCACTGATACAATAAACCCTAAAGAATTATCCACAAACACTATTCTATATGTACAATATTGTTAATGAACAGGAAAAATGAAAAAAACAGATTCCAAAATGCTGCACAACACAGATAAAAACTTAATGAGTCATAGAAGTCAACCCTCTGCAGCTCAAATGTTACCGCAGTACAGAAACATAACATAAAGTTCAACCAATGTACCCACAGACAAATATTGACCCCAAAATTCATCCATCATGTTTTAAGCAATAAGTATTGTAACAGGATAGTAATTATCATGACAGGCCTACCTTATAATACAGCTCTGGAAAAATAAAGAGACCACTGGATTTTTTTTCTGAAATCAGCATCTCTACATGTATTACAGCCATTCCATTCCAGCGTCTGTTGAATTCCAACACAAACACAAAGCTGAGCTACTTCAGTTCTTGCACCAGGAGTGGAATAAAGTCACCCAAGAACAATGTGAAAGACTTGTGGAGAGCATGCCAAGACACATGAAAGCTGTGATTAAAAATAAGGATTATTGCACCAAATATTGATTTCTGAACTCTTCTTAAAGGGACAGTGTGTAGGATTCGTGGCGCATAGGTGGTTACTAGCTATTCCACTTCCTCTTTTGGCTATGGCAGACCTCGAGGGTCACCCGGGCGCGACGTACCGCCGACATCGCGCGTGCCCACGCACGAACCGCGCACCGCTGTATACATAAAACGCGGTCCCCCGTTCACTTTTTTTTTTTCTTTTCGCATGAAAACACACAATCCCGATCATGATTCATGACAATCTACACATCAAATGAAACCTTACAGTCTCCTCTTTTTGACTATGCAATTCATTTCCCTGCAAAACAATCACTCCCCGAGCACATGGGGCTTTTATACAGAAAAGCACAAAACTTAGCTTACTTAGCTTACCTTTGAAGGCTTTGCACAGGTCAAACTCTGTATTTCATCATAAACTTGGTCTCAATCTGTCCATAAGCCCAAAAACATGCACCATAGGTACCTCCAGCTTAGGTCCTGACCAAGCCGAAGCAAGAAGATCATGGAGATGGTCCCCGGGCGCCCTAATGTGTGTGCTGCCCACTGCTCCTAATATATGTATATATATAGGATGGGTTAAAATGCAGAGAAGAATTTCTCCAGTGTGAGATCAATAAAGTTCACTTCTTCTTCTTCTTCTTCTTCTAAGGATCCAGCGAATAAAATCCAGTAAAACAATTTAGTCCAAAATACGTGTTATATCCATTACGATGTGTGATCCGGCAGCATGCTTCTTTACACGAGCCTCCCCCCTTCCCCCCTCCCCTTCCCCTTCTCTCCTTCTCTCCTTCACTGCCATATGCAGCGCGGATGAGCAGCTATTAGCAGGAGCCGAGGCGAAGGATGAGCCCAAATGTCCTTCTGCGGCTCTCGTATTCAAAATGGCTGCCTCTATATGGGGAAGATCCCCCTTTTATGTGACTATATCTAAGTCCAAAAGAATACTTTGATTTCATGATGGAAGTGAAAAGGCTTGGAAAACAATGTATTTTTGAATGGGTATCTTCAATTTCAGTAATTAACAGGTAAAAATCTTACACACTGTCCCTTTAAGTGTAAACATTAGTATTATGTTGTTTTAAAATGAATTTGATCTTGTTTCTTTGCATTGTTTGAGGTCTGAAAACATGTATCTTTTTTGTTATTTTGGTCATTTGTCGTTTTCTGCAAATAAATGCTCTAAATGATAATATTTTATTTGGAATTTGGGGGAAATGTTGTCAGTAGTTTATAGACTCTAACTAAAATGTTCCTTTTGCCCAAACACATACCTATAAGTAGTAAAATCAGAAAAAAAATGATAATTTTGCAGTGGGCTCTTATTTTTTTCCAGAGCTGTATCTTGAGTAGACTATTAATCAAAAAATGTATTGCTTGTCAACTAAAATAATCATTAGTTGCAGCCCTAGTGCTAAACATGCCACAGGGAACCTCCTTAAACATAGCAACACCATAAAAAGTAATGCATGCTGGCTATACAACAGTTAAATTCAGCTTATCTAAATTTGAATGGCTGCAATCAGCGAATCACAAAGATGGCTATAAGGTGACAACATACCCTCTGCGGACAACAAAATATATCTTATTAAGATACAATAAAAGTTAACCATGTAGTTTAGATTTCTGCCTGAAATGCCTGAAATTCTTATATTAGTTTAGCTTTTTTTTCTCTCTGATATGAATGCTTCTGGACAAGTTTTACACTACTAGGCTTGTCCAAACCAGATTTAGTAGGTATTGATACCAAAAATGTCACATTCACAGGACAGAAATGAACCTTTCCTGAATAGCTTTAGAATGATCTTGAGCTGTATCAGAACAAGTATGAGCACATAGACTAGTATACGACCATGGACCACTACGAAACCTACCTGGACGACTCAGGGAATACACCGATATAAGACCGCAGATATAAGACCACCGTAATATAAAAGAAAGTACTATTATTTAATATTGAAAATCACATTCTTTATTGTCTAAAGAAGTGATAGTGACAGAGTTTTAAATGATCATTGAGGTATCAGAATCTGTAAGTCTAATCCTTAGTATTCGAATTTGAAATTTTAGCATCGTGACAACACTACTCTGAACAGAATCATAATGTTAAAACATACATCTCAAATGTAACCCAATATTACATCAGAATAATTGCAACTAGTGCTGTCAGGCGATTAAAAAAATTAATCTAATTAATTACCAGATTTGTAATTATTTTAAGAGCATTTTAAGAGTGTGAGAGGGAGAGTGAGCAAGCAATCGAATGAGCGCGCGAACCCACTTTGCGATTGAGTTGGTCAGTTTTCATGTGGTCGCTTTGCTCATTCGTTTCCCAAATTCTGCGAGCGTGGTTTGGTGGTTTGGTGGTTTGGTGGTTTGTTGAAGTGCGCTCACACTCGCTCTTTCAACAGTAACGATGGAACTTGTCCGGACGTGTTTATCGTTCAAATGATCCGTCAGGCTGGAGCAGCTTTGGTGATCGGAAAATTCTTTTTGACAAAAACTCCAAATCGCCGCGTTCTTGTTGATCGTCCCGTCTTCGTTCTTTTTATAAATAAACTTGCCGTTCAAAGGCCCTGGCAGCGATTTGCTCGCCGCACGCCAAATTTAAGAAGCTCGCTCATTGAATTGCCGCTCATAATTAATTGCATTAATTTTTATAACACGTTAATTTGCAGGGTAATTAATTAATCTAATTAACGCGTTAAACTGACAGCCCTAATTACAACCATACATTATTTCCCAAAATCGTACAGCCCTGCATACCATAGACCTCCTTTATGTTGCAATGCGCATTTTCCCCATTGCAATGATATGTGCATGTTTTCCCTATACAACTGATGCATCGACTCGTAGCATTTCATCACATTTACAGCCTCTTTGGGGTTTCCAACACTAAAAAGAAGCCACGCTGTGATATACGGTTTAGGCCCAGTTTTACCCCAAGCACAACACTTACTAACACGGTATTTATGGCTAGGTCACCCACTCTCTTGCTTCATCTACCAACTTCATGCAGCAACAGCCCGGCTATAAATCAGGCCTGTCGGGGAGGTTAGAAATCTGCTGTGAGATCGTCTTTTTTAAATATGTCCTGATTGGGAATTCAGAGGCGCTACTACGCAGTTTATCTGGAGACAACAAATGACACGAATGTCAAGTGTTCCACCTCCCACCCGGTGTTAGATTACCACCAGTGTTGTTTAAAGATACACCGTGTAACTTTTCTGACATTGGTGGGTATGCCATCTGCTTATCTCTATGGAAAAATAATAGTTTAGCTGAAAATGTTTGGTATTAAAGGTCCTATATTACACAAAAGTGACTCTTGAGAGATTTAAGCCATGTTAGAATGTTGCTACCTCCTCAGAAACACAGCTGGAGTTGTGTTTTGTTTCATTCACAAATTGAGTGAACCTTTATTATTAGTTTGTTTATTATTATTTTCATTGCTCAAAATGCTCTGTTCTACCTTGTGATGTCATGAAGTGGTAGTTTTCGAGTTATCTTTTAGCTTTTGTTCAAGCAGAGTTTAACAGTTTTGGGGAAATTATCCAAATGATCCAAGTGAGTAAGTTTAAAAACACAGTGGAGATCTTGCTCTATTACCACATGACATCACAAGGTGGAACAGAGTGTTTTCCATTTGAGAGAAGACCTCAGAGGAACTCAGCCTAAATATGCAGGGTTTGTGTTAAACATGTGTGAATGAAACAAAACACATGTCCATGTTTGTGATGAGGAAACAACACTATAACAGATCAACAAATAACCTAATTTGGGTCCGTTAAATATTTATCTTGCACTGATTAAATTACATGTGTTGAAAAAACCTTGGGGAAAAAAAGCATTCTTACTGGCCTGGTTCTCTATATGAAGATAGATAAGTTGAATGCTGTTTTGTGGACCATTCCAGGGAAAGCAATAACCTCTCCATAGAGACAAGCAGAAAAGTTACATCTACATATTTACACCTTGAACTTAATAAATTAAAACGAAAAACATGGGTTCATATTGTGGGCTCTTTTACACAGATATGTCCTGTAACTTGCAGGCTCTCCACCAGAAAAGTTATATAGTACACCTTTAAATGAAGATCTTCTAGTATCAAATCTGTATAGAGCATTTTCAGGTGACGTCATAATCCGGAAGTCATCCTTGTTGGAGATATTAGAAAAAAAAAAACATTGTACTTATGCCGCCAAGTTAAAAAAAAAAGCAAAATGGTCAACTATTGTCCAGTGTGTGCAGTTCTATTGTTTACCTAAAGTAGTGATCAACCAGGGTGAACAGACAGAGCGATTATCAAAGGAAAGGAGGCAACAGACAAGGCAACAGAGGAGGAAAGACAATGTTAATATTTAAATCTTTGCAAAACGTGAGTATTTGCAAAAGCGATATTCTCGTACTTAAAAACGTTACACATGTAATACAAGTAGGCCGACTTTTGCCATCACAATACACTTGTCTACAATTTTCCGCACACTGCGCTCGTAGCAGCCGCAAACAAACTGGTTGTTGCCTCCAGACCTTTAGAGCGCTTAAGATCTTGTGCTGTATCAGGGCTTGGGGAGAAGGCCAGGTAGTCGATAATATCGGGATCTCTTACAGCAGCAGAATCTGTAAATCGCCACTGTCACTGAACAAACTTGAATCCATCTCATATGGATCTTCTTGCCCAATTAATTTGAGTTTGTTCATATAACGCTTCTTTTCTTTGGCATCCAACTTATCTCTATACGACTGTACAACTGTATCAGAAGTTTTGGATTCCGATGTGGAAGGTTTATCGCGAAATTTTGAGTTTCTGCACGGTTGCTTTATCAATCAATCAAACAATATTTATAAGGCGCTTTTCATACAAAATTGTAACACAAAGCACCTTACAGTGGTCAAGGATTAGAAGATTGACCTTATTTGATCTCGCACAGGAGAAGTTGTTTCTATATTTGACCCGGGGACCATCCCCATGATCCTGTTTTGTTATTTAGGCTTTGGTCAGGCCCTAAGCTGGAGGATTTTACCTATGGCGCATGTTTAGGTTGGTGGGGGAAACCGGAGTACCCGGAGGAAACCCACCCAGACATGGGGAGAACATGCAGTCTCCACACAGAAAGGCCCGGGCAACCGGAACCTTCTTGCTGTGAAGCATGAGTGCTAGCCACTCAGCCACCGTGCCGCCAGGAAAAAAAAAAACAGCAGCAACAGGAACAGCAGCAACAACAGGAACAACAAGCATGTTTAATTTAAATGTTTATAAGCATGTTTAATTTGAGTGAGTAATATCTCCAACAAGGTCGGATTTTTCGAGTTAGTGAAAATGCTCTATAGCTGAGAGATTAATTAAAATGTGAATTGACTTGGAAAGATGATACAACTAAACGTCTAAACGTGTCTTTTGGGTCTATTATAATTGCTAACCCTGTAGTTTAGACCTCTACAAACGTGTTCTGAAAACCTTGAGATTCTTATATTAGTTTATCCGTTTGCATTTCAGTCTTTTCTCCAGTGCTAACACTCTTTGCTTAATTTAAAATAGACTCCGTGAACTCAGATTTGATGTTTAACTCACATATCCCGATATTTATCAGGCAAAATTTAGTCAGAACTTCAACAAGCTTGTTTATCCCCAACAATCAGTCTTTTGTTTGTTTTACCCAGGTACAGTCTACACACACTGCTTCATGTAATGGTCTAGGTCGAGTTGTTTATTATTGTAAAGTGAAAGTAAATCTCTATTCTGACCTAACAGTTGTTCTTAGAGAGAGGCCTGATTAGCTGGAGAGTGCAAAAGGCCGGATTGAGTTTCAGCGTTTAATGACTTTGGCCCATTTACATCCTGTTGAATTGGACGTGTTTGTTTTTGCCATTTTTTTGTCTCTTTCCAATCACCACACCACTTTTCACATCTTAATTTGAAATGCAAGAAATGTTCTAGTGCAGTGTTTTCATCAGGTGGTGGGCAATAGTTTACATTTAAAAGTGCACTAGGTATTTTCTCTTGTTGATGTCTACCACCTGCTTAATCCATAGATGTGTTTTTGTTTTTTTGTGTGGTATAGCATTAATCTTTACTATTTTACATGTATTCAATTACAGCTGGTGTTTTTATTGCTCAAAAATACCTTGAAAAACATTCTTACTGTGAGCACGGTCACCTTGCCACAGATGACCTGTAACTTGCCTCACCTGCTACTTGCTAAGATTAATGTCGTGCAGACTCACACAAGAAAAGTTACAAAAGGATTTGGATTTGAGGTCTGAGTCCAGTTTAGTCCTAATGTAGACTTGCTTTGGCCCAGGTTTAGTTTAAGTTTGTCCCATTTTTATTTGGCGTGTGTTGTGTATGAATAACACGCCATACTTTTAACTTCTATTTAAGTCATGTTATTTTGAAGTAACAGCGCTCCTAAGTCTACTCTTCCAGCTGCTAGTGACTGGGTGGAAGGCATTCAGAACTTTTAACTGTACTTCCTGTGTTTTGGTGGGTCTCCATAGGGCGCTCATATTTCCCTCATAACACTAAAATATGCACAGTACGTTAATCCTCCAGCTAAAGTAATCCTGACCGAGCCTCGCCCAAGATCTGGAGATGGGTCCCCAGTTGTCACCCACTGCTGATTTCCTGACAAATTGAAACCAGTGGCACCAGGGTCAAACGCAGAGATCTTATTTCCCTATGATGCCATTCAAATGAAAGTTAATTCAAGTTTTTTATTTGTCTTCCAGATGGACTAAAGGCTTACACAGCTCCAGTGGGCCATGTCATGTACCTCTCTGGGATGCCCATTTACCTCAATGACTCGACCTACGATGGAAGCACAGAGCAAGGGTGAGCGGCACTTTCTATAGGATTTAATGATGTTATAATTTCATTAAGAGGATCTATCCCCAATTTAAAGGTGCATTGTCTCCATGGTGATGTTACTCGTTTGCCAGAAAGGTTCCACAGTATGGTATCAATTTTACATACACCCATCTTACACCCAATTATAGTGTTTTTATTGTTGCAAAAAAACTAAACAAAACATGCATTCTTTCTGTGAGTGGGTTCACATCTTCTATAACCTGGCCTGCTTGTTTCCATGGAGACTGAACTCTTCAGTCTGCTGCCATCAGGAAGGAGGCTGAGGAGCCTCAGGGCAAAGACCAGCAGACTGAAAGACAGCTTCATCCACCAAGCTGTCAGGATGCTGAACTCTCTCCCTCCCCTGCCCTGCCCTCCCTCCCCCAATGACACTGCTGCTTAAGTGACACTTAAATGACACCAACACTGCTGCTTAAATGACACTTAAATGGCCCTGACACTGCTGCTTAAATGACACATAGATGACACTGATACTGCTGCTTAAATGACTTTTAAATGACACTGACACCGCTGCTTAGATGACACTTAAATGACACTGACACTGCTGCTTAAATGACACATAGATGACAATGACACTGCTGCTTAAATGATACTTTAATAACAATGACACTGCTGCTTAAATGACACTGACACTGATTCTTAAATGACAATGACACTGCTGCTTAAATTACACTTAAATTACACTGACACTGCTGCTTAAATGGCACCATTTGAGCTTTATTACGCTACACATTGTGTGTTTTACTTATTTGTATTATATACAAGTTTACTGTACTTTTTCTACGGGAATATGTGATGTTTCAGTCATTGTGTTTATTGTCTTGTTTATCAGATGTTTTATGTTCACTGTGGGCCTAAGGGGCGCTGCAATTTCAAATCCTGTGTGCAACCTATACATATGGTTTTTGACAATAAAGCTGACTTTGAACTTTTGAACTAGATGCAATTACTTACTGTGAAACATTCAAGGCACTGCAGTAACATCAACACATCTACACGCTGAACCTAATCATTTTGTGTATTTGTCTGTATATTGGTTACATGTATTTATTTCTTTATGTTGACCTATGTTGATTGGGTCCACAGACCCAAAGTTTTTCACAGACCAGTGAAAAACTTTGTTCATTTGCACAGGTAGACAAGATGTTGAACTTTGTGCCAGTTATCGCGTGGATAGGTTTAATAATTACTGAATTAACCACTGCAATATGTGACATTTAAATGGCAAACTCTGCTGTAGAATTCTTTCCTCAGTTTGGGGTTTTTGGTATGATAGAGCTTAAATGTAAATGAGCCACTGCAACAAATCATTTCCTGAAAATGATTAATAACATACAGTATATCTAATCGAATAAATGCCCCAATGCAGTGTTTTCAGGTGAGTACTAATAGGATACATTTATTTAAAGGTGCACTACGTAACTTTTCTTGTTGTGGTCTCTATGTGAATGTCATTACTTTGCTTTGAATGTTCCACAGTATGACATCAAGCTCACAATCTTGCATTTATTCGACTAAAATTGCTCAAAAATACCTCGAGAAACATGCATTCTTACTGGTTCGCCTCTCCACAAACCTGACCTGAAACTTGATCTTTCTTCATTTTTAAGATTATAAGCTTTATGACCTCACATGGACACAACTGCTGAGGTTTTGGAGCCCGTGGTCGGACTTTCAACACTGTTTTCCCAAATTTAATCAAGATAAAGATTCCCCTGGGTTGCGGTCGATAGCTGTCGTCACATCTGTTAACAGTAACGCGGATGTCTTCTCTGAAACTTATTCTGGTGTCCGCCTAATCGAAAGGGAATTACAGTATTTTTTTAAGCGCTTGGGGATTTGAGGCGTGTTTCCTGACCATAATGTTTTGGCATGAAAAATTTGGCTGGATTCACGCTTACATAGTCTGGGTGGTTAATGGAGCTGAAATGTTTTGCTAGCCGCCGAGCTAGCAAGAACGCTCTCTGATGTAATCCAGACGCACTCGTAACAGATGTGTGTCCATGTGCATGACCCTTCAGAGCGGCGTTTAAGAATATGATATGAACCGAACTTACCAAATGTTCTTTTGAATGTAAGACTTTAAAAAGACTTTAAAACTGTAAACCCTTATGGTCCACACTGCAAAAAGTGATTATCTAGTCTAGTAGTAATCTTGTCTCCATGGAGATATTATTGCTTTGCCCAAAATGTTCCACAAAATGACATTAAATCTATCTATATCCAAGGAGACAAACAGGTGGCACCACCAGGCCAAGCTATAGGTCAGATCTGTGGAGAGGCAGTCATGCTGAACACTAGAATGCATTTCCTGTAATGAAATAATTGCTAGCGAGATCAGTTTAATGCCATACTGGGGAACATTCCAGACAAAGCAATAATACAGCTCAATGGAGTCAAACAAGAAGGTTACATAGTGGAACTTTAAATCCTTTTGAAACCAGTCGAAATGTAATGAAAGGTAAACTATTTAAGTAGGGAAAATACATTAAAACTAAGCGAAACTACGTAAAATATTCAAATATAATAATAATATACGTGATTTTTGTAGCAATTGTAAGTACTACAGATATTTCACATTTTGCAGGGCACAATCCACATTTAAAGGCCCCTGTACCTGATGTATTTTAGCAAAATTTGTCTTTCCTAATTACATATGAAGTGAGCTTTAGCATGCCAGCTGTACTTAGATTTACCATGACCAAAAAAACATTACTCTGGCCTCTAAAGGTTGCGAAAAGCACTTATAAACTCATTGCGGTGAATAATTTGGATGCTCTGAATGCATAAGGTAAATGAGGAGTAACTTTGAACCATTGCAAACTGTTTAAAATGAACTAGATCTGTTTTTCACATGGGAAAAAAAAAAAAATCAGCTACAGCGTCTTTAACTGTGGTCGTTTTGTTTTGCCCAGGATGCAGTTCGGGGGCCTGGGGCAGCTGGTGGACGGGGTTCTGGGAGGAGATGACTTCATAGAGACCAAAGAGCTGCGGGTTTGGCCTGGATACGACTACCTGGGCTGGAGCAGAGAGGCACTCGGGCAGCCCAGTGTGGACATAGAGTTCCACTTTGAGAAACCACGGGTCTTCCACAGCATGCAGGTATGGAGTTTTAAATGTAAACTTTGAACACAGTCATATTATTAAAACATAAATAACAAATCCATATATTTTCCCCAAATTGTAATCCACAACTGACCAGGAACATAACACAAGACATCATGGTTTTCCTATAGTTAGAGCTGGGCGGTATGACCAAAAATTGATATCACGGTATTTTTCAAAATTATGTCAGTGTCACGGTATTTGATGTTTTTTTTTTTTTTTTCATTTACTAAGTGGTACCATGTCTTTGGATAAGTGGATAGTAACAATGTTGGTAATATTGTTCCACCGTTTGCTTTTCTTGTCGTAGGCAGTCCCCTTAGCAAACGCGTCTTTGAGTGACGTCTGAGTGGCGTTTTGTGTCGCGGCGCCGACTTGAACGTTCCCTGCAGACGTGGAAGAGGACGCAGATCTTAGTTTTGTGCATTCTTCATATTCCAGGACACGTTTGTGACGGAGGTGGTGAAGCAGATCGCTCGTGTCGCCTCCTGCTGCTACAACTTTAGCCCGACAACATATACAGAATACAGTTGTTTGGTCAGCACCAGATTTTTTAAAGCCGAAGTACTTCCACACGACTGACACGGCTCCTCTTTTCGGTATAAGTTCCTCTGTGTCTGTAACATTTTCTCCGTCCATGTTGTTCACCGCTCAACTCACACTGAGCTTCCACCGCTCTCACGCCACTGCAAAACAGTCCCCCTCTCAAACAATGTCCTGCGGCATCACGTTCCGCCCCTTTGTGTTCTCGATGTTTTGTATGCACACACTCACCGGTATTGGGGTATATGAAAAATCTGGCTCTTTTCTCCACAAATTCAGATGGGCGTAATTGACAGGCAGATGAACCAATCAGAGAAGCACATGGTCTGTTTGAATCTAAATGAACATGGCGGCTTACAGGTAAAGCGTTTTCTGTGAACAGGATCCAAGACAGCATCAGTGGTCAGCTCAATGGGCTTTTACAACATGCAGCTAAAACTGAATACACTGGTCTACAAATTATTGGACTCGATCTGCTTCTGAAATAAAAGTGGCTAAATCTCATTTATATTGATAAGATTAACTGAAAATCAGTTGATAACTGTGCTGTTTAGCTAATGTATTCAAGATATGTAATGATAGAATAATATATGTATGTATGTATATGTAATATATGTAGGTCCCATGGCATGAAATTTTCACTTTCTGAGGTTTTTGAACGTTAATGTGAGCTCCCCTACCCTGTTTAAGCCCCCCCTCCATGGTTAAAAGTTGCGAAATGTCTAAACTGAGCATTTGCGCTCCTTTTCTGCGTTACAAAAAATCGGAGCTCAAACGGGCGAGTTTGAACAAGGCACCTTATTGACGTCAGATCTAAAAAAAGAAATGCAAATGCAGTTCCACCCCCGTCAGTCTGAACTCAGCGTCTCTGTAAATCACGGCCAGAGAGTTTGGACTGCGAATGCGCTAGGCAATGCGAAATGCGTTTTTTTTATTTGCCTGGAGGCACGTCCGAGTGTTTCTAGGCTCGGAAGTCCTTTATCTGAGCCTCTGGACCCTTGAACAGCAGTGGTTTAATTTTATTTTATGTGGAAATGTGTTTATTTTTTAATGGAACGCTTCAAATCTCTCCCCCCGTGCAAAAACAAGGAAATGGATCAGAGAGCGCTCAGAGCAGAGAGCGGAGCGTTTGGCCACGCCCCCACCCTCTACTATTGGCCAGCTTTTTTCTCCTCATTTGCATTCAAGCAACAACGCCCATTATAGAGTGTTCTGAGTGAGAAAAATTACTCTTTCTCAGCTGATCTCTGTTTCTCATGCAGTGAGTGTTGATTTTGAAGAAGGATTCATTTACAGTATTAGGGAACCATTAAGGAGCCATATAAAAGCATCAAGAAGTACCATGTCATGGGATCTTTAAAACTCTAAACATATTAAAATGAATGTATTGGAATGTGCACACAGACTTTCAGATAGAACTAGTTGTCTACACACTGTACCTTCTGATAAACTACCGTTTTTGCCTTGTTTTGCATAAATTTCCTATTTTGACCCAGTACTATATCTTGGAAACTATAGCCAATCAACACTTCTGACTTACTTTTTCTTTATTAGGGACCTAAACCAAGAAACATTTCATTATTTTTGTTCCGGAAGCATTTTGCTTGTAGACCAGTGATATTTACAGAGAGAGGGCCAAATAATAACAGTCCAAAATACTAAAAGTACAATGATTTATTTTTGTCTGTCCTTTAAAAATACCAGATTTTTGTTTATTATTTAATATTTAATGTTTTGTCCTTCAAATTACATCAAATTTTAAACTTATACTTTGAATTATAAATTAGATGTTATGTCCCCAAAGTTACTCTTTAAGTTACTTTTATTTGAGTTTTCCCAAATCTCTTTGACCACTACTTACTTCTTCTAGAGTAATATTATTTTGAAATAATGTTACTCTTACTTGAGTGCAATTTCTCAATTTTCCCCCCTCTTTTTAACCACTTCAAACTTGCTGCACTTGATTGAAATGTTTGTGTAACGCGACACTAACTCCACTTCTCAAACAGTGTGGAAGATTACATTGTCGATTAAATGTTGATAATTTGCTGTAATGAAAAGGACAGTAATCTCATTAGGTTTTGGCCTCTGATGAAGTTTCGAAATAACCGTTCATTGACTCTGGCGGCGCAGCGTGACTATCTCAAACCCAGACTTATGTTGTTTACCTCCGCCGCTCTGACACTGGCAATGATCCATCTGCCCAAGAAGTTTAACTGGAGCAGCTCACTTTAATTAGTTTAATGTCCCGTTGTTTGTCACGGGGCCGGGTGTGATGGGGAATGCGTTGGGTTGCATCAGCAGCTGTTTGTGCGGCTGTGGTTTCGGGGTTAAATCGTAACGCCGCAGAGGAAGAGGAAGAGGAAGAGGAGGATCATGTGAAACGAACCAGGACCAGAATGACAGACTTCATTCTGTTCCCTGGAATGTGGGTTTGGGTGGAACAGAGCAACACATGTTAGGTCCAGCCCGTTGTCTGCATTCTGAATGGGATTCCCGATCTATCTATCTCTCTGTCTGTCTCTCTCTCATTTCTCTTTCTCTTTTTCTCCTTCTTTTTCCCCTGTCTCTTTCTCTGTCTGAATTATCATCTGAATATCTCTTTATTCCAATTTCCCTTTCTTTCTCTCGCTAACCACCTTTCTTATCTATCTATCTATCTATCTATCTATCTATCTATCCATCTATCTATCTATTTATCCATCTATCTATCTATCCATCTATCTATCTATCTATCTATCTTTCTATCTTTGTATCTCTCTCTCCCTGTATCTCTTTCTTTCTTTGTCTTTCTCTCTCCATTTCTCTTTCTATTTCTTTCTCCCTCTTTTCTCTCTCTCTTTCTCTGTCTGACTCTCTCTTTCTCCTTTCCCTTCTCTCTCCCTGCACCCCCTCTATGTATCTATCTCCTTCTCCCCCTTTCTCTTTCCCCCTCTTTTCTCTCTCTCTCTTTCTATGTCTTTCTACATCTCTCTCATTCTCAGTTTCTCTTTCTTTTGCTATTCTCTCTCTCTCTCTCTGCCTCCCTCTCTCTTTTTTCTCTTTCTTTCCTCTGACTCTCTTTTTCCCTTCTCTCTCCCCCTCCAACCCCTCTATATATCTATCTCCTTCTCTCCCCTTCGTCTGTCTGAGTCTCTCCATCTGGACCAGGTGTTAGCCTGTACAGCTGGCGGCAGCTCCTGGTCCAGGTGTCAGTCCGTGGTTAAATGTTGTGAGAAAAAGTATCTGGTAGCAGCAAAGTGTAAACCACTGATCAAAGTGCTGATATCCTCAAATAAATATTATATATTACTGTTATTATATTACAGTTTTAGTCACTGAAATGTTATTGATTACTCCAAACGTCACTGCTGTGTTGAGGATTATTTCTGTTGCTTTCAGATATTCAGTTGACTGGTCTCGATGTTCTTGATTCCCTGTCTCTCCATCTCTCTGCTTTCTCTATTCTCCTTCTCTCTCTTCTTTCTCTGTCCTCTTTCTCTCGCTCTCTCTCTCTTTCGCTCTCTCTCTCTACTTTCTCGCTCTCTTTCTCTCTCTACTTTCTCTATTCTCTTTCTCTCTCTCTGCTTTCTCTGTTCTCTCTCTGCTTTCTCTGTTCTCTTTCTCTCTCTCTCTGCTTTCTCTGTTCTCTCTCTCTGGTTTCTCTGTTCTCTTTCTCTCTCTCTCTGCTTTCTCTGTTCTCTCTCTCTGCTTTCTCTGTTCTCTGTTCTCTTTCTCTCTCTCTGCTTTCTCTGTTCTCTCTCTCTGCTTTCTCTGTTCTCTTTCTCTCTCTCTCTGCTTTCTCTGTTCTCTCTCTCTGCTTTCTCTGTTCTCTGTTCTCTTTCTCTCTCTCTGCTTTCTCTGTTCTCTCTCTCTGCTTTCTCTGTTCTCTCTCTCTCTGCTTTCTCTGTTCTCTCTCTGCTTTCTCTGTTCTCTTTCTCTCTCTCTGCTTTCTCTGTTCTCTCTCTCTGCTTTCTCTGTTCTCTTTCTCTCTCTCTCTGCTTTCTCTGTTCTCTCTCTGCTTTCTCTGTTCTCTTTCTCTCTCTCTGCTTTCTCTGTTCTCCCTCTCTGCTTTCTCTGTTCTCTTTCTCTCTCTCTGCTTTCTCTGTTCTCTCTCTCTGCTTTCTCTGTTCTCTGTCTCTCTCTCTCTGCTTTCTCTGTTCTTTCTCTACTTCCTCTGTTCTCTTACTCTCACTCTACTTTCTCATTCTCTCTCTCTCTTCACTTTCTTTACTCTCTTTCTGTCTCTTTCCCCTATTCTATTCTCTTTTTCTCTCTCTCTCTCTGCTTTCTCTATTCTCTCTCTGCTTTGTTTTATCTATTCTCTCTTTTTCTCTCTTCTTTCTCTTTTCCCTCGCTCGTTCACGTGCGCTCGTTCATTTTGCCCTCCCTCCAGAGAAAGTGTGTATCTGGCCACATCAGCCCTCGTCTACAGCAGTTGTCCAAATAGTTCAAAAATCATTCTGAATATTCATCTTGTTTGAGTAACTGTGTAGTTGCTGTTGTGAATTTTTCAACTTGTTTCTGTAGGTCTGTATATTTATTCAAATAATTTCACAATTTCAGTGTAATTTCACTCTTAATTTAGTTAACCAAACAAATCTTACTTGATGGACTGATAATTTTCCATGAAACAAGAGGAAAAAATCAAACAAAATCCAATTGTTCAGAGCTCGTTTTGTTGATGATTTCTTAGTCAACTTATATTTTTATTAATCAACCAGAATAACAGAATTTATGAAGACGAGGAGAATGAATGATCGTAGGAATACAGAATAGTTATGAGAGCTTTTACCCCGTCGACCAAGAATTTCTCAAATACAACCCTATGAGAGACCTAAATCTGAACTAATCAAAACTAAAACTCAAATTCAAATTCTGAATTCAAGTCATTTTAACTGAGATATTATGTTTTTTGCAGTGTACATTTTAAATCCCCCAAAGTTGTCTTGTCCTCAGAGTCTGTCCTTGTTTCCTCCCTCCGCTCTCCCTCTCTCTCTGTCTCTATTTCACTCTCTTTCTAACCCCATCCCTTCTCTTTCGCTCTGTCTTTCTCTCTCCCCTTCTCCCTCTCCCCATCCACCTCTCTTTCTCTCTCTCTCTCTCTCGTTCTCTCTCTCTTACTCTCTCTATCACTCTCTCCCTCTTCCCTCTCTTCTCTGCCCCCACTACTCCATCCTTCTCCCGTGTTCTTTCTGTCTCTCTTTCTCTCTCTCTCTCTCCCTCACTGCCCCACCTCTCCATCCTCCTTCTCTCCCTCTCTCTGCCTCCCCCTCTCCCCATCCACCTCTCTTTCTCTCTCTCTTCTGTCTCCCCCTGCCCCCACTTCTCCATCCTTCTCCTTCTCTCTTTCTGTCTGTCTGTCTGTCTGTCTGTCTCACTCCCTCCTTCTCTCTCTCCCTCTTTCTCTCCCCCATTCACCTCTCTTTCTCTCTCTCCCTCACTGCCCCACCTCTCCATCCTCCTTCTCTCCCTCTCTCTGCCTCCCCCTCTCCCCATACACCTCTCTTTCTCTCTCTCTTCTGTCTCCCCCTGCCCCCACTTCTCCATCCTTCTCCTTCTCTCGTTCTGTCTCTCTTTCTCCTTTCTCCTTTCTCCCTCCTCTCTCTCTCTCTCCTTCCCTCCCTCTTTCTCCTTCTCCCTCTTTCTCTCTCCCCATCCACCTCTCTTTATCTCTCTCCCTCTCTGCCCCACCTCTCCATCCTCCTTCTCTCCCTCTCTCTGCCCCTCTCTCGCTCTCTCTTTCCCTCCTACACTCTTTCTCCCTCTCCCACTTTCTCTCTCCCCATCCACCTCTCTTTCGCTCTCTCTTCTGTCTCCCCCTGCCTCCATTTCACCATCCTTCTCCCGCTCTCTTTCTGTCTCTCTCTCTCTCCCCCTCCTATCTCCCTCTCTCCTTCCATCCCTCCCTCTTTCTCTCTCTCTCTCTCCCTTTCTCTCTCCCCATCCACTTCTCTTTCTCTCTCTCTCTCTCTGCCCCACCTCTCCATCCTTCTTCTCTCTCTCTCTCTGCCCCCCCTCTCTCCCTCCCTTTGTCTCTTTCTTCCTCTGTATCTCCCTCTCTAGCTCTCTTTCCCTCCATCTTTCTCTCATCACCTTCCTCTTCTCTCCCTCCCTTTGTTTTGCTGACCTGGCCGAGTCCATGTGTCAGACCCTCAGGTCACGTAAATAAAAGTGGGAACATGAACCTCGCGTTGGTTTAATTTCCTCTTGGGTTTTTCTCTCTCCCAAAAGGAACTCTGCTCCTTAACCTCTTCACCAGCCGTAACCCGTGTTTGCTACAACTTCAACAAAACACGCCTTTTTCTGACACTGGGACCTCATGTTTAACTTTGAACAGATCCTCATTTGGGAATTGCAGACCTGAGTTTGGGGTCAAAACATCAAACCGAATCGTGAGCTGGCTGCCTCTACCTAATCCTGAACCATGAGCGAAGAAGGTTAATGATAGTCTGTTGTGAGGTTTATAGGAACAGGGTTATAATTTAGGTTAGGAAATGGTCTATGATTAAAGTTAGAGTCAGGAACATGTTAAGGATAAGATATTGTTAAGTTTAAGAACATTATTGTTAAGGTTAGGAGAATGGTTTAGGGTTAGGAAATTGGTTTGGGATAGTTAATGTGTTGGTCACCTGCTTGTTTTATCTCCCGTCTTGCATCTTTAAAGGTAGAGCTGGGCGGTATGACCAAAAATTGATATCACGATATTATCAAAATTATATCAGTGTCACGGTATTTCACGTTTTTTTTTTTTCTTGTTCTAAGTGGTACATGTCTTTGGCTAAGTGGACAGTAACAGTGTTGGTAATATCGTTCCACCGTTTGCTTTTCTTGTCGTAGGCAGTCCCCTTAGCAAACGCGTCTTTGAGTGACGTCAGAGTGGCGTTTTGTGTCGCAGCGCCAACTTGAACGTTCCCTCCAGACGTGGAAGAGGATGCAGATCTTAGTTTCGTGCATTCTCCATATTCCAGAACATGTTTGTGACGGAGACGGTGAAGCAGATCGTTCGTGTCGCCTCCTGCGGCTACAGCTTTAGCCCGACAATGTTTACAGAATACGGTTGTTTGATCAGCGCCAGATTTTTTAAAGCCGAAATACTTCCGCACGACTGACACGGCTCCTCTTTTCGGTATAAGTTCCTCTCTGTCTGTAACATTTTCTCCGTCCGTGTTGTTCACCGCTCAACACACATTGAGCTTCCACCGCTCTCACGCCACTGCAAATCAGCCCCCCTCTCAAACAATGCCCCGCGGCACCACGTTCCGCCACTTTGTGTTCCTGATGTTTTGTACGCACACACTCACCTGTATTGGGTTATATGAAAAATCCATATCATTACAAAAAAAAAACAACACACTGGTATTCTGTATGAAGCGGTATACTGCCCAGCCCTAATTAAAAGTCGTATTTTACACAAATTTTATTCTTATGAGCCTGGAATTGTGCTTTGTTTCATCCTTACATGTTTGAGTAATCCCCTATTAGTCTCTCCAAAGATCAAAATGCTCTTGTGACGTGGTAGTTTTCAAGATAACAGCAAACTTTTACCTTTAGTTCATTAAAGTTTGGCAATTCCAGGGCTGAAATTAGCCCAGTGATTCTAGTAAAGGTGCATAGAGTTTTAATAACACAATGGAGCTCCTTCTGTATTTTCACCACTGTAACGATAATAAAATAGGTGTGCAGTGCCGGTTAAAAGCAGCTGCAGAATTTCGGACTAACTGTAAGTGCAACAGGTTACTTGGCTGATACCAGTGTTCAGTGCATTACAGTCATCACGTAGAGATAACAGCGTGGATCATCCGCTATAAATCACGACGAGGTAAAACCGATTTTAATCTAGATAAAAGCTGAAGGTGATAAATGAACGATTATTACTGCAGCATTGTTACCCAGAGTCACAATTGCACTTAAATACAAAGCAGAAAACAGACTCATATTTGATATATAAGTTTTTCTCATTATAGTTGTATCACTTGTTCCATTGTCCATAGTCTTATTTCAAGTCCAAATTTGGTCTATGTAAATACGACACTGTTCAAGAAACTGCAAAGTATTTAAGATTGTGTTTTTACTTAAATCATTTTGGGAATGAGAGATTTCATGTCAAACTCTCGTAAGTTTATGTAGGATTTTGAGACCTAAAATCAAATCAAACCCGAGTCCAGACCATTCTTGATGAAGATTAGATGTATGACAAATCAAATGTACTGTGTGTAACAGAAGTACGCCTGTATGATTTGGCCTTTAGCAGCTGTATTCTCTGAGGGAGTTGTAAATTACCACAGGTCCATTAACAACCCTGCTCCTCCAGAACGCTGTACAAACACTGTTACATATGAAGACCCGTCCACGTGAGCTCACTACAAAAACTTACACTTATGGACTCAACTTCATTTGACTTTTACTGACTAGTTTCAAATTATTTTACATGTCCTAGATGTTTTCATTCCCCATTGATGTATTCTTTCTTTTATTATTATTTATCTCCATCTGTACTGTGTCAAGATCTAAGAGGTTCTAGTCTATACGTTGTTCCTTCCTCCTTCTATATAATCCTTATGGACAAAAGCAGATGGATCAGAGCATTTTCAGCTCTTTAATATGCAAGAAGATGATTGTTTTATTTTAAGGAGACGTTTTTCATATTTTGCTAAATCATCATTTAACTTTTAACCAAACAACCTTTAACTTTTATACCGATTAACCCACTCAGAGTTGGATTTAGAGCGATTCATGCGTGTTTGAGCAATCTTTATTCTTCCATTTTCCCCTACACCTCATAGATGGCTACTACATTAGATTTATTGAAGATTGATTTAGCTGGAGAGGAATGACAGGAATGTTCCACAGTATGGCATTAAATGTATCTATATTTGTTTTCTTTAATTCAATTACAGGTGCTTTTATTAATTAAAACACTTGAAAACATGCATTCTTACTATGAGTGGACGAGGTTCTCCACATAACAGGTGACTTATGGGATATTGTTATTTTTTTTGGAATTTGATACGACTTAAGCTGTACAAGGTTGAATAAATAAATTCTATTCCTCATTATGGATACAAACTAATAGCTAAAAGTGTTTTTCAGTATTATCGATTATTGTCGATATTTACTTCAACAATGTATCACATTTCAAAAATTGTTATCGTGGCAAGCCTACACGTGTCACCTGCTTCTCTTCAATGAAATGCCAATGAAACATTCCAGGCAAAGCAATCAAACATTACATATTCAGCCTTTACATACATTACATTACATATTATGTAACTTTTTGCTTTGTTTGTTTCTGTGGAGATGTTATTGCTCTGCCTGGAATGTTCCACACACATTAAACAGCTCTACCTTACGTTTATTAAATTAAATTAAAAATTAGGTGGTTTTATAGCTCAAAAATACATATAAAAACATTCATTCTGACTGAGCAGGGTCGCCTCTCCACAGATCTGACCTCTAACTCGGCACAGCTTGGTCTCCTGGATGCTAGAAAGGTTTAATGGCATACTGTGAAACATTCCAGACAAAGAAATAACATATCCATCATGGAGACAAGCATGTGACTACGGATCTCCCACCACAATGCACCTTTAGAGTCATTTTGATTGGTTGGAGATAGTGCTGTCAGTTTAACGCGTTAATTAGATTAATTAATTACACTGCAAATTAACACGTTATAAAAATTCACACAATTAACACAATTAATTATGAGTGGCAATTCAATGTGCACGCATTGTAAATTTGACGTGCAGCGAGCAAATCGCTACTCAGGCCTTTGAACTGCAAGTTTATTTATAAAAAGAACGAAGACCAACAAGAACGCCGTGATTTGGAGCTTTTGTCAAAAAGAATTTTCCGATCACCGAAGCTGCTCCAGCCTGACGGATCATTTGAACGATAAACACGTCCAGACAAGTTCCATCGTTACCGGTGATAGAGCGAGTGTGAGCGCACTTCAACAAACCAACAAACCATCAAACCAACAAACTAACAAACCATCAAACCACGCTCGCAGAATTTGGGAAACGAATGAGCAAAGCAGAAAAACTGAAAAACTCAATCGCAAAGTGGGTTTGTTCGTTTGCTCGCTCACTCACTCACAATCTCTCTCTCTCTCTCGATCTCTCTCTCACACTCTTATAATGTGATTAATTAGATTAATTAATTACAAATCCTGCAATAAATTACATTATTTTTTTAATCGCCTGACAGCACTATTTGGAGATGTTATTTGTTTTTTGCAGTGAGGTTATTTCAGTGTTAAAATGGAAGTCCAGTCCATGTGACCTCCACATCTGCTGCAGCTGTCGTACTGGACTGAGGCATTAACATGTGGATTAGGTTAGAAGCACTGGGCCCATATTAGGTGTGAGTTTAATGGTTAAACTGGCAGATCAGCCTGTACACCGCCCGTCTTTCACACAGGGGAAAACTTCAGATAGGGTTCAATTCACAACATATGTCTCTATAGAAATATGCATGATTGACTGCTTTTGAAAGAAATAACTAAATACAAAATTCACAAACGCTGAAACTTTAAATTTACTCTTGCCAAGGATTGGGTCTGCCAATTTTGCGGCGTGAAGTCCTTCCAACTGACAGAAATCGTGCCTGAATGTTGAATTAATGGCACCACTTTTTAATGTTATTCACCTTATTCAGGAAGTTGCAGTTTTGCATAGAGCTGCCACTCTGAGCGAGCGCTTTTCAGACCTCCCAGAGATTTGTTGGTGCATGGGAACATTTTACACAAATCAACCAACTTAATATCATTTTTAGCATAGATATTTTCTACATTGAAGTTAATGGAATTCAACTGAAATAGAAGGTTTGTAGTTTTTAGTTTCAGCAGTTTTTGTTGCTGTCAGGCCTGGACTGGTAATCGGGCATACCGGGCATTTTCCCGGTGGGCCGACAGTCCTAGGAGCCTATGCTTGTTTTGTTTTTTTGTTTGTTTGTTTTTTACTTAGAGACCGGCCCTTAATTTAGAGGAGGCGGAGGACAGCAGACTAAACCACCCCTTTCTCTGCACTGATCCCCACCAGTTTCAGTGAGGGCATGGAGAAGTGGCAGAAAGGGAGAAGTTGTGGGCTAAAAGATTAAAAAATCTCGCTATAGATGCTGCAAAATGTTCTAAAAAAACAGACATATTCTCTGGAAGGGGCTGCTGGAGCCTCCACGTCCTCTGCAGCCCAGGTTGAAGGTGGACAGGGAGAGGAGCAGCCAGAGACTGTGGACAGGGAACCTGAGGGAACCCGAGGGAACCCGAGGGAACCCGAGGGAACCCGAGGGACAGAGTGACCAGGGAAGTGTAGCACAGGCACAGCAGGTAGTAATGTTAGGATAATACCGGGACTTTTATGTGATGGACAGGCATGAAAATCGCTCACCTTTTTGCGAAATTCACCGTTTTGAAACCAAAACAGGTGACCTATGTGAATCATGTAGAGTCGATGAGAAAGGCTTTGTGTGTGTGTGTGTGTGTGTGTGTGTGCATTTTAAATAAACCATTGAATGTGTAGTTATTGCGAGTTTGCTGGTAGTTTTTGGGATCTGCGATTTTTTTCTTTAAATGTTGTGCCCTAGTTTCCCCTCAGCCAAGACGTAACAATAATAAAATACATCACCTCGGGGAAAGCATACATAAATTAGTCCGTTGTGCTCCTCTAATTATGAGGGGCCGGTCTAAGCCAAAAATGCCAGGGCCGTTTTTTTTTAAATCCCAGTCCAGCCCTGGTTGCTGTGCACATGAATCAAAGCTGTGAGAAAGTTGTGATTGATGCCCAAATTGTCCACCTTTTATTCTATTCATCCTGTTATATGCTTCAGACATTGGTTTAAAATTGTGGTGTGTCAAATTTTTTCTTCATTCAGAAAGCCATGGATTGCAACAAAAGATTTCAAACAGCTATTGTTAAGACTTACTATATATTTGCCAATTTGTTCAGGTTTTCATTGTTGTTAAAAGCGCCATACCTGTCTTAAAAACATGAAAAACAAAACTATTTCATGTTTAACAGTTTGCAGTGGTCCAAAGATATTCCTACATCCTAATTAGTCACCGTGATGAGTTTTTTCACAACTTTCAGAGAAGAACTCTATTTTATTCTTTTTATTTAATAGGGACAGTGCATATTAATGAACATCTACCACATTGCAGTGTAAATACGCCAGTTTATAGCAAGAATGCTCATTTCAATCTGTCGTCCCTGGGCAGGTGACACCACAGCAAAAACAACAAAAACAATGACAAGTGACAATAGTAGCAATTCTACATTAAAAGTGTCCACAAGTCTGGTTTTCCTTTAGCCGCTGTTTCAAGTGTGATTTAAAGTGTTCAGTGTTGGAGTCTCTCTTATTGATAATGGGAGAATGTTCCAGAACTTAGAGCCTCTGACTGAGAGCACAGTTTGTCCGAATGTAGAGCATCTGTGGGGGACCTCACAGTTCCCCTGGGGTCTGGTGGCCCTGGTTCCCATCCCACTGACAGTCTTTGTTTTAAAGGTCCCATGACATGGTACTTCTTGATGCTTTTATATGGCTCCTTAATGGTTCCCTAAAACTGTAAATGAATCCTTCTTCAAAATCAACACTCACTGCATGAGATATGACTCTGTCTTCATGAGGCTAGATATGTGTCTAAAATGCTTTATTCTGAGTGTTGCTGCTTCACTTCAAAGCGGGGGGGGGGGGGGGCGGGTTTCCCCTGGAAGCGCAGCTCTGCACCGCTGTCTGCTCGCTTCCGTGTTTAACACAGGAAGACAGATGAGAGACTTTGCAATGAAAAAAAGCATATTTACACAGAAAATAAAATTAAACCACTGGTATTTCAGAGGTCCAGAGGGTCGGGTAAGGGACTTGCGAGCCTAGAAACACTCGGACGTGCCTCCAGGCAAATAAAAAAACGCATTTCGCATTGTAGCGCATTCACAGTCCAAACTCTATGGGCGGGATATACAGGGACGCTGAGCGGAGACAGAGGGAGGGGCTGGAGCTGCATTTGCCGATCTGACGTCAAAAAGATGCCTTGTCCGAACTCGCCCGTTTCAACACTGGTTTTGTGCAATGCAGAAAAGGACCGCAAATGCTCAGTTTAGACATTTCGCAACTTTTAGCCATGGGGCTAAAAGTTAAACAGGGTAGGGGGAGCTCACATTAACGTTCAAAAACCTCAGAAAGTGAACATTTCATGCCATGGGAACTTTAATAAAATCCTGTAATGGAGGAGGAGCATAACTTTATATATAAAACATCCATATTTGAAATGAGCAAAATGATTAAAATTAAGCATGGTGTATTTGTCTAAAATAGTGCAGTGGGGAATTTTTACAGTTTTTATAAAAAGTGATTCGACTGGTTTGAGTGTTGTGCCCATGTGGTTCTGCAAATCTCTATATGAGACAGAATCATGGAGTGTAAAAACATTTGTGCCACATATAGAGTCATAAAGGATCTTGCCTGTCTAAAATTCACCAAGCTAAAGTTAACAGTTTTTGTGAGGTGCTTAATGTGTTTCTTAAATGTCAATATTGGGTCCAACGTCAGTCCCAGATTTATGTGTTAAACATGTGAATGAAACAAAACACACAGAAAATAGCATAATATGGGCTCTCAATTTCACTTCAGACTTTTCAGATCCAGTGGAAAGACTTAATTACTATTTTGATCTGTCTGTGTGTGTTTTTAGGTGCACAGTAACAACCGTCACACCCAAGGAGTTCGAGTGTTCAGTAAGGTGGAGTGTTTGTTTAAACCAGGCCTGCTGAAGCCCTGGTCCTCCCCTGGCCTCACCCTCTCCGTGCCCCTCGATGACCTGAAGGACCCCTCCTCACGACCCATCACGCTGCCCCTCGGAGCCCAGGTCGCTCAAATCCTCCGCTGCAAGTTCTTCTTTGCGGATCGCTGGCTGCTAATTAGCGAGATATCGTTTCTCTCTGGTAAGCACAAAAGAAAATGAAGGTGCGCCACTGTATAATTTAGGAAGTTTGCTTATTTTTGTCTCGTGGAAGAAACTTAGACATGCGTCATGATGAATCGCTTAGCAACAACAACTCCTGAACAATTGGTAATTATAAACATGCGATATAAACAACTCTTACATAAATCGTTGAGAATAGCATCTCGACTACAGTAGTTGAGTTCAAAATATTATTTGTAATTCTGACTCACTTACCTCTCACTTTATTTTCTGGACTTAACTGTTCTAATGGCGGCTGGGTCTGCCTTTTGCTTGTTTCCATAGAGATATTGTTGCTTTGGAATGTTCCACGTTATGGCATTAAACATTACACGTATTTATAGTGCTCAAATACACCTAGGAAAACATGCATTCAGACTGTTAGCAGTGCTGCCTCTCCACAAATGTGACCCGTAACAGGGCCTGAGGGTGGCACCTGCTTCTCTCTATAAACATAGATACTGTATGTTTAAAGCCACACTGGGGAACATTTCAGGTGGCGCAATAACTAGCCCCTGTAGTGCACCTTTAATTAGTTTGACTTGTTTTTTTTTGTTGTTGTTGTTGTTTTATTTGCAATTTATTCAGTATATTTGCACTTTTTTCCACACATAAAATGAATAACAATGTAAAGATGCATTTTAAAAAATCAATAAATAAAAAATACAAAATATAATAATAATATAATAATAATATAATAATAATAATAACAATAATAACAACAACAACAACAACAACAATAATAATAATAATAATAATAATAATAATAATTTGACTTGTTTAAGTGTGTTTGCGGGGAAAAATAGTATTGGTACAAAAAGTACAAATAGTAGTACGAATAGTGCAAAATATATTTTTTTAAGTTCTACAAATGGCGTCCATAATAGGAAAATCTCATGTAACTAAAAACCCATGAAATCATTTCTTCTTATTTCAAACAAAACTTTTATTTCCGGGTAAATTGTTCAACTAGTTAAATTCATTCTTAATTCCAGTCATGTTTTGCTTTTGATATGAAGTTATTTGGTGTAGGAATAAATTAACTTTTAGTACTTGCTGGGAAGTAGTTTGGAATCTAAAGTGAAGACAGGTGGCTGTGTTCTCATTGGAAGAACTGTATATAGCGCTTTACAGTTCCAAGATGGCGCCTAATTAAAGTGTCGTTTGTGCTGAACCAGGCTGTCACTTGTGTGGTGATAAGAATCAGCTTGTGTATGTGTGTGTGTGTGTGTGTGTGTGTGTGTGTGTGTGTGTGTGTGTGCGTGCGTGCGTGTGTGTGTACCTGGGGTTGTTGAAATGATCTGACTCCACAAAGGCTCGTCTGGATTTTGGCCCAGTTCCATTTCTCTGATGAATGATCCACTGGAGCTGCCTGGAGCACTGAGAGCTTAGGCCTTCTTCACCAAAATACTGCCAAATCCAATGTCTTTAGTGCACGAATGAAGTGTCTGATATACGGCCGTGCGATTCATTTCATTTTAAACAAGATTGAGGTTCCATTATTTCTAGTTTCTAATTGGTGAGAGAGGTGGGATGTTAGCACCTTGCTGGCTGCTTAAGGTCCGCCATTGTCCAGACGGGGGAAGATGTGGACCCGTCCATTTCCAATCTCATCTCGTTGTAGAAATACAATGACAATAAAGGCTTTCAATTCAATTCAATTCAATTCAATCATCATTGATATATTTGGGTCGTTTTGATTGAGAAGTCCACAGCCAATCAAGCCACTCATTTGCTGGCAAAAACATGACTTCACTATTTTCTTAGTCAAATGGCAAAGTCTGATCAAGGAATTTTTATTTTAAAAGTACAAAATAAAAATGTATACTTGTAATTGATCAATAAATGAGCAAAAAAAAAACTTACAGGAATACAGGAATTTTGTATATTTTGTAAATGTGTGGTTAAAATTGCTTGCTTGATTGATTTTGACCATATTTTGGAATAAGTACCCTATTTTTTGGAGTATAACTCGCACCAGCCAAAAAATGTGTAATGAAGAAGAAAAAACATATATAAGTCATACCGGACTATAAGGCACACCTTTTGGGGGAAATTTATGTACAGTGGTACCTCACCTTACGAAATTAATTCCAGAAGTGGTTTCGTAACGTGAATTTTTCTTAAGTTGAGTAGCTATTTCAATGGAAAAGGCCTGATTCATTCCAAGGGTTTTTTTTATAGTGTAACATTTTTTTATAGTGTAACACTGTGTCCTGCGTAGAGACTGTGTAGACCCAGGACTAAACGTGGACTACAGTGAACCCTCGCTCTATCGCGGTTCACTCTTCGCGGCCTCGCTGTTTCACGGATTTTTTTTTTCAATTTTATTTTATTTTATTTATTTTTTTTATAGTGTAACATTTTTTTTTATAGTGTAACAATGTGTTCTGCGTCCTGATTGGCTAAGAGACTAGACCAGGACTAAACGTGGACTAAACCAGGTCTAGACTAGAAGTAGACCAGGTCTGAACCAGGATTAAATCACTCGGCTTAAATCACTCGTGCGGCTTTTGCGTTCGTTTGTGCTTGTTCGGTTTGTGGCTCGGGTTGAGAGGAATCACAGGAGCAAGATGGCGCATATGGTCGGCTGTACTTCTGCTACTTCTACTATTTCTCGTATTTTTGTGAATTTCCTTGTGCCATATTTTGCATGGTCAGCCCTGTCAACAAATGGCTATGTCGCGACTGTTATTCAATATATGACAGACATACGTTATTCCGCATCAAGGCACATATGGAAAGTTTTTCTGTTACCTGGCCTGGTACACAGTTTTTCCCTCCAAAACTGGAATGCTCCACGTCATCGCCGGAGTACCTGCTGCTAACTAAGCCCCGGGGCAAAAGAAAAAGGATCCAGGGCAGGTGTCCAAACCAGGCGGAGAAAACAGCGAGCAAGACTGGATCTGCGGGGAGCGAACGGTGTCTGATACCGGTTCCTATCTGGGCGTCGGACGGCGAATCTGCGGAGCCACCGCCGCTACAGAGCTGTGACCGGATCTTTCCCACTCGAGTCGCCCGTACTTCTCTGCGGCGTGAGAGGGTCCTTCGCCCTGTCACTTGTATCAAGGATGGAGGTTGTGTCCAGTCTTGTCCGGAGCGTCCAGTCGATCAGTGCACGTCAGTGTCCGAACGCGCGCAGCCTCTCCGGATGGCCCTGCTTAACGCACGCTCCATATCGAATAAATCCTTTATACTGAGCGACTTGTTTGTCAACGAACACTTGGATTTTATGTTCCTGACTGAGACATGACAACGCGAACAGGATTTTGTCCACCTTAATGAATTGTGCCCCCCGGACTGCTCCGTGACTGGAACCCCGCAGGCCGCACGGCGAGGCGGCGGTCTCGCGCTCGTTTACCGGGATGGCTTCTGGACACGACAAAGGAATCCGGTCGCGTTCAACTCCTTTGAGATGCAGATGACTAAGGTTGGGAACATTACTTCATTTTATTGTATCTTAATCTATCGGCCGCCTGGTCCTGCACGTTCTTTCTTGGATGATTTCGCAGACTTGTTGTCTTCTATTATTAATCTTGAGAGAGTTTTGATACTCGGTGATTTTAACCTCCATGTAGATAATCCCTCATCCCTCATCCACGATGAGGGATTTATCGTGGACAAATCCGTGACAGAGCAGCACGTGTCGCGCACTTCTCCAAGGGGTTGGTGCGCGTCTTGTCCCGGGACGTGGCAGTGCTCCTCGTGTGTCTGGCGGGGCTCCCGGAGCCGTGTCTCCCCCCATGCGTCACTATTAATACATTTTGTTGAAAATCTATGAAAGTTTGAGTGTTTAAACTAGAGACAAATGTGAGAAAAGGTTCATTCCAGTCTGAGAAAAGTGTATAATGTGTCTGGTGAGGCATTTACAGCCTTAAAACATGTAGAATAATTGTAAAATATAAAGTTGTCCTACTTTGCGGATTTCACTTATTGCGGGCTATTTCTGGAACCTAACCCTAACCTAATAAACGAGGGATTACTGTATACCAGTCTAGACCAAGGTCTAAACCTGGACTGGACCAGGTCTAGACCTGAACTAAACCAGGACTGGACCAGGACTAAACCTTGACTAAACCAGGTGGATTAAAGCGCCGCGTGCGGGTCTATTTCCTGGTTTCGTTTCGAGTCACGGCTGAGGCGAGCAGCGAGGAGGGGAGGGGATGTGCCTCGGGACCGCACGCAGTCTGAGCGCATGAACGAACGCATGCAAGAGCCGCGGTGGTCTAATCCTGGTTTAGACCTGGTTCAGACCTGGTTTAGACCTGGTTTAGACCTGGCACGGTTTGAGCACGGGTCTCGTGCTCGTGCCCCGCGCCGGGTCATGCTGCGCTATCACACACGTGTCCGCGCGCACACACACCGCCCTCCCCCTTCCCCCCACGCTTCACTATTAATACATTTTGTTGAAAATCTATGAAAGTTTGAGTGTTTAAATGAGAGACAAATGTGAGAAAAGTTTAAATCCAGTCTGAGAAAAGCGTATAATGTGTGTGGCTGAGCGCGCATTATTTGAATTTTTGAGATTTCACATTTCGTAACTTGAAATTTTAGTTTGTTGGGTCTTTCGTAAGGTGAGGTACCACTGTATTTCAATTTGAAAGGCAATAGTAATAATAACAACAGAATAGAGAACAACAGCCTGTTAACATAACATATTAATATGTTATGTTAACAGATAACTATAAAATAAATAACATACCGTAACATGTTTACCAAACTGTCCATCTCACTCCAAATCACTAAATCCACTGAATTCTTCATCCTCCTTCAACTTCGGAGCAACTCCGCGAACTCCAGAGGTAAATGGAGCGCTGCTTCCTCTTCTGCGTAACTGTCGTCAGACTCGGCATCAGTTCCAGTTAGAATTATTCCAGCCTTTCCAAGCCACGAGAGAGCGCTCAAATTTTAATATATATGGTGCTCCGGAGTATAAGTCGCACCACCCAAACCATGAAAAAAAGTGTGACTTATAAAAATACGGTAAGTGTCTCGTGGTCACGTGTACTTAAAATAGGATAAATGACTTATTTAATTAAAGCAACACTAACCTTGTGGAGGGAGCACATCACTTCCATGGGAACCATACTTTGGGTCATTATCCATAATACGTTTTATGTCATACTATGGAAGATTACAGCCAAAAGAACAACATTTCCATGGAAACAATCAGGAACAGGTCCTCGTCCAGGTCAAATGAGAGTTAAGTTTGTGGAGATGCAAGCCCGCTCAGAGGCACGTTTTTTCAGTGCAATAAAAACAATCAAAATTAATTTAGAACATGGGTTCATTTTATGTATATTGTCAGCACAAAATTTATGTAGTGGGGCTGTAAAATATGCTTTTGCTTTGACACCGCATCAAAATGACAGAGATTGGTCAGTAAACTATGTGAGAAGTTGCAAATCCAGATTAATTTATTTCCTATTTTGAAACCTTTTATGAATGGAATGACCACAACAGCTGGAGACCCTCTGTGCACAATGAAAACACCATAAATAAAGAAGAGAGTGATTTTAAAAACTCTCCTCCCCTCTCTTTGCTTGTTTCAGAGACTGCAGATCCATCGGAGGCGGATTCAGTTCTTCCTAATCTTCCCGAAATCCCGTATTTCAACAGTTCTGCTCTTCCGCCCATTAACCCCAGTACCCCCACTTCCACCACCTCCTTCAACACCACCCGCCACAATGGTAAGTCCACACACCCCTTTCTTAAATCTACACCATCCTGTCTCCAAGTCGCTATCTCTCCCATGGCCCCCTTATCCAAACAAAGAGTTCTACTTCATCTGCCCTGCAAAATGTTAAAATGACAAGAATACAGATGAGTCATTTGGCTGCAACATTAAAACTGGGACTCCTAGGACTAGACTTAAGGTAAATCAGAAGTAGACTAGGACTAAACCAAGAATAAACTAGGACTAAACCAGGACTAGACTTGAACTAAATCAGAAGTAGACTAGGACTAAACCAAGAATAAACTAGGACTAAACCATGACTAGACTTAAGGTAAATCAGAAGTAGACTAGGACTAAACCAAGAATAAACTAGGACTAAACCAGGACTAGACTTGAACTAAATCAGAAGTAGACTAGGACTAAACCAAGAATAAACTAGGACTAAACCATGACTAGACTTAAGGTAAATCAGAAGTAGACTAGGACTAAACCAAGAATAAACTAGGACTAAACCAGGACTAGACTTGAACTAAATCAGAAGTAAACTAGGACTAAACCAAGAATAAACTAGAACTAAACCAAGAATAAACTAGGACTAAACCAGGACTAGACTTGAACTAAATCAGAAGTAAACTAGGACTAAACCAAGAATAAACTAGAACTAAACCAAGAATAAACTAGAACTAAACCAAGAATAAACTAGGACTAAACCAAGAATGAACTAGAACTAAACCAAGGATAAACTAGAACTAAACCAGGACTAGACTTGAACTAAATCAGAAGTAGACTAGGACTAAACCAAGAATGAACTAGAACTAAACCAAGAATGAACTAGGACTAAACCAAGAATGAACTACGACTAAACCAAGAATAAACTAGGACTAAACCAAGAATGAACTAGGACTAAACCAAGAATGAACTAGGACTAAACCAAGGATAAACTAGGACTAAACCAGGACTAGACTTGAACTAAATCAGAAGTAGACTAGGACTAAACCAAGAATGAACTAGAACTAAACCAAGAATAAACTAGGACTAAACCAAGAATGAACTAGGACTAAACCAAGAATAAACTAGGACTAAACCAAGAATGAACTAGGACTAAACCAAGAATAAACTAGGACTAAACCAGGACTAGACTTGAGCTAAATCAGAAGTAGACTAGGACTAAACCAAGAATAAACTAGAACTAAACCAAGAATAAACTAGGACTAAACCAAGAATAAACTAGGACTAAACCAAGAATAAACTAGGACTAAACCAAGAATGAACTAGGACTAAACCAAGAATAAACTAGAACTAAACCAAGAATAAACTAGGACTAAACCAAGAATGAACTAGGACTAAACCAAGAATGAACTAGGACTAAACCCAGAATAAACTTGGACTAAACCAGGACTAGACTTGAACTAAATCAGAAGTAGACTAGGACTAAACCAAGAATAAACTAGAACTAAACCAACAATAAACTAGGACTAAGCCAAGAATGAACAAGAACTAAACCAAGAATAGACGAGGACTAAACCAGGACTACATCACAACTAACCCTGGACCAAAACCGAATGTGAACACATTTCTCATAGGGATGTACTGATATAAACATTGATATTGGTATTGATTATCGGATCTGTTCCAAGATACTGGTTCTGGGTTTGGCTAATGAATAAATCTAACTTATTGCAAAAATATTTACTGGACATTGTTGCCCCCAAGCATACCTTCAAAAAAAAAAAAAAAAAACTGTTTCGTTGAAGGATTAATCATTTGTTAATTTGTGATAGTTGTGTTTAAGGGAATGAAATATATACTTTCTGTCTCTACCTTGGAGTCTGTTGAGATATGGAAAGGTTGAAGCGAGATCATTGTTACTGATTTTTAGAAAATTAAGCCTGAAATATGATTTACCTTTATCTTACCTTTTTAACTAATAAATCATCAGTAGGTTTAACATCTCAAAACAAGTTCATGAAACTAGGTCCTCGTCTTCCCTTTCAAGTTGTACATTTTGTTGTTTTTGCAGTATTTTTCCCATGACCCTCTTTCGCAAACCAAAGAATCATGCTTTATATACTGTACCTCCCATCTCCTATTTGATTCTTGTCTGTTTTTTCGTCACTGTTGTGGAGATGACTTTGAGCGTGTCTACAGAGACTACAGTTTTTTTTAAAGTCAAACCAGGCACTGCCAAAAGAGGCCTGGGTCTGAATAGCCTCCTGCTGTATCACAGGCTTTCAAATCCTCTGGACCACAGCCAGGGATCTCGGAGCATAACTTAGCATACGATTGCAATCTTCAGGTCTTTATTGCACAAAATGAAACAGATTTATCTCCATCTGTATTCCTTCAAAATCTACGAGGTTCTAGTCTATACAATGTTCAGTCTTTAAAATCCTCATGGACAAAAGCAGATGGATCAGAGCATTTTCAGCTCTTGAATATGCAAGAAGATGATCATTTGAGACATTTTTCATATTTTCCAAAATCATCTTTTAACTTTTAACCAACTTTTAACCAACCAAGTTAACTTTTATACTGATTAACCACACAGAGTTGGATTTAGAGTGATTCATGCATGTTCATTCATGCATTTCCCCTACACCTCATAGACGACCACTACATTAGATTTATTAAAGATTGATTTAGCTGGAGAGAACATCACATCACATGCTAATCCTGAATTATCATAACATTAGAAAAAACATAAACATTCTCATAAAAGCGAGCATTTTAAATAGGCACCTGCTCTTTAGTTTACTTCATTCTCCTTTTTTTGTTCTTAGGCTACGTTTACACATACCCGGGTATGTTGAGAAACGAATATTTGTCTCTCTCCGTTTTCCAAAATGAGGCCCCATTTACACGTACACTGGTATTTTTATAAACGGAAACATTTCCCTTCATTTGTACCCATCGTTTATACGCAAACGGCGTTTGCGTTTAACGGCAAATTCGCCTCTGAAAACGAAGGAGAACGCTCTGCAAGCCAATCAGAATCACACTTTTGGTGGTTTTCCTCAGAAACCGGAGTTTTCCAAAATCTCCACTTTTGCCGGAGTTTTTAGAAAGAATCGTTTTCAGAGGAAAAATCTCCATTTGTGTGTAAACGAAATGCACAAACAAAGGGAAAAGTCTCAGTTTTTACAGATACCCGGGTATGTGTAAACAGGCCCTTAAACTGTTACGCTTTATTACGTCATTTTAGATCAATATTGCAAAAGTTTATGGGTGTCAAAGCATAATATGTCTTCTTTAAAAGCTCCAAAAAATAAAGATGACCATAAAATAGAGCCTTGATATTTTGAGTTTACAGTTTTCTTTCAGTAGTTTTCAATAGTAAGTTTAATCATCTTGAAAATGTGAGTAAAGTTTCTAAGGGTCTGTTTAAAATTGTATTTATTCTAGATTTCAGATTGGTCCATATAGTTAAGAGAAATGGACAGGATAGAAAATACAGTCCATAAAGTTCATTATGATACAGTCAGTTGTATCGTGCTGGTTTGGTTCAAAATATGACCAAAAACAGCAAGGAGAAATTTCTGTTCAGACTCCTCTTCCATTTCATTTCTTTAACTTAATTTATCATTGCTTCATGTTCATTTTCTGTGCTCCTTTGTCCATCCTTCACCCCATAGACCCCCAAAACACCACCTCCTCCTCCTCCACCTTCACCACGGAGCCCCCCGGTAACTGGACCCTGTCAGGTGAGACCCAGGTCGGACCGCGGGAGGAGAGCCGGCTTCATCCGCTCTGGCTCTTCTCCAAAACCCTAAAATCGTCTCCCGGGTCGACACAAAGCATGAGGAGCAGGAGGGAGGGAGCCTAAAGACTTTGGCACTGGCTTTTATCCCCTGGGCACAAAGATGTAGAGGTTTAGGAAAAGAACTAACAGAGCTGTAGAAAGATATACACTGTACAAAAGAATATCTATGAGTCCAAATGTCTTGTTTACAGGACGTTTTTCATGTTTTAAGTAGTTTTTGACTTGTTTACTTTTTATTTAAACAGTTAATCTGGTAGTGGACTAAGAAAACTGTATCACTTTTTACATAGCATGGAAACAAGATGGAAAAATAGTATGGCAACTAAGGTATTTTCCAACCCCATTTCCCAAAAAAGTGTTTCCCGGAATTGCAATGTTGATCCCAGGATAGAATATCTTAAGATAAGGGGCAATGACAGATGCAGGTCTGTTTTCATGAGTTATTGCCATGTAATTGTAAACCGAAAACAGGCACAATCGGTCAAAAGCTCCAGCTAAGGCAGTTCTGAGCAGGCCTAACTCAAAATCTAGAGATTGGACATAGATGGGTCAAATGCAGAGGGCAATTTCCCTCTGGGGATAATAAAGTGACCTTTACCTTAATTGTAAAAACTACATTTCTTACAATTGAGGATTTACTACCATGTTATTTTTAATCTGTAATTTGCAACCAAAGATTAAACTGACAACTCCAACTCCCCCTTATGTAACAGATAATACTCCTATTTTATTCTGATTTGTACATATACATTATAATAATAATAATAATAATAATAATAATAATAATAATAATAATAATAATAATTATTATTATTATTATTATTATTATTATTATTATTATTATTATTATGTCTCATTTGACACTGGTCTATTGCACTTTGGTTGCTATTTATTTTTTGTTATATATTCTCTGTTATATATTATATTTGATGAGTGAGCTACTGTACCCAAAACAATTTCCCTTGTGAATCAATAAATTTTGTCTAAATTTTGTCTAAGTCTAAGAAAAGGACTTCACTGATTAGCTTGAAAGGAAAACAAATGAAGCGTATAATATATCATGTAACAAGCCAAAAGATTAAATCTTACTAAAAAGTACTGTATCTAAGCCCAAACTACTCAAAACATAAAACACATTCTGAATTCAAGCCATTTATTCATAGATACTCACATTTTTACAGTGTACTTGTTGCAATAACGACTTGGCATCCCGTCGTCTCACGCTGCATGTTGTGAGGGCTCCGGCCTCCGCTCACTCACTAAACAAAAACACCTTTCTGGCACAGACTGTAAAAGCTTTTGTGTAGCATGTACTTTGTCCTTTATTTGCTGCGGTTGGACACTTTTGCACCAGTTTAGTGTCGACTGAAGCCGGCACAGACAGAGAATGTAGCGCATGGGCACTCTTTGTCGTATGGTACAGTAAAAACATGCATTAGATCTGAATGCATGGGAACTGGAGCGTTTTCTGAGTGAGGATTTAATGTTACTCAGCCAGTTATAGTATGGTCTTTATCACCATACAACCAAAGAAAAAAGCACTCACTACGATCATCTTTCCCACTTATTGTAAATCAAAGTACCTAATTTTTACCGTCTTAAAAACGTGAAAAACAAAACTAGTTCATTTTACATGATTTGCAGTTTTCCAGAGTTATTCCGCACGTAACTAATGCATAACGACAATCCTAATTAGTCACCACAGTGAGACGGTGAGTCATGGTAATGCTAACAGCAACTAGCATGCTAACAGCGCACCAGTCTTACCAGAACTTCCTGGTTCTTGGATGATAAAAACCCTGTATAGTTAAACGCAGACTCATTTTGAACCAGATATATCTGTTCTGGGGCAAAACAAATTTGACTTTACTATGACTTCAAGTCAGATCTGGGCGGCAGATCTGCTTCAACTGTTGCCCCAGCGACCCCAATACCAGATAAAGCTGAAGAAAATGAATGAATGAATAGACTGGTCTACAATCAAAATGCTTCCGGAACAAAAGTAGTGAAATTTTTCTTGGTTTAGGTCACTAATAAAGAAAAAGTAAGTCAGAAGTGCTGATTGGCTATAGTTTCCAAGATATAGTATTGGGTCAAAATAAGAAATTTATGCAAAATAAGGCAAAAACAGTAGTTTATCAGAAGGTACAGTGTGTCTACAAGCAACCAGTTCTATCTGAAAGCCTGTCTACATATTCCAATACATTCATTTTAATATGTTTAATATGAGTTTTAACATCAAATATTTTTTGATTTCGCATAAGAAATACCTCAAAATTGTGTGCATCTGATGTCTTAAGATATTTCTTGTTTATTTCTTGACAGATAAAGAAGTGCAAGTTAAATATTTTCAAAATATCAATATTTTTAAGCAAAAATGCCTACATTTATTGTATAAACAGCTGTGATTTTGATGGAAAACAATATCATTACATATCTTGAATACATTAGCTAACCAGCACAGTTATCAATTGATTTTCAGTTCATCTTATCAATATAAATTAGATTTAGCCAATTTTATCTCGGAAGCAGATCGCGTCCAAAAATTTGTAGACCAGTGTTATTACTTCAAGTCATTTTAAAGTAGAACTGGACAAAGTGCATACTTTTAACTTTATACTGATGTTAGGGGCTGTCACAATGATTAGTTAAATCATCACTCACATTTCATTTTTCGGTCACATAACTTTTTCTTGTTATGGATGACATTTGGAGGACTTTTCACGGTTCAAAACATGTTCTATTTTGTTTTGAATACTTTCTTGGTCCTTTAATTGTCAGGACTTATATCAAGGGCACCTACATTCATAATTTTATCTTTTAGGACCCGAATTCGCTGCCGTGTCGCCGAAGGCGGGGCTTCCGGTGGCCAAAGACGACAGCAGTAACACGGCGATTTTGATTGGCTGCCTGGTGGGGATCATCCTGCTGCTATTGGCCGTTATCGCCGTCATTCTCTGGAGGCAGTACTGGAAAAAGATCCTTGGCAAGGTGCGCCCCCGTGTTATACAACCATCTCTGCTCGGCCGTGTCTGCTGATTTACAATGCATGTGGACCCTGTGTGAATTTATTTAAGAAATGTGTTCGATCATTTATTCCTTTATTCCAGTTTTAACACTGTTTACAAAAACACACAAGCCCATAACTTATAATGATTTTTAAATATAATAAAAACAGAGTGAACTAAAAGCTAAAAGTAATGTTAGCCGTGGGCACAGTAAATCTTCTCTTGTAACTTGCATCAAAATGACTTATCGATCGTCTGGATAGTAGTCATATTTTTAGAATATTGTCAAAACGAATTCAGTAATTGTAAATAGGAGATAGCCATTTATGCAAAATCATTTATAACTGTAACTTTTCCGGTACAGGGTCCGTCACCTGCTTGTTTCCATGGAGATGTTATCGCTTTGCTTTGCCTGGAATGTTACATAGTTACACTTTTCTGTCTGGAGTTTATTCAGTTACAGGCATTTCTTTGCTCAAAAACAGGTATTCTTACTGTGAGCAGGGTCGCCACTGGACAGATCTAACCTGTAACTTGTTTCCTCGCTTGTTTCCATGGAGATACATAAGTTAAATGCCATACTGTTGAACACTTCAGGAAAAGCATTAATATTACATTAATAACAATAGTGTTACTGTTCAATTAAATTAAATAAGCAATGACGATATTTGCACTTTTTATCGTTCAGCTGTTGCCCTTAAATCTCCAACTGAGGCAGAAAACGGTTTTGTTTTTTTGGGCCAACCAGCAGCCTTAAAAATGTGTATAAAGCTTCATTTACACTTAAGTGCAAAGAGGGTACTATATAAAATGTGACTACAGAAGTATCAGCAGGGTTTAATCATCGGACATGAAAAAAAAACCATATTGGTCGATCTCTAACAATAATCTGTCACGATAATTACAATCACAACTTATTGTTCAGTATATATGTTGTGTGTACGTTTTCTTTGCAATAGTGAGACATTTTTTGTATTTTCTTGTAATAGTTAGGTTGTAGACGGTCACTACTTCTATGAGTTATTCATACTAAGAACCTATGGCTACGTTTATATGATGACGTCTGAACAGAAGACACAAAAGTGGCGTTGCATCTTCACTTTTTTATTCTGTGTTTAGACAAGCGTTTTTGGGAGGAAATCTGCGTGCATACGGTGACGCAAAAGTGTGTGGAATTCAATTGGGTATGCATGCCAGGCGGCTAGGTGGCGCTGTGATACATTATACACTATGTCCGCGCACATGCGTAGAATCTTCCTTTATTTATTTACTTAATATAATGTACTTACCTTTTTAAATTAAGTTTAATTTAATTTATTTAACTTATTTTGCTTAATTTACTTCATAAATATAAATATCCAGAAATGGTGATGTAAACGTGTACGCGACGTTAGCAGATTTGACCAGGGTTTTGCGTCTTGGGCAGTGTAGACGAAAATGGTGCGGCGGAGTGTACGGTATTCAAGTTTTCCACTTTGGAGGGCGGTTTCAGTTTTTTGCATTTTTAAGCCCCCAAAACGCCGTCACCGTCTAAATGAAAGGCACTTCCGATAAAATATTTTGTTGTTTTTACCCGTAAGCTTTCTCGTGTAAACAGGCCCTAAGTGTTTTTTTTTTTTTTGCCATTTGTTTATTGCAGCTCATGTTTTTTGTTTGTTTGTTTGTTTGTTTGTTTGTTTTTTAGACTTAAAGTTTACAAAAAGCATTTACTGGGATTGTACTGTTTTAGGGTTATTCTATCAGTGGTATAGGGTAGTTTCAATATTATAATTTATAGTAATATACTTATCGCAGTATATCGTTACAGGCCGATCTAACAGAAGTACATTATCTTATATTCTCTTCTATCTGTCTCTTATCCCAGGCACAGAACAGTCTCTCCGGCGACGAGCTGCGCGTGCACCTCTCCGTTCCCTCCGATCATGTCGTCATCAACAACACTCACAGTTACTCGAGTCGGTACCAGCGCATCCACACCTTTCCTGACGACCGTGACCACGAGCGAGAGGGCGAGGGCGAGTACCAGGAGCCCAGCGCCCTGTTGCGCACACGGGACCAGAGCAGGGACAGCACCGGTGAGTACAGTGGATGAAGAATAAGATAATGAAGTAAAAACAATGACGACGGATGCCGACTTGAGGATAAATATACAGTATGTCTTAGTCTGTATCACTCTACCACTCAGAAGTGTTTATACAGGGAAAGTTAATTAAAATAAGAATACCTAGAGCTCTTCAACTGTTTTATTCTCAATTTGTTGCAGATTTTGTATATTTATAATGCAAACCTTCATGGGAATGTCTTTATCTGATGTTACGATTGGCAGCATTAGCGTGTAATCCTCCTGCAAAGTCAATTTTCTATAAATCTAATCTAAATCTAAAATAATCTAAAGAACTAAATAATATAAATTCAAAGTTATATAAACACATACAGGAAATAGTCTACTGAATGTGCACAGCTGTGAATTAAATGTATAGTATTCACTTTCTGTAGAGTAAAAGTACCACGCTGAAGATGCATTGTAAAAAAAATATGGATTTCAAATAATCTTGCTTGAGTCATTTAAACTAGTTAATCGTTTATTTGTTTATAGATGTTTGATTATGTGGCTTGTTTTAAAACAGCTGCTGCTTTCTATTTCAATATACATTTTCTTTTCTTATTTCAAGCAACAAATATTTAGGATCAATGAGGAATGACAACATGATGTTCATTTCAAGCACTCAAAACGTGCCATATACATCCAATATTTTTGATTTAAAATAAGAATATTAACAATTTAAATCAGTCAGATCCCTTTGAAAAGACCAATTAACAAAAACATTTGTCAAAATCACTCAAAACAAGATTAATATTCATTATCTATTACATGAATAATCATTTTATTGTGTGTCGTTATATTATTTGCAGTGTAATGTCATAGGAACTTTAACCTACACAGCCAGATCAATAATGATTAAACCAAACATCCTTCAATAGAAAGTGAATTACACAGATGTGCGGCAGATTATGGAACAAGGGACGCATTGTTCCAGACAGTAAAGACCAGGAGAGGGGAAAAGAAAGAAGAAAGAGGAAGAGAAAATGCTTTCCTCACCTACATTACGCCACAGGGAGGCGGCATGCCATGTTTACTAGCCCTGAGTGAGTTTGTAACACCAGTAACAGAACCATTCATCAGCCATTTTGCAATCAGTTTGAGTTGTATTAATTTTGCCTGCTGTTTTTGTGCCTGTTCCCTCCGTCCTTATCCCAGTTTAATGGCCTGTCACGATAGCACATCTCGATGCTACAGAGATTATTGTGATAATCTGCCACTCAAGTGAGACTTTAATGTGAGCTAAGTGGTGATTAATATCTATAACGCAATTGTTTTAAGTCCAAAAAGCACATTTAAAACACAAGATTCTGCAAAATGTTTTAATAACTTGGTGGTTTGTAAAATTTCAGAAACATATTTTGCATAAAAGTATAGGTCTTATGGTCATTAGTTACTACGTAGCTGATTTGATTAAAAGTCTATGTGAAAATGTAATGGAAAATGTACTTCAGAAACCAGGGAGAGGGGTCACTGTTGAGCTCCATAGTAATTATCGTGACAGGCCTCGATCTGCTAACCGATCCCGCTGATGTTATATTCTTTGTTTTGTCTGTTTTTGTGTCATGCTTTTTGGTTTCATTGTGTTTGTGCTTGCTCCCGTCCCTTTGTGTGCTTATGTGCTTGTGTTTGTGTGTGCGACCCCTCGTAGCCTTGCTGCTAAACAACCCCGCGTATCACCTGCTCCTGTCAGATCACAGGAAGGGAGCGGCTCCCAGCACCTCTCGGGCGCCAGAAAAGTGCCTGAATGTGTCCCCGGCCCAGGGTAAGACATAAGGCACAAACAAGGGAGGGTCAACGGAGCTCTCTCACACAACAAAATGTCCCGTATTATGCTTTATTCAGGCTCAGGGGTGTCAAAAAGATGGAAACCAGTACCGTAGTTACACATTTCAAGTATTGATACGGAAAAGAATGACATAAAAGGACAAAATTATACCTTTTTCCTAGAAATGATCTTGACCTATAGCAGAAGTATCATGCTGTAAAACCACATGACAACATTAAAGAAACTACAATTATTTATTGTTGAAAAGAACATTTAGTAGTCAAAAAAGCAAAATGCTTCCGGAACAATAGTGAAATTTTTCTTGGTTTAGGTCACTAATAAAGAAAAAGTAAGTCAGAAATGCTGATTGGCTATAGTTTACAAGATATAGTATTGGGTCAAAATAGGAAATTTATGCAAAATAAGGCAACAAGCAACCAGTTCTATCTGAAAGCCTGTCTGCACATTCTAATACATTCATTTTAATATGTCTAAAGTTTTAACATCAAATATTTTTGATTTCACATAAGAGAGATGCCTCAAAATGGTGTGCACCTGATGTCTGATGTTTCTTGTTTATTTCTTGACGGATAAAAAAGTGCAAGTTAAATATTTTCAAAATATAAATATTATTTTTAAACAGAAATGCCTAAATCTATTGTA
Source organism: Paratrypauchen microcephalus (assembly GCA_036785185.1). Taxonomy (NCBI): domain Eukaryota; kingdom Metazoa; phylum Chordata; class Actinopteri; order Gobiiformes; family Gobiidae; genus Paratrypauchen; species Paratrypauchen microcephalus. The sequence continues at coordinate 3,248,682 of JAVJIX010000002.1, read as the reverse complement.
TAAACAGATGCGATTTTGATGTAAAACAAAATCATCTTGAATACACTGGCTAACCAGCACAGTTATCAATTGATTTTTCAGTTCATTTTATCAATATAAATGAGGTTTAACTACTTTTATCTCCAAAGCAGACTGAGTCCAAAAATGTGTAGACCAGTGTTATTAATCGGTACTGAGTATAGAGCAGTTGCCTTAAACTCAAAATATATAGATCAGGCATGTCCAAACTATGGCCCGTGGGCCAAATGCGGCTCTCAGACAAATTTTTCTTGGCCCTCAGGCTTCCAGGTGACTGCAAGTATTTTTTTTTTTTTTTTAAATCTACCTTGATAAGACAATATTTAATATTTGTTGTGTGGTTTTGAGGATCTTATGAATAAAGGACTGATGGCTCATTGTAACGTGTTAAACATGCAGATATTTCAATTATTCACTGTACTGAGCACCAGTTTATGGCCCTCGATCGGCCCTCTGCTTCATCTGTGTTTAGATATATGGCCCTTGATGAAAAAAGTTTGGACACCCCTGAGATAGATGGTCAATGCATGTATATTGCAATCAAATGGAAATCGCAACTATCAGATTACAAAAGCTGCAGTTATTTAGATAGCAGAATCTGTATAAAGAACAAAACATCCTCTTGTTTACAAACATATTCTGAAATTCATTCTTGTATAAGTTTATAGTTCATATTTCTCTCAAATGTTCTGCAGTTGTATAAAATGTCTCCAAAACCCTTCTGTTTAAACATGTATTGAATATCTAATCACAAAACTTTGCAATTCAATTTTTTTCCAAAATCGTGCAGCCCTTCATGGTGCACCCTGAGGCACTTTGTTATGAAACTTCCACTTGCATTGAGTTTGGAAAAAGTTATGCAGCTCTAATAGCAGTCCATTGGTTCTTGTAAATCTCTAATACTTATTGAGGAAACACAACATGATTAAAAGGTCAAAATTGACATAAGCATAACATGGGATATTTCACAGTTTGTCACATTATTTCTTGTTTTGCATGTTTTTGACCATAATCACCCCTCGCCTGCTCATCATTTGTTCATTAAAAAGTTACTAAATCATATTGTAATCAGTTTGTTTTAAAATATATGAATGTCTTGAACGCAGTGAAGAGTTATTTTATAGGTCAAAGTTACATAATGTTTTAAGTAGGACTAGGAATAGTAGTTGTCAGTGAATAAAGTATTAATAAATGCAGATCTGTTTATTTTCATTAGAATGTGACCCAAATTCAGCTCTTTGCCTCATTTTAAGATATAGTAAAAAGAAGTCCTCATGCAGTTATCTGTTATGTAAGTCAGATCACAGCTGGTGCCTTGGGGAAACAGTAGAGGGGTTGTCTAATGAAGAGAACGCTTAAGAATGGAGAGTTGGAAATTCAAATGTAATGAGTACAGGACAGTCAGAACAGCAATATTAGTCTTATTTTGTGGTAGGAATAGTATTAAAAGTGACTAAATGTGTACTAAAATAAGTACTAAAATGTGACAATCAGCGACTTTGAAATGTGCACTCTGTAACTTTTCTGCTTGTCTCCATGAAGATGTGATATATAGAACAGTATTCAACTTCTGTCTTGCGTTTGTTCATTTATAGGTGAACAAATATCAAAAACATGCATTTTTACATGAGCGGGCTTGCCTCTCCACAGATCTGACCTTGTAACTTGACTTGGGCTAATTGTCTTAGGGCCTGTTTACACGAGAACGCTTACGGGTAAAAACAACAAAATATTTTATCGGAAGTGCCTTTCGTTTACACGGTGACGGCGTTTTTGGGGCTTAAAAACGCAAAAATATGAAACCACCCTCCAGAGTGGAAAAGTTAAATACGCTCCACTGTAGCATTTCTGTGTAAACTGCCCAAGACGCAAAACTGGTCAGATCTGCTCACCTCGGTACGCGTTTACGTCACATAGATGCGGCATACCTTGATACCACGGATGTTCTACGGTCTTTTCTCTTCTTCCCGTACAAGTCTTTCTCACACTCTCACAGCCACACAGACGGCCAAGACAAGCGACTTCCACATGAGGCACTTCAAATGTAAAACCCGATGTGATTTTATATTTTCTAATTCACTGTAATCCTCCTATAATGTCACTATTTTCAGTACAATATTCAAAAACATGTAAACAAAAATACAAGTCACTGAAATGTTTGCAGTGGAACTTAACAACTAATTTAAAACGCAACTAGAACATTTTATTGTGAAGTTTTACTTTTCTCTTTTCCGGTACAGTCGTGGTTAGAAATGTAACTTGACGCTGTTGTGATGTTTTTTTGTTGTTGTTGTTTTTTTCAGTCTAGTTATTTACAGCGCCTCCCTTCGCTGGCTTTTGCGTCCACTTTTGCATCTTCGTATAAACAAACATTTCCTGTTGAGAATGCTCGTCAAAACGCGGATAAAAAAATTTAAGACGAGACGGCACTTTTGCGTCTTCTGTTTTGATCTTCGCCGTATAAACGTAGCCAGATCATTTTAATACCACTGTGGAACATTCCAAGCAAAGCAATAACATCTCCACTGAGACAAGCACCTTTATCCAACCATATGGAGCTCAGTTAAAAACAGATTGATGAAACACTAAAGTTTACATGAAATTTGACGTCAAAATTATTACTTATTAAACTCAAAAAATAGGTATGGAGATATATTACATTTTTGCTATATATTCTACCCTTAACATATGAAATAACTTTATATTTACTCAAGTTTATTGCCAAAGAGCGAATATTAAAGCTGTGTCTCCTCTCACAGCCTGTGCCCTGGACCTGGAGCTGGAGAAGGGTTTTTCTCTGAGCCGTGAAGAGCCCCCTCCGTACCCAGGTGCCCCCCCGTACCCCACCCTGTCCCCGCCCGTGTCCCCTCCGCTGCCCCCTAGTGTCCCCCACTACGCAGAGGCCGACATTGTGAGTCTGCAGGGGGTCAGTGGGAACAACACTTACGCTGTACCTGCCCTGAGCTCGTCCAGCCCCGGGGCAGACGCGACGCCTCTGCCAGAACTGCCCCGGCACTGCCTCATCTTCAAGGAGAAACTGGGAGAGGGACAGTTTGGAGAGGTGAGCATTTTGAGATTATGGGTCTACTACTTTTTATACTTCAAAAGAAACATATTATTCTTTTTTGCATACTTAGTAATGCATTATCACATATGTAGATCATTATTTTACAACATTGATCTTAAAAGCATAATGTAAAAAGGCCTATTTATGTCCTGTGCAAAACACAACACATCTACACACTGAGTTACCGTTTACCAATTACCGTTTGCGTCATCATTCCTCTACCTGGCTGCTACGTCTACAGAGGCAACAGCAATTGACGCAAACAAATGTAAACAAAGGTCATGGATTATCGGGTACCTCAGCTCGACAAAAAACTGGCTTGTTTATGCATGAAAGTTCGATGAAAACGATAACACCGCAACAACAGTTCACTAAAAGTAACGTACAACATAAGCGTCATAATTGTAAACCTGCTAAACTGTTAATCGATAATTACAACTGCTGAAAATACATTTATGAGACTCCTTGGCTGGTCGATGTGACGCTGCCATCCTGATCCCAAAACCTGCCTGAGCTTGTAGATGTACCCCTTTGTTTCAAGTCTGGTTGAGAGCTTACTTCGTTTCAAGGGGTATGTACGTAGCCCTCGTCGTGGCCCGAGCCCTTGATCAAAATTAGAATCGGAACACCCCTTGCCCTCACATGAATGCACAAAACCAAGGGGTAGGGGTAAGACAAAGGGGTAAGACAGAGAAATGGGACACAGACTTAGACTCGTAGTCGTTAAATAGCTTCAGTGGCTTTTAGAGTACTGAGCAGGGTAGGGATATGTTTAAAAAGACATCTTCTAAACACTCAAATGCAGGACATTGTAGAATCAAAATACATCTTTGAGTACACACTGTATACACTGACCAGAGTGCGGATTGAACCCCCAAGTATCAGATTAGTGGGTGAATAAACTACCACTTCCACTCCAATTGACAAAAGACTTAAATTTACCTCCGTCTAAAAGCTTATTATCCATCACAACTCACAGTTTACGCCACAATAACTGAATTAAACCAATTTGAATGAAAACAAACTTGAAAATAATTGTTGTTTTTGTGAGGCTAACTTTAATCAAACTCTGTTGTGTGCTGAAAGGTACACCTGTGCGAAATCGAGAACCCTCAGGACCTTCCCATCCTGGAGTTCCCCTTCAATGTAAGAAAGGGGCGCCCTCTCCTGGTCGCTGTGAAAATACTACGCCCAGACGCCTCCAAAAATGCCAGGTAAACATCAGAGACATTTTTCCAATACATGCAAGCACGAATTTAAGCACAAACCAGTTTAAAATGTGAATATTTTGCAGATTTGCTTTGGTCAATCGATTGTATTTGTGGTCACATTTGCTATGAAGTGGTATAAATGTTGCATTTTACATTCAGGAACATTAACATTTGAAAGCCTGAATCACATGGATTTCTGATCATAACTGTGGAGGTCTAAACCACATGATTAGCAGGTTTTTATACAGATTAAGATACTATGGGAAATCTAGTTTACTGCACAAGATATTAATAAATATATTCACATGTTTGTGTAACTTTTTTAATTTGTCTGTATCTCCAAAGCTCATGTAGCGATAGTTTTCAAGTTAACAACTATCTTTTACTTTTAGTTCAGTAGAGAAATAATGTGATAATGAAGGTGTATGGAGTTTAAAAACACAGTGAAGCACTTCCTGTATTAGCATATGACATCACAAGGTGGAACACAGTGGTTTCCATCGCAGAGAACTCCTAAATATGTAGGGTTTGCGAATGAAACAAAACACAACTCCAGGTCTGTTTGTGATGAGGAAACATTATAACATAAATCAGAAAATAGCGTAATAATAATTTGTGAATAGTTAATTGTGAAAATTCAAATTACAATCACTATTTGTTTTACTTTTATATATCAGCCCAATGTACATGGCAGTAATACAGAGTTAATATTCACGTACATTTGAACAGGAAAGCATAGTAAATACAATTAAATAAGGTTGAATGGAAATAAAAAAGCATAATTACTAAATATACAATACAGACAAAATATAGTTTTCGTTTTTCGTCTTAGAAACGATTTTCTGAAGGAGGTGAAGATCCTGTCCCGGTTGAAGGACCCAAACATCATCCGTCTGCTGGGAGTGTGTGTCAGCAGCGACCCCTTGTGTATGGTGACAGAATACATGGAGAGTGGAGACTTAAACCAGTATCTGTCCCAACGAGTGCTGCTGGACAAATCTGGACCTTCACATAACTCCCCCACTATCAGGTACCTCAGCAAAGGGAGTATCTACATTAAATATTTATAGTAATCATCTCTTTTTTAGTCCCATTGTACTTTTTGTTAATAGGTGTAGACCAGAGGTTCTCAAATTTAACCTGCAGTTTTAGTCAAGACAATTTTATTAATTTATGTTGGGTTTTTTTGCTTTTGTTTTAGACTCCATTTTTGTTAATCCTGTATGGATCTGGCTCAGTCCTGTCATAGACCTGGTTTAGATCTGGAAGTACTCAGGAAGCCATTTTCTTTATTTTCCTTTCACTGAACTTTTAAAAGTCTTGTACAAATTATTTTAAACTCAAAATAGTGATGAATACCTAAAAATAAGATAAATGCTGTGGATATAAACCGGGGCACTGTATAACTGTCCACCAGCTGCTTGACTCCATTGACGTGGTCTTGCTTTACTTGGAATGTTCCACAGTATGGCATTAAATCTGTCTTTCACTAACTAGGACCACGCCATCAACATAATGCCGTGAAGATATTTATTATTGAATGATAGTGGATGTCTGAGTGAATAGGCAGTAATGGCTGGGTTGAGATGATGGGTGGGGGCTCCGTCTCAGTCTTTGATTGGCCCAGCGGAACGGGACCCCCAAAAGTTTTGGAAAGAGCATAAAGTGGAATGGGTCTGGAGGAGATCGTTGAGGTCGTGACGAACATACACGAGGTAGGTGCTGGAGACCCGACAACCAAGGGTTCGAATTTTTCCGGTCAGGTACATCTGCCCTGGCCGTGGAGGTAGTGGCGCCAATGCGAAATAAATGGAGAATGGATGGGGTGCCAGAAGAGGTCCGTGAAAGGCGAGAGTTCGCCGGGGCGCAGAGTGAGAGTGCAACGGTAGAGAAGGTCCGAAGTAAGTGGTAGGCGTTTCGGAGGAAGGCGAGGTTCAGATTTTGCAGTCCTTTAATCAGCGCAGGAACATGAAGATGAGACTGGCAGTCTTCGCCAGAAGTCAGCTTGTATATGAGATTTATCCCTGAGAGGTAAGCCTGGACATACCCCCGCGGGAGGATTCATGGGGGCCGGTGCATAGTGTTCTGGGCAGCAGATTTGATGCCCCCGTGACCCAGAAATTGAAAAGCAGAAGATGGATGGATGGATGGATGGTAAGCCTGGACGGTGGAGACGCAGACATTCCTGGAGTGGCGTGAGAGGGTGATGAAATTGCAGATGATGGTGACGTCAGATGAGCAGAGGGGAAGCTGATGAAGGTGGTGTTGACTGATCTATTATTGTTAGAATGAATGGGAATGCCTGGATTTATCAGACCCCAAAGAATGGTGGAAATGTAGGACGACGTTCCGATGAAGCTGAAGGCTAATTGTGGGGTCACACGTGCTAGCACAGATGGTTGACGGACGTGACCATGATAATGCTGATGTGCGTCCTTCAGCTAGGGTGTGGATGGCAAGCGTAGGAACCTGTAGGTGAAGGAAGCAAGGCTCGAATGTTGAGGGTTGGATGGATGAGGGTCGGAGGGATGGGGGGGTCGGAGGGATGAGGGTCAGGGGGATGAGGGTCGGGGGGGGGGGGGCTGTTGGGAGGGAGACCTGTCGGGAGGGAGACCTGACGGGAGGAAGATCTCCCGTTGTGGGTCGGGAGAGAGGCAGAGAAAGACCCGTCGTGGGTCAGGAGAGAGCGAGGCAGAGAAAGACCGGTTGTGGGTCGGAAAGGAGTGAGACCCGTTGTGGGTCAGGAGAGAGGGAGACCCGTCATGGGTTGGGAGGGAGACCCGTTGTGAGTCATGAGAGAGAGAGGCGGAGAAAGACCTGTCATGGGTCGAGAGACCCGTCATGGGTTGAGAGAGAGACCCGTTGTGGGTCAGGAGACCCGACGTGAGAGCTGGGCGAGCCGTCGTGAGAGCCGAGCGAGCCGTCGTGAGAGCCAGGCGAGCCGTCGTGAGAGCCAGGCGAGCTGTCATGCGGTCGTGAGAGCCGGGTGAGCCGTCGTGAGACCCAGGCGTGGACGGGAGGAAGACCTGTTGTGGGTCAGGAGAGAGGCAGAGAAAGACCCATTGTGGGTCAGAAGGGAGTGAGACCCGTCATGGGTCATGAGAGAGAGGCAGAGAAAGACCCCTTGTGGGTCGGGAGGGAGGGAGACCTGACGGGAGGAAGATCTGATGGGAGGAAAGAAAGCTATGCCTTTATTAGTCCCACAGTGGGGAAATTCCAGTTCTGCATTTAACCCATCCTGTTATTAGGAGCAGTGGGCAGCACATTACTGCGCCCAGGGACCATCTCCATGATCTTCTTGCTTCGGCTTGGTCAGGACCTAAGCTGGAGGATTTACCTATGGTGCATGTTTTGGGTTGGTGGGGGAAACCGGAGTGCCCGGAGGAAACCCACCCAGACACGGGGAGAACATGCAAATTCCACACAGAAAGGCCCAGGCGACCCGGGGATCGGACCCAGACCATGCATGCAAACTCCACACAGAACACACACCTGAAGACCTGAAGACCTGTTGTGGGTCAGGACAGAGGTGGAGGAGAAGAAGACCCGTTGTGGGTCGGAAGACTCGACGTGAGAGCCGGGCGAGCCGTCGTAAGAGCCGTCGTAAGAGCCGTCATGAGAGCCGTCGTAAGAGCCGTCATGAGAGCCGTCCTGAGGGCCGTCCTGAGAGCCAAGCGAACAGTCGTGAGAGCCAGGCGAGCCGTCGTGAGAGCCGTCAAGAGAGCCAGGCGAGCCGTCCTGAGAGCCGTCCTGAGAGCCAAGCGAACAGTCGTGAGAGCCGTCAAGAGAGCCAGGCGAGCAGTCGTGAGAGCCGTCAAGAGAGCCAGGCGAGCCGTCGTGAGAGCCGTCAAGAGAGCCAGGCGAGCCGCTGTGAGAGCTGTCGAGAGAGCCAAGTGAGCCGTCGTGAGAGCCTGGCGAACTGTCCTGCCGTTGTGAGCCAGGCGAGTTGTCAAGCCGTCGTGAGAGCCAGGCGAGTTGTCGAGCCGTTGTGAGAGCCAGGCGAGTTGTCGAGCCGTCGTGAGAGCCAGGTGAGCTGTCATGCGGTCGTGAGAGCTGGGTGAGCTGGCGGTCATCATGCTGTCATGAGAGCCGGTGAAACGTCGTGAGAATCGGCCAATCGTCAGTCGGCTTGGAACCTGTGGAACAGCTAAGGACCTGAGGGTGGAGGTGCATATTGGGGATGTTCACAGGTTGAACGGGTTGAATACTGGACAGATGAGAGCGGTCGAATTTGGAGACCATAATAGTAGTCGCGACATGAGAGCAGAGAATGATGAAGGAATGCAATGATGTAGCATGAGCAGGAGAAGATGAGGATTAGATGGCGAGAGCATCGCTGAGGACGCGTATAGGATAAAATGGTGATGTCATGAGCTGACGTCGATGGTAGGATCTTCGATCGGGAAAGAGGTGGTGAGCCAAGATGGTGTAGCGCAGGTGAGGGCGGAACTGGGAGGGGCTGAATAGTGTGACACGTGGTTATGATGGCTTAAGCTAGCTTGTAATGGATGGCCTGAGCTGCCCGAGCTATAATAGCGTGAAACAGCAAGGGCCGGAATATGAATTGATGGCGAGCGGGTGTAAAGACAGCTAGCGTACGTCAAAATTGCGTGAGCAGCACGAGCTGAAATTGAGTGAGTGACGTGAGTCGATGGGTGCCGAATATCGGAATAGCAGAGAGAGGATGTAGAGACTGCTTAGCTAGCATGTGATGGAATGGTGTGAGCTAGCATGAGTTGCATGAGTTAGAATGGTCGGATGCGAGTCGGTAGGAGAGGTTGAATAAGAGATGACAGTGTGCCAGTGCAGAGAGGAGTTAAGCGAACAAAAACATTGCTATGACATTTCGGAGTGCGGCGAAAATAGTGTGAGTGGGCGTGGTGACTTGTGTAGGCTGCAACGACAGAAAAAACATTTGTGTGTTGGGGAAGGGGGGGGGGGGGGGGATAGAGCAGAAGACGGGAAACGGATTAGAGGCTCTACCTAATGTGGGTAGGGCGCGAGAAGCTCGTGATGACTGAAAAGAGAAATGAGAGATGGGGAGAAGATGCATGTGCATGGGGAATTGTGCAGCTTGGAGACGGGGACAAGAATGAGACACGAAGGGTGCAGGCACAGGGGGAGATGGCCTGCTTGAAAGCAGGCTGAGATGATACAAGAGAATTCAAGTGAAACTGCACAGTAGACAGAATACATTTACTGGCCACTGGTGGTGATACTACTTAGCCCCCGGCAGGGGGAGCTATGAGACTGTAGTGGAGGAGAGGAGGGAGTGGCGACGTCTGCAGCTGCACGCGGGAAACTTGATAGGAACCCGGAAGCTCGTTCGTCTCGTTCCAGGGCACCGGGGTTACATTCTTGATCTAAACTGTTGAAGGTCCTGTCTTGATATGTCAGCCTGAAGGGGAACCGCGGGTGTTGGGCGGTACTGGACGCTGTGGTCGCTGGAGGCCAGGCCGCGCTGTGCCGAAAGCCGTGGTTGCCAAAGCCGGTCTGCGCGCCGAGAGCCGGGCTGCGCCAGGCTGCGCGCTCGCCTACACGAGGAGGAGGAGGCGACGAGAGGGACAATGTGGATATCCCGTATATACCGCCAGCGCAGAGATATTGATGGTGGGTGCTCCTTAGAGGTGGAGGTCCGCTGCGTGAGCGCGCGCCTGGAGCATTCGCTGGGCGGCGCGGGCCGTGGACTGGACGCCGGCCGGCGCATATCTTCCATCGCGGATATGCGATGGAAGATCCTCCGGCTGCGGATTCCTGAATAGAAATCCGTCGCGGCGTAAGGAATTGCGAACTGGAGGGAACGAGGAAACGTGAGGCAGGTCGGTGTTTGAATGAGACGGGTTGTTAGCCCAGCTCGAGCGAGCTGACGCGGTTGAGAGCAGTCGAGTCGAGTTAACCGAGACGAACTGGAATGAAGGGATGAGTGGCTATAAATAGCTCCGGGAAATTAGAGGTGTGGTTATGGTGAACTGTGATTCGCTGGTGAGGAGGAGAAGGTGGTTGAGGCGTGGTCCTGCTCCTGAATTTCAGTTAATCACATTAACTCCATATTTTTATGGAGACAAGCAGCTTGCCCCACCAGGTCAAGTTACAGGTCAGATCTGTGAAGAAGTGACCCCACTAATGCATGTTTTAAAGGTATTTTTCAGCAGCAAAACATCTGTAATTGAATAACTGCATGATAGAAAAGTTTAAAGCTATAGTGTAGGACATTTCATGCAAGTCAGTTCTGTTTCCATGGAGACAAGCAAGGGGCAGACTCCTCACCAGAAAACAGAATTTAATATTGTTCTGATCTATGTGTTTTTTGTTTTGTTTTTCATAGTTACCCTGCTCTGATCTCCATGGCCAGTCAGATCGCGTCAGGGATGAAGTTTCTGTCTTCGCTGAACTTTGTGCATCGAGACCTTGCCACGAGAAACTGCCTGGTGGGCGGAGACAGGGGGGAGGACGGGGCGGACTGCGGGGGCGAGAGGCAGATCAAAATCGCAGACTTTGGGATGAGCAGAAACCTGTACGCCGGAGACTACTACAGGATCCAGGGCAGAGCTGTGCTGCCCATTCGCTGGATGGCCTGGGAGTGCATCCTCATGGTAAGTGGGAAAAGAGGACCTGAAGTGAGGCTGTGGGTTTTGTTTGTGCAAGTTTTCTTTAGAACTTGCATTGAATCCATTATCGGAACATGAGCTGGGAACCTGTCAGTCAAGCTCAAGTCACAAATAAACAATCTAGTTAAAGGAGCAGCAGGCCTGGACTGGTAATCGGGCATACCGGGCATTTTCCCAGTATGCTGACAGTCCTAGGGGCCGATGCTGTTTTTCTTTCTTTTTTATTTTTTTTTACTCAGAGACCAGCCCATTGGTCCATCTTCAATATAGACAGTGGACTAAACCAATCAGGATATAGAAGCTTACGAGAGCGGTCCCACCCCTTTCTCTGCACTGATCCCCGCCAGTTACAAGCCGTTTTCCATTTCAGCGACTGCACGCTTGTGAGCGTCCTTGGAAGGGGATGTGCGTCATATCCGGCGCGACAACCGCCGTTTCATTCGTTTTTTGTCCCCTGCACAGTTAAGATGCGCTCTGAACAGCGCAGTCGTTTCCATGGAAATCGGGGCGTGGACCAAGCGTGCGAAAATGCACGCTTTGCACACTTATAAGCCCCAGCATGCACAGCGCGGGAGGATATATGACTACAAAGACCGACTCGCCAGCGACATCCACATGTGACAGTTGCGACGTCACTATAAAATATACGTACTGGTTCACCTCACCTACAACTATGCTACATGAAACTCTTCATAAACTACGCTAAACAACGGGTCATGCTCGCACATTCTCAGCACACAAGAAAACCTACGCAGCACACTGTAAATCAGGGATGAAAGAGCTTTTAGAGGATCTCCGCTTTTTATTCAGCCGCAGGGTCTTTTTTTTTTTTATATCTGCAAAGTGCGAGCCGCGGGGGGGGGCAGAAAGGGGATGTGGAGAAGTTAAAAGATTAAAAAATCTCGCTATAGACGCTGCAAAATGTTCTAAAATAACAGACATATTCTCTGGAGGGGCTGCTGGAGCCTCCACGTCCTCTGCAGGTTGAAGGTGGACAGGGAGAGGAGCAGCCAGAGACTGTGGACAGGGAACCCGAGGGAACCCGAGAGAACCCGAGAGAACCCGAGGGAACCCGAGGGAACCCGAGGGAACCCGAGGGACCCCGAGGGAACCCGAGGGACAGAGTGACCAGGGAAGTGTAGCACTGGCACAGCAGGTAGTAATGTTAGGATAATACTGGGACTTTTAGGTGATGGACAGGCATGAAAAGAGCTCACCTTTTGTTTAGGTGCTCAAAATATCTGCAGTGGTTTACTTGCCTGTTGTATAAGCTCTACAGAGATTATTTACTAAGAACATAATTCATATTAACAAGAATCCGCTGGGATTTTTCCTTTAAATGTTGCACCCTGGTTTCCTCTCGGCCAAGACGTAACAATAGTAAAATACTTTGCTTCGGGGAACACAAAAATAAATTAATCCCTTGTGCTCCGCTAATTATGAGGGGCCGGTCTAAGACAAAAGTGCCAGGGCCGTTTTTTTTGTCCCAGTCCAGCCCTGGAGAGCGGGTAAAAGTAATTGGTCCCCCCCCCCCCCCCCCCCCTGTTTAATGGTAGAGGAAACTACCATTAAACAGGGACGGCAAATAGCAAGTGATCCTCCTCATGTTCTGATCAATATGAGGTTCTGTCTCCCTGCAGTATTTTGTCCTTTTATGACACGTACTATACAAATAAAGTGGATTAGATTAGATTGTATAAAAGAAATACTTACGTAGATGGGATTTACTTTCTGGGGTAAATTGTTAAATGTTTTTGGAGGATTTGTCAAATATTTAAGATAATTAGGCTATGAACCAAAAGAATCAGATGATAAATTACATAACGTAATAACGTGTATGTGCTGTATTCAGGGTAAGTTCACGACAGCCAGTGACGTGTGGGCGTTCGGCGTGACTCTGTGGGAGATGTTGAGCGTGTGTCAGGAGCAGCCGTACTCAAACCTGACGGACGAACAGGTCATCGACAACGCAGGGGAGTTCTTCAGAGACCAGGGCAGACAGGTACAGCGCACACGTACGCACACAAACACACACAAACACACAGTACTGAACAAATGTATTCATTATTCTGCTATATTTATCCTACCACACTGCAAAATCTGGTATAGCAGGACAACTGTGCATCAGCAGAAATGACAAAGGGACCAGATATGATTAATAACATACTGAGGTACTGAGATTTATATATAAAAAGGAGAGCTGCATAAGTATTTTGTAGCCTATTGCCAATATTGTAAACATGAAAAAATATCCAAACTGCACACTGCATACTTTTTGCATACTTTGATTCACATGTACACTCATTTGTGGATTTATTTAGTTGATAAAGTGATAGAGTTAAGTTGCTCATCTATAAATCAAAGATCAGCTCCATACTGCGTAATAAACCTACTTCTATATAGAGCGTTTTCACGTGACGTCATAATCCGGAAGTCGGCCAATGTGAGAGATATTCGAAACAAAGCGAACAGTGCACTTACGCTGCCAAATATTTTAAAAAAGCAAAATGGTCAACTATTGTCGGGTCCTCGGCGTCACAATAGATCGGACGGAGAAAAACACCTGCAGTTCTGTCGTTTACCTAAAGTAGTGACCAACCAGGGTGAACAGACAGAGCGATTATCAAAGGAAAGGAGGCGATTGGGGATTGCGAGTCTCAGACAGAACTTGGATGGGAAAAATCATGACAACATTCGCATATGCTCAGCTCATTTCGCAGCCGGTAGATATTTCATACTGTGCATTGTGATTGCTATCGTCGTTTTTTATTTTTCATTTTGTAGGTCCATGCCTCAGTAACTTATTAAACTTTGTTAGTTGTAAATACTTGTACATGTTCAGTTGCTTCATTAGCCTCTACAGTAAATTGTCTTTGCAAAATGTGATCAATAAAAAGCAATACACTCGTACTTAAACACGTTACACATGTGGGTCTACTAAATATAAGTATGCCGACCTTTGCCATCACAATATGCTTGTCTCCAGTTTTCCGCACTTTGCGCTCTTGTACCAGCCACAAAAAAACTGGTTGTTGCCTCCAGACCTTTAGAGCTCTGAAGGTCTTGTGCTATATAAGGGCTTGGGAAGAAGACCAGGTAGTCGACAATATCGGGATCACTTACAGCAGCAGAATCGACAAATCGCCACTGTCACTGAGCAAACTTGAATCCATCTCACACGGATCTTCTTGCCCAATTAATTTGAGTTTGTTCATATAACGCTCCTTTTCTTTGGCACCAACTTATCTCTATACGACTGGTCAACTGTGTCAGAAGTTTTGGATTCCAATATGGAAGGTTTATCGCGAAATTTTGAGTTTTTCTGCACGGTTGCTTTATAAGCGTGTTTAATTTGAGTGAGCAATATCTCCAACATGGCCGCACATCCGGGTCATCGTCCCGATTTTCCGGGTTCATGAAAACGCTCTCTAGAAGTGTGACACGGTATGACATTGAAGAGCTCTACCTTACATTATTAATTCACAGGTGGTTTTATAGCTCAACCTCCACTGGAAAAGTTACAAAATGCACCTTTAAGTTTATTCTCTGTTTTATATCTCCGATTTCTATTGCTGAATATCTTTTGGATTTTAATTACGAGCTGTTTATGTCTGGTTTAACATTTACAGAGTTTTGTATTAAATCCATTCATTAGAGTGTATGTTATGAGTCTTTGTTAATCGTGTTATGTTTGCCTGCTTAATTAAATCTTTTGAACGCTGTGCTGTAATCTGAACCCCAGTCCTTTGCTCTGGTGCAGGTGTATCTGACCCGGCCGGCAGTCTGCCCCCAGGGCCTGTACGAACTCATGCTCAGCTGCTGGAACAGAGACTGCAAACTGAGGCCCTCCTTCGCCGATATCCACTCCTTTCTCACAGAAGATGCAATGAACATGGTGTAGAGAGAGAGAAAAAAAAGAAAATTTCAACAAGTTCTGGCCTCTGGTGGTGGTGTTTGGGTACCGCACTTGCAAGGGGAACGGGGTGCTTGAAGTTGGGTTCACGGGCAGTGAGTGAGACCGCTGGTTCGGTCTGTTTTGACAAATCCAATACGACATAATTATAGATTTCATTTGTGGTGGTGGGTGCCTTTTGCATAGTTTCATTTCACTGGTAAAGGGTTCATGGTAATTACGATACAGTTACATTACGCTAGTATCTTTTGATTTAACAATTTAGATTTTTTTTTATTAATGATGGCAAATCCTAGTCATTTTTGTTTTGATACAATACTAAATAGACTCAATTCTAGGACTAGCTATATAAAACTGTTATTATTTTTATGTAAAAGTGCATTGAAGCGCACTGCTAGTCGTGGTTTTTCAAGCTTTCTGTTATATGCAACATTTTGAAGGCTTTTTCCCTCATTCAAAACATGTAATATTTAGTTTTTAATTGTTAATTGCTACAGTAACAGTCCTAATTTGTTATAAATTAGAAATCTTTGAATCAGAAATTCTGGTATTATCTTTTATCTGCTTGAGTTGAGTGAAAAGGAGTTAAAAAAAAAAAGTAGCTCTTATAGACTTAATGTCGATTTAAGATTACAGAATGAGCAAATAAATGCTTTTTACACTTTTTTTATATGGATATTTTGCTATTGATCAACCCATCACTAATTTGTAAACATAGGCACATTATAGTTGTATAAATTTGCGGTTCAGACAACTCACTGGCCCTGCCTTTATGATACCGACCGGCCCGAATTAGGTTAGCGCAGATCTACACTAGACAACTGCAGCCCGAACTCCTGTCTCCTGCCTCCTTGAAAACCGAAAAGGAAAACTTTAAAAAACACCAAAATGTTCCCACTTTTGACTCAAAATAAATGAAACGATTCCTTGTGCCGAGTGGATTTTTCACCAGATGGACTTGGACGCCGCAGTTGCAAAGACTTTGAATCGAAAAGACTATTGGAAGCAAAGAGAGCGAACTGGAGACCTTCAAACCTGCCTGTGTGTTATGGCAGTTTTCTATCTGGATGAAACCCAGATTTAAACTATAATTCCTTGACCAGCTGCACTTTAAAAACAAAACAGGTGCCCTTGACTTGTCCCTGATACAGATTTTGGGCTCAGATGATTCCTGTCAACGTGGATTTTTGATGTTGCAGTAAGAGAAAAAAGACTTTGCCAAACCTTAAGATGTAAAATATTGTTTAAAAAAAAAAAAGGAAATGGCGTAATGATTTCAACTTGATTTGTTATTTACTGCTTTTGTTGTCAAACTATTACCCATAAAATGTCTTCATAGCCAAAAGGATTACGGTGTGTGTGCAACAGTCCAAACTGTCCAAACTGTGAATGACTGGAGTCTGTAACAAACTGTTTAACTGGTGATAGACGCTGCAAAAACAAATAGTTAATATATTGGCTTTAATTACTTGATTTAAGGATTTTTATTTTAATTGTTCATTGTTATGGCTGATTTCAATATACTTGTTCCATCTCAGTTAAACTTATATAGTAATACCATGATAATAGGATGGAAATAACATGAAAATACAAACATACTGATGTTAACTATTATTATAAAATATAGCCATTTAAATCCTTCATACTACATAGTAATAGTAGCAATATATAATATCTAGGGGAGTTAAAATTACTTGAATTATAAACATTTTCTAGATTTGTGCAGACTTGTCAAGTACAAATACCAATGGAACAAGATTTATTTTTTAAAATTCAGGCCAAACAATATTATTTTTCTCATTTTAAGTTTAATTAAAAGTAAAAAGATGTTTGTTTTTTCAGGTTTAAAGTACAAAAAGTTAATTCAGGCCACACAATATTATTTTTCTTATTTTAAGTTTCATTAAATGTAAGATGTTTGTTTTTTTCATGTTTAAAGTACAAAAAAGTATTTTTCCATTGGTTGATAATGTTGTCCTTGTCAAGTCAAATATGTTTAAATACATATAAAGTGTTCTAGTTATATTCACATACCTGGATATTACGTTTTTAAGTACATTTATTGCCTTGATTCAAAGTAGAACCTGACACACGTCCTGTCTGCTTGAGTAATTATCGTGTAATTACCATATTTCCATTCCGTTACCATGCTATTACTGCGCTGTGTAGTGCTAACATTGTTTCTCATTTTAAGTAAACATTTTACACAGAGATAACTTCAAAAATCAAATATTATTTTTATATTTGTACATAATTTCGTCCTAAAACAAGAATGCAATATACTAAAATCAATGTGTAATATCCCAAAAAAATCAAATGAACTAGATCCAGTGAGCAATAAAATGAACTAGATCCCAAATAGTTATTACCAGATTAATTCAAGTGATTTTAACGCCACATAAGTATTTGTTTTTGCGGTGTTTCAGTCCTGGCTCAAGTGACATGTTTACTCCTGGAGAATGGATGTTTCCCTCTGTCTGTTTTGAGACACTGTAAGAAAAACAACTCAACCCATATTTTTATAAACTGTATGTAATGTACTTAGACACTCCTCGTTGTCCCTTGTTTTTGAAGCTAATCATTTGTAAATATTTTAAGGACAACTTTAATTTCTTTTACTAATATATGAAATGTCTCGGTTACACATGGGGTCTTCTGTAACGATGTAGAACGCTTGCTACCTTGATGCTATGGAAAAAACGTGTTGTCAATTTTTTTGTAGATGTTTTAATAAAGTTACTCTTTTCAAAACTCAGATTTAGTTTGTCAGTGAAAAGTACATTTATTGTCTAGTATTTTAAATCATTTCATATAGACTGGTACACAACACTTTACATATAGTTTTACTACAACATGCAGCTATCAGTTTCATAGATAAACTTACAAGCGATTAACAAACTTGGCTCTAAACTCGAGATAGGAACAGCAGCGGTCAATGGCTTTTAGTGATTTGGATAAGAAGAAAGCTTCCCAGAGAGCTGTGAAAAGATTCTGCAAAAATTAGATGTCTACATGAGGGAAAGAGGCTTAAAATCAGAGAATAGTTGTGTATTTGTAGTTATTTTGGAGTATTTTAGATGTGTGTACATGTTAAATGTAAAGCTAAATTATCAGCTAATGGGTCAGAACATTGCAAGTGAAACAAGATTTTCTTTACAAAATACAAATACAGCTCTGGAAAAAAATAAGAGAGCACTGCATTTTTTTCTGAAATCAGCATCTCTACATGTATTACAGCCATTCCATTCCAGCATCTGTTGAATTCCAACACAAACACAAAGCTGAGCTACTTCAGTTCTTGCACCAGGAGTGGAATAAAGTCACCCAAGAACAATGTGAAAGACTTGTGGAGAGCATGCCAAGACGCATGAAAGCTGTGATTAAAAATAAGGGTTATTGCACCAAATATTGATTTCTGAACTCTTCTTAAGTGTAAATATTAGTATTTTGATTTAAAATGAATTTGATCTTGTTTCGTTGCATTGTTTGAGGTCTGAAAACATGTATCTTTTTTGTTATTTTGACCATTTGTCATTTTCTGCAAATAAATGCTCTAAACGATAATATTTTTATTTGGAATTTGGGGGAAATACTGTCAGTAGTTTATAGACTCAAAAATGTTCCTTTTGCCCAAACACATACCTACAAGTAGTACAATCAGAAAAACTGATCATTTTGCAGTGGTCTCTTTTTTTTTTTTTTTCTTCAGAGCTGTATGTTCTTCCTTTAGATTAAACTGGCCTTAAACCAATAGAAAACCATAGAAAAGTTAAATAATGTAAGTTTAAAATACCTTAAAGGCATATTATTTACTTTTCTGGTATAGGGTCCGCCACTGTACATAGGGATGTTATTGCATTGCCTTGAATTGTCCACAGTATAGCTTTATATTTATTTATCTCCATGGAAACAAAGGGTTGATGCCACCAGACCAAATGACATCTGCAGGGACACAACCCGACTCACAGTAAGAATGCATGTTCCTGCCTATAAACGCCAGTAGTTGAATAAATTTAATGTCATACTGTGGAACATTTTAGGACGCTGGCAAGCCAACCCCACCTGAAAAGTTACATAGTCTACCTTTATGTTAAATCATATTTATTGTGATTTAATAAAAGTAATGCCCATTTAAAATAGAATAAAATAGCTGGTTGAGAATTACAATGTTTCTTTCAAATTTACTTCAACCCTAACAAGGTAGATATTTTTTTAAATTTAAACTTAAACTAGTCAAAACTATTAAAAAAGATGAATATTCTGAATGCAAGTCACTTAAACTCATGCAGATATTTGTTTTTGCAGCGTAGACACGTCCGACAGGCACTTGGAGGTCGAGCGATGCATAAGGCTTGGCAGCAGAAAACCTTTGGATAAGACAGTAACAAAGAGAAGCAACTTGCACAGGAACAGTACGTGTCCTTAACCAGAACAAAAGTCATAATAAGTATCTACTCTGAGCTGTAACACATTCAATAGTAGTATATAAACAGTAGTGGGTTAGTAGGCATAGACTTCAACTAAAGCTGCATCCCATTTCTCTTCACTCGCCCCTTTGAGTCCTCAGCTGTCAATTATACCCACGAGGAGAGAAGACAGTCGTTTCACATTTACAACTTTAAATATTATATGATTTTTGTACCTTTGTTTTAAGTTTTCTGTTTACGGGCACGATTTTGAAGACGTTTACAGAGATTCAATATTTTGTTTGTAACCTTGAAAAGGATATAAAATGATAAAATACTTCCCTTCATGTGTTTTATTATATTTTATTTTGTTATAGTTAAAGTCCTTTCAATTAACAAATGTGAATGTGCAATTGAATTATAATTGAAGTATAAGATTTAAATAATTCTTCTCAAAGACAAATGCAGGGGCACGCAACTTAAAGGTCCCATGGCATGAAATTTCCACTTTCTGAGGTTTTTGAACGTTAATGTGAGCTCCCCTACCCTGTTTAGGGCCCCCCCATGGCTAAAAGTTGCAAAATGTCTAAACTGAGCATTTGCGGTCCTTTTCTGTGTTAGAAAAAAACACAGCTCAAACGGGCGATTCTGAACAAGGCAACTATGTGACGTCACATCGAAAAATGCAGCTCCACCCCCCCGTCTGGATGTCTACCCACCGTCTCTGTAAATCACACCCAGAGTTTGGACCGCGAATGAGCTACGCAATGCGAAATGCGTTTTTTTATTTGCCTGGAGGCACGTGAGAGTGTTTCTAGGCTCGGAAGTCCTTTATCTGAGCCTCTGAACCTCTGAAACAGCAGTGGTTTAATTTTATTTTCTGTGAAAATGTGTTTTTTTCATTGAAAAGGCTCTCCTTTCCTCCTCCGCTCTTAAAACACGGAAGTGGGGCCAGCCACAGCGCACCGTATTTGCCCCCCCCCACCCGCTCCTACACCTATCTGTGTCCTTCTCATTTGCATTCAAGCAACAAGGCCCAGAATGAGTTGTTCAGAGAGAGATTTTCTGACTCTGTACATGTGTCTTTCTCATGCACTGAGTCTTGATTTTGAAGAAGGATTCATTTACAGTATTAGGGAACCATGAAGGCACCATATAAAAGCATCAAGAGGTACCATGTCATGGGACCGTTAATAAAAACGACTAATGATTAACATATTTAATGCCATACTAATGGACATTCCAAGAAAATTCCAATCACTATTCCATAGAAACGAGCAGGTTATGGAGAAGTAACGTCAGTTTTTGTTTCAAGTGGATAAGCCCAGTAATTGTAAGAATTTAACCATAAAACAATTACCGAACTATGGGCTCTTTAGGTGATTGACAGCTAAGAAGTCAAGGAGACAAATGAGCAAAAAATGTGATGCGCCCCAAAATAAAAAGCATCTTTTCCAACCACAAAATACTTTCGATTCCAACAGTTCCCACCTCCTCTACCACTTCCTCTTCCTTCAGCCTGAATAGCATCGCATCAATTCACATGCTGCCCATTTACAACAGGGCAAGGTAACAGACAAATTAAAAAAACACAACTAGATGGATAGAAAAGAGGTAATACCGTGTGAACTTATGTAAAAAAGATTGTATTGATTGTATTATTTATATAAAAATTGTTAAAACAAATTCTAGCGCTAATTTTTAAAAGTAGATTTGAAATTATAAAAGAAATATTGTTTTTCACTATACTCTGAACATGTTAACAGTATTGATCTGGTGCTGATCCTACGACAGGGCACCTGATATAAATGAAACATGCAAACACACATAACAGACTGGAGAGTGTCGATCCAGATTCAGAATTCTAATAATAGGCACATGGAGAAAATGCAATTCTTCAGACTCCTCTTCTTAATGGGTCTTTCCAGTTGCCTGTAAAAAGAAAAAAAAAAAACATGATATATTAGTACAAAAAGGCAAAAATGTTAATTTGGTCCTTAAAATTTGAAAGTCCCAATTTGTAACTGTTGTACAGCTCTGGAAAAAAATAAGAGACCACTGCAAAATGATCAGTTTTTTTTTATTTTACTACTTATAGGTATGTGTTTGGGCAAAAGGAACATTTTTGTTTGAGTCTATAAACTACTGACAACATTTCCCCCAAATTCCAAATAAAAATATTATCGTTTAAAGCATTTATTTGCAGAAAATGACAAATAACAAAAAAGATACATTTTTTCAGACCTCAAACAATGCAAAGAAACAAGATCAAATTCATTTTAAAACAACATAATACTAATGTTTACACTTAAGAAGAGTTCAGAAATCAATATTTGGTGCAATAACCCTTATTTTTAATCATAGCTTTCATGCGTCTTGACATGCTCTCCAGAAGTCTTTCACATTGTTCTTGGGTGACTTTATTCCACTCCTGGTGCAAGAACT
Organism: Paratrypauchen microcephalus; assembly: GCA_036785185.1. Taxonomy (NCBI): domain Eukaryota; kingdom Metazoa; phylum Chordata; class Actinopteri; order Gobiiformes; family Gobiidae; genus Paratrypauchen; species Paratrypauchen microcephalus. The sequence continues at coordinate 3,227,014 of JAVJIX010000002.1, read as the reverse complement.
GAAGTAGTTCAGCTTTGTGTTTGTGTTGGAGTTCAACAGACGTTGGAAAGGCTGTAATACATGTAGAGATGCTGATTTCAGAAACAAATGCAGTGGTCTCTTATTTTTTCCAGAGCTGTATTTCCACAAAAAACATCACTAAATGCTATTGTGTCTGTAGTCTGATAGTATTTAGACTGTTACTTCCTGTTAAAATGCCGTTTACCTGCTTGAAAACAAACCTGGAGTTGTGTTTTGTTTCGTTCACACATGTTCGCGTAATCCTTTATTATTACCTCGACCATATCCCCTAAGCTCAAAACACTTTGTTGCTCCTTCTGACCTCCTGAAGCTCTAGTTTTCAAATTAACAGCTCCTTTAACCTTTTATTCAGCATTGTGTCCCATAGCCCTTCGACGTACGAGTTGTTCATAGCATTGTTTCTGCTAATGTTGAGTAGAAACTCCTGGCTGTATGTGACAAAGACGTCGATGAACAAAACAATGTTGTTTACACGACAAAACACACGAAAACACTGTAACGTTGGGACAGAGAGCAGATGCTGCGTGTGTCCACGCTGCCATCTTGGAAATATAATTTGTGTTTATCGTCTTGTTTATCAGATGCTTTATGTTCACTGTGTTAACAGACAGACAGATGATAAAATAATAAACGACTTACAGATGGAGATCACGTGTTAAAAAAACTTAAATAATGGAACCACTTCACTTCCTACTCTACACACCTACTTCTGTGTTTTTGTGTAATGCTAATGCAATTTCTGTTTTAATTTTGCATTAGACTTAAGAGTCTTTGGTCTACAAATGTTCATGTGTTATGAAGAGCCAATAGTCAATAATGGGTATTTAATTATATTATGTGTAGAGAGCGGTTGACAAAGCTGCAGAGCCTGTTCAAGAAATGTGAATATAACAAACACCAGCAGAGGGCGCAAAGTAAAATCTGATTTACAGGCAAACTGAGGACCGATGTGATTACGACAAGTCTGGGAAAGTATAAGAACTTGTTAAAAATTTGAGGGGTGAGGCGCAGGTATTTTGAGCTCTGGAGAGGGAGACGGAGAAAATATATTCAGACTAAATGTTTTTCAGGAGAATTCAAAATTATAACATGGTTTAAAGATCAAAAAAGTTGATTTTGTATCATATTACTGGCCCACTTTAGCCATTTCTACATGTAACTAAATACAGGCTACATTCACACATAATATTATGATACTGAAATTGGGACTAGGTTAGATTAGGTTAGGTTTCTTTATTAGTTTCCACCAGGGAGAAATTTGACTTAGAGTTAAGGGAAGAAGGGAACTTAACGCAGAACTAAACTAAAGGGAGACTAGACTAAAAGGGAACTTAACGCAGAACTAAACCTGGACTAGAACTGGACTACACCAGGACTTGGAACAGGACCAAACCTTCTAGGATAAAAGTAAACACAACCCTAACTAGTTCATATTTATTCATGTTTTCCATTAACCAGAATGAAAGTACTGAAAAATAGTGCATCACAATACTCAACTTTGAAACTGGATACTAAATAATAAGCTTGACACGCAATACAATATTGATCGCACATTGACAATAAAAAAAATAAAAATTAATTAATTTGTATAGAAACAAAACAATAATTTGTTACCATATGGTCGTATACTAGTTCTAATAAAGCTAAAGAAAAATAATTCTAAAACTCTTCAGAAAAGGTCACATTTTGGTCCCGTTTATGTGATTTTTTTTTTTTACATTTTTTTATATCAACACTTGCTAAAACCAGCATCTAGTTTTAGTATTAGATTTTCTTTTAACCACAGTGACAGTGTTGCCATCTGACCTGAGAGATGTCGACTCCGGTGAGTTTCTCCACAGCACTGGGCAGCCTGGTCATGATCTCCAGCACCTCTCCTGCCAGTTTGGCTGCACCGACCTCTGACCCGCCGCTGGAAATCATGGTAACCTTCTGAGCAGCGCACAGGGGCTTGCTGATCTCCTCTGCCATCTGAGAAGAACAAGATCAAGTTTAAGTTTTAGCATTGGGTGGTGCTGGGTACAAGCCACTAAAGTAAAAGTTAAGCAGCTCAGGTTTTTTACACAAATACTGAAAATGTTCAATCATAAAATCACGCTGCTCTGAAATAAAAGGTTCGTTTAATGTTTAATGGTTATACGTCTTGCCAAAGGACACGACAACTGTATGAGAGCTGGGGTTGGATCGTAAACCTTTGGATCAATGACTAAATTCTCTACCAATCCACATCCTGTTCTTTACATAGCTTTAAGCTGCAATGTTTTTTTAATTTCACGTGCGTTAAGTTAAAGGAACTGAATGTATTGTACTATATTTCATAAACTTGCCTAATCTCTATGTGCTAGTGCAGCCTCTGCAGCTCAGTGAGTGAATCCTGGAGGTTTTGAGCTTTTACATGAGGCACGGCCTGTCCATATACTGAAACTGAGAAAAACTTGTGTCCTCCACTGAGAAAATATATTCAAACTAAATGTTTTTCAGAAGAATACAACATTATAACATGGTTTAAAGATCAAAAAAGTTGATTTTGTATCATTACAGGCTCATTTTAGCAATTTCTACATGTAACTAAATAGAAATAGAGAAAAAACTTGTGTCCTCCATCTGCAGGTTAAGGCACCGGCAACACAGGCTCAGTTGTGATTGTAAAATGTGGCAAAAGGAGAAATTCAATTTGTCAAGTGGACAAAAGTTTATTTGGTCGAATACGTTTCTCAGCTCATCCAAGCTGCTTCTTCAGTTCTGGTCAGACGCTGGAGGACACTGCCTATATCTGCCTGAAGGGAGGCGCAAACTACAATTAAATTACTTTTAATAACTTAACTAAAATGATACGTACATGATGAATTAAGTCTTTGCCCATGCTTTACTACACCCCCACCCCGCTACACTGGCCCGCCTCCATCCTCCTCATTAGCATTAAAGCTACAGACTCAGAACGGCACGTTAAAAGGCACATTCTTCATGGGACTGTCTCCAAGAGGCTGTAATTATGCACCAAGGCTTGATTTTGAGAAGAAGGCTTCAGATACAATATTAGGGAACCACTAAGGCCCATATAAAAGCATCAAGAAGTACCATGCCATAGGATCTTTAAGAGTGTGGTTATTATAAGTGGTATCAAGTTAATAATACTTGCATTTTAATTGTACTTTATTTTTAACCAAACTGTGCAGCTTATGCAGTGACAAAATTTGCCAAAACAGTACAGTCTCTACAGTCCTTTACAGTCCCCACAGTCCCGCCAGGTTATATATGAATGAATATATATGAGTCTAACCAGCGGCAGTTTCTCAAGCAGCAGGTCCACCATGGCTCCCTCCTGGTACTGTTTGAAGGCTTCAGCTTTCTTTGACATCTGCTCTGCCTCAGCCCGGCCTTTAGCCTCCATAGCAAACGCCTCGGCGTCTCCCTTCATCTGCATTCAAACACACAACTTCATATGAGCGCAATACTGAACGAGTGCACTGAGCGGAGTGTTCAGGGTCACACAAAGAATACAAAAGATATTTAAAAAGGAAATGAGCTAAAGAACTCACCCGGATGGATTCAGCCTCTGCCTCAGCCTCCATGATGAGCTGCAGGCTGAAAAAGAGAAGGAGAAAGCCTGTTAAGTACTGTCAGGTTAAAACACACTCAATATTATTATAATGTAGATCTAAAACTGATTAATGCACATTTAAAAATATCAAACTTAAATACGATATGAAAGTCACTGGACTTTGACACGGGGGACCCGGGTTTGAACCCCCCCCCAACGGGCAATGAGCAAGCTAGTGTGGGTCCTTGGGCAAGACCCTTCACGGTATAGCCCACCTCATACAATGATGAGAGACAATGAAACTTACGAGATGTCGGCTCAGACGTCGCCCGGCCAAACAAGGTCTGCGTCAGGTGCTGGGGAACCAGAGCACCTTGATGAAAAATGGGCTACTGGAACAAGGCGCAAATGGGCGAGATGCGAGAACAAGGCTCTGTTGGAATGCTACTACTCCAGTAACCCTGGGCAGAGGGGTTACATGAACAGGATGTGGGATGAATGGTTAATACGATACCCACAGTCCAAGCTAACGGCCAAACAACTAGTATCTCAGTGTTCCAACATCCACAAACGGCAACTGCTATCACAACTAGAGATTGACGAGGTACAACACAAATGCTATGGCAAGGGGGAGCCAGGACGCCAGGTCAGAGGGGAGTTAACACCAACTCCCCAACCAGAGATTGGGTACGAAGCCCCAATAAGTATCACGCTGAGCGAGGCAGCGTCTGACCTGAAAGATAAGATCATGGCCCGAATGAACACAAGGCAACCCCGATGCCAGTTACAGAGGCTAAGTGAAGTACAATCTGAAAGTCTCCTAAAACATGTGAATGCAGCACTGAGAGCGATCCCTACCACAACTATCACTGAAACCAATGAGCTGATATACACTTCAGCAGCAGTGATCCTAGAGATGCTGGGCTATAAGAGCAACCATGGGAGCCATGAGAGACAATACCCACCATGGAAAAGACGGTTAGAGGCTAAAATCAAGCAGGTGCGGAGAGAAGTGAGCCAATTGTCAGAGGCCCAGAAAGGTGCAATGAAAAAGCAAGTACCCAAGAGGTACAGCCAGATGCCCATACCTGAAGCACTCGAAACTGCCAAGCAAAGGCTACAAGCCTTGGCCAGCCGCCTAAAGAGGTACACTCGAGATAACGAGGCCAGACGAATAAACCGGTTGTTCGCAACACAACCTGCGAAAGTGTACGCTCAATGGCAGGGGTATAACACCAGAGCAGACCCACCAAGGCTGGAGACTGAAAGGTACTGGAAAGGCATATGGGAAAGGGAGGCATCACATAACACCGATGCACAGTGGCTGGTGGCTCTGAGGAAAGACCACAGCAACCTCCCTGAACAAGATCCAGTCACCATCACAGTGGCAGACATTCAGGAAAGAGTCTCAGGCATGAAAAGTTGGACAGCACCGGGCCCTGACATGATCCACGCATGGCTAAAGAAGCGCACTGCTCTCCATGAGCGCCTGGCAGCACAAATGAACCAGCTGCTAAGGGATGGGACTCGGCCTGAAAGGCTAACCCAAGGGCGTACGATCCTGATCCTGAAGGATCCCTCGAAGGGTACAGTCCCATCCAACTATCAGCCCATAACCTGTCTCTCCACAACATGGAAGCTCATGTCAGGCATCATGGCGGCTAAGATAAGTGGGCACATGTATCAATACATGAGCGCAGCACAGAAGGGCATCGGCAAAAAGTCCAGGGGAGCCAAACACCAACTCCTGGTTGACCAAACAGTCGCCCGTGATTGCAGAACCCGTCAGACCAACCTGTGCACTGCCTGGATTGATTACAAGAAAGCCTATGACTCAATGCCACACACATGGATCACTGAGTGCTTGGAGCTGTACAATATCAATAAGACTCTAAGGGCATTCATTGCAAACTCAGTGCGGTTGTGGAAAACCACCCTTGAAGCCAATGGCAAGCCACTTGCGCAAGTGTCCATCAAATGTGGCATATACCAAGGAGACGCACTGTCCCTACTGCTGTTCTGCATAGGTCTGAACCCCCTCAGCCAAATCATTGAAAGCACTGGCTACGGATACCAACTCAGAAATGGGGCCACCATCAGTCACCTCCTCTACATGGATGACATCAAGCTGTACGCTAAGAGTGAGCGAGACATCGACTCGCTGATCCACACCACCAGGATCTACAGCACAGACATTGGAATGTCATTCGGGCTTGAGAAATGTAGAAGGATGGTGACCAAGCGAGGGAAGGTAGTCCACACAGAGTGGGTCTCACTCCCAGAGGGAACAATTACAGACATTGAGGACAGTTACAAGTACCTTGGTATCCCACAAGCAAATGGCAACCTTGAAGAGGCAACAAGGAAAGCGGCTACAGCCAAATACCTGCAACGAGTAAGGCAAGTCCTAAGAAGTCAGCTCAATGGCAAGAACAAGGCCCAGGCAATAAACAGCTATGCCCTGCCAGTGATCAGATACCCAGCAGGAATCATAAGCTGACCAAAGGAGGAGATACAGACCACAGACGTTAAGACACGAAAGCTCCTGACCATGCATGGAGGGTTCCATCCCAAATCCAGCACCCCGAGACTGTACACGAGCCGGAAGGAAGGACGCCGAGGACTAGTGAGTGTGGGAACCACTGTCCAGGATGAAACATCCAAAATCCATAAGTACATCAAGGACAAGGCCCCAACAGATGATGTGCTCAAGGAATGCCTCAGACAGTGGAGTGCAGAGGAAGAGGTGCTGGAGGGACCATCATAGCAGGACAAACCCCTACATGGGGCGTACCACCGAAACATAACTGAAGTGGCTGATATCAAGAAATCCTACCAATGGCTGGTCTGAAGGACAGCACAGAGGCCCTCATCCTGGCTGCACAGGAGCAGGCCCTGAGCACCCGAGCAATAGAGGCCCAGATCTACCACACCAGACAAGATCCAAGGTGTAGGCTGTGCAAAGAGGCTCCTGAGACAGTCCAGCACATAACTGCAGGGTATAAGATGCTGGCAGGGAAAGCATACATGGAGCGACACAACCAAGTGGCGGGCATAGTGTACAGAAACATCTGTGCAGAGTACGGGCTGGAGACCCCAAGGTCAAGGTGGGAAACACCTCCGAAGGTTGCGGAGAATGACCGAGCCAAGATCCTGTGGGACTTCCAGATACAGACTGACAGAATGGTGATGGCGAACCAACCAGACATAGTGGTGGTGGATAAGCAACAGAACAGAGCCGTGGTGGTGGACATTGCAATACCAAGCGATGGTAACATCAGGAAAAAGGAACACGAGAAACTAGAGAAATACCAGGGGCTCAAGGAAGAGCTGGAGAAGGCCTGGAAGGTGAAGGCATCAGTGGTGCCCGTGGTGATCGGGCTGTAACCCCCAAACTGGAGGAGTGGCTACAACAGATCCCAGGAAAAACATCAGACGTCTCAGTCCAAAAAAGTGCAGTACTAGGAACAGCAAAGATACTGCGCAGAACTCTCAAGCTCCCAGGCCTCTGGTAGAGGACCCGAGCCTGATGAGAGAGAGAGAGAGAGAGACCAACCACCGTGGAAGGTGAGGAGCACATTTTATTTTATTTTATGTATATATATATATATATATATTTATTTATATTTATATTTATTTATATATTTATATAGATCAATCTTTATTTATATAGCCCTTTACAACACCAATGGTGACCAAAGTGCTTTCCAATTAAAAACAGAAAATACAACAATACAAAAGACAGAACATTATATAGAATAAAACAATGTAAAACAAATAGTAAAACACACAGTGCAGAAAAATTACGTGCCACAAACTACTAAGTATTAAAAGCCATTTTAAATAAATGTGTTTTTAGCCTAGATTTAAAAAGGTTCAAATCAGTGATGTTACGAAGCTCAAAGGGCAGATTGTTCCACAGTCTGGGACCAACCACAGAGAAAGCTCGATCACCCCAGTGTTTGAGCCTGGCTCGGGGGACTTCCAAAAGAAGTTGGTTATTTGACCTTAAAGGAAAAGTAAAGTTTTTTACAATTTGAGCCTTATTTCGGTAATAAAACAAGTTGTTTTACTCACTCATATCACTTTGGTGTCATATGGAGCATTTCCGGAGATGTTTTAGATTAGCGTTAGGCTAACACCGTTAGCCTAGCGCGACTTATAGCCATAGCTCGGGGCATTCCCCGAGCATGTAATATGCCCTGTGCGGGCTCCAAATAACACAAACTTTAGCACTTTTCAAATCACAGAAGCTCGATGTCTTTAGTCTACGATTTCATTTGGTCAAAAGTGGCCTGTAATCTGAGATTTAGCCATAGTTTCGAGTAGATGAGGACGCCAGTGCGCATGCGCGGAGTGTGCTCTCAGCTCCCGGGACCCAAACATGGAACGCATAGCTGTAAACTATGGATAAACTATGGCGTTAGCCTAAAGCTAATCTAAAACATCTCCGGAAATGCTCCATATGTCACCAAAGTGATATGGGTGAGTAAAACAACTTGTTTTATTACCGAAATAAGGTTAAAATAGTAAAAAACGTTACTTTTCCTTTAAAGTGCGATTTAATTTTCGGACAAATAAAAGTTCGGTCAAATAACAAGGTGCTAAACCATTAAGAGCTTTAAAAACAAAAAGTAAAATTTTAAAATCAATTCTAAAAGAAACTGGAAGCCAATGAAGTGTAAAAAGGACTGGGGTGATGTGCTGACGTCGAGGTGTGTTGGTTAAAAAACGAGCTGCTGCATTCTGCACAAGCTGAAGGCGACTGAGAGCAGTTTGGGAGACACCGACATAAAGTGCATTGCAATAATCTATTCTAGAACTGATAAAAGCATGAATGGTCCTTTCAAGGTCGGTGCGATTTAAAAAAGGCTTTACTTTAGATAAAAGGCGTAACTGATAAAAACTGGCTCTCACAACACTGTCAATCTGCTTGTCAAATTTGAAATTGTTGTCAAAAGTGACCCCAAGGTTCCTGACGGTCAATTTTAACTTTGATGACAACCAATCAAAATCGGAAGATGCAGAATCACCAAATAAAATGTATTCTGTTTTGTTTTCATTCAAATGAAGAAAATTTTGTCCTAACCACAACTTTAAGTCTTTGATGCAGTCAGTTAATGACTGAAGAGCACCATTTTTACCTGGAAACACAGGTAAGTAGATCTGCAAATCGTCCGCATAGCAGTGAAAGGCGAGGTTATGTTTAGCTATAAATTGACCCCAGTGGCAACATATACAAAGAGAATAAAACAGGGCCCAAAATAGAGCCCTGGGGCACTCCACAAAACATCGATGCCACAGAGGAGGAGAACTCACCAATCCTAACAGAAAAGCTTCTATTAGTCAAATACAACTCAAACCATTTAAGTGCAGTTCCTGTGATGCCAACATAATTTTTCAGACGGGACAGCAAAATTGAATGGTCGACTGTGTCAAATGCCGCGGTTAGGTCAAGCAAAACCAAGACGGTGGGGCGTTTAGCATCAACCGACAAGGCAATATCATTGTGCACTTTAAGTAGTGCATATTCTGTGCTGTGCCGGGATCTGAACACAGACTGGAATTTCTCTAAAACAGCACTGCTATTTAAAAACAACTGCAACTGCATTAAAACAACCTTCTCAATCTTAGAAATAAAAGGCAGATTAGAAACCTAAAATTTGATAAAACACTGACATCAAGCTGTGGTTTTTTGAGAAGAGGTCTCACTATGGCATGTTTAAGAGAATCAGGGACACAAACTGAGCTGAGACAAGTGTTAATAAAAACCTGAAGGGAGGGACCTATAGTATTAACCACCTCCTTTAACAATTTAGTTGGGAAGATGTCTAGAGGACAGTTTGTAGTTTTCAATTGTTGAACCACTTCAGTGAGAGAAGAAAGAGAGACTGGTTCAAACTCACTGAACACTGAAGAGTGTGCGTCACTATCAGGCTGGACAGGCCCGATGCTGTGACTGGTCAATTGTCTCACAGATACCGCTTTATCAACAAAAAAGTGTAAAAAGTTTTCACATGTGGAAACATTGGCATCAATTATAGTTGAGGAGTGTGGATTCACCACAGAGTTAATGGTGTTAAACAACACACGAGGGCAATGTCCATTACTGCAAATAATATCTGACAGATATTTGCATTTTGCCTCTTTCATAGCTTGCTGATAGTGAGCTAAGCGGTCCCTCAGAATGCCAAGAGAGACATGTAATTTGTCCTTCTTCCACCGCCGCTCTGCCTGCCTACAGCGCTGTCTGAGAGCCCGGGTGGTATCATTTACCCAAGGTTCAGACCTGGGCTTGGGGGACCTGCGCGTAAAAGGAGCAATAGTGTCCAAGATCCCTGTGCAGGTTGAATAAAAAGAAGATAAAAAACCATCAGGGCATTTTGGAAGAGCAGTTCCATCAGATGTACAGAAAACCGATTCCCCGAAAGCTGCAGCAAATTCCAGAGCCGTTGATGAGGTCATAACACGACGACAAGAGGCAGGGGGCTTGCAGACAGATGCAGGGGCCATAACTTCAAAAATAATGGGCAAATGATCTGAAATGGGCGTCACTGTTATTTCTATAACTGATAGAGAGAGCCCATAGGAGATTATTAAGTCTAAAGTGTGCCCTGCATTGTGTGTTGGTGATTCAACAGACTGAGTTAATCCAAAGGATGCCAAAAGATGTTTGAAGTCAGTAGCCAGCTGATCAGATGGGCAACAAACATGAATGTTAAGGTCCCCGCAGATCAGTAGTTGATCAAACTTTGGTACAATCTCAGCCAAAAACTCAGAAAACTCCTGCATAAAGTTCTTATTGTATTTTGGTGGACGATAGAGAACAGCACAAAGAATCGGACTGGCAAGCTCTATTGTGAATAGCTGAACTTCAAAACATGTATAATCATTTACATGTAAAGGCTTGCATTTGTAATTGTCCTTAAAAACTGTAGCGACTCTGCCCCCTCGACCAGACGCTCTCGGGGAGCTGAGGAAAGAGCACCGGGGGGGGAGGAGCTTGGGCCATGTTTCCGTCAACAACAGAAAGTCCAGGACACGTGTTGCAAAGAAATCCTTTAAAATGAAAGTTTTATTTGTCAGCAACCTCGTATTAATCAGGGCGAAACAGATCGCTGCGCGGTCGGATTCCTCGGAGTCGGAGCCTCGAGCCAGTGGGCGTAGATTCCCCTGCACGGAGCCCCGCGTGCAGACGCTGACACGCCGCACGCGGCTGGGGTGTTTGTAGCCGGTGTCCGGGGATGTAGGTCGGAGCCAGGTGACCTCCGAGCAGTGCCGCACGAGGAATCTGTTGTACTCCCAAGGAAGCCGCTTGAGGTGCCGGTCGTAATTTGAGGACTGCGCCAGGTAAGCTCTCAATCTCACCAGTACCCCGCTCCGTTTTCCCCACTTTCGCTGGCGACTTCTGCGGGGCAGTGGGGCAGGTAAACGCCATAGACAGTGGGGTACAGATGCCAAGAATGGAGGGAGCGTCTTAAAACCTGTCATTGTTGATGGACAATCTATCACAGATTCGCGAATATTCAGAAGAGTCTGGCGATCATATACAAGCAGTGTGGACACGTTACTTACAAAGATTGCGAGTATAAATAATAGTAACAAAACACGACGCAGACGGCCAGCCAAAAAATGTCCCATTTGAGTTAGCTGATTCACTAATTTAATGGAATAATTGGGAATTTTTGGAATGACCTGAACAGACAAGACACAAAAATGACCAATACCGCAAAAACTAAAGAACTAGACACACTGACACAGAGATTAAAGGGTTTATATTGTGCCGTTTCCTCATCAAAAATATACCTGGAGTGATGTTTTGTTTCATTCACATGTTTAACACATAAATCATATTTGTTAAACTTGTATATTTAGATTGTGTTCTTCTCTCAAACTAAAAACACTTTGAGATGAACTGATGCACTGTGTTTTTAAACTCCATACAATGATTTGGATTATTTCAGTTTTAGAATTGCCCATCTCTACTGAACAAAAGGTAAAAGGCTGCTGTTAACTTGAAAACCACCACTTCGGGATATCAGAAGGGCAAGAGCAACGAACTAACAATAAAGTATTACTCAAACATGTGTGAATGAAAGAAAATACAACTCCAACAACGTTCTGACATGGACTCTTGTGAATTTTAAGCCATTTTGCATAATAAAGAATCTTTAAATAGATTTCTTTTTTAAGTGGTGTAATTTGCTAATGCTCAAATGGATGGTGAACACAGAAGCTAAAAAAAAAAATCCCATTTTGAAAAACATGGACATAAATTTGAGTATTTTTAAGGAGCTCTGTAGCACTTAACAGTTACAGTTTGAATGAAACCTGCTCTCACCGCTGAGCCTCTGCCAGTTTCTCGAGCTTGTATCTCTCGGCGTCGGCAGGCTTCTTCACTCTGGCGTCGAGCTCCTTCTCCTTCCTGATGATCTCCTGCTCCTGAAGCATGATCTGCTGGGAGCGCTCCACCACCTGCACCTGCATCTTCTCCTCCTCGATGCACTGCTTGGTCTTTGCCACCTGAGCCCAAGCACAGGTTTACAATCAAATCCACTTTATTTTATGACATATTTTACAAATAAAGGCCATTTCCAAAGTGCTGCACTGTGTAACTTGTTTGTCTCCATGGAGATTCTAATGTTTTGCCTGCTTTGTTCCGCAGTATTGATCTCCTCCACGCAAGATTAAATTTAGTTTTTGGAGTGAATATACCATTACATTTTGAAATTCTGTATTTAGGTAGGGTTACTTTTCTGAAGTGATAAGAAGCTGTTACAAGCCCTCTTGGTGCAAGCAAAAAGAATATCACAAAAAGCCTTCACTGGATGATTGGATTGACATAATTTCTGACATATTTAAGATGGAAAAGCAAACTTGTGCAATAAACATTCAAAGAGACAAATTTTATAGTATTTGGAACAAATGGATTAAGTACATCACCCCAAGTAGAAAAGATTTCTTGTAACTTCTCCATTTCTGGTGAAGATTTGTTAATTTATTTCACACTGTATAATACAATATTTTTGATTGTATTTCTGTTCCTGTAAGCTCTTAAAGATCCTTAAAGATTCTTGTAAATTCTTGTAAAGAGTTTAGTGTTTTTTGTTTAGTTTTTTCCTCCCCCCCCCACAAAATACCAAAATTTGGAAAGATCATATTTGAACTGAAAATATGGATTATGAAAATATTCACACTTTCCAAAAGTTTTCATCTCCATGAAGACAAACATGCCACACTGTGTAATATTCCAGGCAATATCATAACATCTCCATGGAAACAAGTAGGTGGCAGACCCTCCAATGGAAAAGTTGCCAAGTGCACAAATAATGAGACTTGAATTAATATCTAGTTTTGACCAGTAGGATTTATTTTTTCATTGTGGTTTATTTGCAAAGTTGAAATGCTAAAATTATTTTCCGATTTGTACACAAAATGACTGGGAAAAACGGGAAAAAAAAGGAAAATCTGAAACGAGTAAATATGAAAGTTAAATAAAAAACTATAGTAGTTTATAATAGTTAATTATTCAATCTATGTCATTTGACTTTATGAAGAGATTTCTTTTGTACCTGAAGCTGGTAGGCCATCTCAGACTCCGCCTTCTTGGTGTTGACCTCCACGTCGTAGGCAGCTTTCTTCAGCTCATAATCTCTCTGAGCTTTGGCCATCTCGATCTCATTCTTGTACTGAGCAGACACCTTCTCCTGCATCGCATGGGCTTCCTGTATGGATTAAAGAATATTTAGTTTTGAATGGTTAATTCTCACATCTAGTATGAAAATAATAACTTTTAATATTTGTTTTTAGATACAAGGGAAGAAAAGATGTGTGAAGAAACCCTCAGTCATCCAGGTAGAATCCAGGGTAAAAGGAGAAATTCAATTTGTCAACTGGACAAAGTTTATTTGGTCAAAAACGTTTCGCAGCTCATCCAAGCTACTTCATCAGTTCTGACTAGAGTGCTTGTGGACACTGCTTATATCTAGCTGCAGGGCGGAGCTAACTACAATGAAATTACTATGACACTAAACTAAGGGAAGAAAAGCGTTTAGAATCTTTAGCTTAAAAAGTATTTTACCCTGATGACGGCGTCTCTCTTGTACTGAGCCTCTCCGATCCGAGCGTCCTTCTGGACCTGAGCAGTTCTGGCTTTACCCAGAGAGTGGAGGTAGTCCTGGGCACAAACACAACAAGCTCATTAATAAATAAGACTCCTAATAACAATCTATTAAAGTAATTTTAATCATCACACTGCAAAAATGAATATATAGAAAATAATGAACCTAAATAATTGTAGTGTGCAATACAAAGACTTCTGGGATATAAAATGTAATTCCATTTCTAATAGGGCTAGGCAAAATGGCAATAAAAATAACATCAGAAATAGATTAAGAGGGTAAGTGAAACTACATTTTTAGGAGTCATGACTAATCAAGGTCTAAACTGGAGGTCTCATATAAATTACACTAAAAGCAAAATTTCCAAAGCAATTTCTGTGTTGCATAAAGTAAAGTTCTCACTAAACAGTGCAGCATTATTAACCTTGTGTAACTCCATAATCGCACCATATCTGATGTTCTGTGTGGAAATTTGGGGTCGACATGTAAAACTTACCTACAGACATTTATTTTACAGAAAAGGGCTTTGAGAATTATCACCAACAGTCATTATAGAGAGTATCCAACCCATTATTTGTTAAACATGAAAATGTGTGATATTGTTGAATTAAGTCTCTTCAAAGTCATGTATAAAGCAAAGTGCAGAGTGTTACCTGTAAATATTCAAAGATTGTTTGAGATGAGAACAAGAACTACAATTTAAAAGGAACCTACACGTTTAAAAAACCTGATTCAGAACCGAGGTTATGGAGCGAAGTGTCGCTGTGAAAGGAGTTCATTTATGGAAAAGTCTTGACAAAGAAATCAAAGAATCAAGTACAATAGCGGCATTTAAAAAAAAATACATAAAATCCAGTGTAATGTGTAGGTATGGGGAAAAAAAACTAAGTTGTTGTGCTTAAAAATGAAGCTTTCTGTTTACAATTGATCAATAATTGTGATTTAAATGGAATGTATTGATGAAATGTTTTATTGTCACTATCAGTGTTATTGTCTGGAAAAGGGAAGAGGGGCAGAAAACATAAGATTACTCTTCTTTCTGCTCCCTTTCATTCATTTTTTTGTACTGTTATCACACTGTTGATGTCTTTTTATACTTTATGGATGAAATAAACTAACAACATTTTTTTTTAAATTAATTTAAAAAATTAATAAAAATCAGAAATCAAACACTTTTCCCCACCGACTCAGTCATGCTTTGAGTAAGTCACAAGCTGATTTAACCACACCGAGTTGTGGTGAACTGTCAGAAGCTGCTAAAGTTTTTTTTGCCACGCCCCACATTTCTAGTTCAAAATGTACTGAATATAGGTTTGCATCCGACAGGACACAGAGGATTGTTAGCAATCATGACACAGCCAGCTCACGCTTCAGTCCACTTTGGTTTATGAAGTCATTCCCTGGAACTGAATCAATATCAATCGCCTAAGTGCCTTTCCTACTAAAAGAGCCACACACAACTGACAGCGTCCTGTTAGTTCTGATCTTTGGTTAACGATGTATTAGAGCTCGATTTTTGAGTTCATTTATACAGTTATCTATTGCTCATTTGATGTTTTGTGTGAAAGAAACAAAACAACTCCAGGTATGTCTGTGATGAGGAAACATTATAACATCAGAAAATAGTGATTCTGGAGTGTAATTTTACATGAAAAATACGACCAATGGCTATAGTAGTTAGTTCACGTATTTTACCTGATCATCGTGGACGTCCTTCAGAGTGTAGCTGACGACACCGATGCCCATGTTCACCAGGTCAGACGAGGCCACCTTAAAAACCTGCTCAGAGAACTTCTTACGGTCCTGATAGATTTCCTGTGCACAAATAAACAAACATGTTTTATTTAGTTCATTTCCATTCTTGGGGACAGGAGCTTTTCACTATAGAAAGACAAAATATAATAATAAATATGAAACTGAACTAAAAAAAAATACCACTTAAAGCTACAGTATGGAACGGAAATAGAAAACAATACCGTAATACAATATTGTACAATAATTAAAACCATACTTCAGGATAATCTCCATGAAGATGGACGTTTTATGTCATAGTGCAATATTATATAGCCATTTAAGAGATAGGTTATGGATATGCAAGTCTGCTCAGAGTTAACACAAAAAAGATATGCTTTTATTTTTTGGTTAAAGTTACAAACTGTGACTTTAATTAGCACTAGGGGTGGGTATTGGCAAAGAAGTCACGATTCAATTCGAATCACGATTCATATGCCACGATGCGATACTATCACGATGCATCACGATACTTGAATTATTGTGATGCATTGCAATATATTTGACATACTTCAGTGAAAATGTACCAAAAAAAGAGGATAACTTAAATATCAGTGGCTGTGTATCTGGGTAGTGTCTTCAATTGATACATAACTCTGAGCAACTCAATTCATAACTGAATTTATTGAATAACAAAAACAAATAAACCAAACCAATAACAAAAAAAGTGCATAGGATTTTTTCTAAAACAAAAAATGATGTTCAAACATTTGCCATTTTGGAGGTAGCTACCATCATAAACAATACCCCTTCACAAAGAAAAAAGTGCATAGGATTTATAAAAAAAAAAAAAATGTATGTATTAATATTAAATATTACATTATTAAATATTAAATTATGAATGAATAATAATCGATTTTTGGCATCAAGAATCGATGCAGTATATTGTGAAAGTTAGTACCGCGATGCATTGTCATGACGATTATTTTGCACGCCCCTAATTAGCATAAAACACAGAAAGGAGAAAAAACAAGAAAGGAGGAATTGGGGGAAAAAAGAGGAAATGGAAAAAAGGGAAAAGACAGAAAGAGAGAAAGTAAGATAAAGACAATATTTAAAATACATTAAAATCCAAAATGTTAAAAATAAAAGAGAAGGGCTGTGCGATTAATAACATTTAGATTCAATTTAAATCATCACCGATCAGCTTGTGTCTCTTTAATGAAGAGATCTACAGCCAATCCTTGGTGACTACAAGCATGTGGTTTGGAGCAGAGTTCAAACTTTGGAGGAAGAAAGTTGACTATTTACGGTCTTAAATGGCACAGATTTAAAGACTGTCTGGTTTTATATTGATATAATTAAACAGGGATGAAAGTGGCCAATCATGAAAAAAGCGGAAAGTCACGGCACCCCCCCCGGGGGAAAAAAAATCCGGGGGGCGCAAAACTTTAATAAATAGCAATAAAACACATTTTTAAACAATTGTAGTGGTTTTTATTTGAAAGTTGATATCAAAACACGGCACTGACCCCGATTTTGCGACATCAAAGTCTGATAACGAGCCGAGAGAGCGCACTCGCGGCGCAGCTCTTGCAGTGCACATGACAGTGCACATGACATCGATGACACGATGTCATGTGTGCCCACAAAACAATTACAATTTTGCTGCCACGGGCGATGCCACCGTGCCATGTCAGCGAGCACCAGTCGTTGACATGAGAGCTAGGTGCTTAAAAAGGGGAGAGCGCTTCGCGCTCTGCTGCGTGTCCGCAGCACCAGAAGAGCACACAAGCTCGCGTGGCCCCGCACACATGTACAAGTTTAATACGAGACATGTACTTTTGTTTCTGAATACGGGACGATTACATTTTTCAACGGACGGTTGGCAACCCTAAACACAATTATACATATATAATACACACCCAAAATTTCAACGTATTTGGAAAAAATAAAAAAAATTAAAATTACCACGCGGCTAAAAAAAAAAGCGGAGATCCGCTAAAAAGCGGAACTCTTTCATCCCTGATTAAAGTATAAAACCATATACTGTATATTTGCTTTTTTTTTTTTTAGAAATGTTTGTGATTGTTCAATAAAAAAGAAAAGAAAATGTCAATAATACCTGTAGTTTAGACTTCTGCAAGCATGATCTTCTATATTCTTGTATTAGTTAGCAGTTCCTATTTTAGTCTTGTCTCAAGTCCTAATGCTGAGTTTACAACATTTACTCTGAACAAATCCTACTTTTTAAACATAAATCACAAATGGAATCACTTGTAAGGAAAACATGCAATTATTATCCCCCCCCCCCAAATGAAGCAGCCCTATCAGCGAGCCCTATTACAGAGCAAGAAAGAAAGAATGAAACATTGTAAACAGATTAACCACATTTCCAGTGCAATTATTAACCAGAACTGATGACCTCACCTCCACAGTCAGATGAGCGATGATGGCTCTCTGATGACCCTCCAGCGTTTCCAAAGCGATCTGAGCGACCTCCCCCTCCGACTTCCCCATAAACATCTGACACGCTGTCGCCAACATCTCTTTGTTCTGACCCTGGATTTTCACCTACAGATGAAAATATAAAATGTCATTGTGCCAAGTATTGATTTGGAATTTTTTTCTTTTTCTTTTTGAGAAACATTTTTCATAATGAATGTATTTTTCTTTTGCTAAACTACATAAACATTTTTTTGGAGTATATGAAATCACAGATGATTGCTTCTAAAATAGTTTTAAAATATACTTTTAAAAGTTTGTAATAATGAATTCATGAATATAAATCAATCTTGACATTGATTTTGTTCACTGCTCAGTTCAATGACCTCAGGAAACTTACCTGTGCAATTCCAGTGACAGAAATGGGGACGCCATGACGGGTGTAGACTTTGTCACTCTTCACGTTCAGAGTCAAAGTGTTCAGAGTTATTCTGTCAAAACGTGAACAAGAGTTAAACCACCAAACTGGGATCTAGAAAGAAACAAACAACCGGAAATGGGTCACCTCTGGATCTGCTGAATGCACGGGAATACAAACACCCGTCCTCCAGCGATCATCAAAGGAGGAGACCGCCCACAGCCTGAAAAATCACAAAAGGAACAATTTAAGTTGAATATCTTGGGTTGCCAGTGCATTCAGAGGACACAGGTATACAAAACACATACAATGTGTTTTTTAGTTTATTTAAATCTAAATTTTACAAATATTAAATGGAACCCATTTAATATTTTCAGACCCAAAATATTTTCCTTTAGCAATCTTTTTATCAAAGCAAAGATAAAAAGATTGTAGACATTTTAGTTATGTTGATATATTTTGCAGTGTGTTGAGTTTTGCAAGTTGTTTCTCAAATATGGAAAAATCACCATTGTCTGTCATTATTTGAAACCATAATTACCTGAAGCTATTATCTTTTGTTCTGTCAAACTTTATCATGTATTAGTAATACTTTGTGATTCATATTTTAGTATCTAAAAGTAAAAGATATTTTTTCCAATTACAATGTTTTTATACTTTCATACTTGGCTCAATAGAGCAATAATTATAATCACATTGATAAATTGAACTGCCACTTTGTGTAACAAGAATAAAATGTTCATAGAGGCGCATTAGCAGAAACAATATTTTAAAAGCAAATAAAAAAGCCGTTGGAACAACGTAATAAGCTATTGATCACTTCTGGTAAATTATTTATCTCACTATAGTGTCATAATACTTTTGAATGAACCTCAAGTTTAGTATTAAGAAAATTAAAATCACCATTGGTTTAACATTAGGTAAACCAATAGTGACAACAAATAGGTGCAACCGTGTACGGTAAAATCAGAGTGAAAGGTCATTCGTTAGTCACACTTGTAAACGTCACATTCTGCTCCTGTTTAAGATCTGAAAATTTCCATGTGCTGCAACAAACCCTCAGTAAGTTGTAACATTCCATTTATTTTATCAACACAACAGATAACGGCTTACAAGCTTCCATCAGTCACATGGTTCAGATACACTTTTACAGTAGAGCTGGTCAGTACTGTGATATCAATATTGTTATATTTGAATTTATAAAAAAATAAAAAAATGGTACCAGTTCTTCCAGCACTTTTATGTTCTGGTGACTGTCTACAGTAGGTCACTGTAGGTAAGTCGTTTTCTTATTCTAGGTCATTTAGCTGTACAGTTGTCTTATTCATGGGTAGTTGTGCCAAAGGACATAATGTAAACAAAACACTGGGCGCAGCATTTCCTATCTATATATGGGCCTATTATTAGTGATATTAGTGATAGTTTGTCAAATAAAAAAAGTGCTTGGCTTAATTAATAAGTGAAACTCAAACTAAGAAATACAAACTTAACAAGAGTAGTTAATCAAGTAATTTTGTAACCATTTTACTAAATCAAGGCTAATCTTTGACTCAGTAAGGAAAACCATTAATAAAATCCCTCTTTAATTAATATTTCAGATAAAAATCTGTACATTTGTCAGAACCTTACAGTTATTATTAGCAAATACAGTGGTACCTCACCTTACGAAAGACCCTACATACGAAAAATCCAAGTTACGAAACGCCCTCACGTTAAATTTTGGTCTCTAGATACGAAAGAAAATTCAAGTTACGAAACGTGAAATCTCAAAAATTCGAATAATGCGCGTTCAGATGCACGCCCCGCTGTTATCCCACTCAAAGAGCACCTTTCTCGGCCTCTTAGCTCTAGCGCCGAACACGCAAGATTTTCAACAAAATGTATTAAATAGTGAAGCGTGGGGGGAGACACGACTCCGGAAGCAGCGCGGTGTGGAGCACGGCACCGCGCGAGGAGCACGCTCCGCGCGAGGAGCACGCTCCGCGCGAGGAGCACGCTCCGCGCGAGGAGCACGGCACCGCGCGAGGAGCACGCACCACGCGAGGAGCACCCCTAGTCCTGGTCTGCACGACTGGCACCGGGGCTGCGAGCACGAGATAGAACCGCGGCGCCCGGACCGCGTCCTCTGGAGCCCGAGCTGCAAACCAGCCGCACGAAACCAGCAAAGAGCGGCACGTGGTAGTTTAATCCTGGTCCAGTTCTGGTTTAGTCCAGGTCCAGTCCAGGTTTAGACCTGATCTAGACCTGGTTTAGTTCTGGTCTAGACCTGGTTTAGTCCACGTTTAGTCCGGTCTAGTCTCTTAGCCAATCAGGACGCAGAACCAATGTTACACTATAAAAAAAAAAAAGTTACACTATAAAAAAAAAACCTTGGAACGAATCAGGCCTTTTCCATTGAAATAGCTACTCAACTTACGAAAAATTCACGTTACGAAACCACTTCTGGAACGAATTAATTTCGTAAGGTGAGGTACCATTGTACTGTATGTCTATATTGTGCAACCCCACTGTACAGTATAAAGATGAGTCACGTTCTTCTTAATTTGTGCATTAAAGGAAATAATCACGACATATTAGCGCAATAAAGTCCAAAAACACTGGCAACAGACAAAAATATATAAATAAGTACTGTATATATAATAATAATATATAAATAAGTACCAATACACACATTTTTAACATGTAAAACAAAAACAAACTAAAACTAATACAAAATAAATGATTGTGTCTTAGTACCAGTAGACACAAACCCCTGTCATAGTAAACAGATGGTATTGACATGTTTTGACTTACCAGACACCACCATGGCTTCATTTGGTCCACAAGTGTAAAACATGTCGCGTCCTCACAAGTTCAGGCTGTGAAGTACAACAGTGTAGTGAATATATTGCAGTAGTCCGTGTGTAGAGCGCGCTATTGTGGTACAAGAAGCAGACACATGACTGTGTCAATCATAAAACCAAGTGCCATGGGTCTTTAAAGCTTTCTAGTGGTGAGGGGGTGTCACCTCTTCCTGCAGCATGAAAGCACACGATCCTCTTTGCTGCAAACTACAACAACTAACTAGGTCACAAGAAGATCCAGTCATTTTAAGTTACTTCTATTTTTTTTATCCAAGTCTTTAAAACCT
This sequence comes from Paratrypauchen microcephalus, assembly GCA_036785185.1. NCBI lineage: Eukaryota > Metazoa > Chordata > Actinopteri > Gobiiformes > Gobiidae > Paratrypauchen > Paratrypauchen microcephalus. Next base: position 3,205,607 of record JAVJIX010000002.1, on the reverse strand, counting down.
GCCATGTATCTAAGTGTGTTTATCTGTTCACTGTTTATCTCGAGGTTAATTTTAGACAGCACTTTGGAGTGTAAAGTGTGCGTAAAAGTGGGTTAATACAGGCTAAGGTTTGATTCATAGTCATTTTAAGTGACTTTTATGATTTATTCTAGATCGTAAAAGAACGTCATATTTCTCATTTTGTTTATCTGTAAAGCGTTTATCTCGAGATTAATTTGGGGCTGCACTTTGGAATGTAAATTGTGCGTAAAAGTTAGCTTATGTTATTGTTATTGATTAACAGGGATAAAACAGATTTCCAAAACAAAACACACATAGATTAATTGATTAAAAGATCTCTGCGGTGACAGTATAGCTCCAGCGAGCTAATACTACGGTTAGCGGAGTGGGGTAGCGCTAGCAAGGCTGCGCCAATTTGGTTATCTTGGAAAAAATGCCTTTTTACGCAACATTTACGCGCTAGAAACAACTCATACCACATCGCTTGAATTTGTTTTTAAAGGAACTTACCGATATGTGTTGAATAAAAGAGTAAAAGTATGGATGTCGTAGGTGTTTCTGTTGCTATCGAGTGGAGTGGTTTCCCGTCACAAGAATGGCAAAAATGTCTGTTTAGGGAAACGTTGGACGAACACGCCCATTGTGCTCAATGCAATGTGGCGCCATCTAGTGGTACGTCTATGCAAACGATTATTTGGTGATCTTGGTCTTTGTTATTTGTTTAAAATATTTACTCTCTATTACTATTGTTAGAACAAATGCACAGATAGATAGCTTGATTCAATAATTCTTTTTTTCCCATCTATTTCCATCTATTCCACCTTTTTTGCTATTCCATCTATTTTTTCTTTTTATCCTCTGTTATATATTATATTCGATGAGTGAGCTACTGTACCCAAAGCAATTTCCCTTGTGGATCAATAAAGTTTGTCTAAGTCTAAGTCTAAGTCTAATTCAATAAAATTTAGCATACATGATTTAATAATAGCATAAATATAAATTAAAAGAAATGAAAACAGTGAGCCTTTTCATTTTGGTCTTAAAACTTTATTTATTTAATTATAATATGGAACTCGGCTCCAAAAACAATTCATTGCTCACCTCTCCACAGATCTGACCTGTAACTTCCATCTCCTTGTCTCTATAGACATAGACATTGAGACGACAAGCGTGACGAAACCTTTGCTCGAAAAGTTACATTGTGGACCTTTAATTTTAATGCCTTGTAATCCCAGTTGTATGTGTGTCTATTCTCTTCCTTTGGTTTCATCCTTTTTTCGTGTAACTTTTGGTTTAGTCCCATTTTAGACCTAGTTTTTTACAAGTATGGACCTGAAATAGACTTGGTAAAGACCTGGTTTTGATCTGACTCATAAGGATAAACTTGGTTTGTGCGAATAGTTTGAGAACTACTGCTCTACAACTTATATGTCCTGTCAAATATATGTTTTCATGTAGCCTAAATACACTGACTTGAGTTGAGTTGTCTTGGTTATCTTTTTTGCATACTGCTGTTGTGCTTTCAGGCAAGATACTTCACTCATCGTGTCTGTGTACTGGAACTTTGGCTTTAAAATTTGAAATTTACAATGTCAAGTCCATAAAAAAAGATGACATCACAACATTATATAGGCCAATAATATTTAATATAGGGGAGCAGAAAAGAAACACAAATGTTCAAATCATTAATCACTTAAGTTTTTATCACTTGTAGACTTACTCAAAGTGAGAAGTCACCAAAATGTTTACTCAAGTACTGATACTTCAATAAAAATAAAAAAAACAACTCAAGTATGCTGTCAGAAACTAAGTGTAAGTGTAAATGAGTAAGTGTAACTCAGGATAACACACCTCTGCTGGATCAGAGGTGTGTTATCCTGGATCTGCTGGATCAGAGGTGTGTTTCGTATTAATATGTGAAAATACTGTGTAATTAGTAGAAAGAACAAGTCTATTGCCTCTATTCTGGGAGTACGACATCACATTCTAGACTCTGAAAACTACATGAGTCAAATAAATTGGGAGTATCTGTGCATTGTTGAACCTTCCCCTCTCCTCTGTGGCAGGGCATTCACTCAGGCAGTGTGGAAGTTCAGGACTGAGCTGGGAGTGGGCGTGGCATCCAGTGGTAAAAAGGTGTTTGTGACGGGACAGTACCAACCGGACGGAAACATGACTAGTCCCATGTGCTTCCAGGAAGAGACCCAGATTGAAGAAAAACTCCTGTATCTGGACTTCCTGCTCTGTTGGAAGTGTTCAGTGCTCAACATGTTCATGCATACACAGATAAATTCATTCCCAGGAGAGAACAAATAATGATTGTATAATGTCAGTCATTTTGTATGTAGTTATAATTTCTACTAATAAATACCAATTTCTTTCAAAGAGTTTCTCTAAGTGAATCTGGACAGAGGGACAAAGACTGTGTTTCTGAAAGAATGAATCTCCATTAACCTAAAGGTAACGTGTCTTTATTTTATTTGGACTGTTTACACTGTATATTCTTTGTATTTTATTGTAAATATAAATAATTGTAGGTGCTTTTTGTCTGGGAGTAATTTGTCTGAGTAATATTTAAGTGAAAGAAAAATATATAATATTATCAATACAGAAGTGTGTGTAATTTTGTTCAGTAAATCAACAGAACCTCTTCTGTTTTTGCTTGAAGGGATTTTACACAATAACATACACCATAAATTCCCAGTACCTCATTTTTACAGCCCGCTCAAAAGACTAACAGAAAATATGCTGTACCTGTTCCTGTTCTGTACAAATGTTTTCTTTACAATGTAGTTAAGTTAGAAAATATGTTTGGGTTGTTTTTAAAGGATCCATATTACTCCATTGTTTTCTGACCTGTGTTTTGTTTCATTCTGTGTTCAATCTGCAGAAAACACTCTGTTCCACCTTGTGATGTCATGTGGTAATACAGGAAGTGCTCCACTGTGTTTTTAAACTCCATACATCTTCACTCGAATTACAGTAATCCCTCGTTTATCGTGGGGGTTAGGTTCCAGAAATAACCCGCAATAAGAGAAATCCGCGAAGTAGGACAACTTTATATTTTACAATTATTCTACATGTTTTAAGGCTGTAAATGCCTCACCACACACATTATACACTTTTCTCAGACTGGAATTAACCTTTTCTCACATTTCTCTCTAGTTTAAACACTCAAACTTTCATAGATTTTCAACAAAATGTATTAATAATAGTGACGCATGGGGGGAGACACGGCTCCGGAAGCCCTACCGGACACGCAAGGAGCACTGCCACGTCCCAGGACGCGACGCGCACCAACCCCTTGGAGAAGTGCGCAACACGTGCACCTCTCATCGTGGTCAAATCCGTGACAGAGCAGCACGACCGGCGCAAGGCCGCGTGTACACCGGGGCTGCGAGCACAAGATCGAACCGCGGCGCCCGGACCGCGTCCTCTCAGCCCGAGCCACAAACCAAACACACACAAACAAACGCAAGAGCCGCACAGAGTGATTTAATCCTGGTTTAGACCTGTCTAGTCCCGGTTTAGTCCAGGTCTAGACCTGGTCCAGTCCTGGTTTAGTCCAGGGCCAGTCCAGATTTAGACCTGGTTTAGACCTGGTCTAGACCTGGTTTAGTTCTGGTCTAGACCTGGTTTAGTCTACGTTTAGTCCTGGTCTAGTCTCTTTGCCAATCAGGACGCAGAACACAATGTTACACTATAAAAAAAAAGTTACACTATAAAAAAAAAACACACACAAAAAAAAAAAACAGTGAACTGCGATAGAGCGAGGGACCACTGCATTTAAATATACTCAACAAAAATATAAACGCAACACTTTTGTTTTTGCTCCCATTTTTACTGAGATGGACCCAAAGATCCAAAATTCACTCCAGATACTCAACACTACCATTTCTCTCAAACATTGTTCACAAATCTGTCCAAATGTGTGACAGCGAGCACCTCTGCCCCGCCGAGACAATCCATCCCACCTCACAGGTGCGCCACATCAAGATGCCGATCTGACATCATGACCAGTGCACAGGTGCGCCCCAGACTGCCCACAATAAAAGGCCACCCCGAAATGTGCATTTTTTTTTTGTGCTTTATTGGGGGTCTGGGGACTCAGAACCAGTCAGTATCTGGTGTGACCACCATTTGCCTCATGCAGTGTAACACATCTTCTTCGCATAGAGTTTATCAGATTGTCAACTGTGGCCTGTGGAATGTTGGTCCACTCCTCCACGCCACCACCACGACTGGACACTCGCAGCCTCCTGAGGAAAGAGCAGACTGCGATCAAGCCCGCCGCCTCTCGTAAACCGGAAGTCTCCGCTAGAGCTGTGGGAGCGCTTGTTTTGAACACCCTCACTGCAGCCTATGAAACGGTGCACCGTACAAAGTAACAGCAGTACAGTGTTGTATAAAGTACTGGAAAATCAAACTCAAGTAAAAGTATAGGTACCCCTCCCAAAAATGACTTTGGTAAAAGTCGAAGTCACTGACTGAAATGTTACTTGAGTAAAAGTCTTAAAGTATCTGGAACTTCCTGTACTTAAGTACGACAAGTAATGTAAAAATAAATGTACTCAAGTAATGTAATTAAAAGTACAAGTAAAAGTATCAAGCAAAGGCAGTCTGAATTTAATATTTTTTAATGTTCCCCCCCAAACCTTTTTTTTTTTTTTTTTTAATAACAGTGCTGAAAATAAGGCATACATAAAACCATTGAAGGAGTTTTTTTTGGAGGAAGAGGGTTTTTTGCAATTGGGCCCTTAATTCTACTGTGAAACACCATGTTCGGCTCACCCATGGTAGTTTTGTGTCATATGGAGCACTGTCGAAGATATTGGGTTTGGTGATCTCCATGAAACGCCTTTCTCATTCGTTACACTTAGCCTACAGCTATGCCTTCCCTTGAACCGAAAAAGCTAGGTAGCCTGTTAGCTCCAACATCGTCAAATACGCTTTGTGTAACTGAAACAATGTCACACAAAGTTAATTTCTATGCTATGTTATGCAGTCAGTAGAGGTTTTTTTTGTAACGAGTAACTAAACGGCACATTGAAAATGTAGTGGAGTAAAAGTATGCAATATCATTCGGAAATGTAGTGAAGTAAAAGTAAAAGTTGTCATTTTTTTAAAAACTCAAGTAAAGTACAAAGTCTCCCAAAATGTACTTAAGTACAGTAGTGAAGTATTATTACTTCGTTACTATACAACACTGCAGCAGTATCCTTGATATAATACGCCTATTTGGAGCAAATAAAGGACCGCGACCAGTTAAAAGTCAATAAAAAGATTGTGCTCATTTAGTGTGTCTTCAGTTGTGTGTCATGAAATAACATCACATTACATCACATTGCAAAATTAATAATAACCAAAAATATTTACCGTCATTGTGAAACTTCTCCTCTGTGGAATGGCAGACAGAACGCAGTATGACTGAGCTACTCACCTGCACAGACATGAAGAGACCTACATGTCTACGACATTATAACACTCAAAAATCCTTGCTTGTACTCAGCATATTTAATTTTGCCACATAGCCTTGTATTCATTTCATAAATGTAATTAGTTGTAGATGTTATACTGTTTGCCTGCTGGGTTCACACTGGAACTTATGTTGTAATAACGATCACATTACGAGTGCTGAGAGGAACGTCCTCATTGGAATAGTCGTCCAGGGCTGCTTTGATCGTAGTTTGAAGAAACAAAAACATCTGAAAAACATCAGATGAAGGTAATAATTTAACCTTTTAAAGCAATGGTGAAACAGGCACATTTGAACTTATCTAACAATAAAATGTCTTGTTTGCATGCAAGAATTACCATTTGCACACGTACAAGGACAACAGGTGAATGCATCTTAGACAAATCAAAAACATTTGATTTGGATTTTCAGAAGAAAACCCCATTTCATAATGACAGTCTGGAACTAACAGATAGGCACTTTCAGGTTGAAATTATAACACAATTCCCTGTTTGTAATGGATCAGTTGCATTTGGACACACAGCCTGTATTGCTCTGAATGTAGGATAGACAAATCAAAAACATCTGATTTGGATTTCCACAATAAAAGCCCCTTTTAAAATGCCTTCCACCAACTGTGATTTTTGTACATTTGGATTACTCTAACAATTACATTCCTTATTTGCATGCAATCATCTCTCTATAAATACCATGTGTGTGTGCTGTGTGTCCAAATGAAAATTATCCATTGTAAACAAGGAATTATGTTATAATTTTAACCTGAAAATGCCTATGTGACAGATCCAGACTGCCCTTATGAAATGGTCTTTTATTCTGAAATTCCAAATCAGATGTGTTTGATTTGTCTATCCTACATTCAGAGCAATACAGGCTGTGTGTCCAAATGCAACTGATCCATTACAAACAGGGAATTGTGTTATAATTTCAACCTGAAAGTGCCTATCTGTTAGTTCCAGACTGTCATTATGAAATGGGGTTTTCTTCTGAAAATCCAAATCAAATGTTTTTGATTTGTCTAAGATGCATTCACCTGTTGTCCTTGTACGTGTGCAAATGGTAATTCTTGCATGCAAACAAGACATTTTATTGTTAGATAAGTTCAAATGTGCCTGTTTCACCATTGCTTTAAAATGTTAAATTATTACCTTCATCTGATGTTTTTCAGATGTTTTTGTTTCTTCAAACTACGATCAAGGCAGCCCTGGACGTCTATTCCAATGAGGACGTTCCTCTCAGCACTCGTAATGTGATCGTTATTACAACATAAGTTCCAGTGTGAACCCAGCAGGCAGACAGTATAACATCTACAACTAATTACATTTATGAAATGAATACAAGGCTATGTGGCAAAATTAAATATGCTGAGTACAAGCAAGGATTTTTGAGTGTTATAATGTCGTAGACATGTAGGTCTCTTCATGTCTGTGCAGGTGAGTAGCTCAGTCATACTGCGTTCTGTCTGCCATTCCACAGAGGAGAAGTTTCACAATGACGGTAAATATTTTTGGTTATTATTAATTTTGCAATGTGATGTAATGTGATGTTATTTCATGACACACAACTGAAGACACACTAAATGAGCACAATCTTTTTATTGACTTTTAACTTGTCGCGGTCCTTTATTTGCTCCAAATAGGCGTATTATATCAAGGATACTGCTGTTACTTTGTACGGTGCACCGTTTCATAGGCTGCAGTGAGGGTGTTCAAAACAAGCGCTCCCACAGCTCTAGCGGAGACTTCCGGTTTACGAGAGGCGGCGGGCTTGATCGCAGTAAAGAGCAGCCGGGAGGGAGGAGCTCGGAGAAGGCGCTGTTATCACCTGGTTTTAGCCAGGTCTCCGTGAGCATGAGACAATCCAGCTCAATCAAATCGTTCAGGATAAAGGTCTTATTTGTGAGTGATCGAGTGTTTAACAGGGCTGTACGTACAGCACACAGTCTGCTGAGCGGCACGACCGAGCGAGCGAAGATTTCCTCGCACACAGCCCCGCTGTTGGATCCTCACCGGCCGCGACACGGAAGCAAAACACCCGGCGTCAGGGAGAGCTGGCCGGAGCCAGCGGTAACAATACTCCAGAGAGCGACGCAGGTCAAACTTTTTACAATCCGTGCTTATTCCATTCAGGGAACAGCCAGAATAATCCATACGCGAGGAATCCAGGTAAGCCTTGAGTTTCGCCAGCACCCGTCTTTTTCCGCGTCTCCTGTGCCTCTTGTTGCGAGGCAACGCGCAGACAGGACGCCGTAGGTAGGCCTATGCGACACCGGCACGTGTAACCATAGCAACATTCTGTTTATTTATGAACATCATTAGATCAAAGACTGAGAAATGGGTGAGGGAGGCACAAGCCCTGAACAAACTCATTTCAATTCAGCCTTCGACCGAGACACACAGACACAAACATGTCCAAAGACTGGTCAGATTACACCACTGAAGACGACGAACTCCTCTACTGCCAGGAGTTCAACCTGATGGAGGAGCTGGGGATGGTACCCACCAACCCACAGCAGACCTCTGGGCCATCTAAACAGGCGGTCCACACCGTTCTAACTCTGGAGGAGTTGGAAAGGGAGAAGCTAGGACCTCAACAACACCAGAGGTCTAAGGAGGAAGACGAGAAGGACATGGCCTTAGTCATGCCACGACTCCAAACTTCTAAAGCTGCTGAGGTGAGAGAGCAACACCTGCTCAAAGAGCTGGAGGACCTCAAACAGCTTCGGGAGAGAGACCGCGACCAGCACGAGGAGGAGAAGCTGCAGTTGCTGAGAAAAATTGAGCTCATTATTGTAGCTCATGAGAAGCAACTGCAAGGCCTGAAATCTGAACTGGACACAGTGAAAGAGGAGAGAGGAGCACTGAGAGACCAGTCAGATGAACTGAAACACCAGCTACAGTCTAAAGATGAAGCTTTTGACGCACTGCAGAAAGAGGTTGCAGAAATCAAGGCTGAGCAGAAGGTCCAGATGCTCCACAAAATACAGGACACAGCAACACAGTTCCAAAAGATGGAGGAGGAGAAAGATGCCATTTTGAGGAGCTGTGAGGAGCTGAACGACACTCTTAGGGGGTTTCAGGAAGAGCACTCCATACTGGAGAAGAGGTACAGTGCTCTAAAGCAGCTGCTGAAGGAGATGGAAAAACAGCGCTCCTGGCAGCGCAAGAGGAACAGAGCTCTGGTGCAGGAGTTGGAACAGGAGAAACTTCTGAGAATTGAAATACAGGAGGAGAATGGCACCATGTTGAGCACCTGTGAGGAGCTAAAGGAGCAACTGAAGAGGTCAGAGGAAGAGAACTTCCTGCTGCTTGAAAGCAACTGTGCTCTCGAAGAGGAGGTGGAGGTCGAGAAAAATGGCAGAGCGGAACTACAGAACCAGATGGCCGCCATCCTGAGAACCTGTGAAGACCTCAAGGTAGAATGCTCCCTGCAGGTCGAGAGATGTCGTGTGCTAGAGCAGCTCTCGACAAGAATAGAGGAAGAGCGCTCCCTACAGGTTGAGAAATGTGGTGCGTTGGAAAAGCTCAGAAATACAAACAAACAGTGCTCTCTTCTGGAAGAGATGAGCACAGCAGTGGAGAAGAAGCTGAAGAAAAAGAGAAAGTGGCACAGGAGGCTTAGACCCTCTGTCAACCCCCTCACCGTTCTGCACATGAACAATAAAGCATAGCAAAAAAAAACAAAAAACAAATATTTTGTATTATTTTTTAAATTTTCAATTTAGACCACTCATTTGGTCATTTAAATATGCATTTTACAAATACTATTTTACATATATTACTGTACTACACTTTAATTACTTGGGGAGCAATGGGGATGGCTTTTTCAAGATGGTGTGTTCTGTCTTAGAGAAAAACTCAGCCTAAATATGCAGGTTTGTGTGTTAAACATGTGACTGAAACAAAACACAACTCCAGGTGTGTTTGTGATGAAGAAACAACATTATAACAGATCAGAAAATAGTGCAGTATGGGTGCTTTAAAGGGGTCAAATGAGATGGTTTTGCTTTGTCTGGAATATTTCACAGTATGGCATTAAACCTTTCTATCTTCATGGAGACCAAGCAAGACCAAGTTACTGGTCAGATCCATGGAGAGGTGATCCCGCTCAGTCAGAATGCCTGTTTTTCTATGTATTTTTGAGCTATAAAACCACCTGTAATTGAATAAATGTAAAGTAGAGCTGTTTAATGTCATACTGTGGAAGTCCTGGTTTATTCTTGGTTTAGCCCTGGTTTAGTCCTAGTTTAGTTCTGATTTAGTCCTAGTTTAGTTCTGATTTAGTCCTGGTTTAGCCCTGGTTTTGTTCTGGTTTATTCTTGGTTTAGCCCTGGTTTAGCCCTGGTTTAGTCCTGGTTTAGCCCTGGTTTAATCCTAGTTTAGCCCTGGTTTAGTCCTAGTTTAGTTCTGATTTAGTCCTGGTTTAGCCCTGGTTTAGTTCTGGTTTATTCTTGGTTTAGCCCTGGTTTAGCCCTGGTTTAGTCCTGGTTTAGCCCTGGTTTAGTCCTAGTTTAGTCCTAGTTTAGTTCTGATTTAGTCCTGGTTTAGCCCTGGTTTAGTCAAGTTCAAGTTCAAAGTTAGCTCTATTGTCAATTCTGCCATATGTGTTCAACATACAGTGAATCGAAATTTCGTTTCTCTCTGGCCAAGCAGTGCAAAAAGAAGTGTATAAAATACAATATAAAGACCAAAGAAAAACTTCTAAGACAAAATCTAAAATCTGAAAGCAGTGGAAAAGAATAAATAAATACCTACAGGTTTAAATGAGGTTTGAGTCTACAGTAGACTCAATTATTTCAGAGACTTCTCTGTGTGGAAGGTTCACCAGCTAGGGGTACTCCACGAGGGCTTTCACCCCTTGTTATACTTTATATTTTGATATTTACATGTTTGAATTGTGTAAAAATGAAAACAAAACCAGGACAAGTGAATGGTGCAATAATAATTAATGTATTAATAAAAGTCATGACTGATCATGATGATCAGTGATGCTGACGCACAAGGCCTCCGAAGAATCTAAGAATCCTCCGGAACCAGGAGCACTTAGGAGCTTAGGAGGTGTGGGGCATATCCTCTTCTTGGACAGTGACTGCATTTTCTGCCATCCCAACGAGGGTCAGGGGTTCAGAGCTGCTCCGATCATAAACTGGATCACGCTCATCCCAGCTGCTGAGGGACGCTGTATGTTCACTTGAGCAAGGGGAACATGAAGACCCTGAAAGGGACGAGCAAGAGGAACATGAAGAAAATGAATGGACCAGACACCAGAGTCTTGATCATCAGATTCTGATTCGGCTGGCCGTTTTAGCACTGAACCCAGAGGAGGCCCACTTGTCTCACTGCTAACGCTGCTTTTACTCAAGAACTACTTTATTACAGAAAATAATGCATATCACTGTCTAATTTTCTAATGAACTGAGGCCATCTTGCACATACTGGTTTGGTTAAATTAAGTAAAGGGGATAAAAAGTATCATTAAACAGTCTCTTCCATTCTGGTGAAGTAGCTGTAAAAGTTATAGTATTTTCCTAACAGCAGAATGGACCTTTTTCTTAACAATTTTCTTTAACAATTTAAGTGGAACTAAACAATAAATCCACTTTGTTTAGCTTCTAAACTATGGTGCTTTAATAGTGTTGTCTAATGTTCCCTGTGCTTTTGGTCAATTTTAGTGCTAATTATGAACATTTGCAGCTTTGTGTTTAAAAAAATAAAAAAGAACAAAAACTGTGCGCGCGCTGCCTCGAGTATAACTACTGCAGTTACAAATACTATGTGACATCACACAAAACTATGGGCGGCAGTAGCTCAGTTGGTAGAGCATTTGTCCACTGATCCAAAGGTGGGCAAGACACTTAACACCACCTCGCCCCCCCATGACAGAAGTACCTCAAGGCCGGTTACGTCAAGCGTCATGGACATCGTCCTCTCGTGGACCCACCACCCGCAGGAGGATCCGTGGGGGCCAATGCATTGGGATCTGGGCGGCAGATCTGACTGGACTGTTGCCCTGCGACCTGAACTACGGAAGAGTGGGAGAAAATGAATGTGTTTGTCTTTACAAACATCTGGCTGCAGAGGTGGTGCTCACACTGTCCCTTACGCTGGATATGTACAAAAAAACAGGTTCAGATCTTTAGTACTTACAGACCGACTGTTACACCAACTATGACCAGTGCGGAGCGTATTTGGCTAAAGCAGCACGTTTCATGATGCAGAGGTCAGAGGTCAGTGTGGCAGGGTGTAGAGGTCAGGTGTAGAGGTCAGTGTGGCAGGATGTAAAGGTCAGTTGTAGAGGTCAGTGTGGCAGGGTGTAGAGGTCAGTTGTAGAGGTCAGTGTGGCAGGGTGTAGAGGTCAGGTGTAGAGGTCAGTGTGGCAGGGTGTAGAGGTCAGGTGTAGAGGTCAGTGTGGCAGGATATAGAGGTCAGGTGTAGAGGTCAGTGTGGCAGAGTTTAGAGGTCAGGTGTAGAGGTCAGTGTGACAGGATGTCGAGGTCAGGTGTAGAGGTCAGTGTGGCAGAGTTTAGAGGTCAGGTGTAGAGGTCAGTTTGGCAGGATGTAGAGGTCAGTGTGGCAGAGTGTAGAGGTCAGGTGTAGAGGTCAGTGTGACAGGATGTCAAGGTCAGGTGTAGAGGTCAGTTTTGCAGGGTGTAGAGGTCAGTGTGGCAGGGTGTAGAGGTCAGTTTGGCAGGGTGTAGAAATAACCAAAAACCAAATAACACAAACTTTAGCACTTTTCAAATGACAAAAGTTCAATGTGTTAGTCTACACTTTCGTTTGAGTCAAAAGTGGCCTGTAATCTGATATCCAGCCATGGTTCCAATTGGATTACGTCATCGAGGACAGCGCGCATTCATTCCACTACTTTGCTTAGAAGACGCTCAGGACTCTTCTGTTGCGAGCGAGACATGGCTGTAGATTCGGACTTCGAGACTGAAGACGACTTATTAGAGTATGATGGCCGTCCCTGTCGTTTTGAGCCTGAGTATACGGATGACGAGGTATTAGAAAGAAGGAAGCGGAGACAGTTTTAGGAGCAGCGCACCAGAGAACAGCCATCAGTATCGCATTGCTTCTCAGAATCGTGCGTTGAATCCACTGGCCTTCTTCCTTTTCCTTTGCCAGACTGAAGTGGGTACTGCAAACACGATGGTCCAAACATTTGACAGCTTTGCCTTTCATGTTTGGATCCATTCTCAAGGCAAATAGCCACAGCTTCAATAACTCCAGATTGTGATGACGAAGCCTGTGAAAACTCGGCTTCGTCCAAGCTGTCATTTTCTTTTCACAACCGGGATAAATGCATGTTCGCACCATTTCGGGTTTTCTCAAGCGGAGATGTTTTCTTCTTATTATTCCTTTGCTTCTTTATGACTGTAACCGAAAGCTGAGAGCGTCGTCTTATCTGCAAATCAGCTGTGAATGCACGCATGCGCACTGTCCTCGATGACGTAATCCAATTGGAACCATGGCTGGATATCAGATTACAGGCCACTTTTACTCAAACAAAGGTGTAGATTAACACATTGAACTTTTGTCATTTGAAAAGTGCTAAAGCTTGTGTTATTTGGTGACCGCAACCGTATGCCCCGACAACGCACGTTAAACGGATATCGCTGAACCCCAAAATCTCCGGAAATAGTCCAAATGACACCACGACCGACTGGAGTGAGAGATTTGGCTGCAGGAAGAGGGACTTTAAATTCAAATATGACAGGGAGGTGGTCCGAAATGCAGATGTTACTTATTTCTGAGATGGATACAGACAGTCCGTGGGAGATGATCAGGTCCAGTGTATGGCCGTGCTGATGAGTGGGGGCGTTTACTGACTGTGCCAGGTCAAAAGAGATGAGCAGGCTTTGAAACTCTTTGGCCAGCTGACTGGATGGGCAGCAAGCATGGATATTGAAATCACCACAAATCAGCAAACTGTCATATTGTGTCCGTAAATCCGCAAGTAACTCTGAAAACTCTGGAATAAAATCTTTATTCTATTTCGGAGGGCGATAGATGACAGCACACAGTAGGGGACATGCAAATTGAAGCAAAAATAGCTGAAGCTCAAAGCTACTGTAGGTTTTAGATGGGAGAAAACGGCAGTTCAAGTGTTTGAAAACAGAAGCCAGGCCACCACCACGACTGGACACTCGCGGCCTCCTGAGGAAAGAGCAGCCGGGAGGGAGGAGCTCGGAGAAGGCGCTGTTATCACCTGGTTTTAGCCAGGTCTCCGTGAGCATGAGACAATCCAGCTCAATCAAATCGTTCAGGATAAAGGTCTTATTTGTGAGTGATCGAGTGTTTAACAGGGCTGTACGTACAGCACACAGTCTGCTGAGCGGCACGACCGAGCGAGCGAAGATTTCCTCGCACACAGCCCCGCTGTTGGATCCTCACCGGCCGCGACACGGAAGCAAAACACCCGGCGTCAGGGAGAGCTGGCCGGAGCCAGCGGTAACAATACTCCAGAGAGCGACGCAGGTCAAACTTTTTACAATCCGTGCTTATTCCATTCAGGGAACAGCCAGAATAATCCATACGCGAGGAATCCAGGTAAGCCTTGAGTTTCGCCAGCACCCGTCTTTTTCCGCGTCTCCTGTGCCTCTTGTTGCGAGGCAACGCGCAGACAGGACGCCGTAGGTAGGCCTATGCGACACCGGCACGTGTAACCATAGCAACATTCTGTTTATTTATGAACATCATTAGATCAAAGACTGAGAAATGGGTGAGGGAGGCACAAGCCCTGAACAAACTCATTTCAATTCAGCCTTCGACCGAGACACACAGACACAAACATGTCCAAAGACTGGTCAGATTACACCACTGAAGACGACGAACTCCTCTACTGCCAGGAGTTCAACCTGATGGAGGAGCTGGGGATGGTACCCACCAACCCACAGCAGACCTCTGGGCCATCTAAACAGGCGGTCCACACCGTTCTAACTCTGGAGGAGTTGGAAAGGGAGAAGCTAGGACCTCAACAACACCAGAGGTCTAAGGAGGAAGACGAGAAGGACATGGCCTTAGTCATGCCACGACTCCAAACTTCTAAAGCTGCTGAGGTGAGAGAGCAACACCTGCTCAAAGAGCTGGAGGACCTCAAACAGCTTCGGGAGAGAGACCGCGACCAGCACGAGGAGGAGAAGCTGCAGTTGCTGAGAAAAATTGAGCTCATTATTGTAGCTCATGAGAAGCAACTGCAAGGCCTGAAATCTGAACTGGACACAGTGAAAGAGGAGAGAGGAGCACTGAGAGACCAGTCAGATGAACTGAAACACCAGCTACAGTCTAAAGATGAAGCTTTTGACGCACTGCAGAAAGAGGTTGCAGAAATCAAGGCTGAGCAGAAGGTCCAGATGCTCCACAAAATACAGGACACAGCAACACAGTTCCAAAAGATGGAGGAGGAGAAAGATGCCATTTTGAGGAGCTGTGAGGAGCTGAACGACACTCTTAGGGGGTTTCAGGGAAGAGCACTCCATACTGGAGAAGAGGTACAGTGCTCTAAAGCAGCTGCTGAAGGAGATGGAAAAACAGCGCTCCTGGCAGCGCAAGAGGAACAGAGCTCTGGTGCAGGAGTTGGAACAGGAGAAACTTCTGAGAATTGAAATACAGGAGGAGAATGGCACCATGTTGAGCACCTGTGAGGAGCTAAAGGAGCAACTGAAGAGGTCAGAGGAAGAGAACTTCCTGCTGCTTGAAAGCAACTGTGCTCTCGAAGAGGAGGTGGAGGTCGAGAAAAATGGCAGAGCGGAACTACAGAACCAGATGGCCGCCATCCTGAGAACCTGTGAAGACCTCAAGGTAGAATGCTCCCTGCAGGTCGAGAGATGTCGTGTGCTAGAGCAGCTCTCGACAAGAATAGAGGAAGAGCGCTCCCTACAGGTTGAGAAATGTGGTGCGTTGGAAAAGCTCAGAAATACAAACAAACAGTGCTCTCTTCTGGAAGAGATGAGCACAGCACTGGAGAAGAAGCTGAAGAAAAAGAGAAAGTGGCACAGGAGGCTTAGACCCTCTGTCAACCCCCTCACCGTTCTGCACATGAACAATAAAGCATAGCAAAAAAAAACCCAAATATTTTGTATTATTTTTTAAATTTTCAATTTAGACCACTCATTTGGTCATTTAAATATGCATTTTACAAATACTATTTTACATATATTACTGTACTACACTTTAATTACTTGGGGAGCAATGGGGATGGCTTTTTCAAGATGGTGTGTTCTGTCTTAGAGAAAAACTCAGCCTAAATATGCAGGTTTGTGTGTTAAACATGTGACTGAAACAAAACACAACTCCAGGTGTGTTTGTGATGAAGAAACAACATTATAACAGATCAGAAAATAGTGCAGTATGGGTGCTTTAAAGGGGTCAAATGAGATGGTTTTGCTTTGTCTGGAATATTTCACAGTATGGCATTAAACCTTTCTATCTTCATGGAGACCAAGCAAGACCAAGTTACTGGTCAGATCCATGGAGAGGTGATCCCGCTCAGTCAGAATGCCTGTTTTTCTATGTATTTTTGAGCTATAAAACCACCTGTAATTGAATAAATGTAAAGTAGAGCTGTTTAATGTCATACTGTGGAAGTCCTGGTTTATTCTTGGTTTAGCCCTGGTTTAGTCCTGGTTTAGCCCTGATTTAGTCTTGGTTTAGCCCTGCTTTAGTCCTAGTTTAGTTCTGATTTAGTCCTGGTTTAGCCCTGGTTTAGTTCTGGTTTATTCTTGGTTTAGCCCTGGTTTAGCCCTGGTTTAGTCCTGGTTTAGCCCTGGTTTAGTCCTAGTTTAGCCCTGGTTTAGTCCTGGTTTAGCCCTGGTTTAGTCCTAGTTTAGCCCTGGTTTAGTCCTAGTTTAGCCCTGGTTTAGTCCTAGTTTAGTCCTGGTTTAGTCCTGGTTTAGCCCTGGTTTAGTCAAGTTCAAGTTCAAAGTTAGCTCTATTGTCAATTCTGCCATATGTGTTCAACATACAGTGAATCGAAATTTCGTTTCTCTCTGGCCAAGCAGTGCAAAAAGAAGTGTATAAAATACAATATAAAGACCAAAGAAAAACTTCTAAGACAAAATCTAAAATCTGAAAGCAGTGGAAAAGAATAAATAAATACCTACAGGTTTAAATGAGGTTTGAGTCTACAGTAGACTCAATTATTTCAGAGACTTCTCTGTGTGGAAGGTTCACCAGCTAGGGGTACTCCACGAGGGCTTTCACCCCTTGTTATACTTTATATTTTGATATTTACATGTTTGAATTGTGTAAAAATGAAAACAAAACCAGGACAAGTGAATGGTGCAATAATAATTAATGTATTAATAAAAGTCATGACTGATCATGATGATCAGTGATGCTGACGCACAAGGCCTCCGAAGAATCTAAGAATCCTCCGGAACCAGGAGCACTTAGGAGCTTAGGAGGTGTGGGGCATATCCTCTTCTTGGACAGTGACTGCATTTTCTGCCATCCCAACGAGGGTCAGGGGTTCAGAGCTGCTCCGATCATAAACTGGATCACGCTCATCCCAGCTGCTGAGGGACGCTGTATGTTCACTTGAGCAAGGGGAACATGAAGACCCTGAAAGGGACGAGCAAGAGGAACATGAAGAAAATGAATGGACCAGACACCAGAGTCTTGATCATCAGATTCTGATTGGGCTGGCCGTTTTAGCACTGAACCCAGAGGAGGCCCACTTGTCTCACTGCTAACGCTGCTTTTACTCAAGAACTACTTTATTACAGAAAATAATGCATATCACTGTCTAATTTTCTAATGAACTGAGGCCATCTTGCACATACTGGTTTGGTTAAATTAAGTAAAGGGGATAAAAAGTATCATTAAACAGTCTCTTCCATTCTGGTGAAGTAGCTGTAAAAGTTATAGTATTTTCCTAACAGCAGAATGGACCTTTTTCTTAACAATTTTCTTTAACAATTTAAGTGGAACTAAACAATAAATCCACTTTGTTTAGCTTCTAAACTATGGTGCTTTAATAGTGTTGTCTAATGTTCCTTGTGCTTTTGGTCAATTTTAGTGCTAATTATGAACATTTGCAGCTTTGTGTTTAAAAAAAAAAAAAAGAACAAAAACTGTGCGCGCGCTGCCTCGAGTATAACTACTGCAGTTACAAATACTATGTGACATCACACAAAACTATGGGCGGCAGTAGCTCAGTTGGTAGAGCATTTGTCCACTGATCCAAAGGTGGGCAAGACACTTAACACCACCTCGCCCCCCCATGACAGAAGTACCTCAAGGCCGGTTACGTCAAGCGTCATGGACATCGTCCTCTCGTGGACCCACCACCCGCAGGAGGATCCGTGGGGGCCAATGCATTGGGATCTGGGCGGCAGATCTGACTGGACTGTTGCCCTGCGACCTGAACTACGGAAGAGTGGGAGAAAATGAATGTGTTTGTCTTTACAAACATCTGGCTGCAGAGGTGGTGCTCACACTGTCCCTTACGCTGGATATGTACAAAAAAACAGGTTCAGATCTTTAGTACTTACAGACCGACTGTTACACCAACTATGACCAGTGCGGAGCGTATTTGGCTAAAGCAGCACGTTTCATGATGCAGAGGTCAGAGGTCAGTGTGGCAGGGTGTAGAGGTCAGGTGTAGAGGTCAGTGTGGCAGGGTGTAGAGGTCAGTTGTAGAGGTCAGTGTGGCAGGATGTAGAGGTCAGTTGTAGAGGTCAGTGTGGCAGGGTGTAGAGGTCAGGTGTAGAGGTCAGTGTGGCAGGGTGTAGAGGTCAGGTGTAGAGGTCAGTGTGGCAGGATGTAGAGGTCAGTTGTAGAGGTCAGTGTGGCAGGATATAGAGGTCAGGTGTAGAGGTCAGTGTGGCAGGATGTAGAGGTCAGTTGTAGAGGTCAGTGTGGCAGGGTGTAGAGGTCAGGTGTAGAGGTCAGTGTGGCAGGGTGTAGAGGTCAGGTGTAGAGGTCAGTTTTGCAGGGTGTAGAGGTCAGTGTGGCAGGGTGTAGAAATAACCAAAAACCAAATAACACAAACTTTAGCACTTTTCAAATGACAAAAGTTCAATGTGTTAGTCTACACTTTCGTTTGAGTCAAAAGTGGCCTGTAATCTGATATCCAGCCATGGTTCCAATTGGATTACGTCATCGAGGACAGCGCGCATTCATTCCACTACTTTGCTTAGAAGACGCTCAGGACTCTTCTGTTGCGAGCGAGACATGGCTGTAGATTCGGACTTCGAGACTGAAGACGACTTTTTAGAGTATGATGGCCGTCCCTGTCGTTTTGAGCCTGAGTATACGGATGACGAGGCATTAGAAAGAAGGAAGCGGAGACAGTTTTAGGAGCAGCGCACCAGAGAACAGCCATCAGTATCGCATTGCTTCTCAGAATCGTGCGTTGAATCCACTGGCCTTCTTCCTTTTCCTTTGCCAGACTGAAGTGGGTACTGCAAACACGATGGTCCAAACATTTGACAGCTTTGCCTTTCATGTTTGGATCCATTCTCAAGGCAAATAGCCACAGCTTCAATAACTCCAGATTGTGATGACGAAGCCTGTGAAAACTCGGCTTCGTCCAAGCTGTCATTTTCTTTTCACAACCGGGATAAATGCATGTTCGCACCATTTCGGGTTTTCTCAAGCGGAGATGTTTTCTTCTTATTAGTCCTTTGCTTCTTTATGACTGTAACCGAAAGCTGAGAGCGTCGTCTTATCTGCAAATCAGCTGTGAATGCACGCATGCGCACTGTCCTCGATGACGTAATCCAATTGGAACCATGGCTGGATATCAGATTACAGGCCACTTTTACTCATACAAAGGTGTAGATTAACACATTGAACTTTTGTCATTTGAAAAGTGCTAAAGCTTGTGTTATTTGGTGACCGCAACCGTATGCCCCGACAACGCACGTTAAACGGATATCGCTGAACCCCAAAATCTCCGGAAATAGTCCAAATGACACCACGACCGACTGGAGTGAGAGATTTGGCTGCAGGAAGAGGGACTTTAAATTCAAATATGACAGGGAGGTGGTCCGAAATGCAGATGTTACTTATTTCTGAGATGGATACAGACAGTCCGTGGGAGATGATCAGGTCCAGTGTATGGCCGTGCTGATGAGTGGGGGCGTTTACTGACTGTGCCAGGTCAAAAGAGATGAGCAGGCTTTGAAACTCTTTGGCCAGCTGACTGGATGGGCAGCAAGCATGGATATTGAAATCACCACAAATCAGCAAACTGTCATATTGTGTCCGTAAATCCGCAAGTAACTCTGAAAACTCTGGAATAAAATCTTTATTCTATTTCGGAGGGCGATAGATGACAGCACACAGTAGGGGACATGCAAATTGAAGCAAAAATAGCTGAAGCTCAAAGCTACTGTAGGTTTTAGATGGGAGAAAACGGCAGTTCAAGTGTTTGAAAACAGAAGCCAGGCCACCACCACGACTGGACACTCGCGGCCTCCTGAGGAAAGAGCAGCCGGGAGGGAGGAGCTCGGAGAAGGCGCTGTTATCACCTGGTTTTAGCCAGGTCTCCGTGAGCATGAGACAATCCAGCTCAATCAAATCGTTCAGGATAAAGGTCTTATTTGTGAGTGATCGAGTGTTTAACAGGGCTGTACGTACAGCACACAGTCTGCTGAGCGGCACGACCGAGCGAGCGAAGATTTCCTCGCACACAGCCCCGCTGTTGGATCCTCACCGGCCGCGACACGGAAGCAAAACACCCGGCGTCAGGGAGAGCTGGCCGGAGCCAGCGGTAACAATACTCCAGAGAGCGACGCAGGTCAAACTTTTTACAATCCGTGCTTATTCCATTCAGGGAACAGCCAGAATAATCCATACGCGAGGAATCCAGGTAAGCCTTGAGTTTCGCCAGCACCCGTCTTTTTCCGCGTCTCCTGTGCCTCTTGTTGCGAGGCAACGCGCAGACAGGACGCCGTAGGTAGGCCTATGCCGGCACGTGTAACCATAGCAACATTCTGTTTATTTATGAACATCATTAGATCAAAGACTGAGAAATGGGTGAGGGAGGCACAAGCCCTGAACAAACTCATTTCAATTCAGCCTTCGACCGAGACACACAGACACAAACATGTCCAAAGACTGGTCAGATTACACCACTGAAGACGACGAACTCCTCTACTGCCAGGAGTTCAACCTGATGGAGGAGCTGGGGATGGTACCCACCAACCCACAGCAGACCTCTGGGCCATCTAAACAGGCGGTCCACACCGTTCTAACTCTGGAGGAGTTGGAAAGGGAGAAGCTAGGACCTCAACAACACCAGAGGTCTAAGGAGGAAGACGAGAAGGACATGGCCTTAGTCATGCCACGACTCCAAACTTCTAAAGCTGCTGAGGTGAGAGAGCAACACCTGCTCAAAGAGCTGGAGGACCTCAAACAGCTTCGGGAGAGAGACCGCGACCAGCACGAGGAGGAGAAGCTGCAGTTGCTGAGAAAAATTGAGCTCATTATTGTAGCTCATGAGAAGCAACTGCAAGGCCTGAAATCTGAACTGGACACAGTGAAAGAGGAGAGAGGAGCACTGAGAGACCAGTCAGATGAACTGAAACACCAGCTACAGTCTAAAGATGAAGCTTTTGACGCACTGCAGAAAGAGGTTGCAGAAATCAAGGCTGAGCAGAAGGTCCAGATGCTCCACAAAATACAGGACACAGCAACACAGTTCCAAAAGATGGAGGAGGAGAAAGATGCCATTTTGAGGAGCTGTGAGGAGCTGAACGACACTCTTAGGGGGTTTCAGGAAGAGCACTCCATACTGGAGAAGAGGTACAGTGCTCTAAAGCAGCTGCTGAAGGAGATGGAAAAACAGCGCTCCTGGCAGCGCAAGAGGAACAGAGCTCTGGTGCAGGAGTTGGAACAGGAGAAACTTCTGAGAATTGAAATACAGGAGGAGAATGGCACCATGTTGAGCACCTGTGAGGAGCTAAAGGAGCAACTGAAGAGGTCAGAGGAAGAGAACTTCCTGCTGCTTGAAAGCAACTGTGCTCTCGAAGAGGAGGTGGAGGTCGAGAAAAATGGCAGAGCGGAACTACAGAACCAGATGGCCGCCATCCTGAGAACCTGTGAAGACCTCAAGGTAGAATGCTCCCTGCAGGTCGAGAGATGTCGTGTGCTAGAGCAGCTCTCGACAAGAATAGAGGAAGAGCGCTCCCTACAGGTTGAGAAATGTGGTGCGTTGGAAAAGCTCAGAAATACAAACAAACAGTGCTCTCTTCTGGAAGAGATGAGCACAGCACTGGAGAAGAAGCTGAAGAAAAAGAGAAAGTGGCACAGGAGGCTTAGACCCTCTGTCAACCCCCTCACCGTTCTGCACATGAACAATAAAGCATAGCAAAAAAAACCAAAAACAAATATTTTGTATTATTTTTTAAATTTTCAATTTAGACCACTCATTTGGTCATTTAAATATGCATTTTACAAATACTATTTTACATATATTACTGTACTACACTTTAATTACTTGGGGAGCAATGGGGATGGCTTTTTCAAGATGGTGTGTTCTGTCTTAGAGAAAAACTCAGCCTAAATATGCAGGTTTGTGTGTTAAACATGTGACTGAAACAAAACACAACTCCAGGTGTGTTTGTGATGAAGAAACAACATTATAACAGATCAGAAAATAGTGCAGTATGGGTGCTTTAAAGGGGTCAAATGAGATGGTTTTGCTTTGTCTGGAATATTTCACAGTATGGCATTAAACCTTTCTATCTTCATGGAGACCAAGCAAGACCAAGTTACTGGTCAGATCCATGGAGAGGTGATCCCGCTCAGTCAGAATGCCTGTTTTTCTATGTATTTTTGAGCTATAAAACCACCTGTAATTGAATAAATGTAAAGTAGAGCTGTTTAATGTCATACTGTGGAAGTCCTGGTTTATTCTTGGTTTAGCCCTGGTTTAGTCCTGGTTTAGCCCTGATTTAGTCTTGGTTTAGCCCTGCTTTAGTCCTAGTTTAGTTCTGATTTAGTCCTGGTTTAGCCCTGGTTTAGTTCTGGTTTATTCTTGGTTTAGCCCTGGTTTAGCCCTGGTTTAGTCCTGGTTTAGCCCTGGTTTAGCCCTGGTTTAGTCCTAGTTTAGTTCTGATTTAGTCCTGGTTTAGCCCTGGTTTAGTCCTGGTTTAGCCCTGGTTTAGCCCTGGTTTAGTCCTGGTTTAGCCCTGGTTTAGTCCTAGTTTAGTTCTGATTTAGTCCTGGTTTAGCCCTGGTTTAGTCCTAGTTTAGTTCTGATTTAGTCCTGATTTAGCCCTGGTTTAGTCCTAGTTTAGCCCTGGTTTAGTCCTAGTTTAGTCCTGGTTTAGCCCTGGTTTAGTCAAGTTCAAGTTCAAAGTTAGCTCTATTGTCAATTCTGCCATATGTGTTCAACATACAGTGAATCGAAATTTCGTTTCTCTCTGGCCAAGCAGTGCAAAAAGAAGTGTATAAAATACAATATAAAGACCAAAGAAAAACTTCTAAGACAAAATCTAAAATCTGAAAGCAGTGGAAAAGAATAAATAAATACCTACAGGTTTAAATGAGGTTTGAGTCTACAGTAGACTCAATTATTTCAGAGACTTCTCTGTGTGGAAGGTTCACCAGCTAGGGGTACTCCACGAGGGCTTTCACCCCTTGTTATACTTTATATTTTGATATTTACATGTTTGAATTGTGTAAAAATGAAAACAAAACCAGGACAAGTGAATGGTGCAATAATAATTAATGTATTAATAAAAGTCATGACTGATCATGATGATCAGTGATGCTGACGCACAAGGCCTCCGAAGAATCTAAGAATCCTCCGGAACCAGGAGCACTTAGGAGCTTAGGAGGTGTGGGGCATATCCTCTTCTTGGACAGTGACTGCATTTTCTGCCATCCCAACGAGGGTCAGGGGTTCAGAGCTGCTCCGATCATAAACTGGATCACGCTCATCCCAGCTGCTGAGGGACGCTGTATGTTCACTTGAGCAAGGGGAACATGAAGACCCTGAAAGGGACGAGCAAGAGGAACATGAAGAAAATGAATGGACCAGACACCAGAGTCTTGATCATCAGATTCTTATTTGGAGACACTCACTGTCTCATCTGGGGGACTTAAAGAGGAGTCCAGCCTTGGACAGATCGACATCAGCTCCTCTGAGAACGTCAAACTGAAAAACACACAGTGTTTGAGTTTTTACATAATTGTATGGTTGATGTGTTGACTTACTATTCCTGGAGTTTAGCATCCTGCAGATGAGACATAGTAATATAACTCTGCTGAAGGGCTTGCTGGGAGTCAGTCTCTGCTTTTTATTCAAGGACACATTCCTTTAAGAAGGTCATTGAAGGCCTTCCTGCCCTTGTCCTCAGCTGAGTTGTCTGGATATATCTTTGGATATATCTGTACAGCACACACAGTGGTTAGACTCAAATATAGATCTGCATTAGAGTGTTGATCAGTGGTACAGAGTTACGTTGAGAAGGTTGTCCAAACAGATGGGGTCCTGATAGTTCATGGGTTTCTCTTGAGTGGTGGTCTTGTTTTTTTATTGCATATTCTTCTGGAGTCCATAAAATGACAAGAAAGTGGCTAGTTTGAGACAAGTAACTTCAACAGACGTATTATTGCCAAGAGACCACCTCCATTTCCCAGTCTGTTCCAGTCCTCCTTTTGCTCCATCTCTGTTTTTCCTACAGCTGCCGCTCATTCCCTGATCATCCAGGGCTCTGTATACACTCTGGCCGTTTCCCAATTCCCCGACGGCACGCTTGTTAGCGTCCTTGGAACGGGATATGCGTCATATCCGGCGCGACAAGGGCCGTTCCATTCGTTTTTTTCCACCTGCACCGTCAAGACGAGCTCTGAACGGCGCCGTCGTTTCCATGGAAATCGGGGCGTGGACCAAGTGTGCAAACATGCACGCTCCGCACACTTAAAAGCCCCAGCATGCACAGCGCGGGACTACAAAGACCGACTCGCCAGCGACATCCACAAGTGAGAGTTGCGACGTCACTATAAAATATACGTACTGGTTCTCCTCACCTACAACTATGCTACATGAAACTCTTCATAAACTACACTAAACATGTGTGACAGTAGCCGTAACGGCATAGTTCACGGCACCTGTATTACCGTTCACATGCTTTTCCCCTTACACTTCTATATTTCCTTTGCTGTTGTAATGCTGGATATTCTACAGTATCGCCATGTCCAACGTTTACTCTAAGCTGCGCACTGTTCGCACATTCTCAGCGCACAAGAAAACTTGTGCAGCGCACTGTGAATCAGGGATGAAAGAGCTTTTTATTCAGCCGCGGGGGCATTTTTTTTATATCTGCAAAGTGCGAGCCGCGCGGGGGGGGGGGTTCATTTCGGATGTCGCGCACAGGGCTCCAAGGAGTTAGTGTGTTTGCTCAGACACATTCAAAATTAGGGGGAACATTGGCCATGTCCCAATTCCAAGTATTACTAGTCGCAATAGTATAATATTTTTGTCTTTAGGGAACAAGGAGCAGACCACCCGGCTCATTGAGCTGAGGCGGGACCTGTTCAATTTCGCAGGCGCCCATGTGAGAAACGTAGTGCACTAAGGACAGAGCGAGTGTGCGCCGTCTCGACGACAGCCCGACGGCACACTCACAAGCGTGCCGTCACTGAATTGGGAAACGGCCTCTGTATGCACTCTGTATACACTCCCTCTGTTCTGTTCAGCTCTGCTTCTGCTCTGTTCATTTCACCTGTTCTGTTTCTTTCAGCATGTTTGAGCCCTAAGTGCCTACGTGCTGAAGCATAGTCCGTATATGTCGTTTATACTGTATACAGTATGTGTCTTTTATACAGTCTATAGTAAAAAGCATAGACCGTATGTCTTTATACTGTATTACTGTATATGTATGTCTTTTATATATAAGACCTATATATATGTACAGTATGTGTGTGTATGTGTGTGTATAGACAATGTTTGTATATATGTCTTTTATACTATATATATAGATAGAGATATATATAGATGTGTCTTTTATACTGTATATATATATATATATATATATATAGGCCTATTATTATTATTATTATTATTATTATTATTATTATTATTATTATAACAAAGGAACCGTATCTTATACTTATATATTAGAAAAGTGTGAGTAAGCAAGCTAGTTATAAATAGGAATACATATTTATTTGAACAATAAGCAGAAAATGTAAAATTATTATTATATAAGCTATAGACCGTATACATATTTTGAGGCTGTATATTATTTTCAAAAACAAAGTACTGTGTATAGATAGCTTTAGTCAAGAAAATTGCATTTTTCCAACTATAAGAACAAGAAGAGAGAGTTGAAAGTGGTGCAAGAAATTATAAAACATATTTTCAAAGCGTACAGTTATATACAGCTCTGGAAAAAAATAAGAGACCACTGCATTTTTTTCTGAAATCAGCATCTCTACATGTATTACAGCCATTCTATTCCAACGTGTGTTGAATTCCAACACAAACACAAAGCTGAGCTACTTCAGTTCTTGCACCAGGAGTGGAATAAAGTCACCCAAGAACAATGTGAAACACTTGTGGAGAGCATGCCAAGACGCATGAAGGTGTGATTAAAAATAAGGGTTACTGCACCAAATATTGATTTCTGAACTCTTCTTAAGCGTAAACATTGGTATTATGTTGTTTTAAAATGAATTTGCTTGTTTCTTTGCATTATTTGAGGTCTGAAAACATGTATCTTTTTTGTTATTTTGACCATTTGTCATTTTCTGCAAATAAATGCTTTAAACGATAATATTTTTATTTGGAATTTGGGGGAAAATGTTGTCAGTAGTTTATAGACTCAAACAAAAATGTTCTTTTTGCCCAAACACATACCTATAAGTAGTAAAATCAGAAAAACTGATCATTTTGCAGTGGTCAGACCTGTATATTTCAACAACATGCAAATAAAATACCTCACATATCACATATTTTCTGCGTGATCCTGTAGAAAAAATGCAAGCCCCTGAAAATCATTCCAGACAGATCTTATCTCATTTACATAGACTGAATGTCCCCCTCTGATGAGCAGGTCCCTCCCCCGGGCAGCCGTCTGAACCAATCCCGGGAGCCAACAGCTGCGCTCCGGTCTGCGCCCGCCCCTCAGCCGGGCCCCTGGATCCGCTCCAGCGTTCTAAAGCCATTGTCCAAACCCCTCACTCAGCTTTGCAGTCTGCTCCTCGCGTCGCACCTTTTTACGCACTCTTTTTTTTTAAACTTTCGCCTTGAACCATGAGGGAAATTGTGCACATCCAGGCCGGCCAGTGCGGGAACCAGATTGGTGCCAAGGTAAGGGAAAGAAAATCACAATTTATCGCCTTTAAATTGTCCAAATTGTCTCCAGACATAGTGAAAGTAACAGTTAATCGATTGAAAAGCGAGATAAACCTCGAGACAGATTATATTATATACAAAATAGGTTACCACGGAAGAGAAATAAGCCAGTATTTTTCATTTTTTTTAATCTGGAATATTGGGAATTTGCAGCTGACCAAATTTAACCAAGCCACTGCAGTAGTAGTAGAAAGTGGGTGTGGAGCATACGGTTTTGCTTGCATCCAAACGCCAGTATAGTGAATTTCAATGCAATTTTATCTATACATTCCCCCAATTTACTCATTTTATATCTTCTACATGTTTAATCTGCAGGGGTAGAGTCAAAAATGCCAAGGGTTTAATCCATTCTCCACTTGTTACAGCTTATCAGTGCTCTTTGTCTGTGCAGCTACTGATTCTGGTTTTAGACAATGGATTGGAGTCTGCGTGGAAGGCCCAGCTATCTTTTCCTGAACGCCTAATCGATCAATGTATTGATTAGATTAGAATTATGCTTCTCTCTGCGTGCTTGAAGACCAGCATTTGCAGGGTGGGAGGCAATGGGTGTGGCAGGCATGACTGGCAATGCAAGGTGTCTTCAAAATCAATTTAACACTTTGAAATCTGTTTGTAAATTATTAATATTCTGACTTTTCTAGATATTATGAAGTAAATTTAAACTAGTTTTAGCCTGTGTATTAAATCTACTGTTTAAATGATCCATTCTTCTGCACTGCACAAGAATACTGCTCTGACAGTTTAATGGACCGCTCAGAACAATGGGTCCATCTCAGCGATGGCATTACAGGATTAATCATTATCTTCGTGCGGGTCTTTGTAATCACTGGCTTTCCTCCCTCTAACCAAATTAAGGGCTTGGGTGGGGAAGAGGCAGAGGAGGAACCAGCTGATGCTCAGAGGATGAAGTCATCGTTCTGATGGCTTAATGGGCTCTTAGGGGTGGGTGCCATTGACGAAATCAACATTAACGGACAATAGGTTACAGAAGTTTTAGTAATGTATGCATTTTTAACTTCAGTTTTATTTTCAGAAGGGTAGGCCATAATGACAATATATCAATGTTTTTGGGAAATTATGGAAAGATCAGAAATGGACTTGAGTGAATAAGCCATTAAAACTAACCACAAATTGCAGAAATGTCACCTTTTTTAAATGTTTTTTTTGTTTTCCAATGACTATGTACTCTATATTTACTCTATATTCTTCAAAACAATTGTGCCATTTTTCTTTACAAAATGAAATCTTTGCACATCCTACTTGCCAATTTTTATTTATTTTTTTTTCCTGAAAGACAAACCTGTATATCCAAACAGGCAGCATACTGGTGATCCATTTTGTGTTTGAATATCTCATACAGTGGCCCAGATGTGGCTCGTTTGGTTTTTATCCCCAGAGGACTTGTCATTGACTTGAATTTCCAGTAGATTTGATTGACAGAATCAGTGTAGGCCAGTCCACTGTGTTGAAATGGGTCAGTCAGGGTGTGTCATTCGCCTGTATTATTTTCCTCCTTTCACCACGCTCATTATCTTCAATGTATTTTAATGTCCAAATGTCAAAACCCCTTAACACGGTATAACGACCTGATTCTTTGTATAGACCGTATTGAGGTCAGCAGGTCATTTGTTCATGTGGTTCAGTTGGATGTTGTGATGTCAGTGCTCTGGCTCCGCTCTGCTTTTTAATGCATCAGGCTTATCCAGATTACTCCAAATCCACCCTTTGCTGTGGTTGGCACAATCTTTGGCGCTGTTGAGGTTAAAGTCTGTCTCATTTAGAGTCATCAAAATGTTGTCTGTGCTTGCAGTCCCAAAGACGGACACGCTTACACTAGGGCTACACCAGTGCTTCTCAAATAGTGGGGCGGGCCCCCCTGGGGGGGCGCGGTGTGATGCCAGGGGGGGCGCGTGTCACCCTGGGAAACATGCTTTTTTGCCATACTGTACTAGAACGAAAGTGTAATTGCACATCAACAACAGTAGTTGGCAGTAGCGCTCTCGTTGTCGCTCTGGGGCAGGGTTCGGCGACCTTAAATACGTGACTTGCCATCAGCAGAACATCCTCTGTCACAGAAAAAACACGTTATATTCCACTGAGCTTTGAGTTTATGCAAATGGACCATGTGGTTTTTAAGTTTCGTTTCTGTAAAACGTAAACAAATGTGCACAAAGCTGCATTAAAAGCACATTAATATTTGAGTCCTCGGTGTAAAAAAAGAGTGCAGTGTTTGTTGGAAGTTTCTTTCTTTTTTTAATTTTTATTAATGTTAATAAAAGGATACATTGTTATGCAGAGGTGTACTAATAATTTTCTAGACAAATAATACTATTAATAGTCGTGCGCAGGGAGGGGGGCGTGAAATTTTTTCTTCTTCCTAGGGGGGGCGTCATAGAAAATAATTGAGAAGCACTGGGCTACACAGTTTTAGAACAAGCTTTCTGTTAGGTATTTCATATTGGATTTGATTAAAAAATATGCACGCTGAACAGACTTCTCACTGTTGTAAATTATTCAAAGCATTCATATTTTTTGAGGAGTGAAACATGAATTGAATGTAGAGGTCTAGGATTTTTCTAGAAGATGGTATTTTGTTCTTTACAGAGAAACTTCTGTCATCTCGGTAACTACAGCCCTTGCGATTTGATCATGGCCAACTTGACATCATTTTGATTACAATTAATTGTGCCTCATACACAAAGAGGCATGGCTTTACATCAAGTCTAAGTTGAGTATTGAACCAGATTTCCTTATTGATAACATGGTATTTTCATCAAGTATCTAAAAAGGTCAATTAATAAATGTTGAACCTGATTATTTCTGTCAGCATGCAACAAAAAACTGTATTTTGACTATTTGTTTTAGCCACCCCATCTGCATTAAATCACATTTGCCTATGGAATGTAGTTATGTAATCTGAAACCCAGCAATTTGTCGCTGATTTCTAAACTGCCCCAGTCTCTTTGCCCTCGTCATTCCCCGTTTGTCATAGTGCATCAGCTGTGTCTTTTTAAACCAACTAGCGAGTTCAAATGGAAATAAAAGGGCAATTGGCAAACTTTTGGTTGTATGTTTACGCAATCATGCATACTTGTAATCGTCTTTATTTTCCAAAAGTGAAAAGTTAATTTGTACTTTTAAAAATTTCCAATATCTATATTTGCAAAGAAAACTATCAGCCCAGTTCTTGCCTGATGGGGTCTTCATATACACATAGACAAACTGTATTGATCCACAATGGAAATTATTTTACCTATAACACATACATGCCCATAAAGAAACAATTTCAGTGCAATGTGACACTCATTTCTTTTGGGTTAAGCTGGTTTTATTTGCAGCTGTGTCAGACTTTATTCCTGCCAAGCTGTGAAAAGGCTAAAGAAATATTTTATAAATATGGGTTGAAATCCATTCAGTACCACTGGTGGAAAAGCAAGATCTTCAGATTCCAGAGCCTGGAGTGCTGTTTTTCTCATCTTTAAGTCCACAGTGGCTGAAGCACGTCGAATGGACGCATGTTTGTGCAGTCATGTGATATCTGTGTATGTGTCTGCAGTTCTGGGAAGTGATCAGCGATGAGCACGGTATCGATCCCACAGGAACTTACCATGGAGACAGTGATCTGCAGCTGGACCGGATCAGCGTCTACTACAACGAGGCGTCAGGTTTGCTACTTCAAGTTCTCATCTAAGTAAAATCATCTAAGTAAAATCATCTAAGTAAAATATTGTCCTAAAGGGCCAATATTACATCATTTTCTGATGTGTTGTATTGTTTCCTCATCAAAAACGTATCCGGAATTGTTTTCATTCACACATTCTAACACCCAAACCCTGCATAGTTGGGCAGAGTTGTCCTCTCAAGTAGAAAACACTCTGTTCCACCTTGTGATGTCATGAGGTAATACTGGAAGTTCTCCTCTGTGTTTTAAACTATACTCCTTCACTGGAATCATTTACCTCTCGTGAACTGAGGGTAGCTGTTATCATGAAAACTTGAAGGTTAAACAGAGCTTTTTGAGCTGTGAAGATGTAGACAGACTAATGATAAAGGAACAACATTCTAACATGAGTAGTTTTTATGTAATGGACCTTTTTAAAACCCAAACAATACATTTTAACAAGAGTTTTCCATGTACTGCATACTTGAGATTTAAATGCCGTTATGATTTTTGCGAGAAGAAACTTTGCAATACAATTCCTGACCCCATGAAGCTGAACAAAAAGCATCTTCAATTACATTGTAACGGATTACCATAACAATTCAATTTGACAAGCCGTTTCAAAACCAAGCTTGTTATTTTTCACATGACTGATAAATCCCATTCAAATGGGAAATTATTGCTTTGAAAATTGAGATTGAGCAGATTTTATTGTGACGTAAAGTTTAATAAGGAATCATGATGTGTAAAATAAAAAATTAAAATATAGTGTACCTCAAATTCCTATTGTTTGACATGACATTGTGGCTTCTTCATTATTAAGCTGGTTTGTTCTCTCTCTCCCTCTTTCTCTTCTCTGCTTTTTTCCGTCACTCGTGGTGTTTTGTTTCTGGTGGAGGAGGTAAATATGTGCCTCGTGCCATTCTGGTGGATCTGGAGCCTGGCACCATGGACTCCGTGAGGTCCGGACCTTTTGGGCAGATCTTCAGGCCCGACAACTTTGTATTTGGTATGTTTTTATGATCTTTAATTATATTTCATCATAATAAACTTGGATAAACTCTGATCATGGTGGGGATAGACATGGTTACGTTTAGGTACGCAAGTGAAATTTTACTTTAGGTTTTTCATATTGTATTAAAGTAACCGCCAAGTTAAATAATATTTGACTATTCTTCTCACCCGTAAGTGTATAGTAGACAAAAACATTATATTCACAATGCAACATTATGATGTCAGTAATATTAAAACCAAACTACAGACTAAACCAGAATGAAGTGAGAAGGCTCGCACAATTACATTTTCTCGGGCATTTCAAGTCTCCCCACATTAAGGGAAACTATTGCAAATCTGTCGTGTTTAAAGTCTTTGTGCTATTGCGATGCAGTTATAGCATCTACTCAAACTGCAATAAGAAATCTTTTTAATTTTGTTTATCCAGGAAAGTTTGAAACTATTTAGTTCTGCTAACCATCTCTGCTTCAAATGAATGCCATCCATCTTGATAATTATGCATGTCATTTGTTTTCTTTCTATAGGCCAAAGTGGTGCTGGAAACAACTGGGCCAAAGGTCACTACACGGAGGGAGCAGAGCTTGTGGATTCAGTTCTAGACGTTGTCCGTAAAGAGTCGGAAAGCTGTGATTGTCTCCAGGGATTCCAGCTCACCCACTCCCTCGGTGGGGGCACTGGCTCAGGGATGGGGACCCTGCTCATCAGTAAAATCCGTGAGGAGTATCCCGACCGGATCATGAACACATTCAGTGTAGTGCCCTCCCCCAAGGTAAACAAACTCAGTGATGAAAAGTTATAAATAGTCCTCCTTTTAGTTTACCTGAAGTCTGATCATGAGACTGGGAGCGATACAAAAGCTGAACGATTTGGCGAAAAATATCAAATTGCGTTTTTTGACAGAAATATGAACGGACTAATACAAGAATCACATTTCAGAACACGTTTGTTGAAATTATGGTACTTCAAAAAATTTCTGCCTTTGATTTGCTAATTATGTTCATTCAATTTGATTTGGATATTTGCTATTTGCAGCTCTGGAAAAAAATAAGACCACTGCAAAATTATCAGTTTTTCTGATTTAACTACTTATAGGTATGTGTTTGGGGAAAAGGAACATTTTTGTTTGAGTCTATAAACTACTGACAACATTTCCCCCAAATTCCAAATAAAAATATTATTGTTTAGAGCATTTATTTGCAGAAAATGACAAATAGTCAAAATAAAAGATGCATGTTTTCAGACCTCAAACAATGCAAAGAAACAAGATCAAATTCATTTTAAAAGAACATAATATTAAAGGCAAATTAACCTTTTTTTTTTCCCATACTGCTCCAATTGACAGAAAAATGCTATGGGTGAGTAAAACTACTTGTTTTATTGCCGAAAGAAGGCTCAGATTGTAAAAAAAACGTTAATTTGCCTTTAATGTTTACACTTTAAGAAGAGTTCAGAAATCAATATTTGGTGCAATAACCCTTATTTTTAATCACAGCTTTCATGCGTCTTGGCATGCTCTCCACAAGTCTTTCACATTGTTCTTGGGTGACTTTATTCCACTCCCGGTGCAAGAACTGAAGTAGCTCAGCTTTGTGTTTGTGTTGGAATTCAACAGACGCTGGAATGGAGTAGCTGTAATACATGAAGAGATGCTGATTTCAGAAAAAAATGCAGTGGTCTCTTATTTTTTTCCAGAGCTGTATATATTTATAGGACATTTGGCATATAACACATTCAATTCAACTAGACACTTTTTGTGTTTTCCACTTGACATGACTTTGTTTTAGCCAATATATTTATCCAGCAGTATTTCAGCAAGTTTAAGTAAAAAAAATGAATGAATGAATGATGAATTGATTATTGAAGAAAAAATGGTCTAAAAATGCATTAAAATTACACAAACTTTTAGGAAATCGTAAATACTGATATTATTTATTATATAGCCTTTTTCAGTTGCACAGAAGGTGGTTTCATCATATTCCATTTGTGAGTCTTTCATGGGTTTTCCTAATTTTGTGGAAAGGTCAGCTTAATTTGAATAATCAAGTAGAAGATATAGCATGTTACAAAGGTTAGTCCTGCACAACCCATGAAACAATGTGACGTTTTGTTTGCTTTAACTTGACTTCTTTGCCTGTAGTCTGATCATGAGACTAACACAATCCCCTCTGTCATTGTTTACTCCTCAGGTGTCAGATACAGTGGTGGAGCCGTACAATGCCACTCTTTCAGTCCACCAGCTTGTAGAAAACACCGATGAAACCTACTGCATTGACAACGAAGCCTTGTACGACATCTGCTTCCGCACTCTCAAACTCACCACCCCCACTTACGGAGATCTCAACCACTTAGTCTCTGCTACCATGAGCGGGGTGACCACATGTCTGCGTTTCCCTGGGCAGCTCAACGCCGATCTCCGCAAACTGGCCGTCAACATGGTCCCTTTCCCTCGCTTGCACTTTTTCATGCCTGGTTTTGCGCCTCTGACCAGCAGGGGGAGCCAGCAGTACCGCGCCTTAACCGTCCCCGAGCTCACTCAGCAAGTTTTCGACGCCAAGAACATGATGGCGGCTTGCGATCCCCGCCACGGCCGCTACTTGACCGTTGCCGCAGTTTTCCGTGGCCGCATGTCGATGAAGGAGGTTGACGAGCAGATGTTGAATGTGCAAAACAAGAACAGCAGCTACTTTGTGGAATGGATCCCCAATAATGTGAAGACCGCAGTGTGCGACATCCCCCCTCGTGGTTTGAAAATGGCGGTAACCTTCATTGGCAACAGCACAGCCATCCAAGAGCTGTTCAAGCGCATCTCCGAGCAGTTCACCGCAATGTTCCGTCGTAAAGCTTTCCTCCACTGGTACACAGGAGAAGGCATGGATGAGATGGAGTTTACAGAGGCTGAGAGCAACATGAATGATCTGGTGTCCGAATACCAGCAGTACCAGGACGCCACCGCCGAAGAGGAGGGCGAATTTGAGGAAGAGGCCGATGACGATGCATAAAAAAAATGGTGAAAGTGCAAG
Source organism: Paratrypauchen microcephalus (assembly GCA_036785185.1). Classification (NCBI taxonomy): domain Eukaryota; kingdom Metazoa; phylum Chordata; class Actinopteri; order Gobiiformes; family Gobiidae; genus Paratrypauchen; species Paratrypauchen microcephalus. The sequence continues at coordinate 3,171,124 of JAVJIX010000002.1, read as the reverse complement.
ATAACCTGTTCAAGTGTGGTTTTAGCTGTAACCGTAACTTAAGAAACAAGCCTAATGCATAGATTTTACACAGTTCATTAGAAAACCTGTAACAGTAACTTCAATAAAGTCCACTGTTCAAGTATGTTTTTGTTATTGAATGTTTCTTTACACAAAATGCCACCTCATACAATATTAGACATTACAGGCAACCTGACTAGTAGCCAGAATGAGCAGAGATCATGACTATGTAGGTTATGCATGCATGCACACAGACACAATTAGTTCTGCGTGTGTGGATAAAGTTAAATGCAGAACTGAAAATTAGATAAAATGGCCATGTATCTCAGATTAAGAACCACTGCCAATTTATCTCCAATTAACACTGAGAATGGGGCATAAACATATTAAGATGACTAGGCTACTTTATTATAAGTCACATAGGCCATGATGGTGTTTGGAATTTAGATTATTTTTTTTGGAGACTTTGAATGTGATTATGGCAATACAATAGCTAATTCTCCGGCCCTCACTACAAGGCCTTTTGCATAAAACAGAAGGGGGGGAACAAATGAGAACCTGATCAGTTATTAGTATCTAGGAGTGTCCAAACTTTTTCCACCCAGGGTCCCATATACAAACAGTGGAGGGCTGTAGACAGCTGGTGAGTACAGTGAGACTTTCAGAAAGATGCATTTTATGAGTCTGATGGAGCCACAACACCTTTAAAAGTCCTAAAACGCACATTTTAGGTCTGTATCATAATGCAGTGAGTTGTTCTTGAGGTTGCAGTGATCGAGATACGAGAATTTGAAGTAAAAAGTACTGCTCAATGGCTCTATGATTTGACCCCTGGGCCATAGTTTGGACACCCCTGATGTAGGTGCTACAACAACTGGCACAGGTCAGCATCATATTAGGATTTCTTTATTTTGAGTAGTTGATCAGGGGGTCATAATTTCCTTCTGATGCAGGCCTATATAACGTACAGTATAAAAAAATGTAAGCATGTTATAGACTATGTACTATTTACATTATACAATGATCAATTTACATCATACAATGAGAATGAAAGCATCTCACTTCAGCTACTCCACTTAAGTAGGAGATTTACAACATAGCCGGATATTTACAACACAGTATAGAAAAAAGATAGAGAAAAAAGATAAAGATTAAGATTAAAATTAAAGCCGCAAGCGGCGTTGGTCGGGACCTCGCACCTGCGTTTGTTCGTCTTACTGAGCAACTATGGCCATACCAAATTTCGTGTGCCTGGCACAATTATCTCACTTCCTGTTGGGCGTGGCCATGACACTGTAGATACCCTGTCAGAACAGACCCTGTCAGACCCTGTCAGACCCTGTCAGACCCTGTCAGACTCTGTTAGACCCTGTCAGACCCTGCATGTGGCCTACATGCTGAGGCCTACATGAACCTTCGATGCTTGTCCCCACATTGCTGCTTGCAGCTATATCAGATCAAAGGTACAAAGATCAAAGACCTTTGATCAGGGCGTTGCCTAGCAACAAATACCTCCCATTCATAACTCATCACTCCCATTCAATAAATACCTAACTTTATCGATCCGCCGTATCGTCATATTACCGCCTATTTGAAAATCCTTCGCAATTTAACATCTCCAACGTCTTAAGATTATGTTCACCAAAATTTAAGTCTATCTGAGGTACGGTGTAGGAGAAGTGTTTCAAATTCCATTCTATGTCCAATACCCAAAAATCACACAAAAGCCCAATTATCTCACTTCCTGTTGGGCGTGGCCATGACATTGCAGTGAGGCGTTTGTTCGTCTTATTGAGATACACGTCCCTACCGAATTTCGTGCGCCTATCTTAAACGGTATGCCAGCCCCGAAAGACAACGCGCTAGGGGGCGCTATCGAGCTCCTGGGGGTCACTGGGGGACGGGACTTTGTGTGGTCGTACTGGCAGCACTTTGTGATGCCCGTGCAAAGTTTCGTTCGTTTTGAAGCATGGGAACATGCTCAAAATTGCCCCAGCGAGTGTGAACAAGAACAAGAATAATAATAATAATAATAATAATAATAATAATAATAATAATAATAATAATAATAATAGGGAAACAAAGCAACAACAATAGGGACCTTCGTCCCCCTTCGGGGCTCGGTCCCTAATAATATAGCGCAAAAAAAATAAAATAAAATATTGCCCAAAAAAAGATTGATTGCTGTTTAAAAATATCTTCATCGGGAAAATACTGAGTTAGAATAAAAGTATATAATAATAATAACAAAAAAACAAAACAAAAACATGACGGGACATATGTTCCTTCGCGCGAAAAAATGTGGAAAAAGTCGTCACGTGTTGAATTTTATCCAATGAGAGCAGAGTTTGGCTGAGTGACGGCTCATCTGGCCAATCACACGTCGGATTGCTACAACGACACGCCCCCCTGGAAGCAAACAGGATATACATTATATTTTTCTCTCTGGGGCGAAAGAAGCATGAGGTGAGTGCTAAAATTACACTCACTAAGTATATAAAACATGTAATTTATGCAATCAAATCATAAAGCAACTGCAATGCCGTGTAATAAGTTTGATCGGGGGCATAACGTTAGATCTTGCGTGAATCTACCGTTTTTCCTGATATGCTAACCGTTTCACATGCTATTGTTTTTGATTAACACACATTATTACATTATTTGCATTATATGGGAAGGAAAGTAAAATTTAGTGCATGCGTTTAACACTTTTTGACGATGAAGTAATTGCTTTTACCACAATCTGTAGGCTGGATTATGATCAGTTGTTTATTATTAGTTTAGACTTTGGCTTAGACAAACTTTATTGATCCACAAAATAAATTATTTGGACACAGTATCTCACTAATCACAATATAATGTAATAATAAAGAGTAAAATAAATATAAATGGTAATAATACATTTTAAATGAGTAGCAAGAAAGGTGGCAAGAGACAGGTGCCAAATAAGGTATAATTGTATAAATTTATATGTTCAAGTAAAACTAAAATAGAAAAATAAGTAAAAATATAGCTGCAAGCAGCAATGTAGGGCCAAGCACCGAAGGTGCATGTAGGCCTCAGCACGTAGGCCGCATGCAGGGTCTGACAGGGTCTGACAGGATCTAACAGGGTCTAACAGAATCTGACGCTGACAGGGTCTGACAGGGTTTAACAGGGTCTAACAGAGTCTGACCCTGACAGGGTCTGACAGGGTTTAACAGGGTCTAACAGGGTTTAACAGGGTCTAACAGGGTCTAACAGAGTCTGACAGGGTCTAACAAGGTTTAACAGATCAAAGACACATCAAAGACAGATCAAAGGTACATAGGCAACGCAGAAAATTCCTGAAAATTCCTGCAACTTTGACCTGCACTGGTGGCACTAGACGGTTGGGGGTGGGGGCCTATAAATTGCTGTGGGTAATGAGGAGACTGGCTGGAATGTGCATGCAAAATTTCACAACTTTTTACCAGACGGTTTTAGGGGTTGCCATAGGCTCCCATGGTCAAAGGAATAATGTATAATAATAATAATAATCAGTAAAAACACTATAGTGCCTAGCACCTTCGGCGCTTGTCCCCAATAAAAATATAAAATCACAGCTATATACAAGAAAGATAGTGCAACAATGATATGATTATTGACAGGACATGAAGTTATTTGTTACATAAAGGTGAGTTGTTGTACAGTAGTAGGGAGTATGACTGTAGTCTTGTATCTCTCACTGTTTGAGCGGAGCTGTAGGAGTCTGTTAGAAAATGAGCTCCTCTGTCCCTATGGTCTGCTGCAGTGGGTGAGTTGTTGTACAGTTGTAGGGACTATTATCTCCTCTGTCCTTCTATAGTCTGCTGCAGTGGGTGAGCAGGAGTGTCCATGATGGAGAGCAGTTTGTCCAGTGTCCTCCTGTCCCTCACTGTGACAAAAGTCTCCAGCTCAGAGCCGATCACGTGACCAGGATTACGGATCAGTTTGTCAATCCACCTATTGTCCCTTTTACTGGTGCCGCTACCTCAGCAGACCACAGCGAAGTACTGTGGGCGCTATTTTACATATAATATATCATTAACCAGTGATTATTGCTATCAAATATCTGTCAGTCTTTATTTAAGAGAGAGAAATGTTGCCTTGATTTATAACCAATGGCCCAAAACAATCCATACAAACATTAGCTCCTAGCTAATTATTACACTTAATCTTAATATCTGTTCTTAATGTTTGTTTATAGAGGACATCGTCTGTGAAAGATGGATGCAACACAGATGATTAATGACTCTGTCCTGGAGTCCGATGAAGTGGAGCAGGAAGAGGAGGAAGACAATGACAGAGGAGATCCACTGGGGAAACTGCACATCCTAAAAAATCCACACATTCCTGAGAAAGGTGATGGAATTAAGACTTGATTACGTTATTGACTGTCCCCAAAGATTAAATCCTTCTCACTAGTTACCATGTGGTATGAAGTAAATATGTTCTTCTCCAATTAACTTGATAAAAAGTGTTGGTTTTAGATCTTGTATCTATGCAGTTAATTGGATTTTAATCATGTTGACATTAGCTCCAATAGGTCAAAATAATGTTTGAGTTCTATTGCTCCAAACCTTTAAAAAAGTTTAGTCCCTTAGCCACGGGTTTAGACTTTACCCTGAAAATCACTGAATCATTTGAAAAATTGTTAAATACTCAATATATTCTATTCCTTGTCATGCCAACTTTTATTTTTCTATTTTGCAGATTGTCCTCTCTACTTGGGAGAAAATGTTTTGGGCCGTGACCCCAACACCTGCTCTCTGTCTTTCCTTGCTCCGTCAGTGTCCAAGCAGCATGCCACCATCTCCCTGTCCGTCTACAGAAGAAGAGGACATAAGGACCAAGTGGAGGCTCTGCTCTGGGATATGGGAAGCATGAACGGCACTCGCAAAGGACACTTAAAACTAACTCCAAATGTTCGCTATGCCCTCAGCGAAGGAGACAGTTTAGTGGTGGCGGATATTCCTTGTAAATATATGAAATGTAGCACTGATGTCCAGGACACAAGGACGCCCTTGAAAACAAATCTAAAATCAAGGGATGTTTTGAGGGAAAATGGAGGAAACGTAAACACAAGTAAAACAAAAAGTCCTGCTGCCTCTACGATAAAGGGTGCTGTAGTTGATGCAGAGAGCACCCGAGGGACACCTGCCACAACGGGTGGCCTGTCATTTGAACAAACTCCAACACAGCCACAGTTGTCTCTGGTGCCCGAGTCTGAGTCAGAGTCTGAGGAAGACAAGTCCAGAGCTGGAGACAGGAGGAGAAAGAATATAGGTATGTGCAACAGTAGTTCCCACACATTTATGTTGAGATTGTTGTGGCACAAACATCCTTATTTGAATCACTGACACTGCAAATTGAATTTACTCTTGTGTAATTGTGTGAGCAAAAAAAAAGCCTAACTTTGAAAATAGACTGGTAAACGAAACCGTGGTCTTTTTTTTTTTTTTTTTTAATGATCCTTTATTTATCTCTGTAGGGAAATTATACTATTGTATTTCACCCATCCTTTCAGGAGCAATAAGATCATCTCCATGATCTTATTGCTCGGCTTTGGTCAGGACCTCATAAGTGGCTATGCCCATTATCCCGCTATATTTATTAGAGCATATAAATACTTATTTGATCTTCTTATATTCAGATAGTTAAAATAAAATGTGTTATTGGAAAGTACTTCAGTCACCTTGTGTGTTGCAAAGGGCGCTATAAATCAAGATTGATTGATTGAATATTTAAAACTACTCTTATCTATCTTTAGCCTATGCTTGATAAGATAGTGGAATGGCAGTTTGGAGACCACTTGCTATTTCAATTCTAACATGTCCTTATTTTCTTTCAGTAAGTGATTCTGACTCCTACAAATCAAGTCCTACGTGTTCTACATTTATGAGTCCGACAAACAAAGTTGTTCCTGAGAGGTAATCCATCACAAATGCCACTTTTAATCCAAGAATGCATTTTTTTATGTTTCCTATTCTCACTTGAAACTGTCTGTACTGTCTGTGTTGATTTATAGTGAAGATGAAAGCCCCATCACTCCTTCCTCATCGTATAAAAATGGGACACGTCACGTCAGCTTCAACACGGAGGAGAGTGACAGCGATTTCAACCGACAAGAGCAGGAAAAAATAGTACCGCTTGACCTTGTGGATGACAGTGAAGAGGAGACAGGAAATAATAAAACGTCCGTGGATAACAGCAGTGTGCAACCAGAGATTTCCAAAACGGAGCCCTGTGTTAGTGTTCAAGCTAAGGCTATGTCTGAATTCAATATGGACAGTGATACAGATGTGGAGGAAGAAGAAGAGATGCAAACTGTTGCTAATGCTGCTGCTACTACTACTGTAACGTCAAGCAATGCCCAACCTGAATCTGAATTTCACATGGACTCAGACACAGATGTTGAGGATAATGACGATAATAAACCTCCAGTTTCATCTGATAACACTCCTAAAACCTCCCAAAACCTTCCTGTTGTCCAGCCAAAGGGAATTAGTATAGATAGTGATACAGATGTTGAGGAAGAGGAGGAGAAGCTACCTAATGCAACTGCTGCTCCTGAAATGTCCAACAATGTCCAAGCTTCGAATGTGGTAGAGTTTAACATCGATAGCGATACAGATGTGGAAGATGAGAATTTGGTGTCAGATGCTGTGGAAAAAACAACTGAATCACAAACAGGAAAGCTAGAAATGCCCCAAACATCTGAAAATAACTTTAATTTAGATAGCGATACAGATGTTGATGAGGAAGAGGCTGATATTACAGCAACTTCTTTGGAATTGGATGCAAAATCGCCTATATCCAAATTAGCTACTTCTCAAGATGTTCAACTTGATAGTGACACTGACGATGAAGGGATAATTAATGTTCCTGTTGCTAGCAAGCTGCCCGAAGACTTGGAGATTTTGTCAAATAGTGATACAGATGTTACAGATGTTAAACCCACAACATCTGGACTTACTATAGCTGAATGCGAGGTCGATAATGTTGAAGGTACTGGTTTGAATAAGGCCATTGTTAGTGAGAATACAGGGGACAAGCCAGCTGCAGTGGCTGTGGACAGTGATACAGATGTGGAGGACAATGAAGAGGAGATAAAGGAGACAGGAGACAATGAGATTCCTGTCCTGCAAAGAGAGATAACCCCAGGTATTCAGGGTGCCTTATTGAAGAACTGCTCTACACCCATACAACAACAAGGTAAGTGAATTCTTTTGTATACAGTAGGCATTTAGGCATTTAAGAAGTAATAAACTATGTCACTATGTAAAATGCAATCACCACTGCTGAAAGGACTGTTCACATTTGGAACTGAAAAAAGCATGCTTTTTTTTTTTACCAACAATGATGAATAAATAGCAGTGTTAACCATGTATGTAATGTGTAGAATCCCTCAGTTGTCCAGGTGGAATCCACAGCAAAAGGAGAAATTCAATTTGTTTACATTTTGCAGCTCATCCAAGCTGCTTCTTCAGTTCTGAACTGAATTTCTCCTTTTGCCATGTATGTAATACAGTATACGTATATACTATATTTAAATATTATTTATATAATTTGTAGTCTATTCTAATTTAAGGTACAAATCTACAGTAAATGCACAACACATTTTAGTATTATCTGTATCTACCTTTTATAGAGTTCTTCTGTATGAATGACTTGTTTACATAATGCTTACCATTTACAAATTTTTTTGCATCTTCAGAAGGAAAGATGGAGGAAATGGAGACTCAGGCTTTTCTAAGTCCATCCATATCAGCATATAGATGTAAGAACATTAAAACTGACCATTTACAATGCATTGCTACATTATTGTGTCAACATATTGGCAATATGATATATATATATGATTCTTTTTCAAAAGGGTCTTAAATTATTATATTAATTCAGGCTTACACAATGTATTCTAAGTTTAGTAGTTTTGACTAATTTAAATGTACTAAAATGTCTCTAGATCATCTATAGGTTTAGAACTTTGTTATTGGTAGCATTTGTTACAGGTTTCCTTAGTCTGTATAGTTGTTGTTGTTTTTTTACTTACTTGCATGACTTTCTTTTATGTATGATAGTTATAGAAATGGGAGATATTAATGGAAAAATATATTTTGAAACCAGTCTGAAATAACTTTAATATATCAATGAATCTACCAACCAGTCAAATAAATTAGGTTAAATTAGTGAAATCAAATATTCAAAATTCAAGGCATTTTAACTTTAATATTCCTGTCTGCATTGTGATTAAAAACATAAATTTGCTCTGTTTCTTTAGGTGCATTGGCCCCTGTGAGGATTGGTGCATTGTCTTCCTGCTCCAGTCAAGAGGACGACTATGTTGTAGCTGAAACACAATCCTTCATTTTAAACGACAGAGCCCAGGACCCAAACATCTCTATAGGCTCTGATTCGTCTGTGAATGAAAAGGACGTGTCTAATACCAGTGGGGGCAATTTCCAACTTGAACTTTCAGACACCAGTGTACTGCAAAGCCAGGCTCGGTCTCTGACAATGGAGAGCACCCAAGCTTATATCAATGCAAATCTGGAAGAAACGCAACAATACGCAGACGCGATTATCACTGAAGCAAAGAGTACGCCGGTAGACATAGCATTACAAGCAACACAAGCGTATATTCCCATGCAAAACAGTGAGGAAGAGGAGCAGAGTTCAGAAGGTGGCCAGAAAGGGGAGCTATGTGGGAAAAAAGCTAAAAATGGTGAAGAAACAGAGGAGGAACAAGAAGAAGCAACGCAACCAGTTGACTTTATATCTGCAGCGCCAACTCAGCCGATGTGCATAGACGAGGAGAGCGATGATGATGAGGTTTTTACGAAGAAAAAAGCAAAACAAATCCAAGAAATGGCGACGCAAATGTTTACAACTGTGGAAGTGGCTCCAACGCAGCTAATGGAGATGCAAGATGATAGTGAAACGGATGAAGAGGCTGCTGTTTCTAGCAAGAAGAAAATCAATGAGGAGACACAAGCTAAGTCAGATATAACTATAGCTCAAACTGTACCACCGGAAATGGAAGAGGATAGTGAAAGTGGCGAATATTCTGCCATTTTTAGAAAGAAAAAAGTTCAAGAAGAGGATATACAACAAAATTCTGATTTAATCGATGCCCAAACAGTCCCAATGGAAATGCCAGAGGATAGCGAAAGTGACGATGATGGTCCGGTTGTCAAAAGAAGGGCCGCCAAGCAACTTCAGTCACAGGAAGAGGCAAGCCAGTCCTTACAAATACCAAAAAATGAAGGAACTGACGATGAGGATTCTGGTCCGATATTTAGGAAAAGGAAAGTTAAGCGCATTGACACAATAGAAGATACACAACCTTTTTTGGAGTCGGAGGTAACTGTGGCTCCAACTCAACCTATTCCTACAAATGAAGAAAGCGCTGAAGAAGATTTGGTTTCAGTTAGGAAAAAAACGTCAAAAACAACAAAAAAACAGGTTAATTCCGAACTTACGGTTGCACCAACGCAGCCGGTAGTTTTGAGCGAGGATGAGGAGAATGAAGAGGATGTGTTTCCAGCTCAGAGAAAAAGAAAGGCAAGAAAACTTGAAGATACGCAATCACAGATTTCCCAAGCAGGTACAGAAGATGCAAAAGATGGTGGAGAAGCTAGTAATGTTCGAGAAAGATCAAGGAGAGGTGGGACGGGATTGGCTGAGGAAAAGCAAAATGAGGAAGTTGTTGAACTCACCAAGAGACAAACCAGAGGGAAGACTAAAGCAACACCGGTTTCTAAAGGTAGAAGAGGGAGAGGAAAGGTGGAACCAGAAGAGGAGAGTGAGAAAGTGGAGGAGCAAGAAGCAAACAAAATGACAGCTAAAGTTCAGAAGGAAAAAGAGGAGAAAGAAAAGAGCCAGAGAGAAAAAATGGAGATATTAGAAAAAGAAAGGATTGAACAAGAAGAAATGGCGGCAAGGATTCAGAAAGAGAAAGAGGAGAGAGAGATGTTGGAACGCCAGAAGAGCGAGAGAGAAGAGAAAGAGAGATTGGAAAAAGAACAGAAAGAAAGAGAAGAAATGGAGAGACTGGAGAAAGAAAGGATTGAACACGAAAAGAAAGTGGCTGCCAAACTGCAAAAAGAAAAGGAAGAGTGTGAAAAGAGAGAGAAAGAAGAGAGGGAGAGACGAGAGAAGGAAGAAACGCAGAGATTTGAGCGTGAAAAGAGAGAGAGGGAAGAGGAGAGATTAGAAAAAGAACAAAAAGAAAGAGAGGAATTGGAGAGATTGGAGAAAGAAAGGGTTGAAGAAGAAAAGAAAGAACAAGCTGTCAAAATGCAAAAAGAAAAGGAAGAAAGAAAGAGAGAAGAGAAGGAGAGGAAAGAAAATGAAAGGCTAGAAAAAGAACGGATTAAACAGGAAAAGAAAGAACAAGCTGCTAAACTTCAAAAAGAGAAAGCGGAGAAGAAGCAGAGGGAGAAACTGGAGCGAGAACAGAGAGAGAAAGAAGAGAGGGAGAGAGCAGGAAAAGAAAGCGAAGAGAAAGAGAGATTGGAAGCAGCCAGAAAAGCCGAAGGGACAAGACACGAGGAGGAAAGATTGGAAAAAGAAAAGCAAAAAGAAGAAGACCAAGCCCCTAAAAGAGGTCGAAGAACCGGTAGGAGAACCATAGCTGTTCCAGAGTCTTCCTCAACTGTAGCCGATGAAGACGATGTTCCGGCAAAAAGGACCAGGTCCCGATCCAATTCCTCAAATTCTGTAGGTTCTGAGAGGTCTGTGTGTAGCAATGTCCACCAAACTAGCCGGGGAAGAGGAACGGGAAGAGGAACGGGAAGAGGGGGGAGAAAGACAGAAGTACAAGTCGAGAAAGCGCCACCTAGAGGAAGGCGAAGAACTGTATCTGCTACGGAAGCGCCTCCCCCATCTCCTCCCAGGACGATATCAAGATCCAATTCGAATACATCAGTCAATTCAGAGTCTGTGAATAGTGTGAGCTCGCAAGGAAGAGGAAGAGGAAGTCGACAAAGAGGGAGAGGGAGGAAGATCGAAACTGAACATGAGACGGTGTCAAGTCAAAATAACTCTAAAGGAGCACGAAAAAGTGCAAGAATTTGCCCTAAAGATAATGACAAAGACAAGGAAGACAATAGCCAGCCGTCCGTGTCCACAAGGGGGAAACGTGGAGCTAAAGATAATACCCCAAAAACACCTGAAAATGATGAAGAGCAAGGGGACGCGTCAACTAGTAGTACAGAGAGAAGAAAAGGCAGCACAAAACGGATAGAGACTAAAAATGAAGCAAAGAAAGTTGAAGAAAAAAATGAGGAAGATAAAGATGCAAGTTTAAGTGTTAAAAGAAAGGCAGCAGCGAGAAATACCACAGCTAGAAAGAGTATGAAAGTAGCAGAAGACGACGCAAAAACGGATAAAGCGAAAGGGAAGGGTCGTGCGTGTGCATCAGCTGTCCAGGCTAAAAACGGTGAAGGGCGTGGCGACAGCGGTTCATCTGCAAACAATTCCATGGAACAGGAAGAGGTGATGAAATAAAACACTTGATTAGATTGCAGTACATTAAAGTAGTGCTGGAATTAGATTTAGGTGAAGAGAAATGACTGATGGAAGCGTGTTCATAGCGTTTACAGGCTAAGTTGCTTTCCTACCCATTACCTTTTCCAGAGTCTGTAATGCAGTGTCAGCTTTAGAGATGGGTATTGATGATTTAGCCAAGAGAGTAACCTGATATATTTACTAACCAGTTTATTTTGAGTAGTATAAACAAGTTACACCAAATACAATGCTTTTAGTTAATACAGCTCTGGAAAAAAATAAGAGACCACTGCAAAATTATCCGTTTTTCTGTTTTCTAGGTATGTGTTTGGGCAAAAGGGACTTTATTTTGAGTCTATAAACTACAATATTTCCTCCAAATTCCAAATAAAAATATTATCGTTTAGAGCATTTATTTGCAGAAAATGATCAAAATAACGAAAAAGATACATGTTTTCAGACCTCAAACAATGCAAAAGAAAGATCAAATTCATTTTAAAACAACATAATACTAATGTTTACACTTAAGAAGAGTTCAGAAATCAATATTTGGTGCAGTAACCTTTATTTTTTATCACAGCTTTCATGTGTCTTGGCATGTTCTCCACAAGTCTTTCACTTTATTCCACTCCTGGTGCAAGAACTGAAGTAGCTCAGCTTTGTGCTTGTGTTGGAATTCAACAGACGCTGGAATGGAATGGCTGTAATACATGTAGAGATGCTGATTTCAGAAACAAATGCAGTGGTCTCTTTTTTTTGTGTGTAAAATATAAGGGCCCATTTTAAATTTACATTATTCTCTGAAACGGAAAACACTGGTCAAACTCGTGATGTCGTGGTAATACAGGAAGTGTTTCACCTTCACTAGAGTAATTTGGATAATTTCAGCCTTGGAATTTGCAATATCTACCAAACAAAATTTCAACGGTAGCTCTTAACTTGAAAACTACCACATGGAACAGAATATTTTGAGCTTTGGAGATGCGGACAGATTAATAATAAAGGATTACTCAAACATGTGAAACAAACTACAACTCCAGGAATGTTTTTGAGGAGGTTACAACAGATAACATGGCTTAAATCTCACAATTGTCAATTTTGAATAATACGCCCTGTATTATTCAAAATCAATAATCAATATTCAATCTAAAGCTCTTGGCTACATCCTGTTTGTTTCATCCTACCCATATTTTATGTTATAGCAAGTTAACACTACAGACCTGTTACAATGAATAGCGTTGTGACTTTGTTTTAGTCTGAGTCAGTTAATTGGTGAAAGTATGTGTAAAATGATCATATTTAATAATATTTACTGTAAATTATTAATTAAACATGAATTTGAATTATGTTAATTTTTACACCAAATTATTTTATTTTTGTATTGTTATTTTTAGACTTAGACTTAGACAAACTTTATTGATCCACGAGGGAAATTGTTTGGAGACATTAGCTCACTCATCAAATATAATATACAACAGAGGGTAACAAAAAATAGATGGAATACCAAAAAAGAGCAATAGACCAGTGTCAGATGAGACATAATTAAAACGGAAAACAAAATGAAATGAAAATAAATGTATATGTACAACTCAGAATTAAATAGAAAAGTAAGTAATAAAGTATAAAATACAATACAAAGTATAAGTTAAGTTTTGCATTAACTGACACAGATATTAGTTAATTTGGCATTTCTTTAGTCTTTATTAATTTATTTGCCAACATATTAACACATATAGTCAATCCTGCTTGTCATAATTTAACATCATTGTCACTGTGTATAGTTGTATTGTTTGTAGTACACTTTCCCTTTGTCACTTATTCCACATCTTCTCCTTTTATCCATTAGCCTCCGCAGACGCCGAAGAGCAGCGTTTCCCGGAAAAGAAGCTTGACTGATTCTGAGTCAGACTTTTTGGCCAAGACTCCACGCGCCTCCGCTGCATCTCCGAGTATTTGGCGATCCAGAGCTGCTAGTCAGGGGTACAAGGTCTGTTTCTAGACTATTTTTAGATTTTAGTGTTAATATTTGTCATTGTACGTTGGCAAAAAATAAATATTTGTATTCTGTTATTGTCCTGATACAGTCCACGATATGAAACAGTCCATTAGAGCTGTGGATGTGGTGCATGTTGTTGGTTAATATGTCACTTAATAAAATAGTTTACATTAAAATAAAACCAAATGCAGAAATTCCACTTGTTATTCATGTTTTCTTAAAATTAAAATATACATTTAAAACATAAAAAAATCAATATTGTTGCACTATTCTAAAGCAGAAAAAAAGCATAATTTAACATATGGAATAGGTATTACAGTATTACACATAGACTCAATCTAATTATTGTTATAATAAGCAGATCTTTAATTTTCCTTCTGTATTTTTGTGTTAACATATAATATTTCTGTTTACATTTGCAGGTGCTGTTCACTGGAGTTGTGGATGAAGCAGGAGAGAAAGTGCTGTCTCGATTAGGAGGGGCTATAGCGAAAAATGTGTCCGACATGAACTGTTTAGTGACTGATAAAGTGCGAAGGACGGTCAAATTCCTATGTGCTGTGGCTAAAGGGGTCCCCATAGTTACTACACTGTGGCTGGAAAAGGTGAGTGGAAGTTTGAGCTAGAATAAAAGAGTTGTATTGCTCTATACACGCCTGATCACAATTTTAAGTTGGAAAAATTGCAAGAAATCACATTTTGCACCGTTGGATCTTAAGAAGGTTCTAAGTAGTGCTTCAAAATGCAAAAACAAGAAATGGGAGTGAGACAAGAAAAACATTTTGAGTAAGCAGTTTATTGCAAACAACCAAACTGAAATAGGCTGTTTATCATCTGATCAAAAGTTTTAAGACCACAGCCTTTAAAAGCAAACATCTTTGCAAAAATGTGAATTCAGTTTCATTTTCCGTCAGGTATCCACACATTTTTTCTCATTTCTTCTTTTTGCATTTTGAAGCACTACTTAGAACCTTCTAAAGATCCAACAGTGCAAAATGTGAATTCTTGCAAGTTTTCATCCATCCATCCATCTTCTTCCGCTTTTTCCGTCTTAAAATTTTGATCAGAAGTGTATGTGATAACTTAGTAACACGTATAATAACTACACTTACTTGTTCCTTAATAAAACGTGACCAAAGACTTAATTCATAATGAACAAATAGGTTGTTAAGAATGAGTTAGGCTTAGTAACTGCTTAATTAACTTTAAATCCTAACCTTTTAAGCCTGAATCATTCATAAACATTGTTAATAAATTATTTGTTCTTTATGTATCTTTATTTGTTCAGGTTTTATTAAGGCTAATGAAAGTGTAATGTATGTATTATACAATGTAATTTAATAATGTATTCAAAACTAAATGTTATGTTTCAGAGTGGAAAAGCAGGGACCTTTTTGTCTCCGAGCACATACCTGGTGAAAGATCGTGAGCAGGAGAACAAGTTTGATTTCAACCTGCAGGAGTCTCTCAGAGTGGCCAGCAGTCAGCCTCTTCTACAGGTGCGTGACTTATACATATGATCAGGAATTTATGAGCTACAAATGTGCTCTGCTCATTTTGAAATGTATTTTTTCTGATCTGAATCTGAAATGGCACTGGTAGTGATCTTTAATCTACCGTGAGGACAGAAGTAACTGTATGTAGTTTTACTCTTACAGTTTAATTAAAAAAAAAAAAAAAAATTACAATCACAACTGAACCTGGGTTGCCAGTGCCTTAACCTGCATAATTTTTCTTAGTATATGCTTATCTTTCTCTTAGTATAAGGGCATGGGAAAGCTCAGATCCTCCAGAATTCCCTCACTGAGCTGCAGAGGCTGCACTAGCACTGATTCATGATTGGCTGCCGGTGTTGGTGTTTATGTAGTGACCGTTCAGCTCAGAGACAGACAACGAGAGGGGGCTTTTAGGTTTAACTTAAACCAACTGGATTTCAGCATTGAAACCAAAACGCAAAATTCTCACAAACAACTTGGCCATCATGTCCAAAGTTTTTGTATTTAAGAATACACCAGCATTACAATTGTTATCAGAAAAGGTCATATTTGTTTTGCACACAGTTGCGTCATGTTTGTGGAATTTAAAATCCAAATCTTAGTGACAGTTTGATATGATAATCAGCAGCAGTGCCTGCAGGGGTACGCCTGTACGCACAGTACGTACCGTGAATGTTCCTATAGATCCCAAATGGATTTCTCAAGTTACACATGCAGCAGCACGATTGTGATTATTGACCAAATTGTTCCTCTTTACTGAGGGCAGGGCTGTAAAACTAACCTGTTGTTTCTAACATTGGGTACTGTCTCTTTTTCTCCCTCCTATCCCAGCACCACAGTGGGCTGAGTTTAAATGCACATGTACAGTGAGACTTATGTTGCACGAAGCACCCTCTTCTCCCGGTGTCACCCAGACACCAGTCCTGTGGGTGCTGCGATAATAACTCTATAAAACAAGTGCAGACATTTAATAACCAGCCTGTGTTTCTCACTCTCCTCTCTGCCCAGACCTGTCACTCATCTCAGTCTGTGCGTTCAGGACTGTCAGGACATGTACCCGTCCCACGTAATTAAATGTTTGAGTTCACAGCACAGAGTGGGACATTCTAAACAACATGAGAAGATGACATAAACATATTCAGTAAACTGCAAGACTGAACAACAGCTCTTTGGGAAAGTAAATGGAACACTGCAGACATCAGATAAGAGACGAGGATAACATGAGAAAAGACAGACACAGACCTCAGACTCCCGAGCGTCAGGTGTAGGTGTGCAGACTGAGAGTGGAGGAGAGACTGAGGAAGGGCAACAGAACGTGTGCGTGATGGTGTGCGTGCATTGAGCAGGTGTGCGTAGAAGGTCACCCACTCGACTGTGTGTGTACCTTCCCAAAAAATCCTGCAAGACAAGTGGATATTGTCAAAACTGCTAGCCAGTTGTGTTTTTTGCTTACTTGATATTTTACAGTTTGTCCTTTTGTAAACAAGGCTCAGTACAGAAAACTTGGAATCAGATTTCCATTTCTCTTTGCCGTGATGTTTTTAAGGGAAAGGAAACTCTATACGTGCGATGGACCACAATCTTTTCATTAGATCCTTCTATTGATTTTCCAAAATTAAGTTTAGTTTTCAGCCAATGCCCTTTGTGCGACTCATCACTATTTTTATCTTTCAGGGATATGAGATCCATGTTACTAAGACCGTAAAGCCAGAGCCAGTTCAAATGAAGGATATCATTTCCTGCAGTGGAGCCGTGTTTCTACCCAGAATGCCCTCCTCTAACAAGGTAACACTGGGTTACCTCTGATTATTTTCATGTACAGAAAGAAATTGCATAATTTTGCTGTTTACATGTCATTTTCATAAACTTCAACTCCAAAAATCTGATGATAATCTGATTTTGAACAACAGCCACTGATGTGACTGGGGCTGTGACAAAATTCAACACGATAACAGATCGATATTATTAAAAGTCTTTGCATTTCGTTTGTTCCTCTGTGTGAATTAAAATTAACACATGGTAAAGTTAAAGAAATTATTACTATATTATTATTACTACTATTGTATTTGTAATATGTAAATAGTATTTGAATATGATTATAACAGGGAGATGGTTGAAGAATTCCTTGTGTCGACAAGTGCATCAATTTGCCTGTTTATTTATTTACATTTATTTATTTGAAAAGGGACATTGCACATTAATGAACATTAAATAATGTAAATGTGCCCGCGTTAGCTGTTTTAAAATAATTTTCATCTGTAGTCTCTTGGCCGGATATGAGAAAGGCAGCTTAAAAATATTATCACACAACAAATGTTACAAAATATATTAATATATATAGCCTATACAGGGGGTCCTCGGGTTACGACGGTCTCGGGTTACGACGTTTCGTGGTTACGAACGCGCCCCCATTAAAAAAAATATGTATATATTACTCGACATTCCGTCTTACACGGTTCAGCGTGGTAAGAGATGTAAACAAACGCGAACGGCGCGCGGCGCACGGCGCAAGAATACACTCTGTTGTGGTTGTAGGGAGAAGAAGACAGCCTCGTGTGTGTGCCCAATGTGGGCGGAAGTACCTGATGTGGGCTCTGATCTGCTCCTATGAAAGCGGCAGTGATAACCAAGCAGCGTAGTGGTCTAATTATTGAGATGGAAAGGTTATTGGTGCTTTGGTTGGGAGATCAAAGGCAAAATCCGGTTTACGACGAAATTCGGGTTACGACGCGTCTTAAGAACGGATCTACGTCGTAACCCGAGGACCCCCTGTATATAAAAATTAAGTATTCAAATAATATAACATTTTGCAAAGGAAAGAGAGCGAAATAGGAGAAAGATGAAGTGTTGAAGCTAGCGTCCAGTTAGGGTGTTGAAATCAGTATTAGTATAAGCTTTTTCAATAGTATAAACTTTGACTTAAAATGAGTGTTGCTATGATACTAAAATTTCAGCTTAACTTATGTTTGTTCCAGCCCAATACTGTGGTGATTTCCTGTGAAGAGGACTGGTCCCTGTGTGCTCCGGCTCTGTCCTGTGGCCTCCCGGTTGTCAGCAGCGAGTTCATCCTCACCGGGATCCTGCAGCAGAAAGTGGACCTGGAAAAACATCAACTCCATGGACCAGAGTCTGCTCCGACAACAGGAGGGAGAGGCAGAGGGCGCAAGAAGTAGCTTCTTGAGTACCACCAGATCTAAACCAGGTCTATAACAGGACTAAA
Organism: Paratrypauchen microcephalus; assembly: GCA_036785185.1. Lineage (NCBI taxonomy): Eukaryota > Metazoa > Chordata > Actinopteri > Gobiiformes > Gobiidae > Paratrypauchen > Paratrypauchen microcephalus. The sequence goes on along the minus strand of JAVJIX010000002.1, from coordinate 3,152,901 downwards.
CCAGGTCTAAACTAGGTCTAAACCAGGAATAAAACAGGCCTACATCGTTTTTAAAATAATTCTAAGAAATACTGAAATGGGGATAAAATTGACTCACAACAATTGCAGAGGAATACCACCAGAAGGAGCTCACGTCCCGCAGTTTGAGAAGCACTGATCTAGTGAATAAAATTCTTTCTTCACTCAGTAGGTGTTTAGAATGTACTTTTACTGACACGTCCAATGTACAAATTTTGCATTTTAAAACACTGTTAACTTTATATTTGTTGAAGATTAAGAGTTGTAATGTAGCTTTAATGTAGCTTTGCCTTAAAAAGGGACCACAAGTAAAACCAAAGTTGTTGCTATGCACTGCACGTTGCAAAAATGAGTTAAAATGGCTTTGAATACAGAATATGTAACTTGTCGTGGTAAATTTGACTACTTAATTGAATTTAATTTTTAGATGTTGTTTCACAGATTTCAGTGTTATTTTCTCATTTTGGTCCTCAAATTTAACAGAAAAATTCTTACTACACATTTTCATATATTTTTAATTTAAATTAGAAAACAAATATATGATGAAACCCATCAATAAATACCTTGAAAAAAATGTTACTAATAAAATACTTTATACTTGAATATTAAATTAGTTAAAACCATACAAAACATAGATACATATTCTGAATTCAAATGATTTTCCACATTTCTGCAGTGTGTACCCTTGTGTCTTTAACCTGCCCTCTTTTTATCCACCCACCTTTCTGAAATATTTAGGTTGCGTTCACACTTCCGCATCAAAATTCCATCACATCAAAACAGGACTAGACCAGGACTAATCCAGGACTAAGTCAGGACCAAACCAGGACAAGTGTGAACGCAACCTTGACTTGAGTTCTCTGGAAGTGCTTTCAATCAGAGCTTGGCAGATGACCATGAGATAAGGTGCTGTTTGTAAATCATGTCAGCAGCGCTTTATACACAACATTGGTCACTGATTGATGGATCCTGCGTAATATAACTAATCATGACCTTATGTGGGATGGACTGATTTCTCCCGTATCCATTAAAGTCCATTACTGCTTAGTCAATCCTTTTAGTTCCATGTAGGATAATAGGTTCAGGTACTTGCTGGGTACTTATGCTGCTGCCAGTCATTGCGATATACAGTTCCTAATGTGTTGCATACACATTTCACGTTTGAATGTCCTTCTGAATAGAGGTGGGAGATGTATTACAAAATGAATACTGCCACAATTGTGCTTTTGGGGAGACACTAAATATAGATACCAGGCCTATAACAGGGCTATTCCAGCTCTAAACTAGGGCTAAACTAGGTCTAAAAGTGGGGAAAAAATTGATAAAATGAACTAAAATAGACAAAACCACAAACTGAGGAGCTGGTCTATTTATCAAAAATGACCTGAAGTCTAGTGTAATCTCTGTAACAAGCGTACATAGTAACATTTCTGCCCTTTTGTGGTTAATTCCATGATCATTATAATTCTGCTAATATCTCCCACCCCTACTGCTGAATATAAACTGTTGTAAGTTCCTTCTTGTTGTACAAATGTACTACTTCTGCGGTGTGCCTTTTTTATTAAAGGTCTTGTATTGTGCTAAACTGACTTTTTGAGCTTTTAGCCACATTATAATAATGTTAACTCTCAAAAACATACCTGGAGTTTACCTTGTGTTTTAATTCTTAATGTGCATGTTTTAGTAATCCTGCATGTTTGTCTATGTTACTTGAAACTCAAAAATGTTTGGTTACATAGGAAATGTTCCACTATGCATCTTTATCTGACTTGTAGTTAATATTTCATACTCGAATAACCTTCACGTTGCAGCTTAACAACTTGGAAGCTAATGTTTTGTTTTAGATAAAATAACACTTTCATGTGCCAGGCCTCTTTGGCAGTAGTGTCACTTTGTCTATATTTACAAATCACTAAGTTGATTTTACTGGGTTTCATGTATAGGAAACTGCAACCAATTTAAATACCAAAGACCAAACCTTGAATTGTGTTTTACTAAATGTTCCAGAGGTTTTATCATTTATGAGACTGGTAAAAAGACTAAAAAGGACACTTAAACTGTTCTGGTGTAGGTCCACTTGTCTCAGTGGAGATATTGTTTTCTCCTGGATGTTCCACAGTAGTACGGCATGAAATGTATTCCTCTTGCATTCATTCAGTTAAATTCCTTGAAAAATATCTTACTGTGAGTGGAGTGGCCTCTCCATAGATGTGACTCGAGCTTGTAAGTTGACCAGGAGGTAAGACAGCTCTGGAAAAAAATAAGAGACCACTGCATTTTATTCTGAAGTCAGCATCTCTACATGTATTACAGCCATTCCATTCCAGCGTCTGTTGAATTCCAACACAAACACAAAGCTGAGCTACTTCAGTTCTTGCACCAGGAGTGGAATAAAGTCACCCAAGAACAATGTGAAAGACTTCATGCCTAGACGCATAAAAAAATAAGGGTTATTGCACCAAATATTGATTTCTGAACTCTTCTTAAGTGTAAACATTAGTATTATGTTGTTTTAAAATGAATTTCATCTTGTTTCTTTGCATTGTTTGAGGTCTGAAAAGATGTATCTTTTTTGTTATTTTGACCATTTGTAATTTTCTGCAAATAAATGCTCTAAACGATAATATTTTTATTTAGAATTTGGGGGAAATGTTGTCAGTAGTTTATAGACTCAAACAAAAATGTTCCTTTTGCCCAAACACATACCTATAAGTAGTAAAATCAGATGCAGTGGTCTCTTTTTTTTTATTTCCAGAGCTGTATAATGCCATACTGTGGAACACTCCAGGCAAAGACAAAGTGGTAGCAGGCACTCCATCTTAAAAAGTTGTACCATTAAGTCAGCAAAAGTGCCAATATGAGGCCCTTTTAACGCCAGAATGCGTGTTTTATTGATGCTTCGTAACCACATCTTTGGGAAGAGCCATCTTTCCCTTTTACTGTCGAGTGTTTAGGCCAAGATCAGCTTCCAAATATCGAGGCTGAGTCGTGAAGTGCGGCTCTCGAGGAGGGAGGAGAGAAGCTGGAGGATGGAGAGAGGGAGGAGGAGAGAAAAGAGAGAGAAGGCACGTTTCCAACTACGGCAGCATTCGGCACGTCTCCGCTGACCACCGCGCGTCTCGGCGGACTGCACCTCGCATCCCAAACCACGGGGACACACACCAGGGTAGGTCTTTTTTTTACGCAAAATGGTGTTCTTTCTTTGCTGTTGTGTCTGGGTCCACTGGTGCGTGACTCGGGGACGCGTGCCCTCACTGCGTCTGGTGCGTGACGGGTTAAATTCTGCAGTTTTTTGGTTGATGCGCTCTTCGGCTGTCCTGGCCCGTGTAGGTGAGTGGGTACATTGTGACTTCTAAGCAACGCAATTAATAACATCCTCACCTGCTATTTGCAATGACATTATTTGTTGTTTTTGGTCGTTTTACGCGCGTTTGCGTAAAAGCATCCTCCAAAGCGCGCAAATGTTGGATCATAAAAGCTAATTTTAGAGGCTAGACTTCTCGTGTCTGGGCAGAAAAACTGAACAGGTGTTGTCGGTTTTGCATCAAATGACAAGCACGGAAATGGAAACGGATAGAGCCTTATCGATCACCAATTTGATATGAAGTTAATCGCGATTTTAGCCGGTATAGTACACGGATTTTTATTTAAAAAAAAAAGCACCGCGTGACGTCATTGTCTGACATTGCAACGCAAGTTTATAAGCCCAGTAGTTGGAAGACTATTAAACGCCATGGTAGGTATTGGCAATTTTAGCAATCAATAGCTTTACCGGGTTTTTTTTGCAAGAAATAACAATTGGAGCGAAAAAATGGGTAGTCTCCTCCAGCTCCAACCTTCACCTGCAATGCCTTCTCTCTTTGCGTCCCAAAATTACTCCCTCTCGTCTAATTTTGCACGCATTTGAGCTGAGGACTGAGAAGCTGTTTTGCCGCAGTTACTATCCAAACCCGCTCTTTTTTGCGCTCTTTTCAGTCCACTATAAGTTCATATCTTTGCGCATCACTGCTGCGCGCCCCCCGCCGTCAAAACTCCTCCCATATGACCAGTGATCTGATCCAATCTGACAGGGGCAAAAGCAATATGGTGGAAGAAATCTGGCTCATCCTCTAGTTTTCCGCAACAGGCCGTGAGGGAAATTCACCAAAAAATTCACCAAAAAAAAACCCCTACCACCATTTGTGAAGGATTTGTCACGTGGCTGTCCCCTACCACCGCGCCCCCCCTGCTGAGAAGAGGCTCTGGCGTATTGGATAAACACTGGAAGGCCCCTGGTGGTTTCAAAGACAAACATTGATTTCATACATGCAGCTACCGGTTGGTGCAATGCCTTTTTTCGTAACCTTCATGATTTATACATGTCCGGTGCTGCTGTCATAAGTGCAGTACCATGTGCAGTAAAGATGAGACTGGTGATCACGATGTGAAAAGGTAATTCGCTTTTACAATCAGTCAAATGCTAAGCTTACTTATTATAAAGATAGAGCACTACATTTACTACAATCCTTTGCACAATTTCCCAGCAGCCGGCATGAAAAAGTCCTATAAACGTCCTGTATTATGCAAAATTGACTCTTATAATGTTGTTAACTCACCAAAAACACTCCTGGAGTTGTGTTTTGTTTCATTCACACATGTTTGAGTAAGCCTGGTTTATTAGTCGGCAGTAGTTCACAAGTTATCAGCTACGTTTTGTTCAGTAGAGATCATTCCAAATGATTCTAGTGAAGGTTTATGAAGTTTTAAACCACAGTGGAGAAGCCGACATGAAAAAGCCGACATGAAAAAGTCGCATAAAGGTCCTATATTATGCAAAAATGACTATAATGTTGTTAACTTATGAAAAATAGACCTGGAGTTGTGTTTTGTTTCATTCACACATGTTTGAGTAGCCCTGGTTTATTAGTCAGCAGTAGTTCGCAAGTTGACAGCTACAGATTTTACATTTTTTTCAGCAGAGATAATTTTTTTTATTATCCTTTATTTATCCCTGTAGGGGAAATGATTTCTCTGCCTTTGACCCATCCTTTCAGGAGCAGTGGGCAGCACATCTTTCAGGCGCCCGGGGACCCATCTCCATGATCTTATTGCTAAGCTTGGTCACGACCTCAGCTGGAGGATTTTACCGATGGAGCATGTTTTTGGGTTGATTCTAGTGAAGGTTGACGGAGTTTAAAAACACAGTGGTCCTGTATTTCCACATGACATCACATGGAACACTGTTTTTAGTTTGTGAGAAGAACTCAGCATAAAATATGACATTCCTTTAGTTCTTCTAATCTAGCATACACAAATATCTTTATCAAATTTGTAAAATCAGTAAATTTGGACTATTCTGCCGTTTTTTGTGTAGATTTGAGCCACAAGGTAATTGATCATCTTAAAAAGTAGTTCTTAATTAAAATGAGATGGTTCAATCATAATTGTCCAATATATGCAGAAATATAACAATGTAGATTTATAATTACAAGAAAAATATGAGTAAATTAGTTGAGTTTAGTCTTTATTTGAAGGGTGTACGTACAGACACTTTAAGATAAAAAAAAAAAAAAAAAAAATGTTCTGCACCAGGTTGTAGCTAAAAAGATTGTTTCTATCTGCAGTCCCTGGACAAAATATGTAGAAAAATGCAAAACATATAGAATAGGCTGTACAAGACGAAACGTGGGATAAGGAACCACAGAACAAAGTTTTGACTTGATGTAAGATTATCTATATAAGGTTGCGTTATTGTACAGTTGTATGGAGAAAGATATGAAGGCTCTGTGGCTTTTCTTAAATTATATAGTAGCTATCTTTGTTTACTGATCTAAGGTTGAAATTAAAAGGGGGATGAGTATGTTGGGGACACAGTGGTTGCTTTGTAGGCTCCCCTGCATCTGCTGTAATTGAAGGTACTTCCACCAATTCAAATGAACCGGACAAAGGGCGGTCTGTCCTTTAGGAAATCCTGGGCTCTGGGTTCATAAAAGGATGCAGCAGAGACGATGGAGGAGAGTGAAGTGTGTGAGGAAAAATGGGAGGCAGGCAAACTGAAAAGGTTTAAGATGGGCATTAGAAGGATTCAGGTAAATGCCAAAGATGCCGTTTAGAAGACTATTTGTGAGGAATCGATGTGTCGTATTTATGTGATGAAGGTGAATTTGTCGCCGTTTGAAAGGTCTGCAGAATGTGGTGAGGTTGTACGTTGACTGAGTGGTTGGTTTATTCGTGTGGGGCTATTCTGTGTGGAGTTTGCATGGTCTCCCTGTGTTTGTGCGGGTAAACATGCACAGCACAGTCGGATTTGCACAAAATGTCAGTCACTGAATTAAAAAAACTGTCATTGGAAAATGGTGATTGTGATGGTGATTTTAATACACCCATCCTGTTTAAATTTGTATTAATTGTGCAACCCTAACTATTGATATTTTGCAGTGACATCACTCTGGGAATGTTCTACATGTGTGTGGTAGGATGGTCACCGGTTACCAAGGTGATACAATGTGCACAATAACAGTAAAAAAAATGGACTTTAATATTATTTGAGAAAGATTTGTTTAACTCCTGTTGTAGTTCAAACTAAGTCAGTTCGTTCTGGTCAGATTGTGTGGAAATAAAGCAAACAAGTGTCCGACAGAGCAGAGCCTACAGTTAATGTTGATGATGTTGATGATCAGCTGCAAAGTGCAATTGCTCTATCTGTGCAATAATAATAAAGTACTGCCAAACTTATACGCCTCCACCAATAGATGGCTGTGTCCAACTGCTCGTGTTCTAAATACCTGAATGACACCATTTTGTATCATGTGTGTGGCACGGCTGAGCTGCACATTACTTCTTTTACTTCTATCTGCCTCGGGCGCAGAACATTGAGAGTGAAATGGAGCCGATTCACGATGGCTCCAGCTTAGAGTCCAGATTGGCCACAGTCAGCGCTCTGTGCCCGCGACTGTCACCAACAGATGGACATGCTTGACTTCTTCACACACAACCTGCGCCGTTACAGAGTAATTAAGTCATTCGATTCACTGTTAAATCGCGCACTTTCCTCAAAGCAATCATGGCTGGAAATAGGTTGCGTTTATGTCATTCAGATGGAGGACTGGGGCTTGTATAAATCTATGGGAGATTCATTGTTTTTGAACAAAACAACCAAAGTGAAAATCTGCAAACATTGTGCAAGATTGATTGTTGTTAGAAATTGTCTCCACAGTTGCAAAGCTATGACTCGGAGTCCTTTCAAGTCACAAGAATTATGCCGTTGTGATTGCAAAATTGCACCAATAATCAATTCCATTATTCCTTAGAGTCGTATTTCTCGGCAATATGCTATGAAAACTAACAATGCAACCAACAGGATAGTTTCTCTCTGAAAGCAACAATACTAAAAACCCCTTTGACATTAAACTAATGAAACTGTGATTGATTTATCGATTTATTGATTTTTTTTGCATCATAAACTTATTGGAGATCAATCTTTAATACATCAATACAAGCTGATGTTACTAATAGATTGCTTTTCACGTTCCATCCAAAATAAAAATCCATAAACCTTAATAATTTTCAGGGATTGGATTAAACTTGCAATATTAATCTCATGGTTCTTGCAAATGACAACAATCACATTTTTGGAGCTGAATAATGGTGAAGATAATGTGAAAGAATAGTTTCCCTTTTGTATTTATACTGTCAGAGAAGATGTTGAGGTTTTTGCCAGTTTTTGTTTCATGGGGATAGGCCCAGGAATTAATAATAATAATAATAATAATACATTTTATTTATTAGGCGCCTTTCTGGACACTCAAGGTCGCCTTACAACAAGTACAATATACATTATAGGCAGTTAAAAGCAACAGTTAAAATACAAACAGTTAAAAACAAACAGTAAAACTTTTAAAAGGACAGTGCAGAGAATTACAGAGCTATGAACCATAAACCAGGTCAACAACTCTGCAATCACAGTTAAACTGCAAATTACACTTTTACTCCATACGCCTTCACTAGGTATGAAGCTCCGGGTATGTCTTTGATGAGGAAACAGCGTTCTAACATGGCTGAAGGCTCACAAGAGTCAATTTTGCGTAATGTAGGACCTTTAAATTAGAATATTGTGATGTCAAGTGAACGCAACCTTTTCAACTCACTATATATGTTTCAAAACCATTATAGTCGAGTGTAGCAAATGACATTGTTCTATTTGCCCTTTTAGATACAGTACCACATTTCTACAAGCTCTCTGGCAAAAATCGCATTTCAGAACATGTTTATACAGCTCTAAACTACAGGGTTAGCCATTTTGATGCAGAATAAGATGGGGGTATTTTGTTGTTTGTGGATTACGGTACTTCATGCGACAAAAGAAGAACATTTTAGATGAGTGTAGCAAATGACGTTGAATCCAGGTGTGTTTTGTTCCATTTGCTGTAATAGTCTTTGTGCCTGTAGTGTTGCGTTGGGCACACAGGGCAGAGGGTTGTCTCGTGTGTAGCACTCTCAGTCTAATGTGAGATCTTAATTATAACTCATTAGCAGCAGCAGCAGTGTAAAGATCTCAGCACCATTCATGTTATTTCTGTGTAAACAAAACAGACGTGATCAACTCCAGCTGCTGCGGTATTAGAGAATAAGCCAGAATCTATTTCATATGCAGTAATTAAAGATCCACTGCGGAACATTTTAGTGGAGGATCTGCCACTTGTCTCTTGGAATTTTCTATTCTGGATTTGTTTAATTACAAGTATTAGACTTTTATGGGCTGACACATATTTAGATGTTACTTTTGGCTTTATGCTATTGCATGTTTTGATGATGGAACAACATTATAAGATTATAAGATGATAGGCAGCTCAAAAAAGTTGATTTAGTGTAATACCTCCGCTTTAAAGAAGACCTACTGTTGTGTCTGCTATATACAGCTCCACAGACCACTGCATTTTTTCCTGAAATCAGCATCTCTACATGTATTACATCCATTCCATTCCAACACAAACACAAAGCTGAGCTACTTCAGTTCTTGCACTAGGAGTGGAATAAAGTCACCCAAGGACAATGTGAAAGACTTGTGGAGAGCATGCCAAGACGCATAAAAGCTGTAATTAAAAATAAGGGTTATTGCACCAAATACTGATTTCTGAACTCTTCTTAAGTGTAAACATTAGTATTATGTTGTTTTAAAATGAATTTGATCTTGTTTCTTTGCATTGTTTGAGGTCTGAAAACATGTATATTTTTTGTTATTTTGACCATTTGTCATTTTCTGCAAATAAATGCTCTAAATGATCATATTTTTATTTGGAATTTGGGAGAAATGTTGTTAGTAGTTTAAAGACTCAAACAAAAATGCTCCTTTTGCTCAAACACATACCGATAAGTAGATAATTTTGCAGTGGTCTCTTACTTTTTCCAGAGCTGTAGCTATAATCTAAGATACCCATGGATCATTATGTTATAATAGGCACATTTTAAATCATAATATTATATAGATAACTGTGGTGTCCAGTGGGAGCTGACATTGCCTCAAACGTCATCACGACAGAGTCGGCACCTCCTATTGACAGGTGAAGATCACGCTAGCGAGAAGCAGATTTTCAATTTGTACCAAAATGGCTATGCAACGCTGCTGAATACTGCACGTGTCACTGATTAAGAAAATAAACTGGAGAACACAGTAAGTACAGAGCAGACAGATGGTGATGAAAACTGGGATTGATTGGTGTCTTGAAAATTTAAAGATTGCTCAAACCACTCCAAATACAGCTTCGGATGAGTAAATTGTGAGGGTAAATTTTGCGTAATAGATTGTTAAATATCTTAATCATGTATGTGAGCAAGGTATTGTGGAACATTACAGACCCTCTAGCTAAAACGTTAGTGCACCTTGTGTAACTTTGAGGTGGAGGGTGTACCACCTGATCGTCTCTGTGGAGTTCTTGTTGCTTTGCCTGTAATATTCCACAGTATAGCATTCTGGAATGGTGACGCATCCTGTCTCACTGTAAACACTTATTTCCATTAGGACTGTGTTTTGCTCTTGACTTTTCCACAAGAGGCAGATGGAAAGCCTCCTTTATTTCCTGTAAGTATGACTGGGCAGTGACATAATTACAACATTTAGAGTGGCTGAGACATCCTCTGCTGATACACGGTCTCTTACAGAAGTTCTGTGTGATTAGATTATGTGATAGTGTAGCCGAAGCAACAAAGTCAAATGAATTACTGAGGAAAAAGGCCATGTGAGTTCATAGCCTGTCTGTGGAGGGTCGCTGAGGACATGAACTTGCATTACCTTAGTCATAGTCATAGTCATAGTTTGCTTTATTGTCGAAAACAATCATGTACATGTACACAGAATGAATTCGAAATTTCGTTTCCCCACTAACCAGGCAGGACAGTGATAGAGTGGCTAGGGGAGGGGCCGCTGTGCATGCGCACGCCGCCGACTGGGAGATGCAGAGTAGAATAGATGCAATACATACAATCAGTGACAATTTAACAACATGTAATGACAGAAAAACAATTGGAGATATAACATATGGTGATCTTTTTCGTTGGTAACAGAAGGAAGGGTGTGGGGGATCAGATTGGAAATCAATGAAATTGATTGAACCGAGAGCAGAGATCAGACCTTAACTAAAGACATTTTCTACTCATTCATTTCTAGTGTCAGTTGTGTCAGTGAGTGGATGCCATGTTTATGTAGAGTCCAGATAACAAACCACATTCTGTGGCCTTGGAAGTGTTCATGCAGGGAGGCGGAGTCAAAACACAGATAACCATTGGAGCCACAGATTTTCACAGGGAGACATAATTATCCAGAGGGATTAATTAATTTAGCATTGATGAAATACATTTTTAGAGACCCAGGTGAACAATTTAGATTGAGCTTGGGTTTTCCCAGACCCCCATCTTCATATCGCCATGAAGATTCATGAGAGATCTCATTAGTTCCTCTTGGCGCACAAACTGCGCTGCGTTGGCTTTACACAGTTCTGTAAGCATGCCCATGATGATATCCAAAGGTCGAGATGTTTCCTTCGGTTGAAATCCTTCCAAAAGGTCCTCAACCTGACCCACTTTCTGATGTAATCCTTTCACGAGATCCCCCACGGCTTCACAATGGCTCGAAATTGCTGCAGACAGCTTTGGGGACTCTTTACTTGCTGCCAGCTTACACATTTTGCGATAGATCATGGACAATCCCAGGCCAATTAACAGATGTCCAGCTATCAGAAATCCGAATACGTAAATATCCTCCACATCCTCCAGGTACATTGGTGCCAAACATACGACTTGCCACGCCACGCACGATACGAGTCCCTCGCATATCCAGCAGCAAAAGTACCATCCGGACACACCGCTTCTCCCAGAGCAGCACTCCGTGAAAAAAGAGTATCAATCGTGCTGAGGGTCTATATTTAGGAATTTGGAAATTTGGAAAATCTGCTCCAAAAAGCGAGAAAATGACAAAAACAAGAGAGGCACGCAGACAACAGGAGCAATAGATAAGAGAGGAAAGAGAGAGACGTCTGCTCGCTCTGACAGATAGAAGGGAAAAAAAATTGATTTTTGATAACTTTATCTTCTATTACTGAAGAAACTGTGCTTAAGGATTGAGGATTTGGTGCTTGTCTATAGGCCAAGATCTAGAGTTATCCTCATATCACCCAGCCCTTGTTTTCTACTTTGATTACTTCTGTGATTTTTCAGAGCATGTCCTGTAGACGATTTCTCTCTCTGCAGACTCCAGTGTGACAGCAGAACAGTTTCTTCCCCTCTGCCGTTCCTTCTTAACAACTGTCTCTGTAAATGACTCCCTGCAACATCATCTATTTTCACTGCTAGTCTGGCACTATTCTGTCTATACTGTCTTCAATTTAAAGCTTATTATGCAAAAATTGACTTTTCAGAGCATTTATCCATGTTACAGTTGTTCCCCTTTTTGGATTTGTATTTGGAGTGATTCGTGCATGTTTGAATAATCTTCAATCACTTATTTTCAAAACGCTATATTGCTGATCAATCCCTATTTTCATCACCACCGCCCACTGCTCTGTACTTACTTCGTTCTCCAATTTTATTTTCTTTATCAGTGATACGCATAGGATTCGTCAGCGTTGCGAAATCATTTAGGTACAAATGAAATGCGTGATCTGGAGATATCCATGTGATGATATTGACTGTAACATCAGCTCCCATTAGGGACAGCTGTTTTATAACACAGAAGCCAACAGATTTGTTTCTTTTCGTTTTAGATGAATATTGTGATTTAAAATGCGCAAATTATAACATAAGGATCCGCAGGTGTCGTAGATTACAACTATATAGAAGGCTCAAGCATAATTTGTGTCCTTTAACTTTATTACGTCTCATGGTGCATTGTTAAAATGGACAAAGTGGCAGTAAAAATGAACTGATTTTTACTTACCAAGCCTACATTTTGTCTTATTCAGCCTACAGATAAAATTGTACTTGAGAGTTCACCCGGATTTATGTATATTTTCGTATTTTTCATGCGTGGACAAGCCATTGAGGAATTGTCAGAAAGACAAATCACAATTTCAATTTCATCTAAACTATGTATTTTTATATAGAAAAAGACTGGATATTTTTGTTGTTTGTGGAGGAAATTACGGTACTTCAAACTTGCAGCATTTGTAATTTGCTAATTGTGTCCATTCAAATTTAAATTGTGATTAATCTTGCAGCCTTGTTTGTGTGTTTGCGGACAATGGTGATAAAGCATTTTGTGACCGTGACATGAATGACCTTGACTTGTTGTGTTGTTGCATCAGCGCGGGGCTGTACTCTGCAGGTGTGACTGACTTCCCTCTGGGCCAGTGTTCGTGTTTCTCTGATGTGCTCCTGTGAAGTCTGCACACACCAGAAAACTGTGCCTCCTCTGTGCCCTCTCTTTGTTCCCTCTCATCTGGATTCATCCCAAACCACAGCCAATGCCTGCCTCATCCTCTGCATTCAAACTGGGACTAAACCCGGAACTAAACATGGGCCAGAGATCATGACTAAACCAGGACTAGAACAGGACCAAGTCTAGTCTACTTTAGGCTCTTTGTAACACTAAAGATGCATTGTGTAACTTTTCTGGTGGAGAGTCTGTCAAATGCTTTTCTCCATGGAGATGTTACCTTTCTATCTTCATGGAGACCAAACCAGACCAAGTTACATGTCCAGATCTGTGGAGAGGCGACCCACTCATAGTCAGAATGCCTGTTTTTCTAGGTATTTCTGAGCTCTAAAACCGCCTGTAATTGAATAAACGTAAGGTAGAGCTATTTAATGTCACACTGTGGAACATTCCAGGCAGAGCAGTGACATATCCATAGAAACAGGCAGGTGACAAGTGACAAGACCCCCAAAGAAAATGTTAAACAGTGCACCTTTAAATTGAGATGTGTTTGGGTAAAATCAGCGGAACATTGGCCTTAGTGGTACAACAGTTCTCCAAAAGCCAGACTGCTGCAGTATGAAATCAAAATGTTATAAAATAACATACAGAAATGTCTACCTATAGTTCTTACTGGTTCTATGTCTTTGGGCAAGGCACTTCCTTCATCTCGCCTGCATAAAATAAGATATTAAAGTGTTACAGAGTGATGATGGTTGTTGAAGAAGTGGATGGTGCAGATTTGCAGTCTTGTCTCAAGGGCAACTGTGGCTACAGAAATAGCTTTTCACCACAGTGAGAAATTAATGGCGCAATGTAAATCGCTTTGAGTATCGTGAAAGGCATAATATATAAATCCAGGACTTCATAATGTCTCAGTAATGGTTTATACTCTCTCACAAGAAGGAAAATGTATAAATATTGGGTCTATGTTTCCACACTAATTCATAAACAAGCAGTTTGTGCCAATAGCTCCTAAAGATAAGAGGGAATTTGTCGTCAGAGGACGTCTGCTGTGAAGCCCATGCAGTATGTAAATAATTTCACACAAAATGATGCAGTCATCCTTCAGGGAAAGATTAAGGGAAAGATGATGCAACCAAAGAGTGATCTCACGCTCAGTGTTTTATATTTAGCATAATGACTCATTGTTTATGACACACCAGTATGGCCACCACAAAAAGTGTTCTATAAAGCACACATTAAAAATAGATTATATTTAGGCCAGGATCAAGGCATCATTTAATTATGTAACTTTTCTGATGGAGGGTTCACTTGTCTTTGTGGAGTAGTTGCCTGGAATTTTCCACTGTACATCTGTTTTTACTGCTACACCACAGATCCACAGCTCTGACTTGGTCTAGTCGCTTGTCTCAATGGAGATAGATATTTAATGCCGTACTGTGAAACAGTCTAAGCAGTGACATTTCCATGGAGACAAGCAGGTGGCAGGTCCTCTACCACGAAAGAAAAAAGGTGCATTATGTAAATTTTCTGGTGGAGGGTTCACTTGTCTTCATGGAGTAGTTACATGAAATGTTCCATAGTATGGCATTAAACCTATCTAACTTCTAACATCTAACATTTATTTAATCACAGCTGTTTTTATGCCTGCACATCCACAGACTGACCAATAACTTGGCCTACAGACACTGGCTTTTCTACATGTAAATAGATATGTTTAATGCCATAGTGTGGAACATTTTAGACAAAGCAGTAACATTTTCATGGAGATGAGAAGTAAAAAGAGTAACAACATTTTGCACCTTTAAAAACAAGTCCTGAACATTATTTTAAATGGATTTCACTTTCCTAATTGACCTGTCATAAAAGTACAATGGCATTTCCATTGATCTGTTTCTGTTTTTATTTCAGTCTGAACCAGCATCAGGATGAGGGCCGTCTGTGGGATTGTGTTCAGTGTTCTCCTTTCAGCAGGTAAAGTCAATTTATTATATCTACTTCTGGATTATTTGTCAAATGTAACAATAACCTATATAATATGCAATTTTGTTTTACAGCACTGTCAGTCCCTTTACAATGTAAGTATTTTTTGTGTTTTTCTCTCTTTTTACAATTTTTATTGGTAATTGGATTTTATTGTCCCCATGAAGCAAAAAATGATTGAAATCCTTTCTTGACAATAGTTTTAGTTTAACTTTATTTGTCACATACACATGCACATAGTGCATAATTCTTATATTTTCTAACAAGCATAATACAAACACATGTACCAATAGAGTCATGAATTCAACTCTCTTAGCTTATTTAACATTGGCTGCATTTTGTAAAAAGTAAATAATATTAAAACGTGTTTTAATTCAAACCTTCTCTGATTAAATTTTGACATCTAATCACAAATCATTTTTGATATTACCAGCCTCACATCATAAGTGCCAAAGTTCAACTGTCCAGACCATCTGTCACTGGTTCTGTCCTCGGCCAATCAGAGATTTTTACAGCCAAAAAACACAAACCGCCCCAATCATCTTATTTTAAAGACAACTGAAAGACACAATTATGCAGCTAACAGTGTACATCTTTTTCCTGTAGCATCTGAGGAAACACTGACTCTGTTCTATGGGGAGGACTTCCACCTTTTTCTGCCCTCTCTGAATGTGGAGGTGACGTTCCGGAACAGGACAGCTCCACGCTCCCAAACCTCAGACGAGCCCCTGATGCGCGGAGGGAAATCTGTGAGCGAGAGGACCCAACTGAACAGCCAACTTAGTTACCTGATCATCGAGTCAGTGAAGGAGGCCGATGAGGGGCTCTATACTGTGAAAGACCCAGAGAATCCAGACAACGCCAAACACATTACTCTGATAGTGAGAGGTAAGACAACAAGTCATTGTTTCTGAGGTAATAACCAACATAAAATAAAATAAAATAAAATAAACATACATGCAGATATATTTACATGGCCAGTAAAAATCAGATAACTAGAATAATTAGAAAACATGCATAAACGAAGTCTGATCATCAAAAATAATTGTCGACATGTGTTTGTCAATGTTTCAATGGTTTTTTTGGGAGAATTTTAAAATACCACAATAATTCATTCTTTAACTTTCTCTTTTATTTTTGTCTTTGTCTCATTTATTTGCCCATTTTGCATATTTTTCCTTGTCAAAACCTACACAGCTGTGAACAATCAGAAAGAAAATGGCTTTAAACACAAGAATGAGTACTTTATATAAGGATTAGTTCTATTTCCAAATCATAAACAAATTTTACATATCACCAGCCTTTTGGCATGATGTTAGTGATGTTTCCCCTGAGAGAATCGGGAGACGAATCGTTGCTCTCTCTGCCTTCGCTGCTTCTTCAGCTCAGTCTACAGAGACATAGTGTTGAAAGGGGCCAATATGTTTCATTGGTGGCACAAAATGCGTCAGTTTTGGACACACTACACATGGTTTTATGGACCCAGTACTGATCCCTGGGGTACACCACATACAGTATAATGCTTTCCCATTTTAACCAGTAGTAATATCCATATATGGTATGTGTTTATTTACACATGGACAGTGTACAATACGACTTTGACCAAAGAAGGAAAGATGCCTTGTATCAGGTTATAGCAAAACATCTTACTTTCCACCTCTAGTCCCTGGGAGGGTTGATGTTACAGCGGTAAAAACTAAATCTGAATGCAAACGGACACTTGACCTGAACATCGTACTTACAAATTGTATTCAGTAAGGAATAAGGACAAGCCCATTTCAAACACTACTATTACACTACAACAGCTCCATCCTGCCCATACAAACAGACTCTCACTCTTCTTGTGCATACATCAGGTAGTCTACTAATTCATATAGAGTCTAGTCACTCAAATAAATTAAGTGAGAGGAAAAAGAAAATGTTTAGTTGAGCTGTGACTCATCATATGAAATATAATTGATTTGCTAATGCTGTGCTTTGCTACTTTAAGGTCAAAATTTGTCCATGAAAGAACTCATTTTACATTCAAAATGATCATTTTCATATAATTTTCAATGGCAAGGTTGTTTTGGGTAAATTAAGCCTATTCTGTGTCAAATAAGAAAAAGTATCAGGAGAGGATTTGGGATTATGAGAAAAAATATTCTGTCAATGAACTGAAGGCTCTGTTTTTCCATGTGTTTGTGCAAAATTTGTCTTGCCCCAGTACAGATTTATTGGTTAAGCTGTTCTTGAGGTCAAAATAACATGGCTGTGTACTGTCTCCACCTAATTATAGAGTGTTTTATTGTCAGAGAATCAGGAAGTGCACGGGTAGCATACTAGTTGTTGTTGGCTTTACAGTGACGGCAAAACTCTGGCCTCTGGTAGTTGTGAAAAGTGTGCAGAAACTCACGCACGGTGCATAATTAGAATGCTCGGAATGCATAAGGGAAGTAAGGATAGATAACTCTGGATCACTGCAAACCACTGGAAATGAACTAGTTCTGTTTTCATGTTTTTAAGGCAAAGCTGATACAGCTCTGGAAAAAGATAAGAGACTACTGCATTTTTTTCTGAAATCAGCATCTCTACATGTATTACAGTGTCTGTTGAATTCCAACGCAAACACAAAGCTGAGCTACTTCAGTTCTTGCACCAGGAGTGGAATAAAGTCACCCAAGAACAATGTGAAAGACTTGTGGAGAACATGAAAGCTGTGATTAAAAATAAGGGTTATTGCACCAAATATTGACTTCTGAACTCTTCTTAAGTGTAAACATTAGTATTATGTTGTTTTAAAATGAATTTGATCTTGTTTCTTTGCATTGTTTGAGGTCTGAAAACATGTATCTTTTTTGTTATTTTGACCATTTGTCATTTTCTGCAAATAAATGCTCTAAATGATCATATTTTTATTTGGAATTCAGGGGAAATGTTGTCAGTAGTTTATAGACTCAAACAAAAATGTTCCTTTTGCCCAAACACATACAGTACCTATAAGTAGTAAATCGGAAAACCTGATAATTTTGCAGTAGTCTCTTATTTTTTTCCAGAGCTGTACAGCACCGTTTGAATGCATATATACATACCAAATTAGGCAACAGAAGCACATCTATAGGAGTCTTCTTTTCTGCCGTAATCACAGGTTCTATCCAGAAAGCGTTGAATGTTAAACGTGGCTCTCAGCAGTGTGTCTGTAGCAGCGTGATTAGACATAGATTTGCATTAGAGGGAGAGAGCTGATGGTGCAGAGCTGCAGGGCTATGCATGAAATACTCTGATAAAGGTGACTGCAGTACCACGCTGCTGCTACTGTGTATCCATTTGGTATTATAAAGTACATGAGCAGACAGGGACTTACTCTGATGTGTAGTTCTCGTTTGTGGTTTGGTTATTTTAATATTTATGATTTTGATTAGAACTAGTGGAGCTGAAAACTCAATAGACTGTGTTATATAAAGGGGATTAGAGCTATGGAGCCATTCCTCACTGAAAAAATAAAACAGCTATGAGAGTTAAAATTACATGGACTGATATAATATTTGAGTAGTAACTTCAGTCGTTTATAGATTTTAATCTTACTAGAGATGGTTTGACTTTTAATTAAAATTTAAGGCAATATCGATAAGTTAAATTTGAATGTAGCTGTTGTATGTATTTAATGTATATCTTCATAATCTTCATCAATATTTAAAAAAGTGCTACTTGAACAATTGATTTTTCTTCATATTTCATTTTGTGTCAAAATGGCACTAAAATTATAATTCAAATTATTTACTCACAGATATTTTTTCCACTCTTGAAATCGATATCAGCCAGACAAGTGACCCTGTGACTCATCAAACCCATCAAATATCAAAACTACTGTGACTCCTAGTGAATGCTTTTCTCAACTCATTGATTCATTTAGTAAATTCTTGCGTTTTCTGTTTTCTTTCTTAATTTTTTTTTTTTCCTAATTCCTCCTAATTCTGCGATACATTTGCCTTTACCCTTGTGGAATTCAGAGCTCTTAATGTTTCTTCTTGCCGTAATTTCACTTGGGGTCAGAGGTCTTATTGCAGTAATTAATCCTGTTTACTTCCTGTTGTTCCTTCAGATTGTTCAAACGAGCAGACGGTTAAGTACGGAGACAATTACCATATTCCTCTGGACCTGCCCCCTTCTCCTCCTGCTCCCACCCTCACTGTGGAGTACAGGCCCATCTCTGTGGAAGCCAACCAGACCTCCAAGTGAGTCAAAACTAGACTGCAATATAGGTTAGGCTAAAATATTTTGTCTTTTAAATAAACTGTTAATCATGAGTATAATAAAATACTATTTACAGTCTAATTATACATATTAGTAACTATAGTAATCTGAGTTTTCAGTCCTCCATAGCTCACAGTTCTTAGACTTAGACTTAGACAAACTTTATTGATCCACAAGGGAAATTCAGTTCAGAGTTACGGAGGACTGAAAAGTTCCTTCTTATTGCAAATTATAATTCATATGGTCAATTCTGAGCCCCCCAAATAAGTTCATCTTTTATAAATTGAAGGATAAGTCAATATATGGATTATTGATACTTTGCAGCTGATGTTATCAACATTCCCTGGAGAGTGTGATGCTAACTGTAGGCTCTACTCTGTCTGAGGCTTTATTAAACTTTAATCTGTGCTTTATTTTAACACAGTCTAACCATAAAGTGAGCTGGAGCAATTTGTGCAGTTAAACAAGTCCCTCTCAAATAACAGTCACAAGCTAACTAGCATTAGCCAACAGTTTTTTCAGTTTGTCACTTTAAACAGGACCATGAACGATCGTACAGTATACAGGCTCCTGAAAATGTGTCTTTAAAATCAATTTTGTATTTCTTCTTGAGTTTTCAGACAATCTTAAAACTTTTTTGTCTGTGTTTGCTAATGTGTGCAGTAACTGCTGAACATTCCAACATAGAGATACACGTAGAACATCCCAAGTGTCATGTCACTGGAAAGTATCAGTTGTCACAAGCCATGTCTAGGACATGTCTAGGACATGGCTAGGACATGTTTAGGACATGGCTAGGACATGGCTAGGACATGGCTAGGACATGGCTAGGACATGGCTTGTGACAGGGCTGACAGGGCATAGGGCCTATTGCTTTCACTACAGTGAGCCCATGGGCAATGATGAGCGCATGGGCGTATGCGAGAGACGCCGTGCAACTTCATCTTCTTGGTCGCCCACTGCATGAACAGCAGTATTCCTGTAACTCATCCCAAAGGAATGGGCCATATATTTATAACTGCGAAAATGAATGGAAGGTCAGTCAACGACCCTGACGAGATGGTGCAGATGCGCCCATCATTCATCAATGACCCCCACGGTAATGTGGGGAATTTTGAGACCTTTTAAAAAATGTATAATTTGCTGCTCCCATGTTAACATAAACATTTTTTTTTAATTATTTGTTATTATTATTATTCTTTTTTTTCTTCAGCTTTTTGAGAGCTAATTTAATATGTGTTTAAAATGTGTTGCATAACTGGGCATAAAAAATGGTGAGACGGCCCCACCTGGAAAACTCAAAATACACTGAGGCTATGGGAGATGTCCCAGCGTCAACTTTGTTGTAGAGCCATGAAATTCAGTACACACATTCATCATGAGAAGACAAACAAAAAATATTATTATGGCCACGACCCTTGACAAACCATAAGGCGGCCATCTTGGACTGATATTTTCTAAATGCTGAGTCAGCATTTTCACTGATGTTGCATTTTAATGAACTCCTCTGAAGATGCTTCACGCACAGGGCTCAAAATGAGTAGTCAACAGAAAGCTGAAAAAGACTGAACGCTGAAACCCATTAAACCTGTGTATATTATATATGACCTGAGACTCCAAAGTCGTCAAATACTATAGTGTAATGTAAATGAATGATGATGTATCATTGAGAGGCAGCTAGAAATAGGTTATATTGTCAAATCATGACGAACAATGGTGGTATAAAACAATATAAGAAAAATCACATTCTATTTGTGGATTTTTCTTAGGAAAATGTAAAGACATCAGTTTTTTTATTATTATTATAATTAACTTATGTCAAAAATACATACATTCATTATTACCTTAAACTAGACCTATTGTGTTTGTGTCTGATCTATTGTTATAATCTATGACGTGGATCATTATGTTACAATTTGGACATTTTAAATCACAATATTTATCTAAACTAATTTAATAAAAGAAACAAGTTTACTGACTTCTGTGTTAGAAAACTGTGGTGCCCAATAGGAGTTGATCTCAGGACCCAGCACTGGGTTATTTTTTTAGTATGAGCATGTATGTGTTTTATGGGCTTTTATGTCTGCAAAAAACAGCTACAATGTCCTGGATAGGGCTGTCGATGTTTTGCATGACTTCATCTAGGTACTCCCAACTAAAATCCTGGTCAAAAACCTTGATCGGTGCTAGTGCAGCCTCTGCAGCTCAGTGAGTGAGTTCTGGGGGTTCTGAGCTTTCACACGAAGCATGGCCGGCCCATACTGCAATTATGGTTTCTTTTGTATAATGTATGAGTAAAACATAACTTTATTCTGTTCTATAAATTAAATACATCTAAAATAATTAAAATTGTGTGCCCAAAGTTACATTAAAAAAATATGAAGCAAAATGCCTGTCTCTTCTCCTCAGACCAGCCCTGGTGTTGCTCACCGCCACAGGGACCTCCAGAGACGGATACCACGACCGAATCATCATTGGGGAGAAAACGCTCACGCTCAGAGCTGTGACCGGGGCAGATGAAGGCAGTTATACCATCAGAGGAGGCAAAGGAGAGATCATGACCAAGATGTGTCTCAATGTACGAGGTGAGTGTAGAAATGTACTGCATGTGTTTTAGTTTAACAGGCCCATACACTGTTTTCTGATCTGTTATAATGTTGTTTCTTCATCAAAAACATCCTTGTTTTATTCACACGTGTTTAACACACAAACCCTGCATATTTAGGCTGAGTTCTTCTCTCAGACTGAAAACACTACCTTGTGATGTCATGTGGCAATACAGGAAATGTTCCACTGTGTTTTTAAACTCCATAAACCATCATTTGAATTATTTGGATGATTTCAGCCCTGAAATTGCCAATTTCTCCTGAATTAAAGAAAACGGTAGCTCTTAACATTAAAACTACTCCTTCGTGACATCACAAGGTAGAACAGAGTATTTTGAGCTTTGAAGATGTAGACAGACTGATAAACCAGGATTACTCAAACATGCGGGAATGAAACAAAACACAGCTCTCGGTCTGTTTTTGATGAGGTAACAGCATCATAAAATGACATAAAGCTCACAAGAATTAATTTTATGTAACACAGGACCTTTAATGTACACAAAGTAAACTTTTATGAGCTTTTAACCGTGGAGCTCTTCATCTACAAAGAGTTTCCCACAGCGTAATGACGGTACCCAGTGGAATGAAGTCTTCTCAACTGTTGTGAAAGGGAATACCTAATATTCAGACAAATATGAGAGAATAAAACAATTGGGTACAATATAAAAAATTGTAAGAGGGTGTAACTGTTTTTAATGCAGTTGTGTACATTTTGTATTGCTCCGGTATAGTGATAATGCAAAAGCCACATTTAAAGGGATAGTGCGTTGTTGTTTTTTTACGTGAATCTGTATGGCGTCCCCTTCAGCAATGTCGTCCATTAACACTGACTTACCGCTGACCGTGTCCTCTGAGCCGAGTTCCGCCCCGGTTCTGTAGCTCATGAAAGTAGGTCCGGTAAGTTAGCGGGGACATTTAATAAAGCTTGTTTTTCTTCTCAAAACAATATTTGTCCAAAAAGTGATATATTTGCGTCACAAACATTTGTCCGCATGGTGCTATTTTCTCTCGATTCATAGCACTGCGCGCCTATTAGTATTATTAGCCTGTTCACTTGTAAGTGGATGTTTAATAAATGAATGTCTGTGCTCTCAATACGTTAAGAAGAACTTTGTGTGGACCACTGCAAAACACACTTTATTTAAAATGATCTAGTTATGTTTTAAGACTGTAAAATTGATCTTGCATATTTATGATTCAACCAATGTTCTTGAACTTCAGCACTGCAGCGTTAAAGTTTCTCCAATGCGTGACAAACGATGCTGATCTTATCTGAGTTTCTGATAATATGGGACCCTTAATGGTTGACCTGTACTCCCTCACCATTAGGATGCAGTCATTTGGCCCTTTCTTAGTGATTACACTCATTCTGCCGACAGTAATGGGTTTTTTAAAAGGTGCTCTTAGTGTTAAAGGCCTTTTGCATTTTAGATGATGTTTAGTGCGATTGTGTGTGTGCTTTGTTTCTCAGAGCACCTGTACTTCCCGGAGCTGGCTCAGGGGAAGAGGATGAAGATAAACCTGATTCTGAACAGTTCACTTGTTCAACTGTTTTACATCCGCAGCTCTGACCCCATACCACGCAAAGAACACCTCCTGCTGGACAAGGGAGACTTCACAGATGTAAGAAATACATTTAAGAGTCTTTTATCTTTGTGCATAAATCGAGAACAAATCATTGCATTGTGATGTGACACCGTACACTGAGTACATTCACCCTTAAAAATCAACCCAAAGATCTGATTTTGGTGTGTATTTACATTCACAAAAGACATCTGCTATTCAAAAACACATGGTGACATGCATCAGTTAATCAATAGATTTTTGCTATGCACTGGCAGGGTGCATAGGGTGACTATTTGGAGGACAAAGATTAAAAAAAAACAACTTTAATTCTTTAACATAATCCTTTCATTCTTTAATATTTTATTTTAAGTCTTTGCCACAGTAGTTTGCCTTTGTTTCCTTCAAAAACCTGCACAGGGCTGACCAGGAAATCAGACTACTCACAGAAATCAGGTTACCCACATCAGCTATAGCTAACTCTAGAAATCAGATAAGCATAGCATAGCCACTGCGAACTTGTGTTGTGACATGGTATTCATTTTGTTTTACCATAGTACCATCATGAGTCACGAGACATTGCTACAAGATTAGAATTCAGATGTCATGTCATAATGTATATTTTAGTCTGGAATGAATGTTAATGAATGTTATGAAACACTACCATTATAGTGTAAACTGACTGATATGTTGTTTTTTTTTCCATGGCCGATGCGATACAGATTGTTTACAATCTAGAGAACCTTATAGCCGATAAGATCTGCCGATATTTTTGGTCCGATTTTGATCATTTTTCCCAAATGATGTAATTTAAATTGACTAAAAACTAACCCACAGCCCTTTTCCCCACAGATCTATAAGAGAGATATGTAGTATATTCTAATATATGTTCTAATAATCATTTTCACATTTAAATGTCTTATAGGCTCAGGAGGAGCTGGGTTTTGAGGGCCGCCTCTCCTTGGATGGAAATGTGTTTTATTTGGACCAGATCAGAGGTTCAGACACCGGAGAGTTCAAGGTCATCGACATCCTGGGCTTCCCTGTGACTATTGTTCATCTGGAGCTAAAACGTAAGGGGAACTGACAAGGGCTGAGGATGTGACATTTATGAGAAAAACAAATCTTTATGTTGAACTTGTTGCTGCCAAATGATAAAAAATAATAATAATTAGAATAATTTATTACTGTGTTTCCCAACCTTTTTTGTCTTGTGTACCCCCTGAGCCTTTTTGTCATACCTCGAGTACCTCCTCACTCATACGTGTTGATAATTCTCCAAAAGTAGAACGTGACAGAACGGATTATTAAAGGTCCCATGACATGGTACTTCTTGATGCTTTTATATGGCTCCTTAATGGTTCCCTAATACTGTAAATGAATCCTTCTTCAAAATCAAGACTCAGTGCATGAGAAAGAGAGATAAGATGAGAAAGAGTCATAAATATCTCTCTGGAACACTCCATTATGGGCGTTGTTACTTGAATGCAAATGAGGAGGACAAAGATAGGCCAGAGTAGCGGGTGGGGGCGTGGTCAAACTCTCCGCTCTTTCCTCTTCAGCTGTGCGCTGTGCGCTGGCCCCACTTCCGCGTTTTTGCGCGGAGGAAGAGATGAGAAGCGTTCCATTAAAAAATAAACACATTTCCACAGAAAATAAAATTAAACCACTGCTGTTTCAGATGTCCACAGGCTCAGATAAAGGACTTCCGAGCCTAGAAACACTCGCGCGTGCTTCCAGGCAAATAAAAAAAACGCATTTCACATTGTGTAGCTCCTTCGCAGTCCAAACTCTGGGCATGATTTACAGAGACGCTGAGTAGAGACACAGACGGGGGGTGGAGCTGCATTTTTCGATGTGACGTCACATAGTTGCCTTGTTCAGAATCGCCCGTTTGAGCTGTGTTTTTTTCTAACGCAGAAAAGGACCGCAAATGCTCAGTTTAGACATTTCGCAACTTTTAGCCATGGGGGGGGGGGGCTAAACAGGGTAGGGGAGCTCACATTAACGTTCAAAAACCCCAGAAAGTGAAAATTTCATGCCATGGGACCTTTAAATGAAAATCATTTTAATTTAATTTCCTTACTTTGAAAATTTAATTCTCAGGCATTTTCTCCCTTTTCTTTAACTCAAATTTACTCAAATTAGAAAAAATAAAATAAAAAAAAATCTCCCCCTGCGCCTGGCAGCGACACTGCCGAGTACCTCCTGCAGTGTGCTCGCGTACCCCTAGGGGTACTTGTACCCCTGGTTGGGAAACACTGATCTATTAGTTATTGTGAAAAAAGTCTTATTTCATTGACATAGAATTAGGAAAATAGAAAGTGCATATTCATTACTTTTTCTCGTTTAGATACCATTTTGAGGACTTTTGACCATTAAAGGCAAATTAACGTTTTTTTACAATCTGAGCCTTCTTTCGGCAATAAAACAAGTAGTTTTACTCACCCATAGCAGTTTGCTGTCAATTGGAGCAGTATCGCAGAACTTATGTTGAGCTGTTCTGTTCTACCACTGATCCCGTATCTGTTAGCATGAGTGCTCGGGGCACTGAGTTGCGGTGTCCAAATAACACAAACTTTAGCACTTTTCAAATCACAGAAGATCGCTGTGCCAGGGTAGACTTTCAGTGGATTCCAAAACGGCCTGAAACCCGATATCGCAACAGAACAGTAAAGTTCAGAGCGGTGTTAGCTTCTTTCGGACTAGCTGTGTTTACAAAACAGCTGAGTTCACGCATGCGCACTGTCCTCTCTGATGACGTCATCAAATGAAACTATAGCTGGATATCGGGTTTCAGGCCGTTTTGGAATCCACTCAAAGTCTACCCTGGCACAGCGATCTTCTGTGATTTGAAAAGTGCTAAAGTTTGTGTTATTTGGACACCGCAAAGTAATGCCCCGAGCATATGATACGAGCACCATGTTAACGGATACGGGATCATTAGTAGAACAGAACGGCTCAACATAAGTTCTGCGATACTGCTCCAATTGACAGCAAACTGCTATGGGTGAGTAAAACCAGTACTCGAGTTGAGGGGGGATGGGGGGGGGTGGCATCCCCCCTGTGGGAAAAAATAGTCAAAATCATCCCTCTTCTAAAACGGGCATCCCTTCTTCCATCCCTTATGGCATTTTATCAATCAGGCATGAAAATCCCTAAACTTTTGGCGAATTTCGCCGTTTTTAAGTCAAAATGGCCAGTGCGCTCCAGCTTCCAATCATGTTGCAGCATAATTACGCACCGATACGCGCTCCCGCCAATCATGACGATTGCCGCTGTTGTGTTTGCGCCTGTTCGCCGATCAGCTGTGAGCCTGATATTTACGCGGCATTTCTAAGAGAAGAAGATTCCTTAACTTGCTACGTTAATGCTACGTAAGAACGAACTCTCGCCTCGGGACACGGGATACGTTCGGGTTTATGTCCTTTTCTCCGGAGCTCCGGATTATTAAAGATAACACGGCAAACTGTTAGAATGGATCTGACCGCATTCTTATGGGCGAGTCATATTATCAGATTACTTCTGGATCTATTTCGGCACTAAACCAGGACTAAACCAAGACTAAACCAGATTTAAACCAGGACTAAACCAAGACTAAACCAGGTCTAAACCAGGACTAAACCAGGTCCAAACCAGGACTAAGCCAAGACTAAACCAGATCTAAACCGGGTCTAAACCAGGACTAAACCAGGACTAAACCGGGACTAAACCAAAACTAAACCAGGTCCAAACCAAGACTAAGCCAGGACTAAAACAGGTCTAAACCAGGTCTAAACCAGGTCTAAACCAGGACTAAACCAGGACTAAACCAGGACTAAACCGGGACTAAACCAGGGCTAAACCAGGACTAAGGTGTGTGTGTGTGTGTGTGTGTGTACGTGTGTGATAACATATATCCTGTGTATTATTGAATTATTGAATGATTATATGGACTTTTTGTTATAAAAGCATTTCCATTTTAACAAAGTACCTTCTAATTCTGCCCTGCCCTGAAACACCACAGTGATGTCAGTGATGGGGGAGGGCTTAGCTTAATGCCTCCCCCCCGTTGGTGAAAAATTTCACCATCCCCCCTGGTTTCATTTTACAACTCGACTACTGAGTAAAACTACTTGTTTTATTGCCGAACGAAGGCTCAGATTGTAAAAAAAACGTTAATTTGCCTTTAAAAGAGCACCGATGGGTTCTTATTGTTGTTTATTGCTATGGTAC
This sequence comes from Paratrypauchen microcephalus, assembly GCA_036785185.1. Taxonomy (NCBI): domain Eukaryota; kingdom Metazoa; phylum Chordata; class Actinopteri; order Gobiiformes; family Gobiidae; genus Paratrypauchen; species Paratrypauchen microcephalus. Next base: position 3,125,436 of record JAVJIX010000002.1, on the reverse strand, counting down.
TGGCATTAGAATTCTTGCTTAAAATTATTGAAATTTATTCTAAATTAAGATAATAGTTAGCAGCAGAGTTTTAACCCTTGTGGGGGCTTTTAGTAAGAAAAAAAAAAAAAAGGTTATGTTTCTGTTGTCAGTGTAATTGAGGCATGTGCTGGTGGTGCGTGTAGGTGAATGATCAGAGTCTCTAAGATAATATCGTTTTATGTACAGTATATAAGCGAGGTGGGTGTGGTGTGGCTGAAGGATGGAGTGGAGAAGGAGAGGGGCAGGCAGGCTTTTATAGACCCATGTAAATTTGTGGATGGAGCAGCAGGCAGGGCATCTGAGAAGATGCCATGACACCCCACCCCGATCACCCTACAGGAAAGGGACCTATTGGGACCTTGACAAAACCCCCCCTTTTTTTTTTTTTTCTTCGCCAGTGTACCTTGAAGGCTCAAATAGACACGGGTTAACCAAGAGTTTTGCCCTGGCCGAAGCTTCTGAACACGCTCCACATGATTCTCCCACATGTGGAGTTAATATGATTAACTTAGATTCAGGAGCTGGACCACCCCTCAACCTCCTCACCGGCTAACCACAGCTCATCTTAACCACACCTTTTTACCCAGAAGCCCTATTTATACTGCCTATCCCGACAACACCGTCCATGTCAGCTCTCTCGACCCAGGCTGCTAACAACCTGTCAGATTCAAACACCGACCTGTCACACGTTTCCTAGTTCCTTCCAGTTTGCGAATTCCTCATGCCACGACGGATCCCATGAGGATCCCATCCAAGGATCTGCAGCTGGAGGATCTTCCATTGCATGTCCACTCTGCGGTAAGAACTGCCGGCCGGCATTCCAGCCGACGGCCTGCGTCGCCCAGCGAATGCTCCAGGCGTGCACCCACACAGCGCACCTCCGCCTCCAAGGAGTACCATGCGTCCACTATCAATATCTTTGTAAATGGTGGTATCTACGGCTTATCCACATTATCCTCCTAGTCCGCCTTTTCCTCCTCGTTTAGGCGTCCGGTGCAGCCAGGCTCCCAGCGACCACAGCATTCGGCGCGGCGCAGCCTCCAGCAACTACGGCACTTAGCACGGCCCGGCAACCACAGCATCCAGCGTGGTGCTGCCTCCGGCGCCATGGCATTCGCTGTGCCCCTTCAGGCTGACGACACATCAAGCCAGGACCTTCAACTGTTTAGGTCAAGAAAGTAACCCTGGGGCTCTGAAACAAGACAAACGAGCTTCCGGCTTTCCGCCATGTTTCCCGCACGCAGCTGCCAATGTCGTCACTCCCACCTCTCCTCTAATTCAGTCTCATAGCACCCCCTGCTGGGGGCTAAGTAGCATCATCACCAGTGGCCGGTAAATATCTTCTGTTTACTGTGCAGTCTACTCTAAATCCCCTTGAATCCATCTCAGCCTGCTTCCACAGCCCCCCTGGAGGGTCAGGTCTCTCCCCCTGTGCCTGCTCCCTCCGTGTTAGACCTCGATCAGGTCGCCCCGTTCGTCGTATCCCTGTCTCGCAGGCTGTACAATTCCCCATGCACATGCATCTTCTCTCAATCCCTTCTGCTCTAACCACAATAGGCAGAGCCTCTAATCCGTTTCCCCTCTTCTGTTCCATCCTTCACCCCCTCCCCTTCCCCAACACCCAAATGTTATTCTCATGTCATTGCAGTCTACATGAGTCACCACGCCCACTCACACTCCGAAATGTCATCCCGATGCATTTGATCGGTTAAACGTCTCTACGCCTGCACACTACACTATCTCTGTATTCGACCTTTCCTACCGACTCACATCTGCCCATTCTAGCTCATGCAACTCATGCTAGCTTACACTATTCCAACACATGCTAGCTAAGCAGTCTCTACACCCGCTCTCTGCTATTCCGATATTTAGCACCTGTCGACTTGCATTGCTCCCTTTATTCCAGCTCATGCCGCTCATGCTGTCTAGCTGTCTTTACACCTGCTCGCCATTAACTCATATTCCGGCCCTAGCTGTCTCACGCTATTATAGCTCGTGATGCTCATGTCATTCATTACATGCTAGCTTAAGCCGCCGTAACCACATGTCATGCTAAACAGCCCCTCCCAGCTCTGCCCTCACCCTGGGTGACACCATCTCGGCTCACTACCTCTTACATGATCCAGAATTCTGCCATCGATGTCGGCTCACGACTTCTCTACTGTGCCTCCTCAGTGACTCTCACCATCTCGACCTCACCTCCCCCTGCTCATGCTACGTCATCGCAATCCTTCATCATTCTCTGCTCTCATGTTGTGACGACTAATACTAACCCCACATTTGCCCTCTCTCCATCCAGCATTCAACCCATAGCCGTCCTGTGAACATCCCCGGCATGCACCCTCAGGTCCTCAGCCATTCCACAGGTTCTGAGCCGACTGACCCAGCACGGGTTCCTCTCTCTGCCGACCCAGGACGGGGCACCCTCTCCACCGACCCAGGACGGGTCCCCCTCTCCACTGCCCCACAACGGGTCCCCCTCCCTCTCTCCCGACCCACTACAAGTCTCCCTACCTCCCCTCCCTCTCTTCCGACCCCCTCCTTCCCTCCCTCTCTCCTGGCCCAGGACGGGTCTCCCTCCTGACCCACGACGGGTCTCCCTCTCTCCCCTCCCCTCTGTCAACCCACGACGGACCTCCATCCATCTCTTCATCCCTCCGACCCTCATCCATCCAACCCTCATCCCTTATCCATCTGACTCTCCAGCCGACATTCGCTGCATAATTCAACAATTCGAGCCATGCTTCCTTCACCTGCAGGTTCCCATGGTCACCATCCGCACCCATGCTGAAGCACACACATCAACATTATCATGTTCACCTCTGACAACTATCCGTGCAACCCAACATCTCCACTCCAGTGAAGGTCCAGCTCCTCCGTCAAGGGAGAAGACCCTCCATGTCACGGTCTCTATACATCACTCCTGACTCATTCTTCTCCATCGTACCTTCACGACACAGCTCCAGTTTCTCCAACGTTTAATGTCGGGCAGTAGTTGGCTTCCGCATGGCTTCCAGAGCCCTCGAGTTGCACAAATAGTCTTCAGTTTCATCAGCACTCCGCCCTACCATTCCACCATTCATGGGGGTCAGACTAATCCAGAAGGGGCATTCCCATTCATTCTAACAATAATAGATCAGTCAACACCACCTAACAATGTAATACCTTTCCTCCAGCAATTGCAGTCCTGCAACCCACTTTGATCTCCTTGAACAATCCGTCATTCAGGACACTCCAACTCCGGGACACTGAAATCCTATTGCCTTCGACCACCTGCTCTTATGAAATTAAGATTCTTGACATCAAACTTCCATCTCCTCCCACTCCCACAGTTTCAGCAATCTCCCGAAACTATGTGTTCCATCATCTTAACATGTATCTGCCTAGTGGAAAGCCTTACTCACCATCTCACGTCACACAATATCTTCTCGCAGTTTTTAACGAACATTGGCTCCTAATCCATTCATTCAGCACCAATTTGACCCAGTTTAACCCTCACTCAGTCCGCACTGTGAACCTCGTCCTCACGCATGTTCTTCCAGTCCTCTACCAACTCCTTAGCTCATTCCTCATTCACTCATTTTAATCCATCTTTTGGGGGTTCCGAATCAGCTGGGTGACCATTTTAGATTGGAGAAGGAGCCCCCACCCTAAGTCTCCCCCCCGCCATCATATCGACCCGCCGTCAATAAATATCTTTATCGTATTTCATTGTTGTGGCGTGGTCCTTGCTAGTGAAGTGGAGTTAATATGATTAACTTAGATTCAGGAGCTGGACCATGCCTCAACCTCCTTGCCAGCTAACCACTGCTCATCTCGAGCTCATCTCTTCAATTACCCAGAAGCCCTATTGTTACGGCCTATCCCGACAACACCGTCCATGTCAGCTCTCGACCCCCCCCCCCCTCCCACCACGTATCTCTAGTCCATCCTTCAGCCTGAAGACATCATCTTAAAGGAGGGGGGGTTCCGAATCAGCTGGGCGACCATTCTGGATTGGAGACCGAGCCCCCACCCTCAGTCTCCCCCCAGCCATCACGTCTACCCACCGTCAATAAATATCTTTATCGTATTTCATTGTCGTGGCTTGGTCCTTGCTAGTGAAGTCAGAATATACCACAATGTTGTCTAGGTAGATAGCACAGCCCGGGATATCCCCAACATAACAACCCAATTCATAAGGCGGGGATATGCCGTAAAAGTGGCACCTCCCAGTACCCTTTTAAAAGATTGAATTTACTCACAAACTTAGCAGTGCCCACCTGGTCAATGGAATAATCAATTGTGGGAGGCAGAAATGAATCTGGTTTGGTTACAGCATTAAGCTTTTTGAAATCCAAACAGAAGCGAGGAGTATTGTCAGTGCTTGGCTCTACTATCCCATTCTCCAGCATGTATTTAACCTCTGTGTCTAGATATTGGCACTTTACTAAATTAACCCTGTAGAAATGCTGTTTAATTGGTTTTGTGAACAACTGACCATTCAAATCCCACTAACTTATTCTTTCTCTCCTTCTCCTACACACTGTCCTCTTTTCCATACCACTGCAGCCTTCAAACTAGAGAAGCTGTACGTAGCCATCATTGCGCTGCTTGGGTTTGTGGTGTTCCTTCTCTTGGCCTGCCTCGTGTCATGTCTGTTCAAAGTGAGGAAGAGGGCGAAGAGGAACGCCGCTCTGGAGAAACTCGCGAAAGAGGACGAGGGGGAGGCCTTCAGACAGGTCAGAAAACACTCAGATATCACCGTGAATATTGAGTTTTGAATTGGCCCTAAAAAGTTATAAAAATTCAGTGTGGATCAATTTTTTTAGGTTGTTAAAAACATCACCAAAATGAGCGAAGAATCCAAGCATTCTCAGGCAGACAACACTGAGAAATCACAAAGCACCGAAGTTGACATTAAGGTGAGTCTATTTGATTTACTGACTTTGGTAGAAATGTCACATATTCAAAATGTGAGTAGAATGTTAGAATAGAGCAATTTTCAATTTAATTAATTTTGTATTGCCCAATTATGCACTGGGCTTCACAATACATTTAATGAAAATGGACATACCATCTTAAGATTGCCCTATCTCATCAGATCTCAGAAGCTAAGCAGGGTTAGGGCTGGTTAGTACTTGGAAGTGGCAGTTGCTCTAGTTCCTATTGTCGTGTCTTTAGGCAAGACATGTGTGCATGTCCACTGGTGCAGGAATTAGAGTGAGAGCGAATGCAAGACAACAAATTAAAGTAGCTATGACTACAATATGGCTTGTTTACAGCAGTTTTGATAAAGCAAAACTGAAAATCAACCAATAAAAATGGCAATGAAACATACCCTCAAATGCACTTAATGTATGATGGTTGTGGCTCTCTGTCAGTATACCTCAGGGCAGCTGTGGCCTCAAGGTGTACCACCACCATAATGCATGTAGCCTGATGTCAAATTGTCAGATTTCAGAAGCTAAGCAGGGCTGGGCCTGGTTAGTACTTGGATGGGAAAATCAAGTGCCATAGTCATGTCCCTGACAGTGTCTCATTTGTGCCTCTCATTGACAGGGTCTGGAGGTGTCGTCCAAAGAGGTGGGCGTGGGTAACCTGGAGACCAGTGACTCTGGGGTGGGCTTTAACACCGCTCTGCCCCTGGACACAGACACAGACGCGGCCGATCAACTCCCCGACTCCGAAGCAGCTAGCATCACTGAACCCAAGCCATCTGCTGCTACTGCTAAAGCCCCCCCACCCAGTGCTCCCCCTGCCGCCGAAATCAAGCCCCCTGCCCCTGTACCTGAACCTAAAACCAGTCCACAGCCTAAAAGAGCCCCAGAACCGCCTGTGGAAGGTAAACTTGAACCACCAAAGTCCCCTGAAATTAAGCTAAGTCCTGCTCCGAGCCCTGAACCCAAAGCTAGCCTGAGTCCAGTCGATCCAAAATCAAGTCCCGCCGCAAAATCTCCCTCTCCCACCCCAGAAAAGAAGACTACCCTGGCTCCAACTCCCGAAAAATCCAAGGCGACCACCCCGGAGCCCATTACCAATGGGACCGCCGAGATAGACCACAAAGCGAGCCCGGATCACGCCGAGGTTATCGGGGGAACGGCAAAAACAGTTGCCCCCAAAACTCCGGAAGTGGAGCTTAAATCCAGCGGTGCCGCGGTAGATGTCAAAGTGGATTCCAGCAAAGACGCCCCAGTACCCACTGAGTCTACCACCACCACAAGCATCTAAAAACTGACAACAAACACTTTCTTTTTTCTTCATAGCTTCACTGTAGACAATCGAGCCCCAGGAACAAAGAGGAGACAACTGAAACTGGGGTGAGGACTACCACTTATAGCTGTTGCATTGTATTACTTACAGTAGATAGAAGTCATTCTTATGTAAATGTACCACATGACATTGGGGACTTTTAAAATTAACTAATTGTTAATACCACAACTAAATCACCGTGTTATCTTTAGAGATTAACTGCCAAACTGCAAACTAATATTTTGCAGAGTTTACGACTAAAATGTTTCAAATTAACATTTTCTAATATGATAACATAGCTAATAGTTTACACAATTTTGCAAAATTTTTGACTGGGAGGACGTATTGACCATAACATACTAATTAATATTGTAGTTTGTGGACTGAACAAAGATAATAGCATTTTTTCATCGAGACATCAAAGCCATATAGCACTTTGCTCTGATGATGCAACTCACACAACATCATCCTATAGTTTATAGAAAGCTATACTAACACTATTAACCAGAAAGTATGGCTTGTAATATGTAGAAGATGTCAACAGATAACAGAAATGAAGGCATTTTTCTACCTCATGTTTCACATGACCACTGAAATCAGATGTACTTTGGTCCATGAAGGCCTTTGCTATTCAAAGGTAATGGACAGATTAAGCCATGAGATAGATGTGTCTACCACCAGGCATCTCCATGTGTAAATAATAGGGCCTTAACTTGTCAATGCTCAAAAAGCCACACTAAATAACTAATGACCAAGGATATAAGGAAATAAAAGTTTAAATTAATATTTGCAAAAGAAAGTACTTTAATCCTCACATCATAGTTTGCACACATGATGTTTATCTCCACATTTTCCTTTTCTGGGAGATATTAAGGGGTCACATATCAACCCAAAAGAAGTGATGATGTCACAAGAAAATGTGCAAAAAGTCTAAAAGAGGATTTTTAAATGGAAATAAACCCCACAGTGTAACACAAACGGTAGTCGTGTAAATAGTGCATGTGTTTGCCAGTCTAACCCTTTATGACTGAATGGCTGAGTATACAGTATGGTTGTATATAAAGTATTTATAATTGAACATGAAAATCTACTACAGTATCTCACCTATGTGTAATTACACAGCTAATTACACATTGCACACAAAGATGAACTCATTTCAGAACCAAATATTATAAAAGCAACAAGCTCATCTCTTACTTTGTCAGCATACATTCAGATGAGTCATTACAATATATTGAAGTGGGCGATACCTAATATACAATGTGATATCAAAATTGTTGTTTTTAAAATATGCAAAAATGTTGCCTTACAAATTTGGCCTACAATCTTTCAAAAAAAAGGGTATATTTGATATTTCATTTCACAGTCCTTTTACATTTGTGCAATACTAAATCAACCAAATCATTATTGCACACAAGTTTTAGCAAATTTCTGATGCATTCCAAAATTAAAAACAAACTCTGATCGCCCTTTTTTGTCAATATCGCCCACCCCTATGCCGTATATTTTTCCATGTAGTTTGATGCATTCACAGCATGCCCATCGTGCGTCCTGCGTTTCGTCCTGACAGAGGAGTGGTCGTGTGTCGTCATTGCTGTAATAATACTTGGCCCGTGCGTTTCAAAGTGCGTGTGATCTCTGTGTGTGCGTTAGTCTCCTAATGTTAGCCGCTTGTGCAGAGCTGTATATGCTATGGTTCAAGTATCCATGTGCCTGCTTAACGCCTCTCGCTGTGTGAAGTGCTGTGTCGAGTGTGAATGTGCTAAACCCCACAGTGTCTGCAGTCGTATTGTGATTATGAGGTTTTTGAGTGGTTTATGTATTTCTTTTAGTGCCTCAAATTAGAAAGTTAGAAAGCTCTATGTCTGTCACTATAGCAGACGTTACTGGCACCTTTTTACCAGGTAGGCTGCAGTTTGCACCTGTTGCTAAATAATGTGATAAAGGAAGGAACTGTTAGGCAAGTTACGGGAATGAATGATATAAATGATATTAAATAAGTTAAAATTGCTAGAATTGCTGGATTTCACATGATATCACAACATTTTATAGGCTAAGAATATTTAATACAGACAGTGTATGAGTACATGTACTGAAAATACAGGTCTGGAAAAAAATAAGAGACTTATAGGTATGTGTTTGGGCAAAAGGAACAATTTTGTTTGAGTTTTGAGTCTAACTACTGACAACCTTTCCCCCAAATTCCAAATAAAAATATTATCGTTTAGAGCATTTATTTGCAGAAAATGACAAATGGTCAAAATAACAAAAAAGATACATGTTTTCAGACCTCAAAATGCAAAGAAACAAGATCAAATTCATTTTAAAACAACATAATACTAATGTTTACACTTAAGAAGAGTTCAGAAATCAATATTTGGTGCAATAACCCTTATTTTTAATCACAGCTTTCATGAGTCTTGGCATGCTCTCCACAAGTCTTTCACATTGTTCTTGGGTGACTTTATTCCACTCCTGGTGCAAGAACTGAAGTAGCTCAGCTTTGTGTTTGTGTTGGAATTCAACAGACGCTGGAATGGAATGGCTGTAATACATGTAGAGATGCTGATTTCAGAAAAAAATGCAGTGCTCTCTTATTTTCTTCCAGAGCTGTATATATTCTGAATACTAATGTCGAGTAACTGTATTCCAGTACAGTTACTTTTCTAAAATCAAAGGAATACACAGCGGTACTTGATCGCTCCATTTAGGCTTCGAACTGCACATGATCAATGAGAAAAATAGAAAAAAGTAATAGAAAATGCAGAACAAATGTTGAAACATACATAAAGCAGTTTTTGGTCCTATATCATGTTTTTACACTTTAATTTAAATGCAACTCGGTGTAAAAACATTCAGAATACAGTTCTCTGATTGGCCCATGTATCGGAATGCGTTTACAAAATACATTTTAATGCAGGTATTTAGTATTCTGTAATTATCACTGAATACAGATGGGGGGAGCTAAAATGAATATTGTTTGAATGCAGATTTTTGTTGTTGTAATTCTTGGGTCTAAACAATGATCAGGTTCAACATTTGTGGATTTACCTTTTGAATATTTCCCAACAAAGTAGAACATAACCAAAAGAGGAAAATCAGTCTCTTTCCTCCCAATCTGAGAGTAAAAAAATCATTGCATAGATTCTGAAAACCACTAAATGGAGCGACAGTGGCTTAGTGACGAAATCCACCAACCAGAAAGTTAAACAAGTGTTATTGTTGTATCTTTTAGGCAAGACACTTCACCCGTTTTTTATATTGCGAATAAGTTGAAGTCAGTGTTTTGTGGTGGTAAAGGCGGCCGATGGTGCAGATTGGCAGTCTTGCTTCCGTCAGTCTATCCCAGGGCAGCTGTGGCTATAGAAATTGCTTATACCCCACTGAGTATTGAGCATGAATGAATAATTACAGTGAGGAAGATTACAGTGTAGGGCTTTGAGATGCTTTGACAAACCTGTAAAGCTTATTATTACAAATTATTATCATTAGAAGTGCTTTGACATTTTGCTTGCTGATAGAGGATATTTTCTCATATTGTAAGTAGAATTTGATATTTATTCTTTGGCAAATCTTGTCAACTTGTACAAAAAGTGACATAAATACTACTGCTACTACAAGCAATTTTAACTTATTTGAGATTGTTGTTTTACAGTGTGTGCGAGTTTAAGAAATGTGTAAGAAAATGGTGGTATGAAGGATTTGCATGTCTATAATCAGTTCATTCATGGTGCTTATGTGAAGTCTTCATAACAGCAGATAAAGATTTGACAGGGTATCTGCCTGGGCCATCTGTGGCAAGCATTTTAACGAGACCTGTCACGATAACATGTTTTGAAATACGATATATTATTAAAGAAAATAGAGTAAATAATATAATAAATACTATTGAACACCACTTATTTTATGCTTCTGTGCAGACACAAAAATCCTAAAGCAGTGTATACCCTTTTCTAAAATAAGATCATCATATACTGTATTGTATTGTGATAGGCCTGTTTTTACACTCAAAAAATGAATGTTGACTTCAAATAAATGTATTCGGTCACTAAATGTATAAAAAATGCACATACATTTTTAATCAGATCATCTTAAAACCAAAACGGTACTCTTTGGAACAGTATAATATAATTAAATAAAAATATGACATACAGCTCTGGAAAAAAATAAGAGACCACTGCAAAATTATCAGTTTTTTCTGATTTTACTACTTACAGGTATGTGTTTGGGCAAAAGGAACATTTTTGTTTGAGTCTATAAACTACTGACAACATTTTCCCCCAAATTCCAAATAAAAATATTATCGTTTAGAGCATTTATTTGCAGAAAATTACAAATGGTCAAAATAACAAAAAGGAGACATGTTTTCAGACCTTAAACAATGCAAAGAAACAAGATCAAATTAATTTTAAAACAACATAATACTAATGTTTACACTTAAGAAGAGTTCAGAAATCAATATTTGGTGCAATAACCCTTATTTTTAATCACAGCTTTCATACGTCTTGGCATGCTCTCCACAAGTCTTGGGTGACTTTATTCCACTCCTGGTGCAAGAACTGAAGTAGCTCAGCTTTGTGTTTGTGTTGGAATTCAACAGACACTGGAATGTAATGGCTGTAATACATGAAGAGATGCTGATTTCAGAAAAAAATGCAGTGGTCTCTTATTTTTTTTTCCAAAGCTGTATGTACTTCATAAAGTTTACCTGACCAGCCAGTCCCTTCATTCTGTTCCAAATCCAGGAAGGCGTGACAAACTTATGTCCTAACTTAGGGCAATCCAACCACAACCGCTAATTTCTATATTTGTAAACTCTCATATTATTTAAAACCAATTATGAATTATATTGTACATAAGAGTTTGGTGCATTCCTTGTTGATTCTGCAGAGATCTGTGCTGGTTCTCAGTCCTCTTTTTTTCTTTATTTTCTAAACTGCCTACAGAATGACCATGCATCTCTCTGATTGGTAAATCCACCTTTCAGTCACGCCCTGTGAAATCGCGGAGACAGATAATGGCTACAGATCCAGTCGTTCAAAGTTTAAAGTTCAAATTCATGCTTTATTGTCAATTCTGCCATTATGTGTTCAACATACAGTGAATCGAAATTTCGTTTCTCCCTGGCCAAGCAGTGCAAAAAGACAGTGTACAAAAATACAATACAAAGACAATACAAAAACTTATAAGACAAAATCTAAAATCTAAGAGCAGTGCAAAAGAATAAATCAATACCTATTTACTGATGTCCAAAATGTGCAGTGTGCATCAAAATGTGCAATGGAAGATGCAGCAGTGAAATGTGCAACAGAATGTGCATTGAAAGTAAAGATAAAAATAAATGTGCAGCAGTAGTAATTCCCGTACAACAACAGTAGCAAACAACAGTACAACAGTAGTAAATTCCAGTAGTAAATGTGCAACAGTGCAACAGTAGTCCTTAGCAGCAGTTTTTAAAGTCATTTGTCAAAGCACGTGTTTTTGGCTGGGCAGGTAAACATAAAGTCAACATTTAACTTATTATATTCCTGTATACCTGTAACCAAGTCTTTAAATTCTATACCAAAAAGAGTGGTTATGGTAAGATAGAATAAGATAGAATAAGTTAAGATAGAATAAGATAAGAGTGATGTGTAGACAGTTAAACAGAACGGTGGCAGAAGGCCCTTGTGTGCACATCTTACCAGCATCTCAAATGAAGAAGATGGATCCCTCACTCACAGCTGTGGAGTCTCACTGAACGAAAGCACTATTGTAAACAGCGGCACTTTTTGCACAGTGCGTCCTGTTGGCCTTCTGTTTACGTCTGTAGACCGTTTTGTTACACTTTAAATGCAAATGTTTTGTAAAGAAATGTTTTTCTTGTTTTTCATTTCATATCTATAGTAATACTGCTGTAGGAATAAACATTTATGACATTGACTTTTGTGTTCTTCTCTGTCTCTGTTTCTTTGAGAGCCAAAATGAGTTTGTTCTAATGGAAATTGTCACTATTGACGCTTTTTAATCCACTGAATATGTCCACGTTAATTCATGACATACTGTAGGTGACTTTTTTCTGTTGTGGAATATCTTTGTTAATTAGAGTTGCCAGAATCTACAAATCAATAGTGATACAACGTTCATGACCGAACCGGCTCTTTTGAACAATTCCTTAACATGACTGGATCTAATTTTTTAAAGAACCAATTCATTTGTTTTATTTATTTTTAATTTTTATACATCGTTACATTGATTAAAGGGCCCATACTACGCTATTGTCTGTTATGTTATAAGTTGTTTCCTCATCACAAGTTGTATTTTGGTTCATTCACACATAAACCCTGTATATTTAGGCTGTGTTCTTCTCTCAAACAAAAAAAAAAAAAAACACATTGTGATGCCATGTGGTAATACAGGAAGTATTCCATTGTGTTTCCAAATACACCTTCACTAGAATCATTGGGATGATTTCAGCCCTGGAAATGCTTATTTTTAATGAACAAAATGTAAAAGGAAGTTGTTTACATAAAAACATTCACCAGGGACTACAGGTGGAAATTAGCTCTAGTGCTACAGTCTGCATCTCTCCTGTAAAGGTTAATGTAGATTGTGCACTGTCCCTGTCTCATAAATAAATAAAACTACTCCTTTATGACATCACAATGTGGAATTGAGCATGTTGAGCTTTGGAGATGTACAGACTAATGATAAAGGTTTACTCAAACACATGTGCATGAAACCAAACACATCTCCAGGTCTGTTTCTGACAAAGTGACAACATTATAACACGGCTAAAAGAACTCAGTAGTCAATTATGTGTAATATAAGACCTAATGCTGAACTAACATAATAAACAACATATGAAGATTAGGCAAAGCAAGTGAGAGCTTTGCACAAATAGCATTTTGGCATAAACAGTCTTTTTGTATTTAGTGCAACGTTTTATTTAGCGTCATCATTTAGACGCGCTCCGTTTGAACAATTTAATAAAACCTTAGCCTTTGCCATTTCTCTCTGTGATGAGTTTGTAGATCAAATGAGGCTTCTGTTATAGAAATAAACAGAAAAAGAGACAGTCTTTTAAGCGGATCTTTAAAATGAACTGATTCAAAAGATTCTCATGAGCTCTCAAATCATTTTTTAAATTTTAAATCTGTAAAATAATTAAACATACTGTATAAAACTAGTAGATATTGTTTAAATGTGTGTTTTAATTGTGGAATCATAATCTGAATGATGTAATAATGTATTTTTACAAAACAGGCAATTGAAATCAAAATATTTTAGTTGGAATTTTGCTACCATAAGATGAGGCAATATCTGCGACAATATCAGATCAGTAGTTTTTAATTTCCTTCGGGGATCAATAAAGTATCTATCTATCTATTGATTTATCTATCTATCTGTCTATCTATTTATCTTCCTAGTGAGGTAATATTAACAAGCTGCCATCATTAACATGAGAAATTGCTTCCTCCATCGTATAATTTTGTTTTAGTTGAGCGTTGGGTGTCTATTCTCTGAGAGTGTGGGGAGCAGGTGTCACTTCAGCCTGACTGTCCATTCTAATGTGCTGAGTAAGTCTCGATGGCCTTCTGTCTCTCCACATTTAAATGAGAAATTGATTTTTGCATTCTTCCAAGTCAAGTGTTTAGTTAGTCAATGTCTGCTGTTGATCAATTGAGTGCCAATAAAGTGCCATCTAACCATTAAGACAACTCCACACTTCTGGAATATGTTCATATGTACTTCAGTCTGCACTGGGATTATTACACAAATAACATTAAAGGTAAAAAGAAGCGGACTTTAACAGGACTAAATCAAGACTAAGCCAGGACTAAACCAGAACAAGATCAGGCATAGACCAGGACTAAACCAGGACTAAACCAGGATTAAACCAGGGCTAAAGGAGGCCTATACCACCGGCTGGTTAGCTCAACTGGTAAGTCACTGACTTTCCCCCGGGGGTTGTGGGTTCAAATCCCCCCCGGCAATGAGCTAACCAGTGTGGGTCCTTGGGCAAGTACTCACGGTACTGCCCCCTGGGCGCCGAAAAAGATGGCTGCTCACTGCTCCTGAAAAGGATGCAGAAGTCAAATTTCTCCCATGTGTCACTGTGTGTCATTGTGTGTGAGACCAATAAAGGCTTAATCTTAATCTTAAACCAGGACTAAACCAGAACAAGATCAGGCATAGACCAGGACTTAACCAGAACAAAACCAGGGCTAAACCGGATCAAAACTAAGGCTAAAGAAGGCCTAAACCAGGACTAAACCACAACAATACCAGGATTAAACCAGATCAATACCAGGACTAAACCAGAATTAAACCAAAACAAGATCAGGCATAGATCAGGACTAAACCAGGTAAAAACCAGGTAAAAAGAAGAAGCTTTTTAAAGTATTTTAAAGTGATCTCATGTGAACCTAATCTGTCAGAGAGGAAGAGTGGTTGGGGAATTGCTATAGAACAATAGACAACACTACAGTAGTACGACAGTCTGACTAATGGAAGACCAAGGACATAGATCTGAGGAGAAAATTAACAGGAGACAGTGTATTGACGAGTAGGATGAGTCTCCGCAGCCCGACCTGAGAATACATCCATTAAGACGATGGGCCAGACTGTCACTGAAGACCAGGCTCTAATGAGGGGCTTTGGAGGAAGGCGGCAGCACTTCTATTGTGTATTTGTGTCGATTAGGTGTTCACATATATTTATAACTATTGTGGGCTTCATCCATAAAAAAAACACTAATGAACTCTGCTGTATAAAAATGAAATCATCTAAGTGTACAGTTAAAGCTACAGTATTAAACTTTATTTTTAAATAAAATAAAAGCATATTTTTATTGCGCTGATGCATTGAATGTGATGTGCCATCTCCCGAAAATTCCATAATGTTTGTAAATTGGTACATTTTTCAATAGTATTTAATGTTTTATTATGCCTATACTGTCATGCAGAAATAGAGGGAGGACCCAAAATGCAGGACTGCTGTTAAAGTTATTTAATAACAAAGAATGACCAAAATCCAAAAATTGAAACTGCCATGACATGACAAGACACTGATATTGACAATGGACCAACAAAGGGCAGAGGAGAACAAGGGGTATAAACGTACAGACACAGGTGGAACAGATTAGGGCGGGAAAACAAAACTAAAAGTAACAAGCTGACTGGACAAATGTCAAAATAAAACACTAAGGGTGCACTATACTAAAGGAATAAGATACACCAAAATATGTCACAACAGTGACTACAACACATGAACATTAAACCATGTTACCTCCATAAAAACATCCTTTGAGTTGTGTTTTGTTTCATTCACATCAACACATGTTTGAGTAATCCTACATTATTAATCTATTTTCAGATTATTTCCAAAGCTCAAATTGCTCCACCTTGTGATGTCATCTAGTGGTAGCTTTCAGGTTAACAGCTACCTTTTACCTTTTCTTCAGTCTAGATTGGCAATTCCAGGTCTGAAATTATCCAAATGATACTAGTGAAGGTGTATGGAGTTTAAAAACACGGTGGATCATCTTGTGTCTTACCACATGACATCACAAGGTGGGACAGAATATTTTCTGTTTGCGAGAAGAACACAGCCTAAATACTGTATGCAGGATTTGTGTGTTAAACATGTATGAATGAAACAAAACAAAACTCCAGATATGATTTTGATGAGGAAACAACATTTTAACATGGATCTGCAAATAGCGTAACACTGGGTTTGATTGGTTGGTTTGATAAAGTGTGTAATTTAATAGATTGTGCTGACTTATCTGTGTAACCACATTTGAAAACCTTCACTGCTGGATAATTCAGTTTAATATTATATTTCTGACAGGAAAGGACAATTCATGTTTATATTTATCACATTACTTTGCCTGGTGTCTGGCAATACATCTGAATGCTGTGATTTTCTTGTAGGTGAATTGAAGGAGGATACTGCCTGTCCTGCTGAGGTTCCTATGTCACGATTAAGCACTATTTCTAAATGTGCAGTCAGCATTTGGCTCCTCTCCTATCCCTGGAGTCTATATCAGCATTCTAGCCTCCTGCTTTCTCCCTTATAAAAACTAACCCACCATCTCCCTTATCTATTTATACATTTCAAATACAGTCGGATCTCTATCTTTGCACTTAGGGACATTCTTACTCTTTTTGTACATTCACTAAAGCAGTACTCTCCTCTGTGCTGGTCCATTTATAATTCATAGCTTGAGTCCTTGCAGGGATCTGTGCTGAGCCAAGAAGCAGCCCAGGAAGTGCTGCAAGAAAAGGTACAAAGGTGTTCTGTAATAATGAAGTGGTTGTAACGCTATAATTTCATATAATAAGGTAAAATAGTATTTCATAAATGGTATTTCACAAGTCTAACAGTGGGGAAATTCACATGTTAATGCTTTTGTTTACCCAATATTAGCATAAAATTAGAAAAAAAGATTTCCTTAGTAAATATCAGGCTATACAAGGGAGCTGCGAAACAACAAAATAAATAAATGTATGCATTTGAGTATTGATCTGTATACATGGTTATTCTTAATGTTTTGACTGATAAAATAGGTATACATTAAATAAAAATAAATACATAAAATACATAAATATAAATGAATAAATATAAATAAATACATACATAAATACATGCATAAATAAATAAATGCATAAATAAAATATATACTTCATGCTATTTTACAAAGACAAAAATAATATTCCTTGTCTATAATCAGTGTTGCTTTCATCAGAATGGTTTTGTGTGTTGTAGTTAGAAATCTAAACTACATTCCTAATAAGTGAATAAATTAGAAAAAAATGCAAAAAATAAAATAAAATAAAATAATAATAATAGTAATAATAGTAATAGTAATAATAATAATAGTCATAGTAGTCATAGTTGCTTTATTGTCGAAAAACAATCATATGTACATGTACATAGAATGAATTCGAAATTTAGTTTCCCCACTAACCAGGCAGGACAGTATAGAGTGGCTAGGGGAGGGGCCGCTGCACTTGCGCGCGCCGCCGACTGGGAGATGCAGAGCAGAAAAGATGCAATACAATCAATACAATTATACACAACATGTAATGACAGAAAACAATTGGATAGATAACATATTGTGTCTTTTTCTTTGGTGACAAGAGGGAAGGGTGCGGGGCAAGGGAAAAAGATCAGAAATCAATGAAATTGATTGAAAACTGAAAAAGAAGCAGACATCCTAAAAATAGACAGGGCAGCATTACTTAATACATGTGAGTGTGAGTCCAATAGCGTGTGGCAATGTTTTTGTAGAGTCTGTGAGATAAGCGGCAGCTGGTGGCCTTGGACGTGTTTGTGCAGAAGAAGCAGTCAAAACAAAGAGTCCGGATCAATCACATTTTTCCAGGAGAATTGATTACAAAAAGGGGAATTTAACATAATCGATACATTTTAGAACCCAGGCGAACAGACAATTTGCCAGAACTCTGGTTTCTGTCAGGTCCCCACTTCATGCAGGTCTGTGCAACTCGCAGTCCTCCCCCTGGCACGTATGATAGTGAATATGGACTGAGCCGCTGTTCCCCACAGTTCCAAATCCATTTATCCGTGATGCTATCTAGCGCCCGGTGGATCCCACAGATGGATGGTACGTTCACCTGTGTTTTTCCTTCTGATGTTGCCCCCCCAAGTTCGCAGATCCCCGTGACCGGCAGATCGGGGCTCTTTTATCCGCTCGGCTCCAATTAGTGATGAGTCAGAAAACATCCCCCAGGCCAATCCAGATGTCCTGCCATCAAAATTCCAATAGTAATCACTCCGTGTCCTCCGGTAACAGCGGTGCCAGGCACACGACGCGTCCTTCGTGTATCAGGCAGCATGTTCCCGTAGGACTGACCGGCTCTCCAGACCGGCGTAGGGACCAAAAAAGCGTAGGGACCAGCTTTATCCAATTAATAATTTAGGATTTGAAAAATCTGATCCAACAGGAGAAAAAAAAGAGACGAGACGAGAGAAATAAAACATCAGACAGAGCAAAGATGAAGGAGGAAGAGAAATAATAATAATAATAATAATAATAATAATAATAATAATAATAATAATAATAATAATAATAATAATAATAATAATAATAATAATAATAATAATAATAATAATTAAAGCCGCAAGCGGCGTTGGTCGGGACCTCGCACCTGCGGCCTATGGGGGTGGGGGGGCATGCTTCATGCCAGCAATACAAAGTATTTTCAGCCGCACAAGATGTCATGTCAATCTACAGCACAGCAGCAGCTTTTTTTTACAGTTCCCTTGTCTACCACATGGTGGCGCTATGACATACGGGGCAGTTCATTTGCATAAAAATGTTTCTCTTCATCATATACAAGGCTATACCAAATTTTGTGTGGTTGGCTCAAGTGGTATGCTAACCGTGACCTACTTTGTGTTTAGGGGGCTAAGCTTTGCCTACCATATGGTGGCGCTATGCCAAACTACCATTTAATTTGCTTGAAAATGTTCATAGCCACAATATACATGAGCCTATGGGGTTTCAGGCTTTTAAACCCCTGCTAAATGAAGTGGTGACACACCTCCTATTGAATTTGGCACTTTCAAATGGTAGCAAAATTCATCAGGCCGCCATTTTGTCATCTTACAAGATATCAAAAATCCCTTCGCAATTTAACATCTCCAATGTCTTGAGCTCATGTGCACCAAAATTTACGCCCATCTGATGTACGGTGTAGGAGGAGTGTTTTAAAATCTATTCTATGTCATATCACAGAAAATCGCAATACAAGTCTTCTTATCTCACTTCCTGTTGGGCGTGGCCATGACATTGTAATTACAATTTTGTTCATCTTAGTGAGATACACACCCATACCAACTTTCGTGTGTCTGGCTGAAATCGTATGCCACCCACGATCCTCTTTGTGTTAAAACGCTCATTTGCTGTACATTTTCTGACAGTTCACTGGCCTGTCATATGGGGCGCTATGTCAGACTGCCAGTTATTTGGCATGAAAATCTTGGTAGTCCTCATCTACATTACCCTGTGAAGTTTTAGTCTGAGGAAGAACTCCAAATTCAATAAATACCTCCCATTCATAACTCATAATTCAATAAATACCTAAGTTTATCGATCCGCCGTATCGTCATATTACCGTCTATTTGAAAATCCTTTGCAATTTAACATCTCCAACGTCTTAAGATTATGTTCACCAAAATTTAAGCCCATCTGAGGTACATTGTAGGAGAAATGTTTCAAATTCCATTGTATGTCAAATATTACAAAATCATTACCAAATGATATCTCTCTGTATTTCCTATACAGCGCGATACCATTTGGACACCCTCGCTCCACCCTCGCTCCTCCGGTTAAAAACGGACTCCGCGATTCTGATTCGTTCAAAGATGGTGACGTCAGTGCACCCGCCTTTGCCCGCAAAGTCACTCATAGGCTACGTTCACACTGCAGCCTGAAACGACCCAAATCCGATTTTTTTGCCTCTATGCGACCTGTATCTGATCTTCTAATGACAGTGTGAACGACACAGATCCGATTTTTTCAAATGCGATCCAGGCCACTTGGATATGTGGTCCTAAATCCGATGCATATCCGATCTTTTGACATGCGACTGCAGTCTGAACGGCCAGGTCGCATTCATCCGACCTGAGTGTGTTTCCTCCAATGAGAGTGGTACAAGTAGGCGTTCACAAATGTGCACAAACGTTCTTCTCGTCATGTGAAAATAGTAGATAAACTCGTATCAGTGAAGCGGCGAAGCACGTAGCGATCCCACCTTTCCTGCCTGTGACTCCGCACCCACATGTTCCTTTCTGCAGACGTTGCTGCCACTGCCCCGCAAAACGCTGTGGCCAAAAACCTCGTCCTTCTCCGTCTCCTCCTTAAAACAAATAAGCTGTACATGTTTTGGCTCCGGTATGAAAGCAACTTTAGGCTACTTCCGTAAACATTGAGCGCGTTCGCTGCGTGTGACGTCATCGTGTCCTCCAAGGCGCATGCGGGACACTTTTGGGGAGTTTAGCGTTCACACTGGAGATCACATACAATTCGCATTTAACTGGAAATGTGAACGGCCTCGCAAAAAAATCGGATTTCACAAAAAAATCGGAATTGAGCATTAAGCCCTGCAGTGTGAACGTAGCCTTAGGCAGCGGAAGTTCCTCCTCAGTTTTGAATCAAGATGGCGCAATCTCTGATTGGTTCACTTAGCTGTCTGTCTACGCGCAACCGCAGCGCATTCTGGACCAAGCGTTACCAGACTCACCGCTGGAACAGCGATGAGTCATGGATTCTTCCAGGCAAACAAAATCACACAAAAGGCCAATTATCTCACTTCCTGTTGGGCGTGGCCATGACATTGCAGTGAGGCGTTTGTTCGTCTTATTGAGATACACGTCCCTACCGAATTTCGTGCCCCGAAAGACAACACGCCAGCCCCGAAAGACAACGCGCTAGGGGGCGCTATCGAGCTCCTGGGGGTCACCGGGGGACGGGTCTTTTTGGAGGCGTAGCTGCCGCCCTACGTGATGCCCCTGCAAAGTCACGTTCGTTTTGAAGCATGGGAACATGCTCAAAATTGCCCAAAAGCGTGTGAACAAATAATAATAATAATAATAATAGAGAAACAGAGCAACAACAATAGGGACCTTCGTGCCCCTTCGGGCTCGGTCCCTAATAATAATAATAATAATAATAATAATAATAATAATAATAATAATAATAATAATAAAATAAAAGCTCTGGCTACGCCCCTAGACCGGCGCACAAAATCTACGTCACGGATGTAAACAAAAAATATGTCGCACAGACAAACGGAAACGAGAGGTTTGTTACCGCTGCATTAAACATACTTTTAAACGTATTTATTTATTTATTCATCATGCATGTTTAATGCCCTTTGTCTTCCTATTCGCACTCACGTCTTGCATTTAATTTGTTCATTTTAGCTGCAGTGTGATCACACGCTAGTCAGGCTAACAGCTAGCCACTCACTTCTAACAATCTGTATCTGAATCTGCATAAAACATAATTATTTACATATCTATTTTGTAGAGATGAATGGACAGGCGGATGTCGAGGTCGATTACAAGCGAAAATATAAGAATCTTAAACGAAAATTAAAGTTTCTTGTTTATGTAAGTATGCTAACTATTTTAGCCTAATATTTATATTTTTAAATCACAAATAGTTCATCTTTTACTTTTGCTTTGGGCTGCAGGAGCAAGAGTGTTTTCAAGAGGAGTTAAGGAGAGCACAGAGAAAGCTCCTGAAGGTTTCCAGAGACAAAAGGTAAACATTAACAAATACATACAGTAAATACACTAGTAATGTATATATATTTTTTAATATATGTACTTTAGATCTTATGTTAGTGTAGAAAAGCTCAACCAGGGACGGGGGTTGAAAATTAGCATTTGCTAAACTCTGTATGCATCACATCAGCTGCAAACTCTGTTCTTTAACTACAGTAATCCCTTGTTTATCACAGGGGTTAGGTTCCAGAAATAGCCCGCAATAAGTGAAATCTGCGATGTAGGACAACTTTATATTTTACAATTATTCTACATGTTTTAAGGCTGTAAGTGCCTCACCACACACATTATACGCTTTTCTCAGACTGGAATGAACATTTTCTCACATTTGTCTCTAGTTTAAACACTCAAACTTTCATAGATTTTCAACAAAATGTATTAATAGTGGCGTGGGAGGAGACATGGCGCCGGGAGCCCCGCCAGACGCGCGAGCAGCACTGCCACGTCCCTGGACGAGACGCGCACCAACCCCTTGGAGAAGTGCGCGACACTTGCTGCTCTGTCACGGATTTGTCCACGATAAACCCCTCATCGCCACTATTAATACATTTTGTTGAAAATCTATGAAATTTTGAGTGTTTAAACTAGAGACAAATATGAGAAAATGCAGCGCGAGGCCGCGTGTACACCGGGGAGATAAAACTGCGGCGCCCGGACCGCGTGCTCTCAACCCGAGCCACAAACCGAACACGCACAAACAAACGCAAAAGCCGCACGGAGTGATTTAATCCTGATTCAGACCTGGTCTACTTCTGGTCTAGACCTGGTTTAGTCCACGTTTAGTCCTGGTCTAGTCAGCCAATCAGGACGCAGACCACATTGTTACACTATTAAAAAAAGAAAAAATGTTTTGCTTTGTCCCTGTCAAATAAATATATAAATTAAATAAATAAATAAATGAACTATGAATAAATCTGATTTTAGAAGAGTGATGTAGTTCATTATGTGGTCTTTTTTTGGTACAGTTTCTTATTAGACAGACTACTGCAATATGAGCGGGTGGATGAAGACTCCTCCGGTAAATAAATACAATTATGTTCTGTCAGACTGTCACAATATGTTTTTAATCTCACCATGAATAATATATATTGTATTATTGGTGTCCTGTTTCACCTTGTTCTTTCCAATAGATTCAGAGGCCACCGTTTCTTCTGAAAACAGTGAAGGAGAAGTCCCTATAAGAGAGAGAGAAAGAGAAATTGCAAAAAAGTAAGCTAACAGCGAGTGAATACTAATAAATAATGGTTATGTTATGTCTTCAATAATTACATTTAGATGTAAGACTCAATAATAATGCCTCCTTGTTGATGCTGAAATTATTAAAAAGGCTTACCAAGTACCAGTTCAAATGCAGAAAATGAGACATCTCTTGTAGAAGTATATATTGATGATGATGATGAACATATTGGGGTGAAATTTGGAAGTTGCATTTTTTTTCTAGAAGGAATTTTGATTATGAGTAGATTTGCAATGTATGTTTTAAAGGAAATAGATTTTCAAGAGCATTTACAATCAAGAGAGGATCAAATATGAACTGCCAAACCACTACTACTATTTCTATATTTGTTGGATGAGTAGATGTTTATCTCTCATTCAGTACAAGGGTTACAAGCAAGTGTTACAACACAAATCTAATTCTTCTCCCCAGACGCAGAAGTAGCCCTGGTGCATGTCTTCCTTCATCGTCCTCTCACCTTTCTCTGCTCTCACGATCCAGTATGAATCCTCTGCAATCTTCAGGTTCTGGGTCTTATCTCAACACTGTAAGTTCATATTTTCTAAACATCTGGAAGGAATTTCCATATCACCTTCATCGCTTCATATTTTTATCACTTTTGGTTTATATTTTAAGGTCTTTGCTACCATGCATTGAACATTTTACATTTGTACATTTTTTTTGTGTTCTTTTGTGCATATGTTTGTGTGCATGTGTCATCATTTGGCCACTCGGACGTTCATGAATGGTTGTAGATGCCATTTCCACCAGAGTATTTGGCTCCATCGTCTGATCGAGTGAAGAAAGAGAGAAAAATAAAAACACCAAAAGTCAAGAAGGAAACCACTGGAAAGGTGAGAGTAGAAGGGGGTCCAAAACAAAATGTACCCATCTATATTTTACATTAGTCAATTTTGTTTTTTTAAATTATTACATCTTTTAGTTCACATACCATCTTATCTAACTATTTGCAGGTGCTTACATTTCTGAGATTAGTTCTTATTTGTTGCCATTGTGAATATAATATTTACAAGATGCTTGTATTAGTTCTACATTAACATTAAGAAAATTGCATTATTACATCATCAAAGTTAAAGAATGGGCAAACAAACAAATGGAATAATAGTACAAAATAAGACATAAATAAAAATTATTATAATGCTAATTACAACAATATCTCAAATATGGATACAGTTAAATTAAATAAAAAAACTTAAAATAAGTATTGCCTGAAAGGTTCTTGCCTCTCCATAGATCAGAGCTGTGACTTGACTGGGTGGAGTCATTTACTTTTTTTTACTGACCCTTATTTAACCATGATAGTCCCACTTAATCTTATTATTTTTATGCCATACTGTGGGACATTTTAAGCAAAGCAAAACCATCTTTATGGAGACAACCAAGTGGCGCTCCCTCCAAAAGAGAAGTTACAAAGTGTACCCTTTAAGTAATTGGGATATTACAAGACTTTGTGCTTTTAACCATGTTCACTGCATTTCTGGTCTTGACAGGTTGTCGCTCCTAATTACTCCTCTGCTCCCACATCCTCGCCTGCCGCCAGCGCCCCCTTCAGTTGGGTCCCTCGACAGATGCTGAGCGGAGACGGAGCAGAAGAGGACGGAGACAGTGATGCAGACAGTGACAGAGTTGATGATGACCGTGGGGAGGCAGACGAGGCAGAATTAGTCATTGATATCCCGAATGAGTGAGGTATTTACGCATGACTGATGGGCCAAATGAACTGGACTACTCTAACCCTCCCTGCTGCTTTTAAAGAGGGAAACAAACTCCCCCTGGTGGACACTGGTTAATCTACAGTCTCTGCAAAGACATTTCACAAGTTATTTTTAAACATTAGCTTACAAGATCATTATGGAATTATAGACATGCATTTTTGCTTTTATGCTTTTTTCACACAACAATAATGCCAGAATAGCTTGGCAAATTACTTATGATTGTTTAACATAATGTACAAAATGTTGTAGGCAGTATTTTAGTTGGCAAAAGGAGAAATTCAGTTTGTCAACTGGACAAAGTTTATTTGGTCAAATACGTTTCGCAGCTCATTCAAGCTGCTTCTTCAGTTAGTAGCTTGGATGAGCTACGAAACGTATTCGACCAAAATGAACTTTGTCCAGTTGACAAACTGAATTTCTCCTTTTGCAATGGATTCTATCTGGGCGACTGAGGGATTCTTCACACACTTAGTATTTTAGTTATAAATCATTGGTGCTCAACTTCAATTCTCAACATGTTGTTTCATTACAAAAAGCTTTTGTTGATATGTTTTTTTTCATTTCGAAATGAAAATAATGTAAACAAAAATCCTCTCATGCATAAATATTAAAATCTTCTGAATTATAGTGTTTTTGTTGTCCAGTTGTGATTTTCAAAGCAAGATATGAGAGTCTGTGTCTTTGATGCAATTCTGCAAAATACACTTTACAAATGAAACTATTTAGTATGATTTAATAGAGGGTTCTTTGCTGTTACATTCCACCTTTGAGAGAGGCCTCATTTGTCTTCTGTTTTCATTATAAATGCTTGTTCTACCAACAGCCCTGCTCATCTTTCATGACATAGGTAGTACTGACTGCCAAATGTATTATTTTATGATGATTTCAAAGGGAAACGCCAAAGGTAAGGTAGAGATAATGTTGCAACAGTCATTTTTTGTCAGATTTACAATTGAATATTTACATCTGCATAACAGTGGTTTTAAACATGATTGCAGTTATATCAGTTATGATTTTCAGAACTGCAATTTCTGGAATTGACTGGCTGATTTTTATGTCCTGTCTCTGAGATTTATTGTGGTTTGCAAAGGGTTCACGCCAAACCTGCTGCTCTAAACCTTTAAGGAATGTGCATTTCACAGGAAAATTCACCGTTGTGCATTGTCCGTGTTGAGCTTCTGCGTAGCACCCATTCTTTGGGAATGCAGACTTACAGGTAAGAGTCAGTGCATGAAGGGTGTGGGGTTGGGCTGTGTACCTAATGCAGTGAGAGTTGTAGGTGTAACCATAGAGAGTCAGAGGGAGGGGTAAGTCACAGGGAGAGGCAGAGGGTGGAACTGACAGAGGGGGTGAGGCTGTCAGAGAGGGGAAATGAAACAGTAAGCAGGATTGTGCCTGCACCACAGATCCACTCTGTGTCTTGGAATAATGCAAAAAGGAAGGAGCTCATAGGAACAACGGGATACCACTGACGCCTGCTGTCTTTCAACCTTATCTTTTTCATCTATAATCGGACGGTGCTGGATAATTCATAAGCCTCTCCCTCCAGCTCTGCGTGTGGAGAGAGAGGGGCACTGAGAGCACTCCACCATGTGTCCTGCTGCTGTCAGTGCAGGCTCTCTGCTGCTGTTGGCTGTGCTTGGCTCAGGCCTCTCTCCAGCTCAGGCCTCAGACTTCACTCAGTGCAGCCACAGCTTCTACAGACAGAGCCCACCCCGAGGCAGCTACGATGAGCCCCTAAAGCCTCTGTGCCACTCCATACCTGGGGGACAATCATTCGCAACTTTGTACCAGCCAACCTGCAGCAGTCCTGTCTACTCTGCCTTCCATCTCACCAATGGGCTGGCAGCTAGTGCACCAGAGGAAGGAGCAGAGTCTGTGGTAAGGACACATCAAAACAAAATAAATTCAAGATGTGACAAGTTGGAGGTCTCTTTAGATTTACAGTAACAGCATGTTGAGGCATTTTAGTGTCGTTTGTATGTAAATGATCACTGACAAGAGTTTTTCTGTATGAATGACTGATTGGCGTCTGAATGAGGGCCAAACTGATATTACAACCCTTTCATCACCAGTAAAGCATGTTTATTTGGAAGTTCCCAATGTTTTAAAACTTCTAAAACTTTGGCCTATTTTTTTATAGACTAAAGAAAAGGAAAGTGTCAAAGTGTTGGTCCCAGCTCTGCTCAAAGGGGACAATGAAAAGCCAGAGTTGTCTCCTGCAGAATCCCATCTGCAGCTTTGGGACTCAGCAGTCACCACTTTGGTCCAGACAAGTATCGCTCCCCAGTGTCAGACCGCCGGGGGAGATCTTTATGTCCTGATTGGAGCCGGACGACTGGGGGCTGTGGAAGAAGAAGATTGTAAGACGAAGCTGCTGTGGTCGGCTGTCTGCTGTGCTGCACCAGAAGGCAAAGACGGCTCCACTGTGGCTTTCATCAGAGACACGGAGGGAGAGCAAAGGCAAGTGTCTGTGAAAGAGCTGGAGGACCTGTTAGGAGTGACTGAACTGTTCTCTGAGGGCTGTGGAGGACAAAATGGAGGAGTTATTGCAGACATTTCTCAGCATGAAGCTAAGACTTTGAGTGCAGTAGCTTCAGAGACCGCTACTGATGAAGATACAGAAACTAATGAAGTGAACACTGCCGAGAGTGACACTGAATCAACCAGCGAGCAGACAGGGAGCAGCGCCGAGTCTCAGGTGGCAACTGAAGAAAGATCTATCGTCTCTGAATCTGCACAAACAGATCAAATTTCACCTGACAATGAAGAATCAGAAGTGACATTCTCTGAGTCCATTCCATCAGATGCCCCCTTGAGCTCGGAGACAGTGGAGGAGCAGGAGGCAGACGATAACTCCACCAGTATTTTCTTCTACATCCTCTCCACCACTCTGTCCATTCTCAAGGCCCCCCTGCGTCCGGTGGTGTCAACAGTCACTGAACTGCCCGGACAGGTGATGCACAATACACAAGCAAATTGTGAAAACACTGTATATAAAACATGAAAGATAGTGATAGATTTAGAGTCTGGGGGTATTCAATGTTTCTATAATCTAAATACATATTTATAAACATAAACAGAGCAGAACAAAAGCATAAGCAAAAACGACAAAAAACAGTGAAAAATAAATAAATTAGCATGCAGGTGTGCTACTGAGATGTAAACATACAGCTCTAGGAAAAAAATAAGAAATCACTGCAAAATAATCAGTTTTTCAGATTTTACTACTTATAGGTATGTGTTTGGGCAAAAGAAACATTTTTGTTTGAGTCTATAAACTACTGACAACATTTCCCCCAAATTCCAAATAAAAATATTATCGTTTAGAGCATTTATTTGCAGAAAATGACAAATGCTCTAAACAACAAAAAAGATACATGTTTTCAGACCTCAAACAATGCAAAGAAACAAAATCAAATTCATTTTAAAACAACATAATACTAATGTTTACACTTAAGAAGAGTTCAGAAATCAATATTTGGTGCAATAACCCTTATTTTTAATCACAGCTTTCATGCGTCTTGGCATGCTCTCCACATGTGTTTCACATTGTTCTTGGGTGACTTTATTCCACTCCTGGTGCAAGAACTGAAGTAGCTCAGCTTTGTGTTTGTGTTGGAATTCAACAGACGCTGGAATGGAATGGCTGTAATACATGTAGAGATGCTAATTTCAGAAAAAAAAATGCAGTGGTCTCTTATTTTTTTCCCTTTCATCAGAGCAAAATTGCCAAAACGCATGTTATTTTATCATTTTATTTCATAACATATGAATAATCAAACATTTTAGACAGTTGTAGATACAATAACAGAAACTATCCGAGTCATCATCACTGCCCCACCCTTCCCAACATCTTCTCACATGCATCATCCTCTCCTTTCACATCTTGGTGTAAAATTATTGGGTTCATTCCACATTTTTAATATAAATTGAGCACATGTGTAGTATGTGTATGTCTATACAGTTCATAGACTAATTCACAGTGGAAAGAGCAGCCAAAAATACTCAAGTAAGATTGTTGCACTGTATTTACGTGTATTAAGTTTGTTTGGACACACCATCTCATTCAATATTTTTTTCTTTATTTTACAATTTTCTATTTCATTTTTTATTTGATGTCTTCTGTAAGTATATAAAATGTGGAAAGTAGTAAAAATAAAGCACACTGAATAAGAGGAGGTGTCCAAACTGACCAGTAGTGTATATTAATCAAGTAGGAGTAAAGTATTCAGTCTGAAACTACTCTACTACTAAGTAAAATGTCTTTAAACTCTTAGTACAGTTAATGTAAATAGGCCCACCTCAGCAATACAGTATAAAACAAAATGGCTCCAACGCTCCAAAAAAATGACAAGTTTGCTTAAAGCCACAGTATGTAACATTTTAGCCTAGACATAGACTAAAATAAAAGCATGCTTGGTCTTGCTGAATGTTCCAAAGTATGTTCTATGTATGTTCTATTTCCTAGTGACATGTAAGTTACACACTGTACCTTTTTTTTAAATAAGATGTTATGTCATAATTCCACCTAAATATTTTATGTTAATGCTGGAACAAGTACATTTACATTATAGTCTGTCATTAAGTCAAAAATCCGGAACGCTGAACAGTCCTGTGTACTCCTCCCAGCCAGTGGAATGGGGTGTGTCTTGCTGGAGGTATTTCCCCGCAGGTGACGGGGATTTTATTGCGCTAATGTTTTTTTTGTTTTGTTCCCACAGATTTCGTATGTTCTCCAAGAGGATCTGGGTGTCCTCTCTGCTTTACCTGGAGACACCTACTCTGTCTTCCACCTCCTGATCTCGGACGTGTTTTCCTGGATTGGCTCTGGTTTCAGACTGGTTTACAACATCATAGAGGCATGCTTCTCCCGAATTTATTATTGCACTTCCTCAATGGGGGGGGCCCTCTTCAGTAGTTGTTATGCTGGTATTACTGGGATTGGGACATTAGCTGGTGATACACTGGGAATATTTGGTGAAATGTTCGATAATTCCTGGTGGCTAACAAGGGTTTTTGGAGGTAGGTTAGTGGAGCAGAGTGGGGACTATGTTGGGAGCGTCGTGGGAGAGTTGGGTAGCCAAACAAGCGCTGTAGGGAGTGGGGTTGGAAAACTAGCATGGAGAAGCGGGAATGTGGTAGGATATGGTTTTAAAGTGATATGGAGAATTGTAAAAGGTGTATTTGATATTACATTTGGCATTATCGGAGATGCTTTTGAACAAAACTCAGACAGAAATGAAGAGACATTCATTAGTGCTGCTGTGCTTCCAGAACAAACAGACTAAGATTTCCAGTATTTACAAAGATAATGTTCTGTCCCATAAAGTAACAACGTAGGCTGTGTTTACACTCATTTTGGTTTGGTTCTGTTTTGGTTTCATGGTTTGGTCTTTGGTCTCATCCTGGTCTATTCTCTGGTTTAGTTACGGGTTTATTCACAGTTTTAGTGCACTGTGTGTTGTGTTGTGTTTTGCTGTGTGTGGGGTCTCTTTGTGTGTGTGTGTGTGTGTGTGTGTGTGTGTGTGTGTGTGTGTGTGTGTGTGTGTGTGTGTGTGTGTGTGTGTGTGTGTGTGTGTGTGTGTGTGTGTGTGTGTGTGGAGGGGGGGTGTTGTTTATCACAGTATGGGACTATAATCTGTACACTCAACTGGAGACAAAAATCTGGTTCTCATAACGTTAGACTTAGACTTAGACAAACTTTATTGACCCACAAGGGAAATTATTTGGACACAGTAGCTCACACAGCACAATATAAATGGTAATAATAAATTCTAAATAAATAGCAAAAAGATAACGAGAGACTGGTGTCAAATAAGGCATAATTATATAAATGTATATGTACACGTCAAAATAAAATAGAAAAATACGCAATAAAATATAAAATCTCAGCAACAAGAAGACAGTGCAACCATGATATGATGATGGAAAGGACATAAGGTTATCCGTTACATAAAGATCAGTTGTTGTACAGTTGTAGGGAGTATTATAGTATGAATGTAGTCCTGTATCTCTCACTGTTTGAGCAGAGCTGTAGGAGCCTGTTGGAGAATGAGCTCTTACAGTCTGTCCTAACCTCAATCCGTTATTATTAGATCAGTCAATATAATGTGCCTAAGAAGCATGGAAACTCAACATGTGTGTAGGTGTGTGTGTGTGTGTGTGTGTGTGGGAATAATGTGAATGCAGCCTTAAAGACTTCAAGTGAGGGGGCATACCAAAAGCCAGCTAAACTAAATGTACTGAAATTTGCTCCTAATGTGAAAACGTTAAACAGGCTTTAGAAAGTTTTTTGTTTTATTGCAAAGTTGGGACTGCAAATGAACTGATCAAAATGACCCATGAACAACAATTTCCTCTATGAACGTTTTAACAGATTTTTCTTTACAAACTGTTTGGATTTATTTTGTCTCTCAACATTTGGATAAAGCACTAAATAAACCATTATACTGTTGTTTTGTTTTTCTCTTCATTAATATAATGTTGGATTCTTCCTATTGCCCAATTGCTATAGAAACAGTAGGCAATGTAAAGTTCAGAAAGTTCTTTACAGAGAGCAGGTAAACCTATAAGAGCTGGTAAGATGATGGTAGTATTATCTTACTTAAGCTATATAACTGTTTAATTATGAGCAGTAAAGTGAAATCCTATTGAGTAAACTGGCCTATTCAAAGACTAGTCAATAAAACATAAAATAGTCAGGAGAATATTCTTATAAAATAATGTGTGAAGAATCCCTCAGTCATCCAGGTAGAATCCATGGCAAAAGGAGAAATTAAATTCGTAAACTGGACAAAGTTTATATGGTTGAAATTATTGAAATTGTATGTGTATGTGTCTTATTACTTTTAGATTTAAAAACATTTATTTTTTTTTACAAATAATATTATGAAACAGGGTAGACCAACGTCCCAAATACAAAAATGAAAATGAAAATTGTTATAATATAAAGGGTCATATTGAAAGTCATTGTTCTTTGTGTATCAACATATCACCAGGTGTTTTGATAATGTGATCATGTGATAATCTTTTCGACCAAATAAACTTTGTCCAGTTGACAAATTGAATTTCTCCTTTTGCCACTTATAAAATAATTATTATTTAAGACTGATTAACAATAGTGGGTGTTTATTATTACATTATTTAATTGTAAATAGAGTAATTAATATTTATATTTATTTTGCGTCATTTTGTGAAAAGCGGAAGCGCCGCTCAAACCCGGAAGTTTTTGTTGCATCAGTCTCGTGGAGGCGGACCTTGCGCTCACGTGGCGGCTAAAGCTGACGGGTCTTGTTTTCATTCAAAGGTACGTCCTGCTCTTTCGGATTATTATAAAGTTATTGCCCTGATAAAACTGTGACTAATACAGCAGTTTAAGCCGAGTAAAGCTCATGAGTCTTTACTTCGCTGCACTCATTCAAACTTGGCTTCTTAAGATGTGTAGCCAAGGCTAAGTAGCTTGGTAGACTTGCCCCTTCTTGACAGGTGGTTAAAGCCGGTTTATCAGTCTATTTGAGAATGTACTATATTGGAAATAAAACGGCTAGTTAGACAGAAACGAATTGGACTATAACCTATATACAGTCATGGATACTAACATGTCTAATAACCTACAAATAATGATACAGATACTACAGCTCTGGGAAAAAAATAAGAGACCACTGCACTTTGTGTGTGTGTGTGTGTGTTTTTTTTTTTTAAACTACTTATAGGTATGTGTTTAGGCAAAAGGAACATTTTGTTTGAGTCTATAAACCACTGACAACATTTCCTCCAAATTCCAAATAAAAATATTATCGTTTAGAGCATTTATTTGCAGAAAATGACAAATGGTCAAAATAACAAAAAAGATACATGTTTTCAGACCTCAAACAATGCAAAGAAACAAGATCAAATTCATTTTAAAACAACATAATGCTAATGTTTATATTTGGTGCAATATCCCTTATTTTTAATCACACTTTCATGCGTCTTGGGATGCTCTCTGCAAGTCTTTCACATTGTCCTTGGGTGACTTTATTCCACTCCCAAGAAGTAGCTCAGCTTTGTGTTTGTGTTGGAATTCAACAGACGCTGGAATGGAATGGCTGTAATACATGTAGAGACGCTGATTTCAGGAAAAAAGTGCAGTACAGTTATTTTTTTCCAGAGCTGTATTTCATATCCAAGTTTGAGTTTTGGGCTTGTTCCTTCAACAGCAAACAAGAAAAGTTTAACATTTGGGTTAGGTGATGGACTCATAATGAGTTTCAAACTGGCTATATTTGTATTTTGTATCTACTTTAAAGGCCTACTTTTTACAAACCAACATACCTGCTGAAAAAGCCTGCTGAATTAATGCAGTATACATAAAGATGGGTGACCCTTTGAAAATGGCTCTAGTCCCCACAGACAGCCTGTGTTTATATGCAGACAAAAATGTGATCATGAGGCTTATCTGAGTTCCAGTGTTTTGAAATTATTGAAATAATATGTGGACAGTCCCATCTGGTGTGGTGTCTTATTTCTTTCAATTTTTTTTTTAAACAAATAATTTTATGAAACAGGGTAGAGTCTACCCTGTTGGTCTACCCGGTAGACCAACGTCCCAAATACAAAAATGAAAGTGAAATTGTTAAAATGTAAAGTGTCATATTGAAACTCATTGTGCTTTGTCTTTCCAATAGTGTATCAACATATCACCAGGTGTTTTGATAATGTGATTTCTTTTGTGCAAGTAAACACCATCCAAAATCACATATTGGGTTATCCAGCTATTGTAGTTATTGTGTTTATTTTTATTGGTAATAAAATAAATGTACCCACTGTAAATGATTCTATATGCTTTTGTCTCTTCAGGGATGGCTACCCTTTATATTTCACCTCACCCTGAAGACTTCCGCAGTCTTCTCGCCCTGATAGCTGCAGAGTTCTGTCCATCTGCTAAACCTCGTGTTAACACAGAGGACCCACCTGCCTCCTTAAATGCCCGCTCTAGACCCGTCCTGGTCCTGAGTCCGGGTGAGGGCTCCGCGGTTCTGAATGGGTCAAATGCGGTAGCCTGGTACTTGGCTTCTCAAAGCAAACGTGTTGGTGGAGATGGGAAACAGCAGAGCCTGGTGTGGCAGTGGCTCAGCTTTGTAGACAATGAACTGACTCCTGTTGCGTGTGCAGTGGTCTTCCCTCTCCTCGGTGTTATGGGGATGGATAAGAAGGTGAGACAGATGGTACAATATCATAAAGAAGTATTAGTCATATGGTCATGGTTTTGCCTCATATCCAAGAGACTGGCTGTGTCCCATTTCTCGGTCTTACCCCTTCGTCTTACCCCTACCCCTTGGTTTTGTGAGGGCAAGGGGGTGTCCCGATTCTAATTTGTACGAAGACCTCGGGCTACATACCCCTTGAAACGAAGTAAGCTCTCGACCAGACTTGAAACGAAGGAGTATGCCTACAAGCTCAGGCAGGTTTTGGGATCAGGATGACAGCGTCACGTCGACCAGCCAAGGAGTCTCATAAATGTTTTTTCAGCAGTTGTAATTATCGATTAACAGTTTAGCAGGTTTACAATTGACGCTTATGTTCTACGTTACTTTTAGTGAACAGTTGTTGGGGTGTCTGTTTAGCCGACATTATC
The DNA here is from genome assembly GCA_036785185.1 of Paratrypauchen microcephalus. Lineage (NCBI taxonomy): Eukaryota > Metazoa > Chordata > Actinopteri > Gobiiformes > Gobiidae > Paratrypauchen > Paratrypauchen microcephalus. Next base: position 3,091,313 of record JAVJIX010000002.1, on the reverse strand, counting down.
GTTTTCATCAAACTTTTATGCTTATGCATAAAAGCTTGCTTTTATGCATAAGCAAGCTGTTTTTTTGTCGAGCTGAAGTACCTGATAATCCTTGACATTTGTTTACGTTTGTTTGCGTCAATTGTTTTCGCTTCTGTAGACATAGCAGCCAGGTAGAGGCAAGGGATGATAATGCAAACGGTAATCGAGTGGTGTCCCATTTCTTAGGGGAACATTCGTACCCCGAGCCCTCTCAGCTCGGTATCGAGGGGCAAGACAAAGATGTAGATAAAGGGGAAGGGGAAGGGGTAAGACAGAGTAATGGGACACAGCCTTTATCTGTCCTTTTAAAGAAATTTGGTCCAAAAGTTAAATATATTCTGTTTTGACTGGAGTTCAAACCAACTGGAGTTATACATTAAACCAGGAGTCTCCAGCCTGTAGCGCTCCACCCCCTTCCAAGTAGCCCGCCAAGGGATTTCTGAATTAAAATAATGTATTGTGCTGAATAAGTAAAATTGTATTATACTAAATACTAATACTAAATAATATACTAAATGGTTTGTTTTATAGGTACCGCATCTAAGGCTGTGGTTCTTGTATTTACTCAGTTTCTTGCGACTGCTAAAACTAGTAGCTCTGGCATTTTCGTTTTGTAAAGGTAGCTCACCGGAGGACAAAGGTTGGAGATCTCTGCTTCAAACTAATTGTTAATTGAAAGTTAATTGAAAACAAGCTGTTGTATATCTCCTACCTGCAAGTGAAACACCTAGATGACTAAGGGTTTGGCATTAAAAATAATCTAAATTATATACATTTTTACTATTATCCACTACTATGCATGCACTTTAGAGGTATAATTCTGTAGATACAACAAATAAGTCAGTGCTTAAGCTACTATGTCCAACTGAAAGTGAAAAACATCACAATTTGTGTTGAAATAAAGGTATACAGTGGTACCTCACCTTACGAAAGACCCTACATACGAAAAATCCAAGTTACGAAATGCCTTCACGATAAATTTTGGTCTCTAGATACGAAAGAAAATTCAAGTTACGAAACGCGAAATCTCAAAAATTCGAAATATGCGCGCTCAGATGCACGCCCCGCTGTTATCCCCGCTCAAAAAGCACCTTTCTCGTCCTCTTAGCTCTAGCGCTGAACACGCAAGATTTTCAACAAAATGTATTTGGGGGGGAGACACGACTCCGGAAGCAGCGCGGAGACATGAACGCACCGCGCAAGGAGCATGCACCCACAAACCAGCCGGTGCGAGGAGCACCCCTAGTCCTGGTCTGCACGACCGGCACCGGGGCTGCGAGCACGAGATAGGACCGCGTCCTCTGGAGCCCGAGCCACAAACCAGCCGCACGAAAACAACAAAGAGCGGCACGTGGTAGTTTAATCCTGGTTTAGTCCAGGTTTAGACCTGGTTTATTTCTGGTCAAGACCTGGTTTAGTCCACGTTTAGTCCTGGCCTAGTCTCTTAGCCAATCAGGACGCAGAACCAATGTTGCACTATAAAAAAAAAAAAGTTACACTAAAAAAAACAACCTTGGAACGAATCAGGCCTTTTCCATTGAAATAGCTACTCAACTTACGAAAAATTCACGTTACGAAACCACTTCTGGAACGAATTAATTTCGTATGGTGAGGTACCACTGTACTTATTCATATTATGTCAGCGCAGTACACATTTCATTTTGTTAATTGTGATTTAACTAACCTGTACTAAGTTTTTCTAAATCACTCCTTAGCTGCAGCAGAGTTCCCGTGCAGAGTTGTTGCGTGTTCTGAAAATGCTGAACCAAGCTCTGGAGCCTAAAACCTATTTGGTGGGAGAAGGCATCACTTTGGCTGATATGGCAGTGGCCTGTGCTGTTCTTCTACCATTTAAATATGTAAGTATTGTTTGAAAGTAACTGTTTGAATTGTCAATTAATCTAAAAAATAATCGCCGGCTAGTTGACTACTAAAATAATCATTAGCTGCAATATTTAGGTATTTCTTCATTTATGTCTTGTCTTGCTTCTTTTGTTTTCAGGCTCTGGAGCCACAAGACCGTAAAGTGTTGACCAATGTGACGAGGTGGTTCATGACCTGCATAAACCAGCCTCAGTTTGTGAAGGTTCTGGGAAAGATCACTCTGTGTGAGAAGATGGGACCTGTCACACTCAAGACAAACACTGCAGACAATGCTAATGCAGCTAATGCTAGTCCTGCTGGGGACACTGCTGGAGACGCAACAAATGGTGAGGATAATTATAACATTTTTAAAAAGGTCATACATTATGCTTTATTCAGAGATTTTACCCTAAGGGGGAATGAAGAATTAGAGTAAAGGTGTAATATGTCTGCTGCCTGCTTGTTTCCATGGACATGTTTTTGCTTTGCACGGGATGTCACACATTTTCATCCCGTAAACTAGTCCATCTTGCGTTTATCTTGAATACCATTACAATACCTAGAATACTGTTGCATGTACCATGCAAAGCAAAAACAGCTCCATAGAAACGAGCAGGTGGCGAACCCTCCACCAGAAAATATCTATAATTAAAGAAACTACTACCAAATGGTGCAAATTTCAAATTTTCATGAAGGCAATATGACCATAGTCCCACATTGTTTATCCAACCTCCACAAAATAATGCATCTTATTGTTGGTTATTGTGCCTGTGAATGAAAGCGTAATGTGTAATGTGTGTCAAGGTTTCGACCTTGCAGAGGAAAACTGACTGAAAATTATGTTCTTGCAGGACCACTAAAGACAGAGGCTCAGCTGAAGAAGGAGGCTAAAAAACTGGAGAAGTTGGCAAAGTTCCAACAGAAAAAAGAAATGGAGGCCAAGAAGAAGACTCAGCCCCCATCAGAGGTAGAGCTGCTCCTCTGGTTTAAAAAAATGTGTATTATGCATTTTTCAAACATTTTTGTTTTATTTTGTTCTTCAGAAAAAGGCCAAGCCTGAGAAGAAAGAGCTAGGGGTGATCACTTACACTGTCCCTACTCAGCCAGGAGAGAAAAAAGGTAACGCAACTGCTTGCCAATACTGAATTATGTTAATATATTATTATATTATAAAGGCTCGGGCCTTTCTGTGTGGAGTTTGCATGTTCTGCCCGTGTTTGGGTGGGTTTCCTCCGGGCACTCCAGTTTCCCCCTTCAACCCAAAAACATGCTCCATAGGTAAAAATCCTCCAGCTAAGGTAGTCCTGACCAACGCTACCAATAAGATCATGGCGATGGATCCCTGGGCGCCTTCATGTGCTGCCCACTGCTCCGGAAGGATGGGTGAAATGCAGAGGATAAATTTCCCTACAGGGATAAATAAAGGATAAATAAATAAATAAAATAAATCTCCAAAGAACAAAACATCTGTCCACTATGACTATGCACACTGTGGAAAGTTCAATGAGACAATAAACCATCTGGTAGACAGACATGCAATAGAAGAGACATCTGAAAAAATGGATCCCCAGGTACGAATCTGTGTTTTTTTCCTCCCCTACAATAAACCATCTGGTCACTGGATTCCCAGAACTACCCAGATATTTACACCGACGCAACGGGTACCAGCTAGGCCACAATAATTCATAATTGTTAGTATTATATTGACTTATGTTTTTTAGGCTCAATATTTAATATGTTTACAGTTTCTTTTCACTTAATGGAATTCTTTTGGTTGTATACAATAATATTTTAACTGTAGAATAGAATAGTAATAGTAACTTCTATGAGCCATTATAGATACAAACTTAAGTATAGCACATATCTGGTTGCTGAGAGGCTCAAATACTAGTTCATTTAAAAACTGCGAAATTTCTTTCTTGTTTTCTCGTTTTTAGATGTCGTCAGTCCACTCCCAGACTCTTACAGCCCCCAGTACGTGGAAGCTGCCTGGTATCCGTGGTGGGAGAAGCAGGGATTCTTCAAGCCGGAATATGGGGTATGAAAATTACTCCCTAAATGGAAAGTTACAATTCTGATGTACACAAATATTGAATTGTGTTTCTTCTGCAGAAGAAGGATATTGCTGATCCAAACCCTCGTGGTATGTTCATGATGTGTATCCCTCCGCCAAATGTGACAGGATCTCTTCACCTGGGCCACGCTCTGACGAATGCCATCCAGGACTGCCTCACCAGATGGTACTTTTTATAGTTTCTATTTTATCCATTTTACAGCTCTGGAAAAAAATAAAGAGACCACTGCAAAATCACTTTTTTCTGATTTACTACTTGTAGGTATGTGTTTGGGCAAAAGGATCATTTTTGTCTATAAATTACTGACAACATTTCCCCCAAATTCCAAATAAAAATATTATCGTTTAGAGCATTTATGTGCAGAAAATAACAAATGGTCAAAAAAGATGCATGTTTTCAGACCTCAAACAATGCAAAGAAACAAGATCAAATTCATTTTAAAACAACATAATACTAATGTTTACACTTAAGAAGAGTTCAGAAATCAATATTTGATGCAATAACCCTTATTTTTAATCACAGCTTTCATGCATCTTGGCATGCTCTCCACAAGTCTTTCACATTGTTCTTGGGTGACTTTATTCCACTCCTGGTGCAAGAACTGAAGTAGCTCAGCTTTGTGTTTGTGTTGGAATTCAACAGATGCTGAAATGGAATGGCTGTAATACAGCCCACTGATTTCAGAAACAAATGTAGTGGGCTCTTTTCCAGAGGTGTTTTCTGTGTATTTACAAATGTTGAATATTTGCACAAATTGGGGATGTGTAAATAAAAATGTTTTTTAATAGTCTTGGTTGGTGATAGGACTGATACAACTAAACGATTACACAAAAACAAAACATCTTTATTATTAAATTGGTTGCATATATTGCATCTTGCTATTTTTGTGTTGTTATTAGCACTATGTAACTTTCATGGTGGAGGGTCCAACTACCTGCTTGTCTCCATGGGGATGTTGGTGCTTTAACTGGAATGTGTCACAGTATGGCATTAAACCTATGTATCTACAATTTATTCAAATACAGGTGTTTTTATTCTTCAAAATTGCCTTGAAAAACATATATTCTTATTGTGAGTGGGGTTGCCTCTCCACAGATCTGACCTGTAACTTGGCTTGGTGCTGACATCTGCTTATCTTCCTGGTTATAGATGCGTTTAATGCCGTGCTGTGGGACATTCTGGGCAAATTCTGGGACAGAGATGCCTCCACCAGAGCAGTGACTCAGTACATCTTTAAATTATGTTTTATTTAGGCACAGAATGAAAGGTGAGACGACCCTGTGGAACCCGGGCTGTGATCACGCCGGTATCGCGACTCAGGTGGTGGTGGAGAAGAAGCTCATGAGGGAGAGAGGGATGAGCCGCCACGACCTGGGCAGGGAAAACTTCATCCAGGAAGTCTGGAAGTGGAAGAATGAGTGAGTAAATGACACGTTTTTAGGATGTTTTAAATCTAAATGTAAAATCTTTGTTCTTGTTGACAGAATTCTGTATTTGCATTTAAAGAGTGAATATGCCACTCATCAAAGTAACTTAGACTTAGACAAACTTTACTGATCCACAAGGTAAATTATTTGGGTACAGTAAGGGTCTGACAGGGTCAGGGTCTAACCCTGTCAGAACAGACACATCAAAGACAGATCAAAGGTTAGATGCGTTGCTAGGCAATTGACAAATTTCTGCAACTTTGACCTGCTGGTGCCACTAGACGGTTGGGGCTGGGGGCCTATAAATTGCTGTATGTACAAATCAGAATAAAATGGAAAAATAAGTAATAAAATATAAAATACAATATCAAATAATCCAATCACAGCTATATATAAGTGTAGGGAGTATTATGTGTTTAATAATAATAATAATAATAATAATAATAATAATAATAATAATAATAATAATAATAATAATAATAATAATAATAATAATAATAAAAAAATAAATAAAAAAAATAAAAATAATAATAGCTTCTTCAGTTCTGACAGTGTTTTTTTTAAATCACTGTGTCATCTGTCTGAACAGAGGAGCCAACTACAGTAAAACTTCACACACTCTAGTTCAGGGGTGGGCAATTATTTTTCCCCAGGGGCTAAATGAGAAGCAGAAAATATTGTGGAGGGCCGGACCAAAAGTTTGAAGTCTACTCTGGTTATTAATTTTATTTCTACGTTGAAATCAGTAAATGGCATTGTTTACAGAAGCTGGTAAGTTCTGTGTTATTATTAAGTAATGAGAGAGTGAGGTTTTACAAAAACTGAATTTATTCAGTAAAATAATTCAAAACAACAGTAAACATGAAACATTTGTAACCCTTTTTCAGTCACATTAACCCCACAATGCTTTTTGAGTTTAACTTTATTAAATTTCTATTAAGACACAACAATGTCTTTGTTTGCCAAATAATATAATACAAGATATGTCACAACATTTTTTGTCCAACTGTCAAACTGTGTAGAAAAAAAGTCAAAGTTAGCATGTTTAGTGTTTTTTTCTTGATCAGTGAGAGAAATCTAGCCTCTGTTGAGCTTTAACAAGTGCATCAAAGTCAGGTTGCATGTTTGAGGTGGAGATGTGAAGCACGTCCGACAGATGATCATCAGTACTTTTGCATTATGTACAATTTTGAAAGTAGTTTTATTTTCTTAATTCCAAGCAACCTTTCGCAGGCCGGTCAGAGTTGGCCTTGAAATGCCCGGGTCTGCTCTAGTATCTGTTACTAGTCCATGTTCATTTATTCTTCTTAATTTATCGATTTATTTAATCGATGCAAGAAGGCATTGAAGGCATCAGGGTAATGGTGACAAAACAGTATACATTTTAACTTCGACATAACAATTTTCAGTTAATCTTTTTTTTTCTTTTCTTTCTTTTTTGCGGCTATATTTCGTTGTTTATTTGTTAACATTTTTATTGTCATATTTTAATCTCTTGACTTGTCCTGAATTTAAAACACTTTGTATTATGTGTGGTTGTATATTATACTATGGAACAATAATCATAATCAGGGATGAAAGAGTTCCGCTTTTTAGCGGATCTCCGCTTTTTTTTTAGCCGCGTGGTAATTTTTTCTTTTTTTTTTTTTTCCAAATACGTTGAAATTTTGGGTGTGTATTATATATGTATAATTGTGTTTAGGGTTGCCAACCGTCCGTTGAAAAATGTAATCGTCCCGTATTCAGAAACAAAAGTACATGTCTCGTATTAAACTTGTACATGTGTGCGGGGCCGCGCGAGCTTGTGTGCTCTTCTGGTGCTGCGGACACCAGACAACTTCGTGCCGCGCGAGCCCGTGTCTGGAGTCGCGGACCGAGTGAGTGAGCGCAGCTCTCGCAACAGCGTGTACCATTGTGTGTACACAGGTTAAACTTTATAAAACATCCTATACCTCATCCTACCTGCCCGTGCCTCACTTAACGCGTCGCTCCTAGCTTTTTCACCTGCGCCTTTTAGCATAAGCTCCTCCTCAATGCGGTCTGATTAGACGAAGTGCAAAGCAAAAACAAATCAAATATATACTACTAGGCCTACCTGTTAATAAAATGTGTTTGTTTTTGCGCGCCGTGACTTTCCGCTTTTTTCATGATTGGCCACTTTCATCCCTGCATAATAAAATAGTAATAATTATAATGAATAATATGTCGATGAAAAAAAGCCAATATTTGACATGACTGTTGTCTTTCAGGAAGGGAGACCGGATCTACCATCAGCTGAAGAAACTGGGGTCTTCACTGGATTGGGACAGAGCCTGCTTCACAATGGACCCTGTAAGCTTCACCTGAATGAAAATATGTGTTAGTTTAATGTAATAGATTTTAAATAACTATTTTCATGTTTTGTTTTTGTTCAGAAACTGTCCTATGCTGTCCAAGAAGCATTTATCCGTATGCATGAAGAAGGGGTGATCTACAGGAGCAAGAGGCTGGTCAACTGGTCCTGTACACTCAACTCTGCCATCTCCGACATTGAGGCAAGTGACAGAGTTTTATTATATTCAAACACAAAATCCACTTAAATGTTAACCAACAGTAAGCAGGTAATAACTGCATAGTCTTATTTGCTCTGACTGAGGTTTATTTCATTGGCTTGTACTCAGTTTTATGCAGTTCAAGCCTTTTGTTTCAATTTCTTACACAGTTTTATTCATGCTCCTGAACTACTCTGGGTTTAAGATAATTTCAATCTCATTTAGACCATAGACCTGGTTCCATCTTAATTAAGTCTTAATCTAGTCTCAGTGTTTCTTGAAAGGACAAATATTTCATGAAGTTGGCTTTGATGATGTAGCTGACGACAGTGTCAGTATATCTGTTTTCATGGTAATAAGTCCTAAAGTTATTGTTACTCTGTTGTTGAGAGGTGTCCGAACACCACTGTTGTTGTTTTTTTTATATTTTATATTTGTATAAATATTTACCTTTGAGTCATGTGACCTTTACTTTGCCCCGAAGTAAGTGGAGAGAAAGAGTAGCCGTGAAAGAGAGAAAAAAGCAGTAAAGTGTAAAGAAAATACACCAAAATTCAAGAAATGCTACTTAAAGGGATATGCCACCCCCAGGTCAAATTTGGGCATCTCCCCACAGTCCAGAGACTAAAATAAGTGGTGGAAAGCGTTTTCCTGCTCACCCAGCCATTGTCCGAGTCTGTCACCACTGACCGCCGCGGTATCTGCAGCTCCTCCGCCTTAGACTGGAGTCTTAACGTCGCCAGAGAAAGATTTCGGCCAAAAGGAATTAATTTGCTCGATGCGTTTCCCAATTACTTTATGTGTAGTGCGCATTCATATCGAGTGCAAATAAATGTGCAAATTAACACGGAGAGCTTGCCTTGGTCATTTTGGGTGGGAACTATTTTCCAGTGCGGAAGAATACAGTCGAATCACGCACCACGTTGTGCAACAGGGGAACTCCCTTCCCGGTGCGTAACTGGGATTCCCCTGGCAGCGTGCTGCGTGATTCGACTGTATTGGGAAACGCATCGAGCAAATTAATTCCTTTTGGCCGAAATCTTTCTCTGGCGACGTTAGACTCCAGTCTAAGGCGGAGTAGCTGCAGATACCGCGGCGGTCAGTGGCGACAGACTCAGACAATGGCTGGGTGAGCAGGAAAACGCTTTCCACCACTTATTTTAGTCTCTGGACTGTGGGGAGATGCCCAAATTTGACCTGGGGGTGGCATATCCCTTTAACTATTGCTGTAATATATGGGCGAGCACGGTAATATATAGTTCTGTATTGTATATTTATTTTAAGGCACTGCATGTAAAGCTGAGCTATTTTCTCTCTTTATTTTAGTTTTCACTGTGTTCACGGTGTGTACAGTGTTAATGATCATCAGTACGGAGTGTGAAGTCCTTTTATTTGATTGATTGATGAGTGAGCTACCGTACCCAAAACAATTTCCCTTGTGGATCAATAAAGTTTGTCTAAGTCTATTTGGGAAGAAAACCAGGGAAGCTACAGATGGAATTAATTTAAAGTACAGTGGTACCTCACCTTACGAAAGACCCTACATACGAAAAATCCAAGTTACGAAATGCCTTCACGTTAAGTTACGAAACGCGAAATCTCAAAAATTCGAATAATGCGCGTTCAGATGCACGCCCCGCTGTTATCCCCGCTCAAAAAGCACCTTTCTCGGCCTCTTAGCTCTAGCGCCGAACACGCAAGATTTTCAACAAAATGTATTAAATAGTGAAGCGTGGGGGGAGACACGACTCCGGAAGCAGCGTGGAGACATGAACGCGCGAGGAGCACCCCTAGTCCTGGTCTGCACGACCGGCACCGGGGCTGCGAGCACGAGATAGAACCGCAGCGCCCGGACCGCGTCCTCTGGAGCCCGAGCCACAAACCAGCCACACGAAACCAGCAAAGAGCGGCACGTGGTAGTTTAATCCTGGTTTAGTCCAGGTCTAGACCTGGTTCATTCCTGGTTTAGTCAAGGTCCAGTCCAGGTTTAGACCTGGTCTAGACCTGGTTTAGTCCAAGTTTAGTCCTGGTCTAGTCTCTTAGCCAATCAGAACGCAGAACCAATGTTGCACTATAAAAAAAAAAAAAGTTACACTATAAAAAAAAACAACCTTGGAACGAATCAGGCCTTTTCCATTGAAATAGCTACTCAACTTATGAAAAATTCACGTTACGAAACCACTTCTGGAACGAATTAATTTCGTAAGGTGAGGTACCACTGTATAATTTATTGTTTTCCCCAAACTTGAGAGAGGATACAGTGTAACTCGACTATATAGTCTAAACGTGCAATTTTTTCTATATTCTCTTATTTTCTTACTTCATTATTATTACTTATCTTGTCTGCATGCACTTTGGTTCTAACTTTCTTTGCACTAAACTGCCTGGAGCTAATGTGGCAAGTGAATTTCTCCTGTGTGAGATCAATAAAGTCTTATCTTATCTTAACTTGTTACCCCTTTGCCATTATCAGTTTGTCTGTAAATAAAGTGATTTTAGTGTTGTGAGATACTCATTTTTATTTTTCTTGCTTAGGTGGATAAAAAGGAGCTGACTGGGAGAACGCTGCTGCCTGTGCCCGGATACAAGGAGAAGGTGGAATTTGGAGTTCTCGTATCTTTCGCCTACAAAATCGAAGGATCAGGTACCGTACGAAGCCCAGAATCAATTAAATTGCTATATAAAATGAAAGCCCTATGATGAGTTTTACCAAAAATATTTCTTTCCAAGGTTACTGAAAAATAAATGGGGAAAAAATGCAGGAAAATGCCTGGAAATGTTGGTACCAGCACAGAAATAATATAATTTAAGATAATTTACAAATGATAAAAGTTAATGGTAAATGCTCCATATCCTAAACATTAAAATTTTGCATCCATTCTTGTATTTTAGTATGCTATATATTAAATTTCAAAAACGGAAAACTACCTTTGAAACAAATGGGGGAATACACAAACAAATTTATTACATTTTCCATTATGTAAATATTAATGCGGTAATAGTTTTACACCTCAATTGTGTGACAAAATGAAGAATGAATGAATGAATTGTTTTGCCACTGTTATTGGCAACCTGAACATTACTTGGTGTTTAATAAATTAGTGTCCTAATTTATTTTTTTAAAAAGTTAGCTTTTTGGAGTGGTTTGAGGAATCTTTTATTAAAATGCACTTTTTTTTTCCCTGCCAAATATTCATTATTATTGATCCTTTCTTCCATTCCAGACGAGGAGGTGATTGTTGCCACTACTCGTATTGAGACCATGCTTGGAGATACCGCTGTGGCTGTGCACCCGAATGACCCCAGATACCAACATCTGAAAGGCAAAGTGGTCCTCCATCCATTCTGCGACCGCAAGATGCCTATCGTGTTTGACGACTTCGTAGACATGAACTTCGGAACAGGTTAGTGGTTGGTGCCAAAGTTTCAACTAGATTGTTTAAATTGTATATATGGTTTTCATGTTTTTCTAATTACTTAGTTTGGTGGGATAATAACTGGTAATTATTTGTAATAGTTTTACTTCAGTTAAGTCAAGTTTGTGGGGAAAAAGGTTGAGAAGAAAAGTCCAAAAATACAGGAACAGAATCCCTCTACCTACATCATCAACACAGAAAATTACAGACAAAATGCAGGGACGATTTGGAATTTTCTGTGTTGATGCCATAGGTCTTATGATTATGTTCCTGTTTGTTTTTTCCAAACAAAATACAGGGACAGTGGCCGAAATGAGTTTCCTCCGCAGAGTGGCTGGGCGTTCCCTTAGAGCAGTGCTTCTCAAATAGTGGGGCGGGCCCCCCTGGGGGGGCGTGGCGTGATGCCAGGGGGGGCGCGTATGACCCTGGGAAACATGTTTTTTTGCTGTACTGTACTAGAACTAAGTGTAATTGCACATCAACAACAGTAGTTGGCAGTGGCGTTCTCGCATGCGATTTACGCACAGTCTCACCATTAACAGAACACCCTCTGTCACAGAAAAAACACGTATATTCCACTGAGTCGTGTCCTTTAGTCCGACAGAAGCTGACGCATCAGTGGCACAAGGAGAGAGCGTTTTTTTTCAGTGCTTTTAGCTTATGCAAATGAGGTGGTTTTAAGTTTCATTTCTGTAAAACGTAAACAAATGTGCGCAAAGCTGCATTAAAAACACATTAATATTTGAGTCCTCAGTGCAGTCTTTGTTAGTTTTTTTCTTTTTTTTGTTTATAATGTTAATAAAAGGATACAATGGTGTTCTAATAACAATTTTCTAGACAAATAATACTATTTATAGTCGCGCGCAGGAAGGGGGGCGTGAAATTTTTTTCTTCTTCCTAGGGGGGGCGTCACAGAAAATAATTGAGAAGCACTGCCTTAGAGATAGGGTGAGGAGCTCAGTCACACAGGAGGAGCTCTGAGTAGAGCCGCTGCTTCTCCATGTCGAGAGGAGCAGCTGAGGTGGCTCGGGCATCTGTTCCGGATGCTTCTTGGACGCCTCCCTCGGGAAGTGTCCCGGGCATGTCCCACTGGGAGGAGGCCCCGGGGAAGACCCAGGACACGCTGGAGGGACTATGTCTCCCGGCTGGCCTGGGAACACCTTGGGCTCCCCCCGGAGGAGCTGCAGGAAGTGTCCGGGGTGAAGGAAGTCTGGGAGTCCCTGCTTAGACTGTTACCCCCGCGACCCGGCCCCAGAGAAGCGGAAGATAATGGATGGATGGAAAATGCAGGGACAATTTACAAGCAAGAAAGACATTTAAAACATTAATTTAAAGGGACAGTGTGTAAGATTTTTACCTGTTAATTACTGAAATTGAAGATACCCATTCAAAAATACATTGTTTTCCAAGCCTTTTCACTTCCATCATGAAATCAAAGTATTCTTTTGGACTTAGATATAGTCACATAAAAGGGGGATCTTCCCCATATAGAGGCAGCCATTTTGAATACGAGAGCCGCAGAAGGACATTTGGGCTCATCCTTTGCCTCGGCTCCGGCTAACAGCTGCTTAGCCGCGCTGCAGATGGCTCCCCCCTTCCCCCCTCCCCTTCCCCTTCTCTCCTTCGTTCCTCTGCTCACATATGCAGCCAGGAGCGAAGGAGAGAAGGGGAAGGGGAGGGGGGGAGGGGGAGCATGCTGCCGGATCACACATCGTAATGGATATAACACGTATTTTGGACTAAATTGTTTTACTGGATTTTATTCGCTGGATCCTTATGGACAGATTGAGACCAAGTTTATGATGAAATACAGAGTTTGACCTGTGCAAAGCCTTCAAAGGTAAGCTAAGTAAGCTAAGTTTTGTGCTTTTCTGTATAAAAGCCCCATGTGCTCGGGGAGTGATTGTTTTGCAGGGAAATGAATTGCATAGTCAAAAAGAGGAGACTGTAAGGTTTCATTTGATGTGTAGATTGTCATGAATCATGATCGGGATTGTGTGTTTTCATGCGAAAAGAAAAAGTGAACGGGGGACCGTTTTATGTATACAGCGGTGCGCGGTTCGTGCGCGGGCACGCGCGATGTCGGCGGTACGTCGCGTCCGGGTGACCCTCGAGGTCTGCCGTAGCCAAAAGAGGAAGTGGAATAGCTAGTAACCACCTATGCGCCACGAATCCTACACACTGTCCCTTTAACAAAATGCAGTACAGATTGAAAGTTGCTTTTAAGGTTCAAATGCAGACAGCTCACAGCAGTCTTATGTGTGATTCATCCTCAGAGAATCAGAAAGTGTGATGTTGGTTGCACGCTGGTTGTTGTTAGATTTATCGTGAGAGCAAAACTCAGATCTGGCCTCAGAAAGTAGCGAAAAGCACTTTATAAAGTCATTGCAGAGCGTAAATGGGATGCTCAGGAATGTATAAGGTAACTGTAAACCATTTAAAGGAAAAGTAATGTTTTTTTACAATCTGAGCCTTCTTTTGGCAATAAAACAAGTAGTTTTACTCACCCATAGCAGTTTGGTGTCATTTTGAGCAGTTTCGTAGAAGTTATGTTGTAGCGTATCCGTTAACTTGAGTTCTCGGGGCATTACTTTGCGGTCTCCAAATAACACAAACTTTAGCACTTTTCAAATCATAGAAGCCCGATATCTTAATCTACGATTTCGTTTGAAGCAAAAGTGGCCTGTAATCCGAGATTTAGCCATAGTTTCGAGTAGATGAGGAGGCCAGTGCGCATGCGCTGACTGTGCTCTCAGCTCCTGGGACCCAAACATGAAACGCAAAGCTGTTATTATTATTATTATTATTACGTATTACTATTTGCACTATTTATTACTTACTTTATCCCCTCCCTGCCTGCATGCACTTTTTCCCTCCTGTCCAATTGTCCTGGAGCTACTGTGGCGAGTAAATTTCTCCTGTGTGAGATCAATAAAGTCTTATCTTATCTTATCTTAAACTATGGATAAATCTCGGATTACAGGCCACTTTTGCTTCAAACGCAATCGTAGACTAAGATATCGGGCTTCTATGATTTGAAAAGTGCTAAAGTTTGTGCTATTTGGAGCCCGCACGGGGCATATTACATGCTTGGGGAATATATTATATGCCCCGAGCTATGGCTTGAAGGCTAACCGCAAATCTAAAACATCTCTGGAAGTATTCCATATGACACCAAAGTGCTATGGGTGAGTAAAACAACTTGTTTTATTACCGAAAGAAGGCTCAGATTGTAAAAAAACGTTACTTTTCCTTTAAACTAGCTGTGTTTTTCATGTTTTTAAAGGCCTGCACCTGAATTTTACCATGTTCTAGCAAAATGAGTAATCTAACCTGGCATTTGATCTGCCATTTTCATCTATACAATTTCCCCCTCCCTGTGTCTCCGCTGTTTAGGTGCTGTCAAAATCACTCCAGCTCATGACCATAACGACTATGAGGTTGGAGTGAGACACAATCTGGCCTTCGTCAACATTTTGGATGAAAATGGGCTCCTTATCAATGTGCCCCCTCCTTTCCTGGTACAGTGTTCAACTCATTATCATCCTAGCCAGACTGCATGGCTTTCTCTGGCAATGTCAAACTTCTGGCTGCCGCTTTTAGTCCTTTCAGCAAATTATCATCTGACCTTCTCCTCTGCTTGTCTGTTCTAACGCTTTCAATACACCATCTTGTGTAATATTTGATACAAGCCTCGGTTGACATCATAGGCCAATATTGTTCTGTGGTAATCTAACACACGAGTACTACATTTCTTCAAAAAATGCCTTTGCTGTTTCATTACTTCATTCAGGTTGGCTATATTTATTTTTTTTAAACATTGCATTTGGGAGAGGCTGCTTACAGTTTAATGTGTTGTACACTGTATTATACTGTGTAACTCTTTTGGAGGATGGTCCACCACCTTTTGCGTAATATTCGGCAGTATGGCTTTGACCTTTATTATCTCCATGGAGCATAATTCATGTTTTACTGTTTCCAGGCAAACTAAGCCAAAGTATGGAAAACGAGCCAGATGACAAACCCGCCACCAAAAGTTTCTTCTTTTAAAACTTTTAATATTGTGATATCGTGTTATCAGTTATTTTTTACATCCTTACCTCAAATCTTTCTCTCTGTCCAGTCATCTAAATCAGGGGTGTCAAACTCGTTTTGGTCTGGGGGCCGTATACAACTTACTTTAATCCCAAAGGGGCCGGATCAGAAAACTCATTGCATATATACCCCAAAAATAGCAACAAGTCCAAATATTTGTGCAGAGAAACGCAAATCTATTACAGAAGACTTTTTTATTTGATGAACTCTTTCTTTTACAAAATATTATGTTATGAACAACCTGAAACTTTAATAAAAATGCAGTTTCAACACAATGTTTTAACATTTGGGGCGGCAGTAGCTCAGTTGGTAGAGCATTTGTCTATTGATCCAGGGGTTGGTTCATATCCTGCTCTCGACGGGTTGGCCGTGTGTGATCCCAGCTCCCACAGATGAGTGCTGCTGTTGTGTCCTTGGGCAAGACACTTAAAGGAAAAGTAAAGTTTTTTTTACAATTTGAATAAAACAAGTTGTTTTACTCACCCATAGCACTTTGGTGTCATATGGAGCATTTCCAGAGATGTTTTAGATTAGCGTTAGCCTAGCGCGACTTCTAGCCATAGCTCGGGGCATATAATATATTCCCCGAGCATGTAAGATGCCCCGTGCGGGCTCCAAATAACACAAACTTTAGCACTTTTCAAATCATAGAAGCTCGATGTCTTAGCCTACGATTTCATTTGAGTCAAAAGTGGCCTGTAATCTGAGATTTATCCATAGTTTACAGCTTTGCGTTTCATGTTTGTGTCCCGGGAGCTGAGAGCACACTCTGCACATGCGCACTGGCGTCCTCATCTACTCGAAACTATGGCTAAATCTCGGATTACAGGCCACTTTTGACCAAACAAAATCGTAGGCTAAGACATCGAGCTTCTATGATTTGAAAAGTGCTAAAGTTTGTGTTATTTGGAGACCGCAAACATGTGCCCCGAGAACTCACATTATGGAGATCGCAAATCTAAAACATCTCCGGAAGTGCTCCATATGACACCAAAGTGATATGGGTGAGTAAAACAACTTGTTTTATTACCGAAATAAGGCTCAGATTGTAAAAAAACATTACTTTTCCTTTAACCCCATCTTGCCCCCAGTGTCTGTGGACACTGGTAGCCCCCATGGCAGAAGTACATCAAGGCCTGTTGTGACGTGAGCCGTCCTCCCGTGGACCCACCACCCGCGGGAGGATCCATGGGGGCTGGTGCGTTGTGTTCTGGGTGGCAGACCTGCTTGGACTGCTGCCCCCGTGACCCAGAAATGGAGTAAGCAGAAGAAGATGGATGGATGGATGTTTTAACATTAACTTGCATGCATTAGAATTGAGAATTTAGTCATGCTTTCTTTTTGCTCCTGAAACTTGGCATATTTTAGCCTGCAGAAAATTACCAATATTTAATACAAAATTAAAATATAATTAAAATATTTTAATAGAAAATCAGCCGAAGGCCAGATTAGAGGTCTTGGATGGCCACATGTTTGACACCCCTGATCTAAATATAATGCTTCATAATGTTTTGATACTGAAATATGTTGATTTCACTGCAATTTTTTAAAATTTGTCTTCTATTTCCACAGGGGATGAAACGCTTTGAAGCCAGGAAGGAGGTGCTCCAGGCTTTGAAGGACAGGGGTCAGTTTAAGGAAATCAAAGACAACCCTATGGTGGTCCCAGTCTGCAGGTGCATTGCATTTAAAGACATCGTAACACAAGTACATATGTTATAAAAAAATATGGATTATTCATTGATTTTCTGTGTGTTTTAGTCGATCTAAAGACATCGTGGAGCCTCTTCTGAAGCCGCAGTGGTATGTGAATTGTGCAGACATGGGGAAACAGGCTGCAGATGCTGTGAGAGAAGGACAGCTCAAAATCATCCCCGATCACCACCTCAAGACCTGGTTCAACTGGATGGACAATATAAGGTTATTTTATTCATTTTTTCATATTACATTTTATTTTATTTTATTTTAACCACTTGGCATCTATTCAGTTTATTTACGAGTACCTGTTTGTGAGGGTGGAAGATAAACAAAAACTTGGTTATATAATTCTTGTAATATCCCAGAGCAATGTTTCATTTTTAGAATCATGATATAATTTTTTTCCCCACCTTTATTTTTAATCTTTTTTTTAACACTTTTTGATAATATCCTCAAAAGTGAGTTATTACAGGTTGGAAGTATAAAGAATATATATAAAAAAATAATACAATACATGTGTTGCGTTAGGTTTTTTTTTTTTTATTACCACAAGAATAGAGAAATCATTTGTTTTTTTTTTGAGGCCTAAAACAAATCTAAATTGTATCGATGCCATGAACATGTATCAAGATGCATATCAAATATATTGTCAGGGCTGGGTGGTATACCGCTTCATGCCGAATGCCTGTGTGTGTGTTTTGTTTTTTTGTTTTTTTTTTAAATGATATGGATTTTTCAGATATCCCCAAACCAGTGAGTGTGTGCGTACAGTATGTGCGTACAAAACATCGGGAACGTCGTCGTTTGAGTGGGAGATTGTTCTGCAGTGGCGTGAGAGCAGTGGAAGCTCAGTGTGTGTTGAGCGCTGAACAACATGGACGGAGAAAATGTTACAGACACAGAGGAACTTATACCGAAAAGAGGAGCCGTGTCAGCTGTGTGGAAGTACTTCGGCTTTAAAAAACTGGCACTGATGAAACAACCGTATTCTGTAAATGTTGTCGGGCTAAAGTTGTAGTCGCAGGAGGCGACACGAGCGATCTGCTTCACCACCTCCGTCACAAACGTGTCCTGGAATATGAAGAACGCACGAAACTAAGATCTGCATCCTCTTCCACGTCTGCAGGGAACGTTCAAGTTGGTGCTGCAACACAAAACGCCACTCAAAGGCGCTGTAAGTGCCGTTTCGTACATTCTTTAAGTGTGGGAGCCATTTTGTTTTCGTTTCTATATTCTGTTCTCAAAATGGCGTCTGCCCGCTTTGATGTGGAAAAAACGCGTTCCGATTGGCTCGCTTTGATCCTTTATTCTTTGATCTTTTATCTTTGATTCTGCTTGGTATATATTCAGACGTAGGGAACACACGACACGCAACACAGAAGACTCAAGACACAGAAAGACAGAAGACCACCACAAGACACCACAGCCAGACACACATATACACACACAAGAAGAAACGACTACGCTACGTAAGGATAGAAGCCGCGGTCTGGTGGCCAGGAGGTTACCCCGAGCCAGAGAGATGACGGGGTATTAGGACATCCTGGACCACAGAAGCTACAGTCTTTTGACCGTCACGTAATTGTCGTGTAATAGCCACGTAAGAACGTAACGTCGGACGTCACGTAAGACAGATTCCCGTCGGGAGCATACGAAGCACGGTCTCCCGAGTGACAGACGGGAATACGCACCGCTACAAGGCACATACGGACAGCAAAGAAGAACGTCAAGTAGCACCGTCGACATCGAAACATAGGGTGAGTCCTGTCGGGAGCCAAGAAGTACAAGAGAGCCCGGTCTCCCAGTGACAGGCAGGAACTCACCACTATACGACACGTAAGGACGTCAAGAAGGACGTCACAACACATACAGAGCCTTACACCACACGCATAGGAAAACCACAAGTCTCAGAAATTCCTTCTTCCGTTTCCTTCTTTATTCCCCTTCTTTTTATCAAAAGAAAGAAAAGACAAACTTTCAATTCAAGACTCTTTATTTTTACGTGACGCGTTGGAAAGAAACTTCAAGAAACACCGAGGCCGAGGCTAGTGAGTCGGTTCGCCGCACTCACACTTTAAGTCAAAAGACTAGGCTTTAAGTCAAAAGACTGAGCTTTAAGTCATAAGACTAATAAGCAACTTTAAGTCACGAAGTCTACAGCATCACGTCGAAAGACTAAACATTAAAGTCAAAAGAATCAGTATCAAGTCAGGAGACTTGGTTGAAGAAAGAACCATCTGAACCAGCAAGAAACTCCATCCACGGCTGAAGCAAGCGTTCCCTGGGTCATGTCTGACGATTCTTTTCTCAGTTTTACTAGTCTGCTAGCCACCGGAAATTGAAGTACATGCCCTAAGGACACATCCAATAACTCCTTTCCCGAGTGTCGATGAAAGTTAGGAAGAGTTAGAAGCCGTGAGGAATTCGAGGAATTGTCACAGGCTAAGGATGTATACGGGTACCATGATGTCAGGAGTGAGTGCTGACGCGCTGTCCGACTACTACTATAAAGCAGATATTGAGCGGAAAGTAAAGCAACTAAAATACGAGAGAAGCGGAATCTTGTCACAGCTAACCAAGCAACGAAACGACAATGAAACGAAGGAATGGATCGCAAATGCTGAAAGGGTCACGGATAAAGAGCAAGATGCCATTGGATCGGAGGATAGCATTTTTAGGGCTAACTCAGTTACGAGTCGCACATCTCAACGTTCCACTATTAGTTCGGTGCGGTCAAAAGCCAGAGTAGAACGTGAAGCTCTGTTAGCAAGCCAAGCAGCTATGATACAGAGGCAAGAGCTTGAGCAAGAAGAAAGACGCTTGCAGCATGAAAAAATACGCCTGCAGCAAGAAAGGCAGCAAGAAGAAACGTGCTTGCAACAAGAATTTGAGGAAAAAGAGGCGTGCTTGAGAGTGGTTGCAGATGGAAGCTGACGTTGCAGTCGCGAATGCTAAATTAAGAGCCTACGACCAGTATAAAGATGCTCGGAAGTCAAGAGCTGGATCAAAGCGTACGACTGGTGGAAATGAAAGGTTCACCAACTATAGCAGCGACCATGTTGAAATTGAAAGGCCTTTGCATGACGTCGGGTCTAAAGCTGCTGCGCCAACTGTCTCACAGGCACAGCCAAGCGTCCCTTCAGTCAGAAGAAAATCACCAACAAGGCAAAGGCAAAGCCCATTGTTCAAAGATGCTGGGTACGCCACCTCAGCCACCGGTAAACATGCAAACATGGAAAAGAAAGCCAACTTGGGAGAGGGTGAGATCAAAAGAAGCAGCTTCGCTGTCACCGTGACTGCTGCTGGTAAAAACGACGGTAAAGATCGATTAGAGCAGAGGTCTTCAACAGGGGGTCGCGGAGGTACTGCAGGGGGGTCGCGAAATCTTTTGATTTCACTTTAAAATAATATAATTTTATATTTTATAGTGTAAAATACAGTATTAACCTGTGTATTATTTCCTTGTATTGGATGTACCATAACAGAGTAGCAATGTTTATACATGACACTAAGCTCAATTTAATATAAAACACAATTCTATGCCGTATATATAGTAGGGGGTCCCTGGCCCAGTTCGCCATCTGTTTTGGGGGTCCCTGGCCTGAAAAACGTTGAAGACCCCTGGATTAGAGAAGAAAGCACCAGCAGTAAAGTCAGCCAACGCCTTCCAAAATCCCTGCTTATACTGTAAGGGGAAACATGCGCTGAACGTGTGCAACAAGATTAAAGAGCGGCCTTTGCAGGAGAGAACCGACTTCCTGAAATCTCGAGGGCTTTGTTTTGGTTGTCTTACGCCTGGCCACATGTCTAAGGACTGTAAGAAAAGGAGCTCCTGCCCTGACTGTTCCTATAGACATCCTGCCATCTTGCACTTCGCAAAACGAGATCAATCACCGGAAGAGACCAAAGCAGATGACAGCTCAACAGGTACGGCTGTTGAGCGTGGTGCTCCTGTACTTGCAGGGTGTAGAAGCGGTGAACAAACCGGGGCCGGGAATGAAGACATTCCAAAGAAGCTACAACAGGCATGGCAGAAGGAGCCAGAAGACCTTGACAAGCAAGCTGTCAGATCTCAGCGAAAGTAAATGCTTTAAGTCCAACACTTTCGGGCCCACAAAGTGCGCACAAATCCATCATTTCTCAAACGCAAGTCAGGATGGATATGGGGTTGTGTCGTACCTCTTGTTGAAGAACAGGCATGAGGAGAAACATGATTGCCTTTTGATGAAGAAGTCCCAGGTCGTTCCTCTTAAGCAGGTTACAATCCCTAGGCTGGAGATGACGGCTGCAATGATCTCAGTCAAGACTGACCAAATGTTGAAGGAAGAACTTCAACTCCCCCTGACGGATTTGGCCCTCGGGACGGATAGCACAACAGTACTGAGGTACACTGAAGATGACGCTCTCCGTTTCAAGATATTGGTGGCGAGCCGTGTTTCCTTTGTCAGAGGGGCTGCTACAGGAGCTCAGTGGAGCTCGAGAGTTGACACCTCTCGGGGTCCAGACGATCGCGCCTTGGGAGGCTCGAAGATTGAGAGCTTCATGTCATGTAGGATCTGGTTTCACAAGGCTAAAAAGTCATGGGAGATAATCAACAGCCAAAACGACTGACCGCATGCCGTGAAGGCGGCCCTAGGTTGGGTAGGCAACGGGCCTGTCAGCGGATGCCAAAAGAAAGAATTCGATGACGCCGAAAAACAGAACTTCGTTATTTGCATCTCTGTGTCGACCAAAGAAGACATGCATTACGAAGCAGATTTTCCAGAACGCCGGTGTGAGGACAAGCAAGGGCCATCTCAACATGACAAGGAGTTTTGCGCGGTGTGACCGCATCGGCACATCCTTCGGATGGCCATTGCTGCACTGAGCTACCTCTGAGGGATGACTGCATGGAGATGCCAGGCAACCGAGGTATAACCGAGCAAATACTCGACCCCTTGAAGAGGATACTCGTCAGGATTTCAGACTTCTTTCAGAAGTGCAAAGATTTGATGACCAAGATCCTAGAGAAAGGATACGCCACAAGAGCCCCAGATGAACAGCTGAGCCGAAGAGTATGGTACATACCGCACTACCGGGTGTACCATCGAAGAAAGAGAAAGAAAGAGAAAAGTTTAGAGTAGGGGGGCGTCTGAACAGATCAGCGACGCCTGGGGAAGCCAAGCTTCCCGCCCTACTCAGTAAACAACACAGAACAACCCACCTTATTCTTCACCACATCCATCTGGAAACAGGACACGGCGGCAGAAATCATATCCTGGCAAGGTTAAGGCAACGGTATTGGAGGAGGTGGACCCAAGAGTACTTGCCACTGCTTCAAGAGCGGCAAAAGTGGCTTGGAACGAAGAGAAGCTTTAAGGTCGGAGATGTCGTCCTCGTCGTTGATCCATCCCTGGCAAGAAATTCCTGGATGCTGGGCAGAATCACAATGGTTATGCCAGACTCCAAGGGGATGGTCCGCAGTGGTGAAGTCCAGACGAAGACGAGTATTATAAAAAGGCCCATAACTAAGTTGTGTCTCTTGCAGGGTGAAGACTGAAGAGGAGAAGGACTTACCACATGTCCAATATGCACTGTAAATTGTGAAAAGTATACTTACTTGTAAAAGAAATGAGAAGAGAATGCCTAACCTATTTAACTCATTGGCTGCCGGAGACGTCTATAGACGTTCAACGCGTTTTTCAGCGGGGGTTGCTAGGATACGTCTGGGAGCAACTTTTAAGGTGTAATTCACACCTCTCAACCTGTAGGTGGCGATCTTGTATCATTATTTGCCGATCAGAGACGCGGAAGAGAGGAGGAGTGCAGTGTGTGTACTGAGTATTGGCCAGAGGAGCAAGATGGCGAGGCCAGAGAATCCGGAAAAGCAGAGGACTGTTGATCAGCGCCTATGGAGCGATCAGATCGCTCTTGGGACCCAGGATCCTGGATCAGAGGATCGCAGAGACAAGCCGGATCAAGCAGCGAGGTCGGTGCCGAGATCTGCTGGGGGCGTGTCATGTGTGCGCTGCGCGGAGCAGGAACTCTGATCAGAATTACGACAGCGCCAAAGAAGAAGTTTACTGACTTGGAGCAGTGATGCTGCTGTGTGGTAATTGTAATGAATGAAGTTGTGTGTGTGCGTGTGCGCGTGCGCGCGTGTGCACCTGTGTAAAGGTTTATGTATGGGCTTGTGTGTATGTACATACAGTGGCTTGCGAAACTATTTGGCTCCCTTGAACTTTGTGACCTTTTGCCACATTTCAGGCTTCAAACATAAAGATATAAAACTGTAATTTCTTGTGAAGAATCAACAACAAGTGGGACACAATCATGAAGTGGAACACACTTTATTGGATATTTTTACCTTTTTTAACAAATAAAAAATGAAAAATTGGGTGTGCAAAATCATTCAGCCCCATTGAGTTAATACTTTGTAGCGCCACCTTTTGCTGCGATTACAGCTGCAAGTCGCTTGGGGTATGTCTCTATCAGTTTTGCACATCGAGAAACTGATATTTTTGCCCATTCCTCCTTGCAAAACAGCTCGAGCTCAGTGAGGTTGGATGGAGAGCGTTTGTGAACAGCAGTTTTCAGTTCTTTCCACAGATTCTCAATTGGATTGAGGTCTGGACTTTGACTTGGCCATTCTAACACCTTGATATGTTTTTTGGTGAACCATTCCATTGTAGCTTTTGCTTTATGTTTTGGATCAATGTCTTGTTGGAAGACAAATCTCCGTCCCAGTCTCAGGTCTTTTGCGGACTCCATCAGGTTTTCTTCCAGAATGGTCCTGTATTTGGCTCCATCCATCTTCCCATCAATTTTAACCATCTTCCCTGTCCCTGCTGAAGAAAAGCAGGCCCAAACCATGATGCTGCCACCACCATGTTTGACAGTGGGGATGGTGTGTTGAGGGTGATGAGCTGTGCTGCTTTTACGCCAAACATAACGTCTTGCATTGTTGCCAAAAAGTTCGATTTTGGTCTCATCTGACCAGAGCACCTTCTTCCACATGTTTGGTGTGTCTCCCAGGTGGCTTGTGGCAAACTTTAAACGACACTTTTTATGGATATCTTTAAGAAATGGCTTCCTTCTTGCCACTCTTCCATAAAGGCCAGATTTGTGCAGTATACGACTGATTGTTGTCCTATGGACAGATTCTCCCACCTCAGCTGTAGACCTCTGCAGTTCATCCAGAGTGATCATGGGCCTCTTGGCTGCATCTCTGATCAGTCTTCTCCTTGTATGAGCTGAAAGTTTAGGGGGACGGCCAGATCTTGGTAGATTTGCAGTGGTCTGATACTCCTTCCATTTCAATATTATTGCTTGCACAGTGCTCCTTGGGATGTTTAAAGCTTGGGAAATCTTTTTGTATCCAAATCCAGCTTTAAACTTCTCCACAACAGTATCTCGGACCTGCCTGGTGTGTTCCTTGTTCTTCATGATGCTCTCTGCGCTTTAAACAGACCTCTGAGACTATCACAGTGCAGGTGCATTTATACAGAGACTTGATTACACACAGGTGGATTCCATTTATCATCGTTAGTCATTTAGGTCAACATTGAATCATTCAGAGATCCTCACTGAACTTCTGGACAGAGTTTGCTGCACTGAAAGTAAAGGGGCTGAATGATTTTGCATGCCCAATTTTTCGTTTTTTATTTGTTAAAAAAGTTTAAAATATCCTATAAAGTGTGTTCCACTTCATGATTGTGTCCCACTTGTTGTTGATTCTTCACAAGAAATTACAGTTTTATATCTTTATGTTTGAAGCCTGAAATGTGGCAATAGGTCACAAAGTTCAAGGGAGCCAAATAGTTTCGCAAGCCACTGTATGTATGTATATATGTATATATATGTATATATATATATATATATATATATATATATATATATATATATATATATATATATATATATATATATATATATGTGTATATATATATATGTATATATGTATATATATATATATATATATATATATATATATATATACATATATATATATATATGTATATATATATATATATATATATATATATATATATATATATATATATATATATATATATATATATATATATATATATATATGTATATATATATATATATATGTATATATATATATATATATGTGGGTGTGTGTATATTAGTTTTTATTTTATTGGGGTTTTTATCTCGGCCTCCTGCGACAAGAACTGCCTACAACAAGAAAAGCAAACGGTGGAACGATATTACCGACGTTACTGTCCACTGAGCCAAAGACATGGTACCACTTGGTACATGAAAAAAAATACTGTCAAATACCATGACACTGATATAATTTCGAAAACTCCCGTGATATAAATTTTTGGTCATACCGCCCAGCTCTATGTATTGTTGCATTCCTAGTTTATATTTTCTGTTTTGTGCCAAAATGTGTATGTAACTTTAAGCTTACATCCCTTTCCTCTTATAGAGACTGGTGCATCTCTCGACAGCTGTGGTGGGGTCACAGAATCCCTGCTTACTTTGTGACTGTCAACGACCCTTCTGTAAAACCAGGAGAGGTGAGACAATTCAACATGGCAAAGCAGTTAGTGGTACATCAGTCTCGTCTTTTGTTAGTATTTTATTCTGTGTTTCTAAGACATATTCTCTTTTTGTTAACTTCCAATATATTTGAGCAAAATCTGCCGCAGTGCAGATATATTTTCTAAGCAGCTGAAGATGTAAATATAAATCCACTGTGTGCTGTCTGCATCTGATTATAAAGCGCTTTATTGTCCGATATACTCCCCTCTAGTCTCTGGGAGCTGTGAAAAGCTCTTGTAAACTCATTGTGATTAATCTTTTGGATTTTCTGCAAACTTTGTAAAATGAGTTAGTTTGGTTGTTCAAGTTTTTAAGGCGGTAAAAATCAGGTACAGCACTTTTAATATTTATTTTCGGTTTAATTTTAAATAGTTGTCAATGTGTGCTGCTGTTTTAATTGCTTTTATTGTCCTTGTGTCCCTTGAAATGAGCCATCAAATAAAATAAATTACTATTATTATTAAAACAATAATTTTTTTGTCTATGCTAGGACATGGACGGTCATTACTGGGTGAGTGGGAGAACTGAAGAAGAGGCCAGGGAGAAGGCTACTAAACGCTTCAACGTGACAGCTGAGAAAATCACTCTTAGACAAGGTACAATTTTAAATACAAGATAATAGGTCAATGTTGAATACCTCCTTTATTGTACTATAATTACTGTTTCTGATTTGTACTTTCAGATGAGGATGTTCTGGACACTTGGTTCTCCTCTGGTATTTTTCCTTTCTCGATCTTCGGATGGCCTAACGAGGTAAAAATGAGTCAGGACAGCCAGCCCTTGTATTTATATAAATGAATATTCGGTCTTAGAAGATCATTTGAATTGCATTTTTAATAGTCACTGTAGCACATTTGGAGCTGAATGCTTTGTAAATTATTATTTCTCATTTACAAAGATAATGTCATTTGAGTGAATATGTTTTTCTTAATTCTAGCAAACCTGCCAAAATGTACGGATTTTGCGTAGCGGGCACACATTTTGACCTCCTTTTATGCTTGTTTATGTTTAGTTTAGTTGATTTGATTTATTTGACAGGGACAATGTACAGGAGCATTAATCACAAAAAATGAAAAGATACTTTAATAATAATAATTCATGGCATTTATATAGCGCCTTTCATGACACCCAAAGCACTTTACAGTTCATTCACTCCACACGTGGTGGTAAGCTACTTTCTGTGGCCACAGCTGCCCTTGGGCAGACTGGCGGAAGTGAGGGTGCCAATCTGCGCCATCGGTCCATCCGACCACCTCCAACACTCACGCACCCATCACTTTCGTACTAGGAAATGTGGGTGAAGTGTCTTGCCTAAGGACAGGGCGACAATTTTTTGCGACTAGCTCCCCACTGTGGCACCTGGAATTCCCACTGGTCTCCCATCCAAACACTGACCAGGCCCTGCCTTGCTCAACTTCTGAGATCTGATGGGATTAGTCTTTGACAAGCAGGTGTGGCCACGGCTTTGTACCAGACTTTACCTCTTGGAGCTAATTTCCATCTGCAGTCCTTGAGATAAACAACATCACAATGAACATAAAGCATAAAAACAATGCAATTCATAATATTTACAGTGATGGTGATATATTTCATCAATTAGTTAAAAAAAAGAAAAAAAAAAGCTCTTTTCCCGATACCTGCACCCCCTTCTCATGTCTTTAATGATGACACGTCTGCACTCTTAGAAATTGTTGTTTAATTTACAGGCTAAATTTTTTTTAAGCATTTGCATAATTTTAGCTCTGTTGGAAGATTGTTCCATTCTGAGATTGTTTTAAATGAAAATGCAGATTGTCTTAATGATGTTTTCTGTTTCTGTTATCTGTCTTGTATTACACATTGACCATTGACCGTTGGGCTGGATGTTCTTACCATCTGATCAGATGTTAAATGGATAAACTTTTTCAATGGTGGTGGTGTCGCATTTTTGATAATCTTGAATAATATCCTTAGATTGGCCAGTTTAATTATATTATCAAAGTTGAGCATTTTATGTTTCGTTAATATCTGACTGTGTATGATTTGTTCTAAATTACACATATGGATCTCACATTTCTTCATTTGTTGTCACTGACAACTGATTCTGCCACTGAGCCACAGATGCACAGAGATGTGCAATGTAAGCAGAGTGCTTTGGGCCAATCAGAGCACTTCATTTCCTCCCAACTCGCCCGCCCTGTCTCGCTTCACGCCACAGGATGCAAGGCCAGCGCCAGCCGCTCCCCTTTCGCCCTCTATTTTAACTTTTCTGATGGCGGGGTGTTCAATCTGCTCATCTTCATGGAGACGTTTTTGCTTTGCCTTGAATATTCCACAGTATGACTAAACTTCATTCTTTCCATGGATTCCTCTGCAACTGAATAAATGCAAGGTACATTAATGCCATACTGTGGGACATTATAGACACTGCAGTTTCCATGGAGACGAGCAGATGGCAGACTCCTAACCAAAAACGCTAAATT
The DNA here is from genome assembly GCA_036785185.1 of Paratrypauchen microcephalus. Classification (NCBI taxonomy): domain Eukaryota; kingdom Metazoa; phylum Chordata; class Actinopteri; order Gobiiformes; family Gobiidae; genus Paratrypauchen; species Paratrypauchen microcephalus. The sequence continues at coordinate 3,063,169 of JAVJIX010000002.1, read as the reverse complement.
GTGCCTTTTAATCTATAAAATGTCTGTTTGAAAACCTAAATGTGAATACCTGAATTGAATACCTATAATTGAATATTGATTTATTGCCTCCTCACTGTTAAACATATTATTATAGGATTTTGTGGGGGAACAATTAATGTCTAAACTAAAACGTATATTATTTGCTCTATGTTTCCTCTGTTTGTTTGACGTTTAGACAAAGGACCTAAGTGTGTTCTATCCCGGGACTCTGCTGGAGACGGGACACGACATCTTGTTTTTCTGGGTCGCTCGAATGGTGATGATGGGCCTCAAACTCACTGGAAAACTCCCCTTCAAAGAGGTCAGGCTAATCTCTGGGTTTCATGTGATGCAAAATGACTGTTTCCATAGCAATGAACTATTCAAAATGGCTTTGGTCTAGTTTATCTTTTGAACGGCACAACTAGATTTTTTAAATGTAAAATCCTCAAATATCCAAACAGTGTATCTTGTTCACAAATTTGCCATATTAATGTTAGGGCTAAAAGTCTTAGCAATTTGTCATTGAAGAAAGCCGCGGTTCACCCTAATTTGTGTGAGAAGGTTTTGAACTCTGCAATTACTGTCCACATGAAAACATTTTAACATGGCATTTAGCAGCAAGTTTTGTCCTTTGGCTCTGTGGTAATTTAAAACAATGATCCACAAAGGGAGGTCAGTTGTGAATATGTGATTATTGTGAGAAGAAACATCTAAGTGTTATGATTATTCACAAATATAGACGCCAACAAGGACAAATGACAATAAAATCTGTAATTTTCTTGGAATCACCATTTCTTAAGTGTGACCAGCTTTAAAAAATCAAAATTTCTAGATGATGATTGTTTTTGGACTCGATGTTGAACTGTAATTACTGAAAGGTTTGGTCACAATTGTCTATTTTTATTATTTATAATTTTATAACTGTATAAAATTACAATGTCATCACATCCTTTTTTTTTGTAATACAATATGTTCTTGTGTCTTGCCACAAATTGAAATGATCAAGTTCAACATTTATATATTTCTTATGACAAATCGACAAATTGAATTTCTCCTTTTGCCATGGATTCTGCCTAGATGACTGAGGGATTCTACACATATTTCTTATGAAAGTACAATGTAATCAAAAGAGAAAACTGACCCTTTCACCCCCATCTGAGAGAATGACATTATGACCTTGTAGACTCTGAAAACCACCAATTGACACTTTGCAGCTGATGGCTTCAACATTCCCTGGGGGTGTTAAGCTAACTGTAGAGTCTGCTCTGTCTAAGGATCTGTTAGACTATAATTTGGTATTTTTTTTTAGCACAATCTCTCCAGATGGTTTACTTAGTTGGAACTACAACAGGTGAGATGATTTGTGTTAAACAATTTTCTCACACGTTAATTACTGTCAGTCTTTTTGCAATCCTTTTAGGAAGGAGTTTTCAGACAATCTAATATACAGCTCTGGGAAAAAAAAAAAAAGAGACCTCTGCATATTTTTCTGAAATCAGCATCTCTACATGTATTACAGCCATTCCATTCCAGTGTCTGTTGAATTCCAACACAAACACAAAGCTGAGCTACTTCAGTTCTTGCACCAGGAGTGGAATAAAGTCACCCAAGAACAATGTGAAAGACTTGTGGAGAGCATGCCAAGACGCATGAAAGCTGTGATTAAAAATAAGGGTTATTGCACCAAATATTGATTTCTGAACTCTTCTTAAGTGTAAACATTAGTATTATGTTGTTTTAAAATGTATTTCATCTTATTTCTTTGCATTGTTTGAGGTCTGAAAACATGCATCTTTTTTGTTATTTTGACCATTTGTCATTTTCTGCAAATAAATGCTCTAAACAATATTTTTATTTGGAATTTGGGTGAAATGTTGTCAGTAGTTTATAGACTCAAACAAAAATGTTCCTTTTGCCCAAACACATACCTATAAGTAGTAAAATCAGAAAATTTTGCAGTGGTCTCTTATTGTTTCCAGAGCTGTATTTGACAGTGTTAATGTGTGCATTGTGTCACCATGGTAACTGCTGAACATTCCGCCATAGACATACATGTAGAACACCCCCAGCATGCTGTCACTGCAAAGTATCAATTCACTTTAAAAATAAAAGTCAAATAGTTTGCTTTTCCTTTGCACATGACTAAATTGTCGTCTTTTGTGTAGGTTTACTTGCACGCCGTGGTGAGAGATGCACATGGGCGGAAAATGAGCAAGTCCCTGGGCAACGTTATCGACCCCCTGGATGTGATTACGGGGATTTCTCTGGAGGTAAAACGTCTAATCACAATTTTAAGCCTGACGACACACAGCCTGCTCTGTCTCCTCTCATTTGGATTATTTGGTCACTACGTCCTTATGACTCCCCTCAGGCTCATTTTCTTATGTAAGCTTTATTAAACCTCCTTTTCCTCCAACAAGATTTTATTGAGGCCATCAATCTCTCCATTTTCAGTTGGTCTAAAGCCTCGTAGGCAGATTAGGTGTGACATGTCCACAAGAGGGCAGTAAAGGTCTGGGAGTAAATTGCGGTTTCTCATAGAGTGATCTGAAAGGAAATACTTTTGACAGCAAATACATTCTGTACAACATAATATGAAAATTATTGCTTTGACGAATGTTATTGCTTTGCCTGAAATCTCCATGGTATCTCATTAGATCATCATTTAATTATACAGGTTTTGTTTAAGGGGAATAAAAACACTGAAAAACAAACGTTCTTACAGTGAAAAGGGTCGGCTCCCCACAGATCTGACTTGCAACCTGGTGGTGTTAACTGCTTGTTGCAAAGGAGATGAGTTCAATACCATCCTGTGGTACATTCCAGGCAAACATTTTCACGGCTACATCGTGCATCTTTAAAGCTGCAAATAGATGTATAAAGAAGTGGACTAAGGCTGTGTGATGTCACCCATAGCGTTCGGTTCCAGGCAAATTAAGCTCACCGAGGCTAGCCATTATAGGAGCAAGTTCCATATTAGGAAGAGGATTTGAGTTATTTTAAATTGTTTTTGTTATTTTTATTTAAAAGGGACAATGCATATTCATTAACATAATTGTAAATACACCGGAATTAGCCCGAAGGTACTTTACGTCTGTAGTCCCGAGCAGGTCAGAGAGATAAAAGCAACAGGAAATAACTTCACACAATAAACAAACTGACAATGACAATTCATAGGACAAACATGGTAGAAACAGCACAATAAGACACAATCATGACATACAACACTGACATTTACATAGAAGCGTAACATTTGTGATCACAGATCTGATTTCTCTTAAGCCATCGTTTCATATTTCAGGTTTTAAATGTTCTAAATGTGGTAGAGTCTCTTATTGCAGCTGGATGTTGTTCCAGATTTCTGTACCTCAACTGAAAACACCTGCTGACTGAATGTTGTGCGTCTATAAAGTGTTCCACAGTCGCCTCTGGTAGAAGCTCTTGTTACCTGACCACTAGTGCTGAATTTGGGCAAAATGAACTCACCCAAAGGTGGTGGAGCGAGTCCATTTAAGACCTTATATACCGAGCAGGCAGTTTAAATTTTCTAACATTTTAAAAACTTAAGATGTTATATTTCTGAAGTATGAGACAATGATAAAAAGATTTTCTGTCACATGTCAACGGTTAAAAAATAAAACAGTTAATCAACAAAATGGTGAAAATAAAAACCCCAGGAGGATGTAGAGCGGGTTATTATGATCAGGTTAAAACCAAACGAGGAGTCTGACAGCAGTAGTTAAGGAGAGAGGGGCAACGTTTTTTCAATAGAAAGTGAATTGGAGCCGATGGAGCCACATGCACAGCTGTGGTCACTTCCTATTTGGAGCTAACTAGCAGATTAGCTATCCATTTATACAGTCTATAGCCTAGATAAAAACAGCAATAAAATGTAATCTTCCAAATAAAGGAAAAAGATATTTTGGTTGATATTTTTGTTGGATTTTTCTAGTCCATTCACCATTTGTTCAGTACTTGAATCTCATCCAAGACATTGCAAAAGTTTAAGTTGAAAAAATGTCAAGATACCCTTTTTTGTCAATCTCCCACACTCACTCATAGTTGAATAATAAATAACATAACATTTGGCCGTGGTGTCACTCCTCTCTCTCTGCAGGGTCTACATGGCCAGCTGATGGACAGTAACCTGGACCCAGTGGAGGTGGAGAAGGCAAAACAGGGCCAGAAGTCCGACTATCCAAGTGGGATCCCAGAGTGTGGAACAGATGCTCTACGCTTCGCCCTGTGTGCTTATACCAGTCAAGGTGAACAAACTGAATCTTAATTATTTTCCTGTAAATAAAATGTACAAAACAAGAGGACACCATGAGAAAAATAATTAGAAACGTATGGTGCCTAATGGACTAACTTCTGAAAGTGCTTTTCCATTACAGCTCCATTACAGGACAAAAACTACAACATTATCCGTATTTTTTATTTTACTACTTATAGGTATGTGTTGGGCATTTCCCCCAAATTCCAAATAAAAATATTATCGTTTAGGCTACGTTCACACTGCAGCCTGAAACGACCCAAATCCGATTTTTTTGCCTCTATGCGACCTGTATCTGATCTTCTAATGACAGTGTGAACGACACAGATCCGATTTTTTCAAATGCGATCCAGGCCACTTGGATATGTGGTCCTAAATCCGATACATATCCGATCTTTTGACATGCGACTGCAGTCTGAACGGCCAGGTCGCATTCATCCGACCTGAGTGTGTTTCCTCCAATGAGAGTGGTACAAGTAGGCGTTCACAAATGTGCACAAACGTTCTTCTCGTCATGCGAAAATAGTATATAAACTCGTATCAGTGAAGCGGCGAAGCACGTATCCCACCCCTCCTGCCTGTGACTCCGCACCCACATGTGCGGAGTCAGCAACGTGTGCAGAAAGGATTCTGCACACGTTGCTGCCACTGCCCCGCAAAACGCCGTGGCCAAAAACCTCGTCCTTCTCCGTCTCCTCCTTAAAACAAATAAGCTGTACATGTTTTGGCTCCGGTACGAATGCAACTTTAGGCTACTTCCGTAAACATTGAGCGCGTTCACTGCGTGTGACGTCATCGTGTCCTCCAAGGCGCATGCGGGACACTTTTGGGGAGTTTAGCGTTCACACTGGAGATCACATACAATTCGCATTTAACTGGAAATGTGAACGGCCTCGCAAAAAAATCGGATTTCACAAAAAAATCGGAATTGAGCATTAAGCCCTGCAGTGTGAACGTAGCCTTAGAGCATTTATTTGCAGAAAATGACAAATGGTCAAAATAACAGCGCCGTGACTTTCCGCTTTTTTCATGATTGGCCACTTTCATGCCTGAAAACGTGTATTCTTACTAGCCTGAACCCGCGGGAGGATTCATGGGGGCTGGTTTTCCTTTTCTTCTGGGAGCAGGTCTGTTTGGACTGCTGCCCCCGCGACCCAGAAATGGAAAAGAGGAAGAAGATGGATGGATGAATGGGTCCCTCCAGCAATAGCTACATATTGAAGCTTTATAGTTTATATGCTTTACTTATTTTCCTCCATCAAACAAAGAATTTTGAAACACTGACACAGACAAAAAGGTTTTAAAGTCTTGGCCAAGGACCCAACAACATAATGAAATAACTAGAGCAGGACTTGAACCGGCAACCTTCTTTTCAGTTCACCCCACCTCCAAGATAAACACGCATTAATATTTTGTTCACAATACAGTTCTGTTTCTGCTCCTCAGGCAGAGACATCAACCTGGATGTGAACCGTATCCTTGGTTACCGCCACTTCTGCAACAAACTGTGGAACGCTGTTAAGTTTGCCATGAAAACACTCGGAGACAACTTTGTACCTTCGGAAAAAGCCCAGGTGAGAAAGGATGAAAAAACTTATTTCTAAATTCTATCAAACGTGCCACTTTTCATCTGGGGATTATTCGAGCATAGTGCCTGTCAAAGTTGCCCTATTCACTGCAACAACAAAAAAAAAGTCTAAAACACTCTGAAATCTTAAAGAAATTTTCATTGGGAGTATTTTTTGATTTGTTTTTATTTCGAGTCTGTGCCAAGAGAGAAACGACAATAATCCTATACATACTTAAAGGCATGAAAATCCCTCACCTTTTGACGAAATTTGCTGTTTTGAAGCCAAAACAGGTGACCTACGTGATATGACCTACGTGAATGTTTCATTACGGCTGCTGCTGTCGGCAATAAACTTGTACCGGTGTGCAGGAGCGCGCAAGGCTTCAAACACTGATGCGTACAGTGTGGCCAGGTCCTTTCTTCAGTCTGTGCGCTCGGCTGAAGCCCGCAGACACAGCTCGGCATGTCACAAACAAACAGATCCCCAGTGCGAGGCTTGTCCACAACAGCGTGTCCCCTCGTGTTCCAGCGTGAATCACAGGGCAGGTTAAACTTCTTAAAACCTGTCCATCTGCCTCACGTCAACGCACTGCTCCTCGCCTTTTCACGCTGTCTCCCCGCGTATAGCAAGTATCGGCTCGGTTCTTAGTCCGCGCTGATTAGAAGACGAAACGCGAAGCAAAAACTCATCAAAGTGAATGCTAGTGTCGGCACAGCGGGCCAACTGCGATATGAGGGATGAAGTTTGCCTAATAAAATGCCAAATCCATCTGTGTTTGTCACGACGTGTGTTTGGTGAATGTGCACAGGCAGCTATATACCAACTCCAGTTAGGAATTAGAAAAATCCTACCCACTTTCTTCACTTTGAAACAGTTTTCTGGAACGTGCCAGTGGAAGTGGGATTAAAGAATGGATTCTCAAACTGGGTGAAGGTCCAAAAAGGTGCACAGATTGTTTAAGTGCAGTACAGTTTGATTGGCTTATTTTAAGTCTAAATGAACCTTAATCAGATAGAAAAAAAACCCCAAAACATTGATTATATGTACCAAAATAACTGTAAAATACAAATAAATGTAGAAAATGACAAAGATGGTCTTTTTTCTTTCTCGACCTCTCTGGATTTTTATTTTTATTTTTTTAACGCAGTTGTTACCTATGTTATTTGCAGATGCACTATGCAACGTTTAGTGACCTCCATGCCTCCATTAAGATGTACTAGGTATGTTCCATGTTATGGCATTAAACTAATCTATCTTCATGGAGACAGGCAGGTGGATAGGTGACCCTACCTCCAGTATGAATTCATATTTTTCAGGTATTTTTGAACAATAATATAATCTATAGTTGAATAAGTGCGTTATAAAAATGTTTAATGCCATACAGTGTAACATTTTAGGCAAAGTAAATTCTCTCTATGGAAACGAGCAATTGGCAAACCAGAAACATACACCAGATACATATAAAGTTAACATATCTGTTATTAAAAATGTAATCTTAAATGAGTTTAAATCGCCAGAATGAATAAGTGTATCTTGAGTAGATTTTGATTAATCGCTTGCTTCAATTCAAGCAATTTTTAAACTTTTAATTGGTTTAAGATTTAAGATTGTCGTTTTCGCGGAGCACCTCTTGGGCGAGTGTGTTAGCTCTAAATAAGAGCTAGATGTCAGGCTTATAATAAGACAGTGAGCTATATCTTAAGAACAGCTAAATCTGGGGCTGTAATTTAAAGGCTTACTCTGTAACTTTTCTGGTGGATAAACTGGCATTTTATCTCTATGGTGATGTTAGTACTTTGTCTGAATGATCCACAGTATGGCAATAACTGATCTACGCTGACTTTTTTCAATTACAGATGTTATTGCTCCTTAAAAAACATGTTGTCACCTCTCCACAGACATAGATTTGTAACATGGTGCTCCCAGCTTTTCCCCCATGGAGGTTAATGCGTTTAATGCCATACTGTGAAACATTCCAGGCAAATCAATAACATCACCATGGGGAAAAGTCTGTTATTGACAGGTGCCTATTTAACGGTTTGATTTTCTAATTTACTGTTGATTAAGTCAACAGTTTTCTCCTGCAAGGCAACTGCCCTTGTGAATTTGGGCTAAATTAAAAAAAAATACATTAAATTGAATTGAATTGACCAGAAAAGTTACATGGTGCATTTTAAAAAATAATAACATTGGTCAAAACCTTTTATTTTAAGCTGTTCTCCCCTTTGCAGTTGTGTGGACAGGAGAGCGTGTCAGACCGCTGGATTTTGTCCAGACTCAGCGCTGCAGTCGTTTTTTGTGATGAGGGATTCAGAGCGTACGACTTTCCGGCCATCACCACGGCGATCTACAACTTCTGGCTGTATGAGCTGTGTGACGTCTACCTGGTAAGAACTCATTTTTACTGAAATCTTTTAGGATTTTAAATAAGTTTAGGCTGCGTCCCATTTCTCTGTCTTACCCCTTCGTCTTACCCCTACCCCTTGGTTTTGCACGTTCATGTGGGGGCAAGGGGTGTCCCGATTCTAATTTTGATCAAGGTCTCGGGCCACATACCCCTTGAAACGAACTAAGCTCTCGACCAGACTTGAAATGAAGGGGTACGCCTACAAACTCAGGCAGGTTTTGGGATCAGGATGGCAGCGTCACATCAACCACCCAAGGAGTCTCATAAATGTATTTTCAGCAGTTGTAATTATCGATTAACAGTTTAGCAGGTTTACAATTATGACGCTTATGTTCTATGTTATTTTTCGTGAACTGTTGTTGCGGTTTTAATTGTAGTGATGTCTGTTTAGCCGACGTTATCGTTTTCATCGAACTTTCATGTATAAACAAGCTATGATAAAAGGAGAAATTCAATTTGTCAACTGGACAAAGTTTATTTGCTTTGTCCAGTTGACAAATTGAAATACTCCTTTTGTCATGGATTCTACCTGGACGACTGAGGGATTCTTCACATATAAACAAGCTAGTTTTTTTGTCGAGCTGAGGTACCCGATAATCCTTGACATTCGTTTACGTTTGCATCAATTGTTGTCGCCTCTGTAGACGTAGCAGCCAGGTAGAGGCGAGGGATGATGACGCAAACGGTAATCGAGTGGTGTCCCATTTCTTACCTCGAGCCCTCTCAGCTCGGTATCGAGGGGCAAGACAAAGATGTAGATAAAGGGGTAAGACAGAGTAATGGGACACAGCCTTAGTCTGGAGGAGTATCATCATGGAAACAAGCAGATGGCAGATCCTTCATCCGAAAGGTTACACAGTTCCACAGATCTTTATTAGATTCTTTTGTCATACTGTTCAGCCTTACCTTGAGGCACATTCAACAAAATTAGAAGGAAATGCCAAAGCTAAGATATGTTCTGCCTAGAAAAACCTGAATATTCTGTTGTAAAGGGTAATGACTCACTCTGTCTGTAGTTTTCAGTTCTTCTCATCACCTCCCACCTTCTGCTGTAGGAGAGCGTGAAGCCAGTGTTCAGTAAAGGCGAAGAGGACGGCAGCGGTGCATTGTGGGTCTGCAGACAAACCCTGTACACGTGTCTGGAGGTGGCTTTGCGGCTCCTCTCTCCCATCATGCCCTTCGTCACCGAGGAGCTGTACCAGAGGTTACCACGGCGACAACCTCAGCACGACCCCCCCAGCATCTGTGTCACTGCGTATCCCGATTCCCAGGAGGTGAGCAGAGAGCGGACGCTTGAAATGTCAAAAAGTGAAATTAAAATGTTTGAGTTTTCACCATATGGTTTTGTACAGTGAAGCTCGGGACGGGATGGGCAAGGAAAGGCGATAATTATACCTTAATTAGCCAAAATAAATTATGAAGAAAGGCTGAATTCATTATGATCAAATGGTGTAATAAGAGTGATTCAGGCTCGGTAACTAAAATGAGATTAAACACCTCAGCTCTGCCCACAACCACATTTCTAATAGAGGTGATAGTTTACCAAATTTACCTATTTACAGGAACAGATAATGCAATTAAAACACCATATACACACTTGATTAGCAAAAGATTAATTAAGTTACTTAGCTAACGAATCATTCTTAATAATCTATTTGTTAATTATGAATCAAGTCTTTCTTTAAGCTTTATTTATAAATACTACACTTTTTAAAGCCTTAATAAAGTGTTATATATATATTTTTTAAATGCATTGTTCACTCTGGCAAAGTAAGGCCCTTCCTGTGCAGGGTGAGGAAAGGTAACAGACCTGAGGCGCACTGTGACAAGCAAGAATTAGAAGAACAAAGGTCCTTTTATTAAGGGGACGTTAACAAGACCATGGAACTGAGGCACGGCATAAGAACTCAGAAGAACATTATTCACTGTTGCAATTTCTAGGCCATAATCATAATACAGTGGTTTTATGTAAAGCTTTTCACATTAACTCAAAGACATTTGCAGCAGGTGGTATAAACACATACATTTAAGTTATTTAAGATAACTTTTTGGCGTCATGTTTTTCCATCTGACAAGTAAAAGTTATTTAAGAACTGAGTAACCCTTTTGGATATAAATCTGATTTATTTTTATTTGGATTTCAATCAGACAGATTATTTTCGATTAGAACATTTAAATGTGGTAAATTAGATCTAATGTAAGGTACGAGAATTAAATTATCTTGGTCTTCAAAGTGGAGCTTTTGTCATTTACTTAATAGTTGAGGACTCGGCAGCAATAGTTTTACTCAAATAAGTGTTTTGTTGCTTCAAAATAATATATTAATCAAATAGAAATAAAAAGAAACCTGAAAAGTGCAATTCTAAAAGTATTCATTATTGTTGCTAACACGTCTCTGCTCCTCACTGTAGTTCTGCTGGCACAGTGAAGAAATCGACCGTGAGATGGAGTTTGTTATGACTGTGGTCAAAACAATCCGCTCTCTGAGGGCAGATTACAACCTGACAAAGACCAGAGCTGACTGTAAGAACTCACTCACACTAATCTAAATACTAATGCTTCACTGTGGATTATTTCAGATTTTATATTAAGATTCAGTGGTTTACATTTGTAGCAGTACAGGACTTGTGTGTGAACTTGAATTTTTGCTTTCAGACTCATGAATCCACTGTGTTAGGCGCCTGTTGATTTGTTTGGCTCTGCAAAGTTTTGCAGACCACAAACAGTTTTTTCTGTGAAAACATTTTTAGGGTTGCACTTTCAGCTTCATATTATTACATTTTACATTATTATTTAGTAGGGGAGTAATTATAGAAAATTGTAAACAAAAGACATTCACTGATGTATAATTATATATTTGCATGTAGTCGCATACTTTAAATTGTCCTTCATTTAGTGCTTCTCAAAAAGCACAGTGTTTTTCTCATAGCAATTACTAGTTAAAATAGTTTTTTTTAAATCAACGAAGCCCACAATTGATGAACTGGTTATTCACCATATTTTATCAGTGATTATTAACTCATTCACTGCCGGCCTGTTTTCAGAATTCTAACCCCAGAGTGCCACAGGTTTCAGTAGAATTTCACTGATTTTCCAAGACCCACAGAATACTGAGTTCTTTGACTATATAAACATGGGACACATCAAAATAAAGTGTCGACTCTCTTCTTTCACCTGGAAAAAAAATTATGTTTCTAACCTTTTCGGTTCTCAAATAACTGATAGTAGAACATAGGGAAGTTTCAGCAAAAACACTGGTTTTTGAGCAAGAAATGGAGAAAACGAGCGTTAAGTTCAGAGAAGGATTTCGAGCAGATCAGTGACTTTGACATCAATATTTATCGATTTAGTGACACCTCAAACATCTAAAATAACAGAGAAAGAGATTTTTGATGACAAAGTACATTTTTTATTTACAAATATAAGAATATAAGGCTCTGTGAATCCTTCAACTCAATTGTGCCAAGAGATGTTTACAGGATATAATCTCTTTTCATATAAAATAGAACTTTGTCACTTCACAACAATATTGAGGCTCAGAGTACACACTCATATACACACACACACACGCACGCACCTACATACACACACACACACACACACACACACACACACACATATATGTATATGTACATACACACAAGCCCATGCATAAACCTTTACACACACACAGCTACACACGCACATACACACACGCGCGCGCCGCACGCGCGCGTACACACGCACGTACACACGCACGCACGCACACACACACACACACACATATAAACTCAATTCTTCTCATCTCGTGCCTCTTTGGAGAGCAGAATCCAAGTCAGTAAACTTCTTTGGCACTGTCGTAGTTCTCAGAGCAGGGAGTCCCCCTGCTCCGCGCAGCGCGATCAGGACACGCCCCCTGCCTCAGCCAGAGCAGATCTCTGCCCCGACATCGCTGCGTGTCTCTGTGATCCTCTGATCCGGGATCTTGGGTCCCAAAAGCGATCAAACCGCTCCGTAGGCGCTGATCAACAGTTATCTGCTTTTCCGGGTTCACTCGCCTCACCATCTTACTCCATTCGCCTCCACTCGCACTCCACAGTACACACACACTACACTCCTCTCCTCTCCCGCCTCTCCGATCGGCAGATAATGATACAAGATCGCCACCTACAGGTTGGGAAGGGTGAATTACACCTTCAAAGCTGCTCCAGGTCGTATCCTAGCAACCCCCGCTGAAAAACGTCCTTGACGAGTTTATTCGTCACGGCACTCAACGTTCGGATTCAACATGACGAGAAAACTCGTCACCGGCAGTCAATGAGTTAACCACATTTATTTAGGTAAATTATGTTTTATTCTTGTAGTATTTTGTTCAGTTGCTGTATGTAACTGTAAGTACCTTAACTGCAGTAACGTTTCAAGATTGTTTATTTGTTTATTTATGTTGTTTATTTTATTTGTCATATGTTTGTTGTGTAGTACACAACAAACAACAAACAACAAAAATATCTTGTCTTAATCTTAATATCTGTTTAAGACCTGTGTAGAATCCCTCAGTCATCCAGGTAGAATCCATGGCAAAAGGAGAAATTCAATTCAAATTCAAAGTTTATTTACGTTTCTCAGCTCATCCAAGCTGCTTCTTCAGTTCTGGTCAGACACTGGTGGACACTGCCTATATCTGCCTGAAGGGAGGAGCAAACTACAATGAAATTACTCTGAAACTACCACACCTACTTGTTTTCAGTTTCTGTTAGTTAGGTGGGCCTCTTACATATACAGTGGGAGTGGAGTGTGGGTCTTGTTAGCAGAACCATTCAGGACCATAATGGGTGTTTTCACACCTCTGGACCTGACCTGCTGCTCTATTGTTTTCTTTGTTTGTTTTGATTTAGGTTTGAGGATAGAGTTATAGATGGAGACAAATGATGTCTGAGACCTCCATTTCTGTTTAAGGAAGTATCTTCTTTCTTGACAAAAATAGCCTCTTTAACTCCTCTCTCAAACCAGTTCTTTTCTCTGGCCAAGATCTGCACCTCACTGTCCTCAAAAGAATGGCCCGTGGTTTTTAGGTGGAGATGTACGGCAGACTGAGGTCCACTCTGGCTCGCCCGTCTGTGTTGGTACATCCTCTTGTGAAGTGGCTGTTTTGTTTCTCCAATGTAGCGCTTACTGCAGTCTTCACTACACTGAATGGAGTAGACCACATTGCTTTGTTTGGGGCTCGGTGTTTTGTCCTTTGGGTGGGCCAGTTTCTGTCTTAAGGTGTTTGTGGGTTTGAAATAGACTGGGATTTCATGTTAACTGAAAATCCTCTGTAGTTTTTCAGAAACGCCGGCCAGGTAAGGAATAGTTACATCCTTTCTCCTGGGTTCTGATTCTCTGTTTTCTTGCTTCTTGTCTCTCTTAGTTTTGTTGAAAGCCCATTTAGAATATCCACAAACGGAGAGGGCTTCCTGCACATGTTGTTCTTCTTTCTTCTTTCCCTCTGGGCTTGTAGGAACCACTTGGTGTTGTAATGTCTGAATAACACCCAGTTTGTGCTGCAGTGGGTGGTGTGAATCAAAAAGCAGGTATTGGTCCGTGTGTGTGGGCATCCTGAAGACTTCTACTTGGAGTCGCCGGGCTTCTCCTGAAGAAGCAGCTTGGATGAGCTGCGAAACGTATTCGACCAAATAAACTTTTTTCCAGTTGACATATTGAATTTCTCCTTTTGCCATAGTTAAGACCTGTACAAACATGTTCTGAAATGTGGTTCTTTTTAGTTTGTCAGTTCATACTTCAGCCGCCTTATCAGTTAAAATGTGAACAGAATCTCAGTGCTTGTCAGAAAAATTGCATTTGGAGATTTGTCCAAAATCGTACAGGCCTAGTTAATATTCAAGTCCTTGCGCGCTTGGATACTCCAAAAGTTTATCACATTTTGTTTCAGATGGCAACAATAAAACTCAGAATTTTTCATATTATTGATCGGCTCCAAACTGTTATAGCTTTGCCCTTGGGTTGTTTTAGCTGTTTTTACATAGTTTTATAAAGTAAAGTTGCCATGTTTTTGTGTTGAGCTGTTGACAAAGTGAATCAAAATGTAACCTTGGCCGATGCCGATGAGCTTTTTGTTGCTAATACTCAGTGGATGTGTTTTTCCTCAGGCTATCTGCAGTGCATTGATTCTGCCACCGCGTCTCTGGTGGGCAAATACAGTCTTCAAATCCAAACGCTGTCGTACTCTCAGGCCGTCGTGGCGGTAACGGATCAGCCCGTCCCCGAAGGCTGCGCTGTGGCCATCGCATCAGACAGGTGTACGGTGAACCTCATGCTTAAGGTGAGACGAGAACAAACATTTACAATTATATGGCTTTTGTTTTGTGTCATAGTTTAGAAATAGCCTTGTTGTCATTAGGAATTGTTTGTTTACATATTCACATTTACACAGGGTCTTTTTACCTCCTTGGATACCAATTTATACACAGAGGTGGGTAGAGTAGCCAAATATTTTACTTTACTTCAAGTGGAGGTACAAAACAGTGGTCCAAGAAATTACTCATGTAACTACTACTTTAGTAAGAGCAATTGTCAGAAGGCAACATCTGATTTATAATTTGAAGTTAATGTAGTTTACACAAAACATTAAATAATGCACGTTTTTTGGTATTTTCAAAGGACAGACACAAAAAATGAGCAAAAACTACATTTATATCTGAGGGAGCAGGACAAGAAACACAAATGTTCACATCATTTCAACTTGTCAACAGATTTTCACTTGTAGACTAAGGCTGCGTCCCATTACTGTCTTACCCCTTCCCCTACTTCTTTGTCTTGCTCCTCGATACCGAGCTGAGAGGGCTCGGGGCGAATGTTCCCCTAAGAAATGGGACACCACTCGATTACTGTTTGCGTCATCATCCCTTCCCTCTACCTGGCTGCTACGTCTACAGAGGCGACAACAATTGATGCAAACAAACGTAAACAAATGTCAAGGATTATCGGGTACCTCAGCGCGACAAAAAAACTAGTTTGTTTATACATGAAAGTTCGATGAAAACGATAACGTCGGCTAAACAGACATCACTACAATTGAAACCGCAACAGATCACTAAAAGTAACATAGAACATAAGCGTCATAATTGTAAACCTGCTAAACTGTTAATCGATAATTACAACTGCTGAAAATACATTTATGAGACTCCTTGGCTGGTCGATGTGACGCTGCCATCCTGATCCCAAAACCTGCCTGAGCTTGTAGGCGTACCCCTTCTTTCCAGGCTAGTCAAGATCTTACTACGTTTCAAGGGGTATGTAGCCCTCGGTCATGGCCCGAGCCCTTGATCAAAATTAGAATCGGGACAGCCCTTGTCCTCACATGAATGCGCAAAACCAAGGGGTAGTGGTAAGACGAAGGGGTAAGACAGAGAAATGGGATCCGTCACCTTACTCTCAGTGGGAAGTAAGAGTATTGTTATTTGAATAAAATATTAATTAAGTAGGAGCAAAAGTATGCTGCTGGGAAGTTCCTCTAAAAAGTACAGTTTCTTTAAAAAGTTACACAAGTAAATACCTGAGTACTGATTATTTGAGTACTACCCACCTCTGACCAAGGTTATTGCAAACTAAAAAACAAAAACTAAAATTGAAAAAATACTTTTGGTTAACTGAAATAAATAAAAACAAGAAAACTAACTGAAACTGTATTGTGTTTACAAAACTAAGTAAAACTAACTGAAATTATAAATAAATTGCTGTTTGTTTTCGTCTTTGTCAATTTATTTCCAAGCCGTTTTTTGAGTTGGTAAATTTGGAAGTTTTGGTGTGTATTTTTATTTGTTTTTGCACTTAAGGCTGCAGCTTGTGGACTGCTTTTGTTGTTGTGGGGGCAAACCTGAATAAATGTTTTAAAATTGTATTTGTTTTTTGTAAGTTTGATTACACAATAGTTTCTTTTTGAATCCTGGACTTGACAAATAACCCAAAGTAGCAGTTAGTTTTAGTTAGTTTTTGTTTTTGTTTGTTTTTTCCCTCTATCAGAGCCACTCTAAAAACTAAATCTAACTGAATTAGAGGGGGAAAAAATCAAAACTAAACTATAATGAAAAGTTCCAAACTATTATAACCTTGCCTCTGACACTTACTAATACAAGAGTACACGGTTGGATCGTGTGGGGAATTGAACCATGAGGATTTTGTTGGAGCGAAAGTCTTACCAACTGGGCTTTTGTAGTTACTGAAATTTTCACTGACAATGGCAGCAAAGTTAATTCTAATTCTGAACTTCCCCTCACCTTCACATAGCTGTATAACGGTAAAGTTTGAAAGATTCTTAATGTGCAAAAAAAAAAAAACTGGAGGAAGAACTAGAAACGATCTGAGTCTGGACTGGGTCTGAACCTTTTTTAATATCCAATAATCCAAGTTCTCAGGTGCTCAGTGGTGTTAGTTTCAAGTGTTGCACAAGAAAGCTGCCCTGTTCAAGCCTTTTTCACATTCAGTCACAGTGCACATTTTAACAACCCCATGACAACCTGCTAAACCACAAGATTTAGTTTAGATCAGTGGTTCTTAACTTGGGTTCAATTGAACACTAGGGGTTCGGTGAGTTAGTTTCAGGGGTTCGGCGGAGGTCAAGACACGCACCCGACTCGTATTTTTGTACCGTTTGTTCCAACATATCTTTGCGAGAAATCCTTTTCGAGGATGCTGGACATAAAAACTAAGAAAAGGAACAGTCTTTGCTGTGAAAATGACTTGAGAGTGGCACTTGCCAAGGTGAAGCCGCATTTCTGAACTGGTCTCTGAAAGGCAACAGCAGAAGTCACACTGATTTGCAGTAAATATTCATTATTATTGTAGCCTGATGGGAATTAGGTGATTGATGTGTGTTATAATGTTAAAAAATAATAAATAGCATAAATACAATAAGTTCATTATTGGAATACAAAATTAAAACCATTTCAGTGTGGTAGTATAAAATAGGTCATGTCTTTGTAAAAAAGTATACATTTGTTGTGCGTTCATGCATTGTATTGGTTTTGTTCTTTGAACACAGTGATGTTAAGGCACGGTTCATTTTGTGCACCAGTAAAACATATACCTATGTCTTGAATTTGGAAAAAAAATATATTTTTCAGTAAAGAAGGGTTTGGTGAATGTGCATGAAACTGGTGGGGTTCAGTACCTCCAACAAGGTTAAGAACCACGTGTTTAGATACACTATGTGTTTTTGTTCTCGGCAGGGGATTTAAAGGGATATGCCACCCCCAGGTCAAATTTGGGCATCTCCCCACAGTCCAGAGACTAAAATAAGTGGTGGAAAGCGCTTTCCTGCTCACCCAGCCATTGTCCGAGTCTGTCGCCACTGACCGCCGCGGTATCTGCAGCTCCTCCGCCTTAGACTGGAGTCTAACGTCGCCAGAGAAAGATTTCGGCCAAAAGGAATTAATTTGCTCGATGCTTTTCCCAATTACTTTCTGTGTAGTGCGCATTCATATCGAGTGCAAATAAATGTGCAAATCAACACGGAGAGCTTGCCTTGGTCATTTTGGGTGAGAACTATTTTCCAGTGCGGAAGAATACAGCCGAATCACGCACCACGTTGTGCAACAGGGGAACTCCCTTCCCGGTGCGTAACTGGGATTCCCCTGTTGCACAGCGTGCTGCGTGATTCGGCTATATTCTTCCGCACTGGAAAATAGTTCCCACCCAAAATGACCAAGTCAAGCTCTCCGTGTTGATTTGCACATTTATTTGCACTCGATATGAATGCGCACTACACAGAAAGTAATTGGGAAACGCATCGAGCAAATTAATTCCTTTTGGCCGAAATCTTTCTCTGGCTACGTTAGACTCCAGTCTAAGGCGGAGGAGCACCAGTTACCGCGGCGGTCAGTGGCGACAGACTCGGACAATGGCTGGGTGAGCAGGAAAACGCTTTCCACCACTTATTTTAGTCTCTGGACTGTGGGGAGATGCCCAAATTTGACCTGGGGGTGGCATATCCCTTTAATGCACGGTTCATTTTGTGCACCACCATTTTGTGTCTTGAATTTGGAAAAAAAATATATTTTTCAGTAAAGAGGGGTTTGGTGAATGTGCATGAAACTGGTGGGGTTCAGTACCTCCAACAAGGTTAAGAACCACGTGTTTAGATACACTATGTGTTTTTGTTCTCGGCAGGGAATTTAACCTAATAACCTCATTTTGGCTCATGGCAATCATTCTAGTTGTAATTTGTGAAACCTCGTTCATCTTGTTCATGTTTTTACCTTGAACCACAAAATACTTTTACACTATTTGGGTTAAGTATGTGCAAAAAGGTGCAATTCCTGAATAGTTTTGGCCTCCGTAATCTAAAATAATTAACGAAAATTAACATTTGTTAAGCAACTGCTTTAAAAACATTTAGTACGCCTTGTTACATTCACAGTAATTGCCCATGTATAAATGTAGTATGTGAGATTATTAGACTTGGATATTTGTGTAAACAAGAACCATTTTTTGATAGATTTTCTGATACTATAGTAAACCCCAGTCCTCCACACTGAGCTGATTGTTTTTGCTTCCTCCCCTTTCGCCTCAGGGCCTTATCGATGTGGAGAAGGAAGTGGCTAAGCTGATGACAAAGAAGGGAGACTTGGAAAAACAGATGGAAAAACTAAAAGAGAAGATGTCGAAAAGTGACTACAAAGAGAAGGTGCCGGTGAAGGTGCAGGACCAAGACGCCGAGAAGGTGAGAAAAATAAATTGACTCTTGGGGTTTGCTCTTCACGTGTCGACTGTGTGATTCCGGTTTAATAATGACTTCCCCACTTTCTCCACAGCTACGGCAGAGTCAGACTGAAATGGAGAAAGTTAACGAGGCTATTGGCAACTTCAAGAAAATGATGTAACGCACTATTTATGTCACTAGAATTAAGTCTGATAACGCTGTGATTTTGCACTACACTTGACACATTGTACCCACCTTATTTTAATCATGTTAAAAGCTAACCTACAGTATAGATTGCAATTTACAATCTTATTTCTATTGCCACAGCTGCCCCTGAACTTAATGTAACCCAATGTAATGCTTTGTTTTCACCGGTAATAATATGAACAGAACTAATCATGTTAATTTTGGAGAATCAATTACTTAAATGGCTATAACAGCTTATAGTAATAATCAGTTTGTTATCTGATCTATGCACAAACTTAAAAACACGCCATCTGCTGCGAGAAGAGGATTTATCACCAACCCACACAGGGCAGTGTCAACGTCACAACTTGGGAAGATTTTTTATTTTTTTTTTTGCAAATAGTCAAAGAAATTGTGAAGACTCTGGTACTGTAGTGCTTTGAAATCTGTTAATTCATCAAGAATTTAACATTTTGTCTACAGTGTTTTCAGTTAACCAAGCAAATATCAAGTGTAGTGTAAAATTGTGAAAATAATGTATTTTTATGTCATTGTATTCATGTTCATATTCATTTTCGTGTGATTGTATGAGCAGAGGAACTGAATAAAGTACTGATAGTTGTATTGATTTTTTTTTTTTTTTTTCAGACTCAAAGGGGTAGTGTTTATCAATTTTAAAATAAATTTAGCACTTTTCTGTCATTTCTCCCTATTCAGCTTTTGCCTTAATAATTTTTTTTCTTCAAATTCCTCTTAAATGCCATCAATTTTAGGGATATTCAAGGTTTGCCTTAATACCCATTCAGCTCCATTCATTTTTTAAAAGAAAATGTACAAGATTTTTGTCTTATGTTCAGGTTTTTCAGTCTGATGTTTTTGTATATTGTAGCCAAATCTTTTCTGCCCCCCAGTTTCTAGTTGTGTTTATTGGTCTGTTAAGGTAAACCTGCTTTTTTACCATAAGTGCCATGGATTTGCCTGGAAAATTCCAAGGTATGGAATTAAATATGTCATTAGTTGAATTACAGGTGTTTTTCATTGTTCAAAAGATTGAATCTTGATCTATTCACCTACTTATCTCCAGGGAGATTCATGTTTATTGCCATACTGTGGAAAAATACAGGCAAAGCAATAACATCGCCATGGAGACGAGCATGACTAAAATTGTTATAGTGCATTTTTAGGAGCCAATCCCCTATTCTATTGTATTTCTTTGGATTAATAGCACTTCAGTAAGAATAAGAACAAATGAGCTTAGATACTTGTGGTAACCATTTTATTCAACAGAACATTTTTCGAGCATTCAAGGAGGAACTGCCAAAATGGACTTCAAAATCTTTGGCTGCATTTGTAATCAGATTATTTGTTCAAGTTAAAATAAAATACAGCATTGTTGAAACTACAATAGAATACAAACTAAGCCAAAGATGGGCGTTATGAAGAAGCGAGAATGGCATGTTCGTTTCCTCCAAATGTTGCATTTTTGAACATTTAAAATATACAGTACAATATCCCCCAAATCATCTGTACCATAGTTATTTTTCAGGTTTACAAGGTGAAGAGGGGGCAATAAAACCAACATTTCTTCCACTGGCCATCACAGATAGGAGAAATTCAATTTGTCAACTGGACAAAGTTTATTTGGTCGAAAACGTTTCGCAGCTCATCCGAGTTGCTTCGTCAGTTCTGGTTAGAGTGCTGATAGACACTGCTTATATCTAGCTGCAGGGAGGAGCTAACTACATTGAAATTATTCTGAAACTATCCCACCTCTTTGTTTTGAGTTTCTGTATGTTGTATTCCCAGTTTCTCTCTGGCGTCTAGTTTAGCATACCTATTCAAACCCTAATGGCTGTTTTCACACCTCTGGACCTGACCTGCTGCCCTGTTGTTTCCTTTGTTTTGATTTCGGTTTGAGAATGGAATTATATATGGGAGACAAGTTATGTCTGACTCCCCCATTCCTGTTTAAAGAAGGATTCTCTTTTTTGACAAAAATAGCCTCTAACTTCCCTCTCAACCTGTATACCAACACAGACGGGCGTGCCAGAGTGGACCTCCATCTGCCGTACACAGGGCTCTCAAGTCTCACGCATTGAGAGTGTGACACACGCAATTCGACGCTCACACGGCATTTCCCCCGCTCCTCGGGAAAAATTGTTCACCCGCTCAAAACGTGAGCCCTGCGTACATCTCCACCTAGAAGCCACGGGCCACTCCTTTTGAGGACAGTGAGGTTCAGATCTTGGCCAGGGAAAAGAACTGGTTTGAGAGGGGAGTTAAAAGAGGCTATTTTTGTCAAAAGAGAATCCTTCTTTAAACAGGAATGGAGTCAGACATAATTTGTCTCCCATATATAATTCCATTCTCAAACCGAAATCAAAACAAACAAAGGAAACAACAGGGCAGCAGGTCAGGTCCAGAGGTGTGAAAACAGCCATTAGGGTTTGAATGGGTATGCTAAACTAGACGCCAGAGAGAAACTGGGAATACAAAATACAGAAACTCAAAACAAAGAGGCGGGATAGTTTCAGAATGATTTCAGTATAGTTAGCTCCTCCCTGCAGCTAGATATAAGCAGTGTCCTTCAGCACTCGAACCAGAACTGACGAAGCACCTCAGATGAGTTGCGAAACGTTTTCGACCAAATAAACTTTGTCCAGTTGACAAATTAAATTTCTCCTTTTATCATGGATTCTACCTGGACGACTGAGGGATTTTTCACGCATTGGCCATCACAGCATATTTGTACAAGATCAAAACAAAGCAAGTGCATTCATTATTGACCTACAGGCTGCTAACGCTGCAAAAAAGGGATATCCACAGTCTTAAGAAAGTTAAATGCCTCATGTTTTGACAAGTACATACATGTTTTATAGTAGTAAAGTAGTAAAACAGTAACTTAGGTATATTTAAGTTACTTTAAAGCCAACTCAAAGATAACATTTTCAAGTATTAACTTAACCGTATAAAAGTAATCACTGGCTTTGTTATTTCAAGCTACATTCTCGGACAGCTGTAGGAAAATGTCACTTTAATCAACGTAAAAAAAATAAAATCAACCTCCGCTGGTAGGTATTTATCGACCCATCTACAATATTTAACTTAAGTTCACTCCTGTGGATATTCCTTTTTTTTTGTAAATATAAGCCCCTGTTGTTCTTTGTCTCTTTCACTCCTTCACTCTCTATCCTCCTTCATTCTTCCTCCTCTTCATTTACAGTCTCCAGGCCTGGTGGAACTCGGAGGAGGGCAGCGGAGTACAATGTGTCGTCTCAAAGTTGTGTAGATACTTGTGTGCCTAAAAGAGGAAACAAAACCATAAAATCCCTATTCTGAATGTAAATAATTATCACTCATACACATGTGTTCTCAATCACACTTCTCACAAAGCCTTAAACTGATGGACGGCTGAAAGTTTAAGAACATCAATATATCCTCTTAGAGTGGGCGGCTCCACATGTACCCACTAGACTTGGTTTCAGTGGATATAAAAAGTCTACACACCCCTGTTCAAATGCCAGGTTTTTGCGATGTAAAAAAAAAATGACAACAAGATAAATAATTTCACAACTTTTTCCACCTTTCATGTGACCTATAACCTGCACAACGCAATTGAAAAAACAAACAGAAATCTTTCAGGGAGTAAAACTAAACAATTGAGATAATGTGGTTGCATAAGTGTGCACACCCTATTAGAACTCGGGATGTGGCTGTGTTCAGATTTAACCAATTCCATTCACACTCATGTTAAACTAGAGTCAGCACACACCCGTCACCACTTAAAAGTGCCTCTGATTAACCCCAAATAAATTCATCTGTTCTAGTCGGCTTTTCCTCACATTCTTGTAGTCACATCTTCCAGTACAATCCATGGTCTGCAGAGAGATTCCAATTCCATTATTCAAAGAGTCAGGTGAAGGCTACAAAAGAATTTCCAAGGAATAAAATATACCATGGAACACAGTGAAGACCGTCATCATCAAGTGGAGAAAATATGGCACAGTGACAACAGTGACATTACCAAGAACAGGACGTCCGTCCAAAACTGATAAGATGAGAAGAAATCTAGTCAGGGAGGCTGCCAAGAGGCCGACAGCAACACTGAAGGAGCTGCAGGAATTTCTGGCTAGTACTAGCTGTGACAAAAATCTCCTGTCTTCTTCATATGTCTGGGCTATGGGGTAGGGTGGCAAGACGGAAGCCTGATCTTACAAAGAAAAACATCCAAGCCCAGCTTTATTTTGCAAAAAGACATCTGAAATCTCCCAAACACTTGAGAAAATGTGTTATGGTCCGAAACCAAGGTTGAACTTTTTGGATAATTCCAAAAGGTATATTTGGAGCAAAAACAACACTGCACATCACCAAAATAACACCAGATCTACAGTGAAGAATGGTGGTAGCAGCAGCTTTGGGGCCGTTTTTCTTCAGCTGGAACTGGGGCCTTAGTCAGGGTGGAGGGAATTATGACCAGTTCAAAATACCAGTCAGTGTTGGCACAAAACCTTCGGCCTTCTGTTAGAAAGCTGAAGATGAAGAGGAACTTCATCTTTCAGCACGACAATGACCCAAAGAACACATCTAAATCAACAAAAGAATAAGACTGAGGCTTTGGAATGGCCCAGTCAGAGTCCAGACCTGAATCCCATCGAACATGTGTGGGGTGATCTGAAGAGGGCTGTGCACAGGAGATGCCCTCGCAATTAGGGATGGGGCCGATATTAACGTGATTCATGGATTGGAAATTCCGATCCATGAGCCATGCCTGTATATACAAATTGTCTGCTGAAATGACTCCACGAGTGATTCCCTGTCACCTGCTCTGCTCCTGCTGCAAAATGTGGAATGGATTTCCTGAACGGAGGCGTATCTCAATGAGACACAGTGACGGAGCGCCTGTAGCTGACCCCCAACCGGCGCCTCTCTCTCTCTGGCCCGAGAGCGCACCTTAGATGGCGGAGCACGCAGAGCACTCCCCCTGGTTTGCGGAGCCAGGCTCTGGTGCAAACTGTTCCCGGCTACTGCAGGACTGCTTACAAACTGTTTTCCCGCTATCTGGACTCTGTTCCCCTCCCTAGTGCGTGTGAGGGTGCCAGGGATGAAAGTGGCCAATCATGAAAAAAGCGGAAAGTCACGGCACATGTTCTCCTGACCTTCCACTGTCTCTGCGCTGCGCTCTAGTTCAGGGGCTAAACAGGGGCACTTCCTGGTCATGCGATAAATAGCGCATAGTGGTGCGCTAAAGGGGGCCACATGACCCGGACTGAACAATTAATGTTAATTTGTGGGTTTATTTTGTTTTCTTAAGTCTCTTAGTTAATTAAGTCATACCATATGGGGGGTTATTTAAGTATTTTCTTTATTATGTTGAATTGCAGGTGTTTTATCATTATGGGTACCGTTATTTGTAGTTAAACAATAATAATGATAATATTGAAAACAAACAGTTTTGGTATCGGAATAGTATCGGTCGATATCCAAATTCAGGTATCGGATCGGATCGGCAGTGAAAAAATGTGGATCGGTGCATCCCTACTCACAATCTGTCAGATTTGGAGCGGTTTTGCAAAGAAGAGTGGGAAAATATTGCCATATCAAGATGTGCCACGCTGATATTCTTTTTGGGTAGGAGCCTGAATGCTAAAGTATTAGTTCAACGGTGTGCATATTTATGCACTTCAATTGTGTTGTACAGGTTATAGGTCACATTAAAAGGTGGAAAAAGTTGTGAAATTATCTTGCTGTCATTTTTTTTTTTTTACCTCACAAAATTTATATCCACTGTAAATCAGTAGTCTTCCATTCCCCCGTGAAAAACTGACTTGTGTTAAATGGCAAAAGAGAAGTTAAGGAAAACTAGATTTCCTGTGAGTTGGGGGGATGAATGGGAGTTTTTTTTTTTGGTGTGACCTTTGCACACCATGCGGCACTGTTCTTCTGGGACCTTAAGCCACAAAACTGAAAAATCTAAATAATGCATGCATGTTTTTAAACAGTCTATAACTTTTCTAGTGTTATTTCCTTGCCCTAGAATGTTTCACAACATTTAACTTGCCCATTCCCAAGAGGACAAGCAGGTGACGCCACTTTGCCACGTTACAGATCAGATCTGTGATGAGGCGACCCCACTCACAGTAAGAATGCTTGTATTTCAAGACATTTTTAAGCCAATAAAGCATGCGTAGATAAATAAATCCCAGATATGTTGCCATAATGCCATTCTGTTTTTACAGTTCAGTTAAAGAAGTATCATTGCCAACAAAAAAGTTACTTAGTGCAACTTTAAGATCTTGTTTGATCTCAGGGACGAGTGAACAAAAATCGCACCACTTGATTTTATTAGCCCCCCTCTCGTATCTGTTAAGGGGGTAACATGGGGTGAAAACAAAGCCCAATTCAGAAGGCATTACCAGGGGAGGAAACGCATTGCATTAGCTGTAATTGATGGCACTCCACTTGTTTGGTGTTAAATGACTTCAATAAGGGGGAGCTTGGTAAAATATATTACTCGAGCCAACCTGAGAGCACAGGTGAGGTGGTTACTACGGCAACGGCGAAAGTGTTCCTCTGTGATAATGATGTCTAAGAATAGCTGAGGCGTTCTGCTCCCTTCCTGGATCGGAGAGGGAGTACGGAAGGATCAGATTGTTTAAATGGGGTTTATTGGAGAGTGGGATGTAGATTAGAAGTCTTCTGTTGTGTCTTTAGGCAAGAAACTCCCCCCAGCTCGCACAGTGTGAATAAAGTGTGTGAGTGACTGTGGTCGGAGGGGCCGGTGGGGCAGATTGGCAGCCTCGCTTATGCCAGTCTACCCCAGGGCGGCTGTAGTTACAATAGTGCTTTATCAACATCAATAGTGATGTCATCAACATTCCCCTGGGGTGTGACGCTAACTGTAGGCATTGCGCTGTCAAAAGATCTGTCAGACTTTAATCTGAGCTTTGTTTTAACACAATCTGGCCTGAAAGCACAAATCAGTTCAATTGTAGTTCTAGCCAAGTCCCTCTCAAATACCATTACAGTCAAAAAAAGAAAACACCTAAACAGGACCATGAATGCTATTATTGCTCACTCTCCTGAAAATGTGCTGTTTAAATCACTTTTGTTTTGAGTTTCAGACTATTTTCAGACCTTTTTTAGCCTGTGTTTGCTAGTGTGTGCATTGTCTCCATGGCAACACATACACATACATACAGAAACCCTCCAGCGTGATGTCACTGCAAAGTATCAATATCACCACAGAGTATGGAATAAGTTGTCAATATACTGAAAATTCAATCTCGATTTTGATACAAAACAACAGACTTGATTCCAATTGTAATACCCAAATTATCATTATTAGACAACATTGTAATTTTTGATTAAAACTTGAGATAAAACAATCCAACTTTATCCAGTTATGTGATTTTCTTTTGTATCAATACTTGCTTAAATCAGTATCTAGCTTCGATACGAGTTTTAGTAAAAGTTAGTATCTGATTTTCGATACTTTTGACAACCCTAGTACGGATGAAAGAATAAAGCACAAAAATGTAAAGCAATTTTGAGTGTCTGGAAAAGCGCTAGGCTATAAAAGACTGATGCATTATTAAGTATGTTTTTGTGTCCTTGGGCAAGACACGTCACCTGCCACTGCGCCAAAGAGTGCAGGTTATGAGAATAATTGTAGCTGGTCGAACATGAATAATGCAATAAGCAGAGGTTGGCAGTAAAACAAAGATAATGAAGTTGTTTTGAATATAGGAAATGAGGATATTGAGTCTGGATTACACAGATATAAGACCACAGGTGATGTAAAAGAAAGTACTGTTATTTAATGCTGAAAATTACATTCTATTGTGTAAAGAAAGAGTGCTTTTTATCATTGTGGTATCTGTATTGAGCATCAAGTCTGTTTCTTAGAATCAAAATCGAGTTAGAATTTTTTTCTAAAATCAGCATCTCTACATGTATTACAGCCATTCCATTCCAGCGTCTGTTGAATTCCAACACAAACACAAAGCTGAGCTACTTCAGTTCTTGCACCAGGAGTGGAATAAAGTCACCCAAGAACAATGTGAAAGACTTGTGGAGAGCATGCCAAGACGCATGAAAGCTGTGATTAAAAATAAGGGTTATTGCACCAAATATTGATTTCTGAACTCTTCTTAAGTGTAAACATTAGTATTATGTTGTTTTAAAATGAATTTGATCTTGTTTCTTTGCATTGTTTGACCATTTGTCATCTGCCAATATCTAAACGATAATATTTTTATTTGGAATTTGGGGGAAATGTTGTCAGTAGTTTATAGACTCAAACAAAAATGTTCCTTTTGCCCCAACACATACAGTGCCGTGAAAAAGTATTTGCCCCCTTCCTGATTTCTGTGTTTTTTGCATATTTATCACTCAAAACATTGTCAGATCATCAAACCAATTTTAATATCACACAGAAACAACCCAAGGAAAGACAAAATTCAGTTTTTGAATGATGATTCCATTTATTAGTGCACAAAAAAAATCTAAACCTATCTGGCCCTATGTGAAAAAGTAATTGCCCCCTTAATCTAATAGCCAGTTGAGCCTCCTTTGACAGCAATAACTGTAACCAAACGTTTGCGATAATTGGTGATGAGTCTTTCACACCGCTGGGGAGGGATTTTGGCCCACTCTTCTATGCAGAATTGTTTCAATTCTGCCATATTGGAGGGTTTTCTTGTATGAACTGCCCGTTTAAGGTCACACCACAGCATCTCAATCGGATTTAAATCCGGACTTTGACTTGGCCACTCCAAAACCTTAATTTTGTTTTCTTTGAGCCATTCAGAGGTGGACTTGCTGGTGTGTTTTGGATCATTGTCCTGTTGCATGATCCAAGAGCGCTTGAGTTTGAGGGCACGAACTGATGGCCGGACATTCTCCTTCAGGATCTTCTGGTAAACAGCAGAATTCATTTTTCCGTCAATCACAGCAAGTTGTCCTGGTCCTGAGGCAGCAAAGCAGGCCCAGACCATCACACTGCCACCACCATGCTTTACTGTGGGCACCATGTTCTTTTTATCAAATGCTGTGCCATTTTTACGCCAGATGAAACGGGCTGCAGACCTTCCAAAAAGTTCAATTTTAGACTCATCGGTCCACAAAATGTTTCTCCAAAAGTCTTGAGGGTCATCAAGGTGCTTTTTGGCAAAGGTGAGACGAGCCTTTGTGTTCTTTTGTGAAAGCAGTGGTTTTCTCCTGGGAACTCTTCCATGGATGCCATTTTTGGCCAGTGTTTTTCTAATGGTGGAGTCATGAACACTGACCTTAACTGAGGCCAACGAGGCCTGTAGTTCTTTCGATGTGCGTCTAGGTTCTTTTGTGACTTCCTGAATGAGCCGTCGTCGCACTCTTGGAGTAATCTTAGTTGGTCGACCACTCCTGGGAAGGGTTGCAACTGTTCCCAGTTTCCTCCATTTTTGAATAATGGCTCTGACAGTGGTTCGCTGGAGCCCCAGAGCTTTGGGAATGGCTTTGTAACCTTTTCCTGAATTATAGACTTCTATCACTTTTTTTCTCATTTGTTCTTGAATTTCTTTGGATCGTGGCATGATGTGTTTGTTCTTGAGATGTTGTAGCCAACTTCACTTTGTTTGACAGGAACTATTTAAGTGATTTCTTGATTCAACACAGGTGGTGACAATCAGGTGTGGGTGTGGCATGTAGAACTGAACTAAGTTTTCTCAAAACTGTGGTTAGTCACAGTTAGTTTGTGATTTAACAAGGGGGGGCAATTACTTTTTCACATAGGGCCAGATAGGTTTAGATTTTTTTTGTGCACTAATAAATGGAATCATCATTCAAAAACTGAATTTTGTCTTTCCTTGGGTTGTTTCTGTGTGATATTAAAATTGGTTTGATGATCTGACAATGTTTTGAGTGATAAATATGCAAAAAACACAGAAATCAGGAAGGGGGCAAATACTTTTTCACGGCACTGTACCTATAAGTAGTAAAATCAGAAAAACTGATAATTTTGCAGTGGCCTCTTATTTTTTTCCCAGAGCTGTATAAGAAAAAGGGACTGTTGAGGAAAAGGATTTAGATTTGAAGATGCAAATTCTGACTTACGCATCAGAAAGGCGACATTACCATAGAGAAAGCACGACACTTGGAGTAGTGTGGCTCAGGTGGTAAAGTGGCTGTCTTATAAATGAATGAAAGATTCTTGGTTAAAATAGCATCTACGTGTCCCTAGGCAAGACATGTAGGTACCATTTAACACATGGATATGAAATACAACCCGCTACTAATAAAATACTCACTGAAATCTATATTAAAAACAACGTTCTTACCAAGAAAAGAGCCAGTTGGCGTCTACCCTCTGAAGTCATGTCCTCACCTGGAAACACGAGCAACACTCAGTGGGTTTGTAGTGTGCAGGTTACATTTACATTAAAGAGGGGGTATTTTACTTCTATCTATTAAATGATAACACGCAAAATCACCATGTTACCTTTTACTGTTTGTTAACATGTTTAATAAGTTTCAGTTTAGTTTTTTACGCTCTGAGTCCCTGATCCCTTTGCTCTCCCTTCAGAACTCGATCACGTCACTATCAGCGTGTTTTCCTCTAATCAAACTACTGCACGTCACATCAGGTTTGTGAAGTTGTAGTGTATCATTTTCGCTAAATCACTAAATTACTCAAACATGCATGGATGACATAAAAGCTCTTCGGGCATGATTTTTGATAAGGGAATGTTATTACAGGGTAGAAAGCTCCAAAAAGTCTATTTTTAACCGTGCTCACTTAACCAAAACAGTTATTACTATATTCAGGATTTTGCTAAAAATGTAACAAATTATC
Organism: Paratrypauchen microcephalus; assembly: GCA_036785185.1. Lineage (NCBI taxonomy): Eukaryota > Metazoa > Chordata > Actinopteri > Gobiiformes > Gobiidae > Paratrypauchen > Paratrypauchen microcephalus. Next base: position 3,033,220 of record JAVJIX010000002.1, on the reverse strand, counting down.
CCATCATCTGAGTATTTACTTCCTGTTTGTAAATCCATTACGTTAAAATTCAATTACTGTTTCCTAGCAACCATGAAATACAGTGGCCAAAACCGTCTAATGTACATAAAAAATATGATTTTTCAGGGACCATTTACAGGAGCATTCGTCAAACATTGAGGAGATGCTTTGTACAAGACTGTAGCTCGCAAAGTTCATTTCTACCTGTAGTTCCTGAGACAGACAAGAGAATATACAAAAATAGCAATCTGTATACAAACGGTTTTAAAAAAGTACAATGACATGAAATATCTCCATCTTATTCCCACCCCGCTCCCTCTGTGTCCGTAATCAGGTAGTTGGTAATAAATATAGTTGTTACTTGTTGAATTAAAACAAGCTTAATTGTACTGAATTCAGTTTAAAGACTTGGGTAAATGTGTTTCTTTCGTGTAAATTGTGTTCTATTCTATTCTATTCTGTTCTTTCTGCAGTTTTTTACTTTTCTTCATTTTCTGGCACTGGGTAGGTGTAAAAATACCTTTTACATCTACAATCGGTATTATCCTTTCCAATAAAGTCAGAATTTGAAAAAATAAAACCTGTCCTATGCACTTTCAGGTTAATAAGCCTCACCAACACTCCATGGGAACAGAACGTCCCTCTCGGTCTGATAGGACTGCAGCACCGAGGTGCACCAATCGTCATCCACTTCATATCTGCTGTACACGGACACTGCGACGAAAAAAGATGTCATTGAGTGACATTTCACAACATTTTGACCTTATATTAGCCTATTTTCTGTTGTTTCCTCATCAAAAACAGACCTGGAGTGTTTTGTTTCATGCACATGTTTAACACACAAACCTGCATATTGAGGCTGAAACAGAAAACACTCTGTTCCACCTTGTGAGATCATAGGATACACCTTCACTAGAACCATTTGGATTTAGGCTGCGTCCCATTTCTCTGTCTTACCCCTTCGTCTTACCCCTACCCCTTGGTTTTGTGCGTTCATGTGAGGGCAAGGGCTGTCCCGATTCTAATTTTGATAAAGGGCTTGGGCCACGACCGAGGGCTACATACCCCTTGAATCGAAGTAAGCTCTCGACCAGACTTGAAATGAAGGGGTACGCCTACAAGCTCAGGCAGGTTTTAGTATCAGGATGGCAGGGTCACATCGACCAGCCAAGGAGTCTCATAAATGTATTTTCAGCAGTTGTAATTATCGATTAAAGGTCCCATGACATGGTACTTCTTGATGCTTTTATATGGCTCCTTAATGGTTTCCTAATACTGTAAATGAATCCTTCTTCAAAATCAACACTCACTGCATGAGATATGACTCTGACAGTCTTCATGAGGCAAGATATGTGTCTAAAATGCTTTATTGTGGGTGTTGCTGCTTCAGTGCCAATGAGAAGGACAGAGAGATTGGCTAAGGAGCGGGGGGGCCGGGTTTCCCCCGCTCGAAGCGCAGCTCGGCGCAGCTATCTGCTCTCTTCCGTGTTTTACACAAGAAGACAGATGAGAGACTTTGCAATGAAAAAAGCATATTTACACAGAAAATAAAATTAAACCACTGGTATTTCAGAGGTCCAGAGGGTCGGGTAAGGGACTTGCGAGCCTAGAAACACTCAGACGTGCCCCCAGGCAAATAAAAAAACTAGGGCTCTGAATATTAACGCATTAATCGCGATTAGATTAATGTAAGTTATGACCGCGAACAATTTTTTAAATTGCGATCAGAGTTTGCCAGCATTTTCCGCAATTCTACCATCCACATGCAGCTCATTTGGTCGTATTAATTAAACTTATTGTCGGTTAAACGCGCTATTTTGAGTTTGCTAGTATTTTGTTCCTTCTACGCATCCGTAGGCAGCTCGAGCGGGCTTCAATCGAGTCGTCGGCATTGGCAAGGAAAGACACGCTGTTGTCTTCAGTTTAGCCAACTTAGCCACTATTACTGGTTCATTGTTACTTTTTCCTTTCTCTGCACTTTTTTGAAATAAAAAAATGGTGAGAAATACTTTGCATTGTGAGTTTAACTTTAGATTCGAACGGTCTTACTGCAAGATATCAATTTTAAACATGCAAAATAAATCACGATTAATCGCGATTAACTATGAAATTTCTGAGATTAGTTGCAATCAAGAAAATTAATCGTTTGACAGCCCTAAAAAAAACGCATTTCGCATTGTAGTGCATTCACAGTCCAAACTATGGGTGGGATATACAGGGACGCTGAGCGGAGACAGAGGGAGGGGCTGGAGCTGCATTTGCCGATCTGACGTCAATAAGGTGCCTTGTCCGAACTCGCCCGTTTGAACACTGGTTTTGTGTAACGCAGAAAAGGACCGCAAATGCTCAGTTTAGACATTTCGCAACTTTTAGCCATGGCGGGGGGGGGGGCTAAACAGGGTAGGGGAGCTCACATTAACGTTCAAAAACCTCAAAGTGAAAATTTCATGCCATGGGACCTTTAACAGTTTAGCATGGTTTACAATTATGACGCTTATGTTCTATGTTACTTTTAGTGAACTGTTGTTGCGGTTTTAATTGTAGTGATGTCTGTTTAGCCGACGTTTTCATCGAACTTTAATGTATAAACAAGCTAGTTTTTTGTCGAGCTGAGGTACTTGATAATCCTTGACATTTGTTTACGTTTGTGTCAGTTGTTGTCGCCTCTGTAGACGTAGCAGCCAGGTAGAGGCGAGAGATGATGACGCAAACGGTAATCGAGTGGCGTCCCATTTCTTAGGGGAACATTCGTACCCCGAGCCCTCTCAGCTCAAAGACGTAGACAAAGGGGTAGGGGAAGGGGTAAGACAGAGTAATGGGATGCAACCATACTGCCCTGGAAACTACCAAAAAAGGTATAAGGTAACAGCTGAAATCTACCGCTTCATGACATCACAAGGTGGAACAGAGCATTTTGAGCTTTGGAGATACAGACAGCCTGTATCCCTGTCTGTATCTCCAAAGCTCAAAATGCAGGATTCATCACTTAAATCAATTAATCAATTAAACTCCGGGTATGTTTTTGAGGAGGTACTAACGTTCTAACATGGCTTAAAACTCACAGTCGATTTAATCTACTTTTAAAAACATGAACAACAGAACTAGTTCATTTTAAACTGTGGTGAGCCAAAGTTACTCCTCTCCGACCTTGTGCATTCTGAGCAGTTTATAAGCACTTTTCACGACTTTCAGAGACCAGAGCGGAGTTTTGTTGCGACAGAAAAGCTTATAACTAGCATGCTAATGTGCACTTTTTTATCGGACAATAAAACACTTGACAATTAACTTATTTTGAGAGTTGCTTACATCTGTACTGGGCTAAGATATTTTGCTCAAATACATGGAATAGTTCTGGTACAGGGCCTTTAGTTCTTCATGTACATTTTTCTTGATTAAACCATTTCTATAATTAAATTGTGTTCTGAATGATAAGGACCCTTGTAATAACCCTTGTAAGGACCCTTGTACAAAAATAATTGCTTCTTTTTTCCAGAAACAAGCTCCATTCAGTTCTATTATATCCAGAGAGACCGGCAATTTAAATTTCACTTACTTTCTTCTAAGTAATTGTAAGCTCCGAGCCACTGCCTTACAACTTTGATGCTTTCGTCTGTCATTATTTTAGGATATCTGGACATGAAAAGGAATAACGAAAGTAAATGTAAATATAATAACTGAAATACTTGAATATATATTTTGTACAAACTAACCTGAACTGCAAAAGTTTGAGCAGCAGGTCATTGCCTCTGTTGGACATGATGTCTTCTGGACCCCTGTAACATAAAAGCAAATTATTAGTGTTATTAGCCACAATAATAATGTAAAACTTGATCGCAATTGAGGAAAAAACTTGATACTGTTATTTGCTTTATTAATCTATTCCTTGGTTTATTAATAATTCTTTGGTTTATTAATCATTATTATCGTGCTGTCTCCTTTACTATCGCTACATTATTATAATTGCATTTAAAGTGTGTCTGACAGGTTATACACACCTAATTTTTCAGTAATTTTGGAGCACGTTTTTAGGGTCTTCCCATGTTTTTTTTTCCATTTTGTTACACATATCACAGTTAAAAATAAAAGAAAACCTAATTTATCATGTGTTGTCATATTTTGATCTATTTTTCATGGCAAGTACTTTTTGTTGGGTATATTATATCAGGTAAAAATTATGTGGCAAAAGTGATGTTACTTTTTATCGCAAAAGTGTTCTAAGGTTAATTTGGTGGGATAATACCTGTTGTAAATATAAATGATAGTTTTACAGCAACTAAGAAGAAATTTGCGTAGAAAAAGTTGAAAAATATTATGGGAAATTACAGGAAGTAAAGAGTTCTATTTTAGAAATTTGATGACACACACTTTTCTTGGGACTTTTCGTGGACTAAATTTGCTTATAATTTTATTTTATTTGTCAAATAATAATTCCTGTGTATATTGGAAGAGCTTTGGCCCAATTAAAATCTTGGTATTGATTATTTTAACCACTCAAATGTACAGTACAATCTACATTTATTTACCTTACATGCATTTTTGATTAAAATACGAAGATAAAGGTTCAGATTTGTCCAATTTTATATATTTTTCAATACGATCATATCAATTCTGCTAAAATGAAGTCACCACTACTAGTTGCAGTACCAATTAGTATTCTGGGTACTGAACAGTATTGATTATTTTCTCAACTCAACTGTAATTTATGTTAGATTTTCACTTACAAATGAACAGTTCCTAGTATATTAAGCAAAATTAAATATTAAAACCTGCTTTCCTAACATCTGCCTTCCTAACAATGCCTTTTGGAAATACAATGAACTGAAAAGAAGAGAAATAATCGCCATGACAACCATTAATTACAGCCTGTTGTGTTTTGTGAACTTTGGAGGCGCTGATGCTGCAGGTGTGACATTTTCGCGAGCTGCTGTAGTGAATACAAATATTTGTGTTCACCTCCAAACTGAGCTGAGTTGGTAAAATAGAAAATAAACTTATCCAAAGCTTAAAGGTCCTATATTACACAAAAACCTGCAAACTTTAAACCATGTCAGAGTACCACCTCAAGATCATACCTGGAGTCGTGTTTTGTTTCTGTTTCAGCTCCCTTTTACCTTTTGTTACTAATTCTGGTGAAGGTGTATGGAGTTTAAAAACACAGTGGAACAGGGTATTGTCTAATGAGTACTCTCTGTTTGAGATTATTTATATGTATGATCTACAGCTCTGGAAAAAAATAAGAGACCACTGCATTTTTTTCTGAAATCAGCATCTCTACATGTATTACAGCCATTCCATTCCAGCGTCTGTTGAATTCCAACACAAACACAAAGCTGAGCTACTTCAGTTCTTGCACCACGAGTGGAATAAAGTCACCCAAGAACAATGTGAAAGACTTGTGGAGCTGCGATTAAAAATAAGGGTTAATGCACCAAATATTGATTTCTGAACTCTTCTTAAGTGTAAACATTAGTATTATGTTGTTGTAAAATGAATTTGATCTTGTTTCTTTGCATTGTTTGAGGTCTGAAAACATGTATCTTTTTTGTTATTTTGACCATTTGTCATTTTCTGCAAATAAATGCTCTAAATAATATTTTTATTTGCAATTTGGGGGAAATGTTATCATTAGTTTATAGACTCAAACAAAAATGTTCCTTTTGCCCAAACACATACCGATAAGTAATAAAATCAGAAAAACTGATGATTTTTGCAGTGATCTTTTATTATTATTTTTTTCAGAGCCGTATGTTATAGTGTTTCCTCATCAAAAACAGACCTGGAGTTGTGTTTTGTTTCAGTCACACATGTTTAACACACAAACCCTGTACATTTAAGTGCTCCACTGAACACAAGGTAAAAGGAGCTGTTAACTTGAAAACTTATATGACATCACAAAGTGAAACAGAGCATTTTGAGCCTTGGAAATGTAGACAGACTAATAATTAAAGGGTTACTCAAACATGTGCGATTGAAACAAAGCAAAACCCCAGGTAACAACATTGTAACATGACTTAAAGCTCACAAGAGTCAATTCTGTGTAATATATGACCTGAAACAAGAGGACTGTATGTGGAGTACTAGTATCACTCAGTAAAATCAATTATTCTGACACAGAGTATAGGGTTAAAGCAGCGTAAACCAATTTTTAAATGTCTGTAGTCGACTAAAGAGATCAGAACCATTATGATCTGACCATGGATCTGACCCAAACTGCACCCACGAGAGTTCATGCAAAATCCCCTGTTTAACCCTAGATCACTATCGCCAGGTGATTTTCACCTGAGCAAAAGTATTTACATTTACGTGTCATGGGTCCCTGGGGAGCTTCACCATTGTTTTTCACATCTTTGAAGGTGTAGGTGTTTCCCTACCCCAAAGCCCACTTTTTCCTACAGGCTTTCAGGTGATTTTCACCCAGCAACAATGAAAGAGGAATGTAAGAATGTAATGAATTTAATGTATTTAATGTAAGAGGATGTAAGGAATAGGTAAGTAAGAGTGGTCCTGGAATGTGTATCTATCCTTATTTAGTGCAGTGGTTATGAATAAATATCACAAAGTGGTAATTTCAAAGGAAATTCATATGCTGAAAACAATATTTTAGTCAACTGGTCATTTTTACCCACTGAAAAAATAGAATTTTTTGTTCCTCTCTCCTGCAACTGTTTGTGTGTCGAGGAGTCTGTGTTTCACCAGGGAAGTCTCACATGTCCCAGGAATGGGTGGACCAAACACCAAGTTTCCGTTATCATTATTTATTTATTTTTTAGGAATTTTTTGTTCTCAAATTCATAATTTTAAGTAATTTTGGAGCATGTTTTTAGGGACTTCCTATGTTTGTTTGTTTTTTTCCATTTTGTTACACATACCACAGTTGAAAATAAAAGAAAACCACTCTAATTTATCATGTGTTGTCATATTTTGATCTATTTTTCATGACAAGTACTTTTTGTTGGGTATATTATATCGGGTAAAAATTACCTGGCAAAAGTGATGGTGTTACTTTTTATAGCAAAAGTGTTCTAGGGTTAATAAGAAAAATGCTGGGAAACAGTGTAGTTATGTAAAAATGTAACTCACAGCATACGTTCTTCCTGCTGTTGTCTCATTTAAGCCTTATACTCTAAGGTACAGCAGCTTTAATTTGAGAATAAAATAACAGCTTCTCCATTCTCTGTCTCATGAGTAGATGTGTTGATTGTGTGAATAATTTGTATTCATTATGTATAATTTGTATTGATTATGTATGCAATGTTGCAGACGTCTGTCTATATGGGTTAGTAATGCAACTTCAACTGAATCAAAATCACTTTTGTAATTTGCAAAGGCTCAAATGATTAAAATCTTTGCATTTTCTCTGCAAACATCATCTACATTGAGGAAAAAATGTAGTTTATTAGTGTAGCAGCAAAATGTAATTAATTTTGGGTGTTTAAAATGTGCATTGAATTAATATTTGTTAAGATAAATCACAAATAGTATTACAGTTGTGGCAAAATTAATACAGTATGCCGGGTTGATGCATTTTACATTGAGTGAAAAATAAAATATATTATCTTTATGTGTCACTTACGTTGTTGTGATGATCTCGTCTCTAGTTCTCCGAATAAATAAAACTGGTCCTTGGTATCTGCAGACAAATACACAAGCTACAATGAATAAAATATAAATGACAATTGTAATTCTTGATTGCATAAAACATGAGACCCACTTGAGGAGCTGCTCTGCATTGTTCAGATTCATGTACGTCCTCACTGTATACTGCACTAAAGGCCCTAAAGAGAGAGGAGAAAAACATTTTCATAAAAACATTCAGGAAGTGGCATTTTGAAGTGACTCATGTTAAAACAGCTGACATTACGTGCATTTATCTTGATATGAGTACGTTTTGACAAGACAAGACTCAAAAATAAACTCAAAAAAGAACTCAAGAACAACTTTTCTGGAGGTGGTATGTCACCTGCATGATTCTATGAAATTGTAAAGTTAAAACCACATTCTCCATGGGGATAGATTATGCCATACTGTGAAAGATTATTGCCAAACGAACAACATTTTCATGGAAACGGACAGAAAGAGGAAGAGACCCTCCTCCAGGCCAAATATGAGTCATGTTTGGGGAGATGAAAGCCTTATCACAGTAGGATACATGTTTTTCTATGTTTTTGGTGTAATAAAAGCATCAAAAATGAAAAAGAAAAGAAAAACAACTTTCTTCTACTTCATTAATGAATGCAGACAGCATGTGGTGGTGTGATTCTGTCCCAAAAAGCTCCACTACTATGATATTAACAATAATGCATTTCTTTTATGTAGTACTTTTCCAGATGCTCAAAGTTTGCTTTTTATTTGAGTCTACTGCTACTTAGTCTAAAACGTTACATACTGTGGCTTTAAACACACTTGAATGAAAATTATGATTCAGTGAATGACATTGTGATTCATTGATTCAATTAGCCTGTGAATGGCGAAAAACTCCAAAACTCTAGTGAAAATGTACTCAGACCAGTGTTTTCTTGGTACATTTCCAGTACTCACTCCAGCTGTCGGGCATGACCTTCAGAGCCAGGGGCAGCAGGTCGTCAAAGGAGGCGTCCAGAACCACAGACTGGATCTCTGGGTAGGACATGGCCGCCCAAGTGGCTGGAAGAACAAACACGGATTAATGAAGGAATTTACGTACTTTTATCAGAGATGGGCTACACTCGAACATTAAACTAAATTTGATCCCTGTCACCATATGTTATTTTAGTCAGATGTATGGTGGTCTAGCTTAGATATGGAGAAGGGTCCATCTGGGTTCTAAAAGGACTAGAGCACTAGACCCTAGATGGAGAAGGGTCAAGTACTTTAGTTCTAGGACTAGACCCTACTACATCTGGGGTCTAAAAGGACTAGAGCACTAGACCCTAGATGGAGAAGGGTCTATCTAGGGCAGTGCTTCTCAAATAGTGGGGCGGGCCCCCCTGGGGGGGCGCGGTGTGATTCCAGGGGGGGCGCGTGTGACCCTGGGAAACATGCTTTTTTGCCATACTGTACTAGAATGAAAGTGTAATTGCAGATCAACAACAGTAGTTGGAAGCAGCACTCTCGTTGTCGCTCTGGGGCAGGGGTCGGCAACCTTAAATACACGCATATACGCACAGAACAGACTCACCATCAGCAGAACATCCTCTGTCACAGAAAAAACACATTATATTCCACTGAGTCGTGTCCTTTAGTCCAACAGAAGCTGACGCATCAGCGACACAAGTAAATTGTGTTTTTTTTTAAACAAATGTGCGCAAAGCTGCATTAAAAACACATTAATATTTGAGTCCTCAGCGCAAAAAAGAGTGGAGTATTTGTTGGAAGTTTCTTTCTTTTTTGTTTTTAATGTTAATAAAAGGATACAATGTTATGCAGAGGTGCACTAATAATTTTCTAGATAAATAATACTATTAATAGTCGCGTGCAGGGAGGGGGGCGTGAAATTTTTTCTTCTTCCTAGGGGGGGCGTCATGGAAAATAATTGAGAAGCACTGATCTAGGGTCTAGTGCTCCATTCCTTTGGTCGTTTAGTCGCTTAAGCAGTCAATGGTCTTAGTCGATCAAAATATATATTTGTCAACTATGATTTTGATTATAAGGATTTATATCGGACATCAGCAGAAAAAAAGAGGCAAGTGAGTTAGCTTTCTAAGAAAATAGAATAAAACTTGTTTAATAACAAGTTTATTCTTTATATAAATGTGTTGTTTCCAAGTACTTTTTTCTGCATACATTTTTAGTATGAACTCCCAGGCCGTTGTAGTCAAAGATACAAAGAGTAGTTTTTAGTTTTGAGTGCTTTAGCCAGGCCCTTTTTAGTGGGCTAATCAATCAGCAGGTCATGTCTTTTATTCATCAAGAATTTCTTCAGTGGAATACAGCCCTGCTAGGTTCTCCTGATCAGGAAAAAAGCATGTCAGTGCGAGACAGTGGATTTAACCATCTGTGGTGTAGGGTTCATTTTCCGAAGCAGCAGTGGGGCAGTTTTTGTCTGGATCATCTCTCTGCAATTGTCTAAATGTTTAAATGTGTTTTTATGTTCATTTCGTTAATGTTACGCCTCACTGCTTTTGTGTTGGCTATTTCCTGTTTTTCTGTTGTTCAGTATGAAAATACCAATACATATTTAAACCAGCAGATGGCTAAGTGGACTGGCTGTGTGAAAAGCATCCAATTAAAATAATTAAAATGTCATTATCCTGGGGTCGTAACACAAATGCATTACTGCCATATTGTCCACCCACTTTCACTAGTTTTCTTATGTATGATTTCACTATTCATAGGTTCCAACTCCCTATTATGGGTGACATTTTGTGGACATTTCTCCATTTAAAAAGGTACAGTACTAGGTTTTAAATTGGTAATTGCTATGGAAACAGTTTTTTTCAATTTTCATCATTCTAAAACAGGGGTGTCAAACATGCCATCCGGGGGCCAGATCCGGCCCTCCAAAACCTTTAATCTGGCCCTCGGCTGATTTTCTATTAAAATATTTTAATTATATTTAAATTTTCTATTAAAATATTGGCATTTCTGCGCCTCTTTTCTGCGCAGTTTAGCATAGCTACATAGCAACAGCATCTCCAGCGTCTCTGTGCCTGGCCCCTCCCACCAGAGCAGCACAAATGAAGACTTTCCTCTTTCCAAATGCTCTAAAAGGACCATCGTTTTGACTGTTGACATGACACCCTCATCAGCAAAATGTCAAAAATGAGAAAGGTGGACGCCGAGTGCAGGATGGCGGTGCTCAAGGAATATAACCTTAAACACAGCTACGAGACACGGCATTTCGAACAATACAACAACTGAAGACAGAAGATAAATGAATTATTGCTGGGACTGAAGAAAGAGCAGTCTGTAATAGATTTGCATTTCTCTGGACAAATATTTGGACTTATTGCTATTTTTGGGGTATATATGTCATGAGTTTTCTGATTCGGCCCCTTTAGGATCAAAATAGGTTGGATACGGACCCCAGACCAAAATGAGTTTGACACCCCTGCTCTAAAACGTATGGATACCGTTTTTCCCTTACCTGTGAATCCTCCAATAGACCACGCATATATGATAATGTCCTCCACCTTGAATCCCAGCTTGTGTATTGCAAACTGGATCACTACATCCATGGCGTTGGCTTCATTCTGTGGGAAAGGAACTCCCTGGAAGAAAAATACACAAAAATACCCATTAATAACACAACACTAGCATGTAGAAATAAAATATAAGAAATGTGCAAACTCACTGTGCTTCCTCCAAAACCTGGGTGATTCCAGCCCAGTACGGAGTAACCACCTGTTCAACCAGATCAGGAGTTATAATGGCAACAGCAATATACTGCATATACAATGCAAAAACTAATAAATTAGTTTAAAATAATGCTTGAAATTTAATTTTTAGCTTTGTGCATTTTTAACTACTTTATATTTATGCTGCATAGACTTTATTTAGACACTTAGACAAACTTTCAGCATTTATTACACTGACTTCCATGGCTTTCCTGACTGGGTTTCTATATTGTTGTTTTCTTAATTCTAGAAGTCAAATGATTATAACAATTGGCATTTAATTTTGCTTGAGATAAATAAATAAAAAATTGACCTACATATTGTATATATTGTAGACCTATAAGAAAAAATGTATATACTATAGTCAAAACTATTCAAAACAACAATTTAAATGAAAGACATTTTATCAAGGGAGAAAATCTTTGTTCTGTATAAAAATGTAGCTTCTTACTTTCGAGTGGAGTGTTCATACATCCAACTTCATAAAACCCTGCGTTCCCCTCACAGCAGATGACCTGTGTAAGTTTAAGACAAAAGTGAAGTGCCCGGTACAGCCAGACTACAAATAAAGCCTTAACACGAGAAATAGCAAATCACAGGAGACAAGTACCAAAGTCTGTCCATTCTCCTCTTCTCCGTTCCTCCTCCGATCCACAAACATGGTGTCTATTTCATTACCGTCACAGGCAATCAGCTTGTTCCTCTGCCCGTCGTACTGTGAAAATACAAACAAAGGCACGGCTAGAATTCAATAGCAGCTGGAAATTCAATAGGTATTCATGACAACATTCTAAAACTGAATCTAATTATTTCACATGGAGGTCAGTGGGTTTCAGTTTCCTGGTTATATGCAAAATTTTAAGCACTTTTCCCCCCATTCATTTTGTTTTAAACTGTTAATTGCTATGAAATGCTAATGAAATGTTTTATTTATATAGCACTTTTCTTGACATTCAAGGATGCTGCACAAAGAATACAATTGCTATGGTAATGGTCCTAATTTTTCCTCATTCTTAAATCAAATTCAAGGGCACGGTTAGCATGCTAGTTAACTTTAACGTAGCTCCAGCCTCAGTCTCTGAAAGCTGTGAAAAGCGCTTATAAACTCATCATGGTGAATGCATTAAGTAAGTAAGGAATAAATAGACCACAGTAAAGTTTTAAGCAAAGTTCTAGTTCTGTTTTTCACGTTTTAAAAAGATACAGAGCCTTTAAACCTGTGAAAGTCCTTTCAACTGAAAAATAAAAAAATAACCCAAATTTGTGGCTCTAATGCAGTGCTTCTCAAATAGTGGGGTGGGCCCCCCTGGGGCGGAGTGATGCCAGGGGGGGGTGCGTGTGACCCTGGGAAACATGCTTTTTTGCCGTACTGTACTAGAACTAAGTGTAATTGCACATCAACAACAGTAGTTGTTGATGTGGCCCTCTCATTGTTGCTCTGGGGCAGGGGTCGGCAACCTTAAATACCGATATATGCACATAAAAGACTCACCATCAGCAGAACATCCTCTGTCACAAAAAAAAATACATATATTCCACCGAGTTGTGTCCTTTAGTCTGACAGAAGATGATGCATCAGTGGCACAAGGAGAAAGCGGGGTTTTTTTTCAGCGCTTATTTTTGAAAAAAAGACAGCCCAAACGGGCGATTCTGAACAAGGGATATTTCTGATGTCACACTCGGGGAAAAATGCAAATGCAGTTCCACCCCCCCTCTGGATGTCTACCCACCGTCGTTTGGACCGCAAACGAGCTACGCAATGCGAGATGTGTTTTTTTAATTTGCCTGGAGGCACGTGAGAGTGTTTCCAGGCTCGGATGTCCTTTATCCGAGTCTCCGAACCTCTGAAACAGCAGTGGTTTAATTTTATTTTCTGTGGAAATGTGTTTATTTTTCAATGGAAATCGTCTCATATCTTCCTCCGCGCTTAAACGCGGAAGTGGGGCCAGCGCACATCGCACCGCTAAACGAGGAAAGAGCGGAGAGTTTGGCCACACCCCCACCCGCTGCACTGGCCTGTCTCTGTCCTCCTCATTTGCATTCAAGCAACAACGCCCAGAATAAAGTGTTTCAGAGAGATATTTTTGACTCTGACTGTGTTCATGAGGCTTTCTCATGCACTGAGTCTTGATTTTGAAGAAGGATTTATTTACAGTATTAGGGAACCATTAAGGCGCCATATAAAAGCATCAAGAAGTACCATGTCATGGGATCTTTAAACAAATGTGCACAAAGCTGCATTAAACACATTAATATTTGAGTCCTCAGTGCAAAAAGACAGTGCAGTCTTTGTTGTAAGCTTCTTTCTTTCTTTCTTTTTTGTTTTTAATGTTAATAAAGGATACAATGTTATGCAGAGGTGTACTAATAACAATTTTCTAGACAAATAATACTATTTATAGTCACGCGCAGGGAGGGGGGCGTGAAATTTTTTCTTCTTCCTGGGGGGGGGGGGGTGTCACAGAAAATAATTGAGAAGCACTGCTCTAATGCACGATAAAATAAAATAACATAAGAAAGCCTTCATCTGTCTCATAATGGGTGAATATCAGCGTTTTGAGAGAACAGTGAACCCCCCACTGAGTTGTATTCAGCTCTGTTATATGCAAGATTTTAAGGACCCATTCAAAAGATTTTACATTTTGTTTTCAATTGTTAGTCGCCTAGGCAGCGATCCAGATTTTTTGATCCCTCTGAAATCTCTGCCCGGTGTTGTAAATTACTGACATTAAACTGTATAAAGCCGTGAACATGACCCATTGTTGTGGTGTTTGAATGGAAAAATTGTCCTTGTACCTCCTCTATTAACCTGGCCTGGCCTTGCTGGAGCATAGGTCTCATGGCTTTCTGTAGCAGGCCCACAGATCCAGGGTACAGCATTCTCCTCCCAAAAGAGTGAGCGATTAAATAACTGAAACACAAAGGATATACAATGGCACCATGACATGAAGGAGAGCCAGAGTACATTGCATAATAAATCTTGTTTGGCTTACGTTTACATTTTAGTGTTTTCACAGTCTTTTTTTAAAGATGCATTGTGTAACTTCTCGGTAGTAGGTCCGTCACACTCTTGTTTCTATGTAAATGTCATTGCTCTGCTTGTTGTTCCACAGTATGGCATAAAAAAGATCTACCTTACATGTATTCGATTACAGGTGGTTTTATAGCTCAAAAATAGCTACAAAAGCAGGCATTCTGACTATGAGCGGGGTTGCCACTCCGCAGATCTGACCTGTAACTTGGTTTGGTCTCCATGAAGATAGAAAGATCTAATGCCATACTGTGAAACATCCCAGACAAAGCAGAAACATCTCCAGGGAGTGAAGTAGGTGGCGGGAGCTCCACCACAAAAGTTACACAATACTTTAATTTCAGGGGGAAAAAATGGAGTCTGTAGAATAATACATTTTAGCTTAAATGTCACACTACATAAGTTTAAAAAATTGTATTGTCAGTACAGATAATATAGCTTAAACAAACAAACAAAAAAAGCTGAAATACTTTGAAAAAAGCAATCTAAACCAACATGTTAAATAAAAAAAACAAACACTATGTGACTGGTGGTTAGTTTCCATGGAGATGTTATTGTTTTGCATGGAATGTTCCACAGCATGGCATTAGACACATCTCTCCCCATGGTGACAAGTAACTAACACCTGCAGGCCAAGTTCCAGGTCATACCTGTGCAGAGGCGACTCCTCTCAAAGTAGGAATGTTTTTAATGTATTTTTAGGGATAGAAACACTTGTAGCTGGATAAGTGAATGTTAGCTAAGAAATAAGCCATACTGCAGAACGTTCTCGGCAAAGCAATAACATCTTCATGAGACCAACAGATAGCAGCCCCGCAACAAGAAAATGTTACATAGTACAGCTTTAATCTAAACTAGGCTAAAGTACTTGACATTCTGAAGACATTCTGCGAGAGATACAGGACTACATTCATACCATTCTCCATACAACTGTACAACTCACCTTTGTGCAATAGATAACTCCCTATAACTGTATATAGCTTGGATTGTACATCTTATTTGATATTGTATTTTATACTTTATTACTACTTTTCTATTTAATTCTGCTTTGTACATATACATTATTATCATTTTTATTTTTATAATTATGTCTCATCTGACACTGGTCTACTGCTCTTTGGTTGCTATTCAATCTATTTTTGTTACCCTCTGTTATATATTATATTTGATGAGTGAGCGACTGTACCCAAAACAATTTCCCTTGTGGATCAATAAACTCTGTCCAAGTCTAATGTAACTGTATGTATTTTCATGTATTTTAATTCATGTAGATATTCAGTTTCTGCCGTGTATTGAAGCTGCAGTAAAGGTCAGACATAATGAGCATATTGTATGCGAGTGACTTTAATGGGCCTGTACAGTGTAACACTCACCTGATGATGTGACAGGGCAGAGTGCGGACAGAGTGCAGCAGACCGTCCGCTGCTCCTCTCAGCCTGGGCTCAAGCTTCAGCAGAGACACACCAGCTTTGGAGACTTTTCTGTTAACATGATAACAGGAGAAAGTGGAATTTATGTTAAAAGATATGTTATTTAAATAACAAAGGCAATATACGAGTGAGATTTGTAATGTTTTGACAGTGTCTTGACAGGAGGTAATGATATTATTGGAGAACTATATCAAACGAGAACACCTGCAGAGTGAGCAAGCAACAATTTTCTGAATAGACTGTATTATATTTTCCCAAAATCCAAACAGCTACAATAAGTAATCCAGTAGCTAGGTGGTCCTGACCAAACAATGGATCTCTTGCCACTGTAGCACTAGTTTAAGGATGGGTCATGGCAAAGGAGAAATGAAAATTTGTCAACTGGACAAAAGTTTATTTTGGTCAACCATAATTAACTTTTGTGCAGTTGACAAATTTTAACTTCTCCTTTGAGTCAAATCAAGTCATTGAAAAAGTACATTTAATTTTGAATAGCAAAAAGAGAGCGCATTCATGTTTGTGCTTTAGTCAAAAATCCACACCACAAATGGGCATTTTAACAATTTTAATTTAGCTATCCTCTCATCTCTATAAAACATTACAAGACTATAAAGCTGTGTTAAGTAAATTGAAACTCAGCCATTGTGTGCGTTGTTTGTGTGTGTGGTTGTGTGGTAGAGATACTCCCGCTGCACTGAGGTTTGTGCAGAAGCCAAAAAAAAGAGCCCAAGTGAACCAGACAAACACTGAAAGACATACTTCAACCTATTTTAGTGAAAATATAGACTATTTTGTTTGTGAAAAATGCACAGATGGTAAGTGCTTGGTGCATTTGTGGTCATGATCATTACTACAGCTCTGGGGAAAAAAAAAAAGAGATCACTGCAGTTTTTTCTGAAATCAGCATCTCAACACAAACACAAAGCTGAGCTACTTCAGTTCTTGTACCAGGAGTGGAATAAAGTCACCCAAGAACAATGTGAAAGACTTGTGGAGAGCATGCCAAGACGCATGAAAGCTGTGATTAAAAATAAGGATTATTGCACCAAATATTGATTTCTGAACTCTTCTTAAGTGTAAACATTAGTATTATGTTGTTTTAAAATGAATTTGATCTTGTTTCTTTGCATTGTTTGAGGTCTGAAAACGTATCTTTTTTGCTATTTTGACCATTTGTCATTTTCTGCAAATAAATGCTCTAAACAATAATATTTTTATTTGGAATTTGGGGGAAACAAAAATGTTCCTTTTGCCCAAACACAGACCTATAAGTAGTAAAATTAGAAAAACATAATTTTGCAGTAGTCTCTTATTTTTTTCCAGAGCTGTATATTGACTTATTGTTCAATATACAGTATGAAATCCCATAAAAAGAAATATGCAGCTCAGGCCTCTTAATGATACTGTCTATTTAAAATGGTTGACTGGGATTATCTTGCATTATTGTTATTGTGTCAGAGGCATAAAGTAATTTGAATATTATCACTGTATATCTATAGCAATACATTGTCTTCAAAATGAATTACCGTGACAGGCCTAGAGGGAAGACGTCAGTCCTTTATCTCAAATGGATGCACGGTAACTAATTTTGATTTTTCTGCAAGAATGTGTAGAACTCAATTCAGAGTGCTACAGTGATTGATGACTCACCCAGCAGGAGGGAATCAGCATGGGGGGAGCATTTAGTTATACAGTTTGTAAAATATGGTTAAACACTTACGGATTGTTAACCTCCGTCCAACTGAAGTCTGTGGGCCAGTATGAGAAGTCAAAGTCATAACACCGCAATTTTTTCTGCAGATAAACAAATTCTATTAGAAGAGCATTCAATAAGACAACCCAATAAACAACACTTTACATTTACTTCATTGATATTGTGACAGACAAGCATACTTACTTTGTTCGATGCTGTGTGGCTGCTTTTGGTCTCTTCCAAAATAGAAATAAACTGCAGATATTCGGAGTTCCTCCATCTTTCCCAGCCTTGGGTCAGAAACACCACAAAAAATGCAACAGAACAAATAAATAAAAG
This sequence comes from Paratrypauchen microcephalus, assembly GCA_036785185.1. Taxonomy (NCBI): domain Eukaryota; kingdom Metazoa; phylum Chordata; class Actinopteri; order Gobiiformes; family Gobiidae; genus Paratrypauchen; species Paratrypauchen microcephalus. The sequence goes on along the minus strand of JAVJIX010000002.1, from coordinate 3,015,412 downwards.
CGACTCGCACAAATAAAAGTGAGAAATATCGAGCTTGTTTCAGAGCCTCAAGGGTGCGTTTAGTATTCACACGGTGTTTGCTGTGGACCTTGTGGAACTATTTCAATGTTAATGACTTTCTGTCTGAGCTGTGTACATGCGGCCTGCTGTGATATGGAGAGATGGATAGGCTGTGTTCGTGACATTCTAGATTCATAACGTCATAATTTCAGATGGAGGGCAGGGGCCTGTGCAACTCAATGGGAGTTTCATCCATTATTAATCTAGGGATTCTCCAGGATGAATATTCCCAAATGTTAAACCCTATCATATAATCTTAGGGATCAAGTCCAAAAATGTGCTATAATAATCTTGTGGCTTTAAAGGGGCATGATGTAACATTTCTGATAGTCATGCTATTGATTTTTCTAGGATGTTCCACAGTATGGCATCAAGCTGATCTTTCTTGCATTAAATAAGTACCGTAAATGATTTTATTGCTAAAGAAATACCGAAACACATTCATTCTTACTGTGAGCAAACTCGCCTCTCCACAGATCTGACCTGTAACTTGACCTGGCAGCATCGCCTACTTGTCTTTATGGAGACCGACAAGTTAATGCCAAACTGCGGGACATTTCAGGCAAAGAAATATATCCATGGACAACAGCAAGTGGCATACCCCCCACCAGAAAACTTTTTAAGTGGACAACATTCACTGAGTAACACCGCCAGTTTTTACATGAATATAAATAAATTTATGCTGACAGAAGATATTAAAATTGAAATCATTTTATGTCACATGAGTAGGTCCAGTAAATACAGAGTTTTAACAATAAACCAGCTTAACACGTCTGTATTTTGACAGTTAAGTAGCAAATCTACCCTAGAAATCTGACCTGTTCTCCATCTCAGTTTTAAAATAGACACAATATATAATGTTATGATGTCATGTGAACTTTACTCCAAATCAGCAGTGTTGGAAATATGTAGCCTCACCTCTGAGACAGGCCACTCCCAGCAGACACACCAGCACCGTGCCCACGTACTGACTGACAGGAACCAACTTACTGCTGCAGATGTAACCTGAAACACAAATCAACAATGAAATAGAGGAGTATCACGGTTTCAAATAAGAGGAGAGTAGTGCCCTACTGATGCAATAGTAGTTCTGAGTTCAGTCCTGTCCTAGTCCCCGTATAGTCTTAATTTGGATGTGGTGTAAACAACGCAAACTTTTTCGTGCATTATCATAAATATTAAAGTTACTATAACAATCAAAAACTGTTTAATAAGACACATTTGAATCCAAACATTGGAATTAAATGTATAAAATAAAGATTGCCTCTGGTCCCAATGTGTGAAATATGTGGGAATAAACTACATAAACAAACACAAAAACAACAGCGACATTGATATCCTCTCCTCTTCCATTTCTATAAGGCCCAAGCCTCATTACCCAGCGCCAATAGTGAGATCCACAGTCTCAATACTGGCCTACAACCATGTGTACAGATCAATATCAAACGCTCGATTATACACTAAGGACATGCGTATTACCACATCTAATTATTTTCTATTGACGCAGCCTTTATTGGATGATGCACTTGATTAACTTTTATTAATTTAGAACTTCTGGAGTGATCCACAGCCTGCAAGCAATGGAATGCATAAAATCATCTGTTTTGGACAAAATAAAAATAATATATATGAAAAAAAACAGATCAATGTTCTTTGAAAATGAAAAATTCCTCTGTGTAAACACAGTAGCAGCAACATTATTCTTACTTTGTTCAAACTTTTATATTGGAGAGACACAGATTGTGTTTTCTAATACAACTTCTGGTTCTGTTTTCCAAAACATTTATTTTACAAAAGCTGCACTAAAAAGATTTTTAAACTACTTTAAACGTTCTACCTCCAATAATGAAGAAACCGATTTAAATAAAAATGTAAAAAATACACATGACATATTGAACTAACTAGTAATGTCATTATACTTAAATTTCAGACATTTTGCTACTAAGGAGTAGACTTGATACTCGATACCACAATAATAAAAAACACTCTTTATTTAGAATAGAATCTGATTTTCAACATCATACCATAGTTCTTTTATATTATAATGCCGCCTTATATCTGTGTAATCCCTTAGTTAAGCGTTTCCCAACCTTTTTTGTCTTGTGTACCCCTTGAGCCTTTTTGCCATACCTCGAGTACCCCCTCACTCATACGTGTTGATAATTCTCCAAAAGTACAACGTGACACAACAGATTATTAAATGAAAATCATTTTATTTCATCTCCTTAATTTGAAATTTTAATTTTCAGGCATTTTCTCTCTTTTCTTTAACTCAAATTAGAATTAAAAAATTCAAAAAAATCTCCCCCTTCGCCTGGCAGCGACATTGCCGAGTACCCCCTGCAGTGTGCTCGAGTACCCCTAGGGGTAATTGTACCCCTGGTTGGGAAACACTGCCTTAGTTGACCAGGTACATGTTCCACAGTGGTCTATGGGTATGTTTAGTTTATGTGTTTTTTTTTACATGTTTTAATACAGCTAGGATCATTCCAACATTAAGATGTTGTTCAAAAAAAGATTCATTTCTGTCCTGTGAATGCGAATTTTTCAGTATCTATACCTGCTCAAATTCGTATATATTTTCAATAATAGTGTTTGAAACAATAAGCATCTGATTTTTGATCCTGATGACACTAGAACTAACTACACATTATTTATTTATATGAAAGACTTTTACCAAATATAAAAATACCCCTCAGTCTGAAGCATTTTTGACATTTACCATGCAAAAAGAATAGTAACCCAAAAGACATACTTGCTGGTTATTTAGCATGCAGCTGTTGAGACAAAGATCATTAATTATTTATCAGCATTAGTTATTCAACATAAGTGGTCCTACCTTTGCGGTACAGATAGCAAAGCAGCAGAGGAGAACTGTAGTATGACAGAGACCACAGAGCAGAAGCCTAAAGGCACAAAGACATCACTTAGCAAATGTGTTTGGACTTGGCATTCATAACCAGAAATATAAAAGCAATAGATTCTTTTTATTCTATCCTGTCTCTGAACATATAATTCATCAGTGTGCCTATAACTGCTGTGGTACTGAACTTCTCAAACTACTTAAACGGACGTTACTTTTTTGTGCTGTGCAACACTGGAATTTCCCCACTGAGGGACTAATAAAGGCATATCTTATCTTATCTTAAACTGCTGTGCTCAGCTGGTAATGGTTGTTGACAATAATAACCAAAGGGATGGTGGTACGATCCCAGCTCTGATCATTTCTGTTGTTTCTTTGGGTAAGACACTTCATGTTGCATTATATGTCAAACTTGTAAAACCCCAATACCAATCCAGCCTGTTAGTATTTTTATTTTGTAAGCAAATTCAATGATTACATGTTTTTACAGCGTGAACAATCATGATTTTTTTTTTTTTAAGTCAAGTCATGTGATTTTTTTTTTTCACTGTTTTGTTTCTCAACCTTTGATAATACTCACCCAGCCGAGGATGCTATCTGCATGTTTCTCCAATCCGCTAGGTTGGTAGTTCCATCCCTGATAAGACACAATTGAAAATGTAAAACTTTTGGTTGTGTGTAAAACATATTGGCTGAACATTAGAAATAAATAATTCTAATTTCTATCTTTGCACAGGATATAAAAGACAATGATACAGGTTACATGTTACATTCTAAAATGAAAGATGTAGTAACGACTGTACAAAAATTCCTTTCTTTGTTTATTCGGTTTTACCAATTCAGATTAGAGTTACACAAACTTTATTGATCCACAAGGAAAATTATTTGGACACAATAGCACACACATCACAATATATTATAATAACAAAAAGCAAAAAGATAAATGGTAATAATAAACTCAAAGCAAGCAGCAAAAATAACAAGAGATGGTGTCAAATAAGGCATAATTACTGTATATACATGTAAAAGTAGTAATATATATAGAAATATAGTAATACAAATAAATTACATCTTTCTACTATTTATTTATACCAAATAAACTTAAAAAAATATGACTAACTTAAAAAGGAACCCAATATTACTTGCTCACGTTGAGAACACGAACTATTATAAGCGTTTGGGGTCAGTTATAACAATCCTGGTTTTTATTATGAACTTTGATTGATCAAGGCTTTTGTCTGATGCATGTTTCAGCAAATTGTACGACTTGTTCCACTTGCATTCTTGTGAGGTTGATTTATTCACCTTCAGATTGGAGGTTTTTCAATGAATTAAAAGAGCGTATTTCCACTGAATATTTGAGTGAGCGTTAACAGGCGAACTACAGCCATTGCAATGTTTTTAAAGAAGATAGTTTTCATTAACAGCTAGAGTCTATTAGGTAACTACGCCTAAAATAAGTAGATTTATGCTACATTTGCATCTCGGTAAGAAAAAGCGTCAAACCATCTGTGAAAGAAGAAAAACAAATGGCACTTCCGGGGCCGTTACGGAGGCGCCGCTGCTTTAAGGCGTAAAACCTGAGCGTATTTTAGCAGTTTGCTCTTCAGAAATAAACGTAAAAGAGAGGAGATAGGCGTACCCTCCTCCCCGGTCTGCCTTCGGGTCGGGAATGGTCCGGAGAGCGGTGAATTCGCTGCAGATGAGGCCCGAGCAAACACCGGAGCCACATCCAGCCGGCCATTTTTCCTATGCAAAGACTACGGCAGCCCGGAGTGATCAAAAGGCGAATGCGCGAAATGCAAGAAAGTCAAACAATCTGGTTTATTTAAAGATCCCATGACATGGTACTTCTTGATGCTTTTCTATGGTGCCTCAATGGTTCCCTAATACTGTAAATGAATCCTTCTTCAAAATCAACACTTAGTGCATGAGAAAGACACATGTACAGAGTCAGAGTCAAAAAATAACTCATTGAACACCTCATTATGGGCCTTGTTGCTTGAGTGCAAATGAGAAGGACACAGATTGGTTAGAGGAGCGGGGGGGGGGCAAATGCGCCGCTGGTTCCTTGTTTTAGCAGTGCGCTGTGCCTGGCCCCACTTCCGTGTGTGTAAGCGCGAAGGAGGAAAGGAGAGCCTTTTCAATGAAAAAAAACACATTTTCACAGAAAATAAAATTAAACCACTGCTGTTTCAGAGGTCCAGAGGGTCGGGTGAAGGACTTCCGAGTCTAGAAACACTCGCATGTGCCTCCAGGCAAATAAAAAAATGCATTTCGCATTGCGTAGCTCCTCCGCAGTCCAAATTCTCTGGGCGTGATTTCCAGAGACAGGAGGTGGAGATCCAGACGGTGGTGGAACTGAATTTGCATTTCTTTTTTCGATCTGACGTCAATAAGGTGCCTTGTCCAGAATCGCCCATTTGAGCTGTGTTTTTTTCAAACGCAGAAAAGGATCGCAAATGCTCAGTTTAGACATTTCGCAAATTTTAGCCATTGGGGGGGGCCTAAACAGGGTAGGGGAGCTCACATTAACGTTCAAAAACCTCAGAAAGTGAAAATTTCATGCCATGGGACCTTTAAAAGTTCTGCATTACACAAACTGATTCTGAAACATATCTGGATATGTGTTCTGTTTTATTGTCACGTATTTAAATTATTCTTTATTATTAGTTTATTTACCTCTTCAAACCTCAAAATGCTCTGTTCCACCTAGTGACGTCATGTAGTGGTTGTTTTAAGATTCAAGATTCAAGATTGTTTATTTGTCATATGCAGAATCAACACTGGGTCAACAATGCAATGAAATGCTTAGGATCAGAAGAACCGTTGACTCGCTAAGATAGTCAGAAGTACTAATAACATGCAATAATAGTACATGGTAAAAAAGTGTTGCAAAAGTGCAAGGGAAGAAGTAAAGAATATAATAAAAATATGTAATAAAATGTAATAAAAATACAAGGTACAATGTACAAAAGTGCAGGTAGGATTAAGTCAAAGATCAAATAAGGTGTAAGTAGAGCATTGCACAAATTGCACATAATATGCGTGAAAAGTCCCTCAGTCGTCCAAGTAGAATCCATGATAAAAGGAGAAGTTCAATTTGTCAACTGGACAAAGTTTGTTTGGTTGAAAACGTTTCGCCGCTCATCCAAGAGGCTTCGTCAGCTCTAATAATAAGCTCCTCCCTGCAGCAAGATATAAGCAAGTGTCTTACCAGTATTCTTATTAGAGCTGACGAAGCCTCTCGGATGAGCGGCGAAACGTTTTCAACCAAACAAACTTTGTCCAGTTGACAAATTGAACTTCTCCTTTTATCATGCACATAATATGGTGTGGTATAAGTGTTGCATGTGGATTTCGTATTGCACATAGTATGGTATAAATATTGCACATAGGTAATTGCACAGATTATTGCACAGGTAACAGTAGTTTACAGCAGGGCTCTCAAGTTTTGAGCGGGGTCGTGCGTGAGACTGCGTAATTTCTGAGGAGCGGGGAGGGGGCATGGAGGAGGGGGGAGTTTTTTTTCGCTGAAAACGTGCGGTGCCTGCATAAACTGAGCCACACAGACCGATTTTCTGGGCACAAAAAAAAAAATTCAGCGTGAGAAATGCCACGTGTGGCGTGTGAGCGCGTGAACACGTCGAATCGCGTGTGTCACACTCTCAATGCGTGAGACTTGAGAGCCCTGGTTTACAGTGAGGTAGTAACAAACATGATACATTCATACAGAGCAGCAGCAGTAAACATATTATGCATAATGAAAGGTAGTTTAGTGCAGTATTATTGAGAGTTCAGTATTACTTGGAGTATTATCCAGATAAGATAAGATAAGACTTTATTGATCTCACACAGGAGAAATTTACTTGTCACAGTAGCTCCAGGTAGGGACAGTTTGAACAAGAAAGAAAAGTGCATGCAGGCAGGAATGGCATAAAGATAAGTAATAATAATAATAATAAAATAAGTAATAATAGAATAAGTAATAATAATAAAACAGTAAGTTTTCTACTTAACAGCTCCTTTTATCTTTAGTTTAGACTAAGACAAACATTACTGATCCACAAGGGAAATTGTTTTGGGTAAAGTAGCTCACTCATCAAATATAATATAATATAATATATAACAGAGGGTAAAAAATAAAAAATAGATGGAATAGCAACCAAAGAGCAATAAACCAGTGTCAAATGAGACATTATAAAAATAAAAATAAAGATAATAAATGTATATGTACAAATCAGAATTAAATAGAAAAGTAGTAAGATTAGTAGAGTTCAGTAGAGATAAAAAAATAAAAATAAATCCAGGGCTGTAATCATACAGTTATTCTAGTGAAGGTGTATGGAGTTTAAAAACACAGTGGAGCACTTTCTGTTCCACCTTGTGATGTCATGGGGTAAGTAGACTTCGACTTAGACAAATCGATCCACAGTAGCTCACTCATCACAATATTATATATAACAGAGAGTAACAAAACATGTCTGGTTTCGGACAGAGTGGCAGAGGGACAGCTGATGGTGATCAGTGCTGGGCGGACGAATTAAACCGTTACTTCAACAGGTTTGACTCGCCCCCCACCCCCTCTGCCCCTCTGCCGACTCCCCCCTCCTCCTCTTCACACCTCCCCGGGCCAGTAGCCACATCCCCCTTCCCCTTCACACGGACCCAACCCAGCACCAGCCCCCCTCCACCCCCCACCTCCACCAGCCCCTGCAGTCCACCCCAGTCCCCCCTCACTCCCCCTCTCCATCACACCAGACGAGGTGAGGAGGGAACTTAGGCGGCTCAACCAGAGGAAGTCCACAGGTCCTGATGGTATCTGCCCCAGGCTGCTGAGAACCTGTGCAGACCAGCTCTGTGAGGTTCTCTGCTACATGTTCAACCTGAGCCTCAGCCTGGAGAAGGTCCCCGTCCTGTGGAAGACCTCCTGTGTGGTCCCGGTTCCCAAAACAACAAACGCCAGGGAACCGGCCCACTACAGACCAGTCGCCTTGACCTCCCACCTCATGAAGACCATGGAGAGGGTGATCCTTAGCCACCTCCGCTCTGTGGTGAGCCCCACCCTGGACCCGCTGCAGTTTGCCTACAAGCCAAACGTAGGAGTAGAGGACGCCGTCATCTACTTGCTGCAGCGGGCGCTCACCCACCTAGAGACCGCCGGGAGTGCTGTGAGAGTCATGTTCTTTGACTTCTCCAGCGCCTTCAACACCATCAGGCCGACGCTGCTGCGGGGGAAGCTAGAGGATGCAGGAGTTGATGGACATCTCGCTGCCTGGACCATCGACTACCTCACTGACCGTCCACAGTACGTGCGGCTGCGCGGCTGTGAGTCAGAGGTGGTAGTCTGCAGCACTGGGGTTCCCCAGGGAACTGTCCTCTCACCCTTCCTCTTCACCATATACACCTCGGACTTCACATATAACATGGACAGCTGCCATCTCCAGAAGTTCTCTGACGACTCGGCCATTGTGGGCTGTGTGTCAGAGGGGAACGAGCTGGAGTACCGCTCGGTCATCAGTGACTTTGTGGACTGGTGTGGGCGCAACCACTTGAGCCTTAACACCAGTAAGACAAAGGAGCTGGTGATCGACTTCAGGAGGAGATCACTACCTCACTCACCGGTGAAAACCCAGGGGCAGGACATAGAGACTGTGGACAGTTTCAAGTACCTGGGTGTTCACCTCAACAATAAACTGGACTGGTCCCACAACACCAACGCCCTGTACAAGAAGGGCCAAAGTCGCCTTCACCTCCTGAGGAGACTGAGTTCCTTTGGAGTGTGCAGGCCTCTGCTCAAGACTTTTTATGACTCTGTGGTGGCCTCTGCTCTCCTCTACGCTGTCGTCTGCTGGGCCCCGAGCAGCACAGAACGGGACAGAAAAAGACTCAACAAGCTGGTCAAGAGGGCCAGCTCTGTCCTGGGCTGTCCTCTGGACTCTGTAGAGGAGGTGGCTGAGAGGAGGGTACTGGCCAAATTCACGTCCATCATGGACGACACCTCTCACCCTCTGCACCGGACTGTAGAGGAGCTGAGCAGCTCCTTCAGCAGCCGACTGAGGCACCCCCAGTGCAAGAAGGAGCGCTACCGCAGATCCTTCATCCCCACCGCCATCAGACTGTATAATTCTACTGTATAGTCCTACCGTGCAATATCGTTTTCCCAATGTGCAATATTGTTGTTTTTTCAATACTCCTATCGTGCAATATCGTTTTTCCAATTTTTTCAATACTCTCCCTGTCACTGTTTTTTATTATTATCACTACTATTATTATTATTCGATTTATTACTTATTTTTTAATTATTATTATCACCTATCTTTATGCCTTTTTTTGCCTGCATGCACTTGTCTTCTTGTTCAAACTGTCCCTACCTGGAGCTACTGTGACAAGTAAATTTCTCCTGTGTGAGATCAATAAAGTCTTATCTTATCTTATCTTAAAAATTATATGGTATAGCAACAAAAATAATGTCTGTTTGAGAGAAGAACTCAGCCTAAATATGCAGGTTTCTGTGTTCAACATGTGGGATAGAAACAAAACACAACTCCAGGTCTGTTTGTGATGAGGAAACAACATTATAATATAGATCATTTTTTGATCCTGAAGGAAATTCAAAATAGCTTAAGAATTTTATATTATATTAAAAACAGACCTAAGTGGTAGCTCGAAGTGATCAAAAGGTGAATGTGCAAAATGCAAGAAGGTCAAAGTCAAATCAGGTTTATCTAAAGGTCATGTTTTACACAATCTGATACTGATGGCGTTACATCATCAAAAATCTGGCTTTGTGTTTTGTTTCATTGTCTCATATTTAAATTATTCTTTGTTATTAGTTTGTCTACCTCTCCAAACCTCAAAATGCCCTGTTCCACCTTGTGATGTCATGTAGTGGTTGTTTTCTAGTTAACAGCTCCTTTTATCTTTAGTTCAGTAGAGATAAAAAAAATAAATAAAAATAAATCCAGGGCTGTAATCATCCAAACTATCCTAGTGAAGGTGTACGGAGTTTAAAAACACAGTTGAGCACTTTCTGTTCCCCCTTGTGATGTCATAGGGTAATTAGACTTAGACTCGTCTTTGTTTATTTGGTTTTACCAATTCAGATTAGACTTGGACAAACTTTATTGATCCACAAGGGAAATTGTTTGGGTACAGTCGCTCACACACCAAATATAATATATAACAGAGGGTAACAAAAAATAGATGGAATAGCAAAAAGATAGCAAGAGACCGGTGTCAAACGAGAAATAATTATAAAAATAAATGTATATGTACAAGTCAAAATAAAATAGAAAAATAAGTAATAAATAAAATTGTTTGAGAGAAGAACTCAGCCTAAATATGCAGGGTTTCTGTGTTCAACATGTGGGAAAGAAACAATACACAACTCCAGGTTTGTTTGTGATGAGGAAATAACATTATAACATAGATCTTTTTTTTGATCCCAAAGGAAATTCAAAATAGCTTTACAATGAAAGGATTTTACAGTGGAGAGTTATATTAAAAATAGACCTAAGTGGTAGCCTGAAGTGATCAAAAGGCGAATGTGTAAAATGCAATAAGTTTTCACACCAGTACCACCAAAGAAAAGATTTGGCCTTCAAGATACTGCCAGGTCTAAACTAATGAGTCTATATTTGAACAACCGCAAGTCTAATCTAGGGCTGAAGTTCTAAAGTTCAGTTCTGAAAGTGGACCACATAATTGTCACTGTAGTCTGAAAAACCAAACTGTACTTAAAGCATTATTTTAATACAGCAAATAACATTACAATACAAATATGTTACAAAGGAGAGCTAGATTAAATAATACAGCAAAAAAAAGGAAAAAAAAATCAATTGATATATTACTACTACTAGTACTACTACTACTACTAATAATAATAATAATTTAGATTTTTGTTGAATTCAAAATAATTTTGCAAAAATATAGAATAGGAAGGCTATAGCAGTAACAGCATTGGCTATTGCAAAGTAGAACACAAATTTAAATGGCTTTCAAGGATTCAAAAAATACATTATTGCATATCAAGAAATTAAACGCAGGCAACACCGATTTTGTTGTAATTATTTTGGTCTTTCAGTCTCTGTAGAGCTCAACAGTACCACCCACTTCCAAGTCCACTCTAGTTCTGGAAGTAAATTTTCCATACATTTTTCGTACAGATATTGTAAAAAATTCAAATATTAAAGATGTATTACGCAAAATTGACTCCTGTGAGCTTTAGGTCATGTTATAATATTGTTATCCCAACATTATAACATTGATCAAAGAGCTTAAAGACATCGCAGAGGCTAATCAGCTACATGCTCACTAATATCCGTAATGCAGTTGTTTTGAATCCTAAATGCACATCTAAAAAGCAAAATTCTGCAAAAAACTTTCAATAGCATCAAGGTTTATAAGGTTTCACAAACAAACTTTGAATAGAATAATAAGTGTGGCGGTCATCAGTTACTGCAGAGCTGATTACCCCTCAGCAAGGTTTCAAGTGTTTAATAGGCTATTAGTATCATTATTTTCAGAAACATGACTGGGAAATTTACCAAGGAGTGGTCATTTGTCCTGGTTTGGTCCGGATTTGCTGTAGACTGCTCACCCACTTCCGTCTGCTCACCCACTGCACCAGAGTAAAGAGGGACAGAGGAGCTGATTCTCCAGCAGCTCCTACAGCTCCACTCAAACAGAGATACAGGAGTATAATTATGCCTTTTTTGACGCTAGATTCTTGTTATTTTTGCTACTTATTTTGAATGTATTATTGTCATTTATTTTTGCTCTTTGTTGTTTTAGTCCTGGTTTAGTCTGGCTTCAGTCCTGGTTTAGTCCTCGTTTATTCCTGGTTTAGTCTGGCTTTAGTCCTGGTTTAGTCCTGGTTTATTCCTGATTTAGTCCTGGTTTAGTCTGGCTTTAGTCCTGGTTTAGTCCTAGTTTAGTCCTCATTTAGTCTTGGTTTCGTCCTTGTTTAGTCCTGGTTTATTCCTGGTTTAGCCCTGGTTTAGTCTGTCTTTAGTCCTGGTTTAATCCTGGTTTAGTCCTGGTTTAGTCCTAGTTTAGTCTGGCTTTAGTTCTGGTTTAGTCCTGATTAATTCCTGGTTTAGTCTGGTTTTACTCCTGGTTTAATCCTGGTTTAGTCTGGGTTTATTCCTAGTTTAGTCCTGGTTTAGTCCTGGTATAGTCTGGCTTTAGTCCTGGTTTAGTCCTGGTTTAGTCCTGGTTTAGTCTGGCTTTAGTTCTGGTTTAGTCCTGGTTTATTCTTGGTTTAGTCCTGGTTTAGTCTGGCTTTAGTCCAGTTTAGTCTGGCTTTAGTCCTGGTTTAGTCCTAGTTTATTCCTCATTTAGTCCTGGTTTAGTCCTTGTTTAGTCCTGGGTTATTCCTGGTTTAGTCTGTCTTTAGTCCTGGTTTAATCCTGGTTTAGTCCTGGTTTAGTCTGGCTTTACTCCTGGTTTAATCCTGGTTTAGTCTAGGTTTAATCCTGGTTAAGTCCTGGTTTATTCCTGGTTTATTCCTGGTTTAGTTCTGGTATAGTCTGGCTTTAGTCCTGGTTTAGTCCTGGTTTATTCCTGGTTTAGTCCTCGTTTAGTCTGGCTTTAGCCCTGGGTCAGTCCTGGTTTAGTCCTGGTTCAGTCCTTGTTTAGTCCTGGTTTAGTTTGCTCTTTGTTGATCAATAAAGTTTGTTTAAATCTCTAACTGTTCTGGTCTAGTCCTTGTCCTGGTTTAGTCTTGTCCACATTGAGTTCTTGAGTCCCAGTTTTGATGCGATACGAGTACAAATATGTGAAGCACACACAGTTTTCTTCTGCTTTTCTTTAGTTCACGGTTGCCTTCTTCTGCTTGTGGGACCTGAGTGCTTGTGACAGCTGGTGGGGGATCAGCTGTGGGAGGGTCATCGGCTCTGACAGTCCTCAGATCTGAAACACAGAGAGGAAAGACACAAATCCTCAGTCTCGTCTTCATGTTCCACCTTAAACAAAAACCCACACACAGAAACAACAGTACACAGAGGAAAAGATGTAGCTGTCAGTTATGATATCAAGTGATGTTTGGGATACGGTGGGACGGGGATGTAGAAATATAAGAAAGTCTGAGGTCCATTGTGGTGATATACAAATAATCCTGGTGTAGTCCTGCTGTAGTTCTAGTTTAGTCCTGGTTTAGTACTGGTTTAAAAATACTAGAGACACAACCTGGGTTGTTTTTCTAGTATTTTTGCCTTTTTCTAAATAAATTGTTAGTTTTTTCATGTTTTCTTCAGACATGACCAGAATTGGAATACCACTCCAGCCTCTGGACCAGCTCCCAAAAGTCTGTCTTTTTGCAACGAATAAAGCCTGTTAATTTTTGAGTTTCATTGTCTGTATCATTTGATCCACCAGTCGTTAACAACTAGCCCTGGTTTAGTCCTGATTCAGTCCTAGTTTAGTCCTAATTTAGTCCTGATTTAGACCTGGTTTACTATAATAAACTGCAGTTGAATCAAAAGTGTAGTTTGGGTTAGCACAATTATCAAAAAGCAAAGGAAATATATTAGTCTTATATTAGTCATATTTCCAAAATGTTAATGTTCCTGGAGTTGTAATTACAATTTTCCCCATATTGTGCAGCCCTGTTTTTTCTCATTTGTAGGTTAAGGTCTTGATTTAGTCCTGATTTAGACCTGGTTTAGTTTTGATTTAGACTTCGTTTAGTCCTTCCATCCACAGTGAGCAATCAGTCCAATCCTGGTTTAGTTCTAATTTGACATAAGTCTCAATGAAGGCCAGTCTGATCATTTTTACCCAGTTTAGACTGTTTAACCCTTCTTTAGAACTATTTGAGAATATGTCCAAATTTCTTATCTAACTTAAGCAATTTTATAGTATAAGTTCATAGTTCAAATTGAATTCTGTTTAGTTGGATTTTGATGCTAGTTTAGAAGATCAGCTGGGAGCTAGTCCTTTTTAATCATAAATAATGAGAAGACAGTCCCCTGATTTTGAATATGTCTTGCACAGGGGTGTACCAAACATACTATATTAGTTCAGGCCCTGGTTTAGTCCTTATATTGACACAAATTGCCAACAAATTAATTGGACAGATGTATAACTTTCTTAAATTGTTTTCGACTGGGCTGACTGCTTATAACTGTTTATGTTTAAAATATATCTATACAGTTAGAGACAGACAGTTAGACAGTAAAACGCAATGTTAAAACTTTACTTTAAAACTGTTCATTGTTCAAGTTAGATGATGCACATTTGTACAGGGCTATTTTAAGTATAGATGTGAACCAGCATCACATTGCACTGTGCCTGAAGAGATCATTCAAACATTTTATAACATTTATTATGCCCAGTTTCTCTACAAAGGTGCAGGTATGTCAAAAAAAACGTTTTAATGTGTCCAGGTTTCCCTGCAGACCTGTCGCCTGTAGTATAACCTGCTTGTCTCCATGGAAAAGCAGTAACATATCTGACATCTTCTGTATGTATATCAAATGTAGAAAGTAGTAAAAAGAAATCATACACTACCAGTCAAAAGTTTAGACACACGCTCTCATTCATTCAAAGTTTTTTTTTCTTTTTTTCTTGCTACTTCTACAGTTTAGACACAGGCTTGTAAAAGCAGTAGTCATGCCGTAAAAAGCGGTTGGTGGTGCCGGAGCGCTCTGGGGTATAAATAAAACATATTGGCTTCATGGAGGACTGTTTGGTTAATATGTTAATGTTAAACATATTACTCATACATGCATTTTGCTTAGGAAAACCTTAAAACACTGATATGATTATTCTTTTACTCATTTTGTCTTGGACAACCTCGTAATCTACACAACTGGAAGACCTGAGCTTTCTGGATGAACTGCTGAGAATCGGCATCACACAATACTTATAAATTATTCAAACTACATTTAATAACAAGTTTTGATTCCTAAACTGACATTCATCATGTCTAGTTGCTCCACAGATGGGAAGCTACTGGTACACTGAAATAGTAAACTCTAATTATAATCTCGGAGAAAAGGCAGGAGAAGAAATAGTGGATCTACTTCCATGGTGTCCACACAGAGCAGACCTACTGCGACATGTGGCTGAAGTTTGCCTAATAAAAGTGTGCAAATCCATTTGTATTTGTCACGATCTGCGTTTGGTTTGGTAAATGTGCAGAGGCTGCTAAATATCACTGCAATAAATTGGAAAAGATGAATATTGCAACTAAAGGCAATGAAGAAAAATTTGAACAGAAATGTGGTTTGTTTATGGAAAACTGCAAATCATTAAAAACTCTGCCTTTAGACCGACAGACTGACCCCCCCCCCCCACACACACACACACACTTTCTTCTCTTTTCTTTCTCTACTTCTCTCTTTTTACCTTTTTGACTTTATTTTTTCTTTCATCATCACGATTATTATTGCATTTTAATTGTTTGCCTTTAATTCATTTTTGATAATCTCTGGATGTGACACTTATTATTAAAAATAAATTTAAAAATGTATTTATTTATTTTTTAATATTTATTTTTAAAAAAGCCGTCCTCCTGTGGACCCACCACCCGCGGAAGGATTCATGGGGACTGTTGCATTGTGTTCTGGGCAGCAGAACACTGCTTGGACTGCTGCCCCCGCGACCCAGAAAATGGAAAAGCGGAAGAAAATGAATGAATGAATGAATTTAAAAAAAAAAAATCACTGCAAAACCAGGAAGATAATGTAATTGTAAATGTTAGGAACTAACTAAAAACAACAACAACAACAAAAAAACACTTGATTAACTTTAACTTTGAAGCAGTTTTCTAGAACGTGCCAGGGGAAGAGATGTGCCAAAATAACTGTAAAATACAAATAAATATAGAAAAAGACAAAGATGGTCTTGATTTGTTCTCGATGGGCCGTGGTCTCGGTCTTGGTCTTTAGAAGTCTTGGTCTTGTCTCATTTCAACCCTCAGAGGTCTTGGTCTTGGGACCCTGTGCTCTTGGACAGGTCTTGGTCTCGATTAGTGTGGTCTTGACTACAAAACTACAGAGAAATCTGAATTTTAAGAGTATTTTTATTATAATTTTAGCTGCCCTCAACTGTATGTAATAATATTGTCCTGTCGAATGTGACGTCCTCTGAAACACAGTTGGACGTAATAGTATTTAGTGTTTGAAAATTGCATTCTGTTTTGTTTGTTTTGTTTTTGCGGTGTCAAAATCTGCATCTGCCTTTCCCTTTGAATAGAAATCAAGTCTGAAATTTTTAAAATCATGACAACACTACTTTGTAAACATGGTCATAGTAGAAGAATCCTGATGTGTACGCCTGTCCATGAGAGCGAGGAGTATAACAGCAGATTTTGACAGTCTCACACACACACGTACCAAGCTCACACACACGACACACACACGTACACACACCAAGCACACACACACACACACGACACAGGTGATGCAATGCCTTTTACTTACCGCTCCAGTTCCTTATAGACATCGTCCTCCCCTCTTGGCTTCAGATCCTGCATTAATAATAGAAAAGGGGGGGAGGGTAAACACTGGAATCTATGGTACAAATCCAGCTTTATGTTCCTCTGGTGTGTAATGAGATTGATTTGTTAATACTGCTAATGTATGGGGGGCTCATCGGACTCGGGTTTAGCAGATTGGGCATTGACAGATTGAGGAGGAAGACATATTTACTGACAGCTTGCAGTGCGAAGGAGGGGGGTCAGGAGTGTGTGGAGTTGGCCTGGCTACAGCTAAACATGGAATATTTTATTTCACATCTTTAAATAAGGAGTACAGAAAAGTTATAAAGTTACAGCTCACAAAGTTGCTGTTTCATATCCAGAAAACTTATATTACGCTATTTTCTGATCGATGTTATATTGTTTCCTCATCACAAACAGACCTGGAGTTGTGCTTTGTTTCAATCAGACATGTTTAACACACAAATACTGTATATTTAGACGGAGTTCCTCTCTCTGTTCTGTCTGTTCCACCTTGTGATTTCACGTGGTAATAGAGGAAGTGCTCCACTGAGTTTTAAAACTCCATACACCTTCATTAGAATCATTCGGATCATTTCAGCCCTGAAATAACCAGTCTTGACTGAACCAAAGGTAAAAGGTGGATGTTAAGATTAAAACTACCACTACAAACGAAACAAAACACAACTCCAGGTATATTTTTGAGGTAAGAGCATTATAACATGGCTAAAAGCTCGCAAGAATCCACTTTGTGTAATATAGGAGCTTTTAAATTGTACTAACTAACTAACTTTCAGGTGGGGAGTCCGCCTTTTGCTCGACTCCATGGAGATGTTATGGTTATGGTATGTTTCAAAGTGTGTAATTAAACTCTCGAATACATTCATTTACTGGTTAACTCAACAACTGTATCACTCACAGATGAAAAACAAGTATAACAGCACATAGACCCATGAAGCACTATGGAACCTGCTGTACCTGGATAAATAGAATGTCAATAGAAATAGTGTTTTTTAGTATCATCATGGTATCGAAATTGGTATTGGTTGTCGAGTCTATTCCTTAGTATTAAATAGAGTTTCAAATTTTAGTACTGTGACAAGACTTAGCAAATACAAATAAGCTATGTTGGTGCATCTCTACTTCTGTGCCCTATCTTTAAGCTGCTGTCTTCACATTAAAATAACAGCACAAAAAACTACTTGAGAAAAACAGAAAAATACTTGTATATTCTTGAAAATACTTAAAGACATGGTTTTAATTGTGAGACTTGGAGATTGCAGTGTTCAGACTTAACTCTGCTGTATCTTGTTAAAGTGTGGCCTGTTTACAGAAACCTATAAATAAAGTTGAAACAAAGAAATCCTCCATGCGGTGTATAATAAGGCAGTACAGTGTATCTTACCATGTAGACTGAACCCTGGGGAGGAGCCTGCGGGGAAACAAGCAGAGCACAGAAAACAGTTTTAATGAACAACAAGTGACAGAAGGCGGAGGAAGACTGCAAATCAGGCCCAAAATCACAAGAGGGGAGAGAGAGATGGACAGATAAAAAAAGATGGAGAAAGAGAGCGAGAGAGAGAGAGAGACGAGAGTTTCATCAGATTGGAAATATCGGATTGCATCACCTGTCTCATGTCCTCGGGATTTTCATAGATGTTTTCAGCTTCGCCCGAGCGCACCGAGAGGGACTGCTCAATGCCTGGACAAAATGATGATATAGTCAAAAGCACACACAGCTGTTGGCTTTACATGACATCATACAAGGAAACTGGGGGTAGTACCACCACTAGGGGGCAACAAAGATGCACAGTGGGTCACCAGGGAGGTCAAAGCTGAGACGACATAGTATTATTACATAGACCCTAGTTTAGTCCTGATGTAGACTAGGTTAGGACCTGTTCTACTTCTGATTTAGACTGTATATAAATGGACATAGCTAAACCGCTAGCCCCCAAATAGGAAGTGAGCATGAGGGGCATTTCTGGCTCCATCGACTCTGACTCCAATTGACTTTACATTGACTCAGCTGGGGGAGTTGAAGTATCTCGGGGTCTTGTTCACGAGTGAGGGGAGGATGGAGCGTGAGATTGACAGATGGATCGGTGCAGTGTCAGCAGTGATGCAGTCGCTGTACCGGACCGTTGTGGTGAAGAGGGAGCTGAGCCAAAAGGCAAAGCTCTTGATTTACGGGTCAATCTACGTTCCTCCCCTCACCTATGGTCATGAGCGTTGGGTAATGACCGAAAGGACAAGATCGTGGATACAAGTGGCTGAAATGAGTTTCTTCAGCAGAGGATAGGGTGAGGAGCTCAGTCACACAGGAGGGGCTCGGAGTAGAGCCGCTGCTCCTCCACGTCAAGAGGAGCCAGCTGAGGCCGCTCTTGCATCTGTTCCAGATGCCTCTGGGCATGTCCCATCGGGAGGAGGCCCCGGGGAAGACCCAGGACACACTGGAAGGACTATGTCTCCCGGCTGGCCTAGGAACGCCTTGGGGTCCCACCAGAGGAGTTGTAGGAAGTGTCTGGGGTGAAGGAAGTCTGGGAGTCCCTGCTTAGACTGTTGCCCCTGTGACCCGGCCCCGGATAAGTGGAAGAAAATGCATGGATGGACTTTACATTGAAAAATTGTCACCCCTCCCTCTGTAACTGCTGCTGTGAGCCTCGTCATTTTGGTCTTAAAATGTTCATATTAACATGCTCTACATGATCCTGGTGTTTTTATTTTGCTATTTTGTACGTACATAAATTATTAGGAATACGTACGTACGTATTCCTAATATGGAACTGGTTGTAGATTAGGACCTGTTCTACTTCTGATCTAGTCCAGGTTTAGTTCTGGTTTAGTCCACTTTACTTGCAATTTTGATATGGTGTCTGCAATTGTGAACCCAGCCAAGGGTAATTTATCATTTATCTATTGATACAACATGTATGACCATCAGGAAATATATGAAGTAACTTTTATGAATAACATGACCTTTATTTTTGGCCTGTAATGGGTTAGTGTTAATCTGCATGGAGAATGATTAAGGTCAGCATGGAAACCCGACCCTGAATCAGATGTTTCCTGTCTAGAGTAAAACCATTCGCTCTGAGACTTTTAAATGTTCAAAAGATCAGAGCACTGCAGTTCAAGTTTAAATACAAGTCAAAATTGTGTTATTATTATTTGTGAAATGTGGTGGAATACTTTTTTGCTTTTTAAAGCATAAAAGACGATAAAGTCCACAGGAATTAGAGTCACTATCACAAATCTGCAGTTTCACCTCACCTTCACCTGCGCTGTGTGGACGTAAACAGACACACGTGAACTACTTTCGCATTTTTACTTTTAAATAACGCCTCAAATTGGATTGACTGTGCGGTTTTGTGGACTGAATGTCATTATTTGTGGAGGACAATTTCTATGGATAATATGGCCGAGATGCTGTATCATTTTTGCTATATCCCGAGTTTGTATTTTGCCTCTCTGTGTCCATTAGAGGTCACACAAACAATATCCTACGTGTGTCATTAGTAGATCTATAAAAATAGTGTGATTTTAATTGTGTCGGGTTCGGACACAAATATCGTAATGCCTATCGGGCTCGGGTCGGATTCGATCACTGCTCTGCCGGACACGGGTCGGGCTCGGACAGAAAAATTCAGCCCGATCCACACTCTAGTCACCAATATATTCATTAGAAAAATAAAAGCTTTATAGGCCTGTTGTGTTCATTTGACATGGAGGAAGGTAAAATTACTCTAAGAATATGCAGATTTTTTTTGTTTGTTGTGGTTGGATAAAATGAGCCAGCATCATATAGAGAGATTTTGTTCATCCTTGCTTACAGTTAATTAAAATCTACTAATTATGTTCAAACACAAGGAATTAAATGAGTTTATTTCAAGATTTTTTAAGATTGCAATCTGGATTTTGACAATATGAAAAAGATTTTTTTGCATATATTGATAGTTTGTTTTTGAGGAGAGAGAAGAGAGAGAGAAAGGGTAGGAGAAGAGGGATTGTACAGGGATCGCTGTTTTCTGTCATAATGCCGTATAAATTCATTGCTAAAAATGGAAGAGAGAATTTTAAAAAGTAGACTTAGACTTAGACAAACTTTATTGATCCACAAGGGAAACTGTTTTAAAATTGTGATTAAATTGTCTTGGAAATTCTATTAATAACTGATAACCCAAAACATGCACCATAGGTAAATCCTCCAGCTTAGGTCCTGACCAAACCGAAGCAAGAAGATCATGGAGATGGTCCCCGGACGCAGTAATGTGCTGCTCACTGCTCCTAATAACAGGATGGGTTAAATGCAGAAATGGAATTTCCCCACTGTGGGACTAATAAAGGCATAGCTTTCTTTCTTTCTAACTAGTCTAATAATGTGGAATCATCCCATTTTTAATCTCCAAACACCCAGAAGTTTTAGACCAAAAAGAGCGAGCAAAAAGACAGATTCATTTCTAGCATTCTTTAATTAATACAGCACTTCCCACTTAGCGAGCAATTAATGTGTTCTCTAAATCAAAGAGTTACCAAAAATAATTATACATTTGATTTATACTGAACATTTTTGGACACTTACTTTTTTTTTTTTAATACTTAAAGGTACGCTATGTAACTTTTCATTTGGGGGTCCGTCACATGCTTGTTTCTATGGATATGTCATTATTCTGCCTGGAATGCTCCATAGCCCTAACTTACATTTATTCAGTTACAGGTGGTTTTATAGCTCAAAAATACCTAGAAAAATATCCATCCTGACTGTGAGCGGGGTCGCCTCTCCACAGATCTGACTTGTAACTTGGTCTGGTTTGGTCTCCATGAGGATAGAAAGGTTTATTGCCATACTGTGAAATATTCCACATGGAGCAATAACATCTCCACAGAGAAAAAAATCTGATGGGACCTCCGTCAGAAAAGTTACACAATGCACCTTTAGTACTGCATAATTAACAAAAGAAATACTAGTTCCAATTAGGCCTGTCACGATAATTACTATATGGACTTATCTTTCAGTATAAACAGAACAATTTTTTTTTTGGGGGGGGGGGGCGACAATATTTACTATGTGTTTGGATTTTTGTGTGGATTTATTTATTTATTTATTTATTTATTTGTGTGTGTGTGCAAATGATAAGATTTCGTAAGTAGAAAGTTGAATTATGAACTTCACTATCACTAATTTACTTAAGTGCTTTCTACAATTTACTTGTTTTTGACAATACTGTACGTCTACAATACTTTTTGGCAATAATTCTGCTTTTTGGTTTGGTTTCAATATAATATAATACTTTACACCAAATGTCATATTCCTCGGGGGTGTGATGCTAACTGTAAGAACTGACTCAGCTGAGCGGATTTATGCTGTTAAAAAAGTCTCCCACACAGAAAATTACAGTCATGAGCTAGATACCATTAGCAGTTTTTCAGATAGTCACTCAAGCTCTAAGTTTTTTGTCAATTCTTCATACAAATATCATACAAAGAATCAAAATTATGTTTCCCACTACCCCATGCATAATAAATTAATAATAAATGGTAAATAATGCAAAAGGCACGGTCTGAGTCCAAGTGTTCTTTGGGGAGTTCTGTTCTTGGGGAGACGTAGATTCTGAGCTTCCTGGCTGCCTGGTGAGTAGAGAGGGGAGAGATTTCAGCATCCAAACAGCCTGGTGGATGGAGCTGTTAGTGAGTCTGGTGGTGTGGGAGCAGAGGCTCCTGTACCTCCTCCCAGAGGGCAGGAGGCTGAACAGATTGTGTGAAGAGTGGCTTGCAACACTCATAATCGTGATAGCTTTGTGGGTGAGGCGGGTGGTGTATATGTCTTGCAGGGAGGGGAGTGGTGCACCAGTGATCTTCCTGGCTGTGTTCACTATGCGCTGCAGGGCTCTCCTGATGTGGTCAGTGCAGCTTCCGCCCCACACAGTGATGCAGCTGGAAAGGATGCTGTAGAATGTGGTCATGATGGGTGATGAGGCACTTGCCCACTTTAGTTTTTTTTTTGTTTTGAGGATTTGATGTGAGACAAGACTGGCCATTCAAAGCACTTCATGATGATGGGCGTCAGTGCCACAGGGCAGGGCAGGATGGGGATGGTTTCTTTGGCAAAGGTTTGATGGTGGGGGCTTTGAAACAAGATGGCATGCTCCAAAGAGGTGTTGACGATGTTTGTAAAGACATCCTTTAGCTACTCTGCGCAATCCTTCAGCACACGACCTGGGATGTTGTTTGGACCTGCTGCTTTTGTGGGTTGATGGTGGTGAGTGTAATCTTCACACTGGCGGCCGACAGGCATAGAGTCTTGTCGTGGAGGGGGTGTGGTTTTCTGTGGGTTGGTGTTGTTTTGTGCTTCAAAGCATGCAAAGAAGCTGTTCATTTCATTGAGCAGAGAAGTGTTGCTCTCACAGCTCTGTGGCTCTGTGATGGCCTGGATGCCCTGCCATAGACTCTGTGCATCTCTGCTGTCTTTGAAGTGGGAGGTTATCTTTTTTGTGTACTCCTTTTTTGCTTTCCTGATGCCCCGGGACAAGAAGATACTTTTTTATGTCACATCATCGATGCATTTGATGATGTAAGAGGTCACAGTGCCTGTGTACTCCTCAAAGTCTGTAAGGCTGTTGTAGGTGGCAGCTTGCTTCAACATTTTCCGGTCTCTTGTGTCAAAGCAGTCTTGAAGAGCAGAGGAGGTTCCCTCTGGCCACACTCTTACCTCCTTCAGAACTGTATTGGCGGTTGTCTGTTGTTCACTGATGGCCTGGTACAGTTCATTTAGCTCTGCGTTCCTGTTGCTGTTGTTATTGGCCGGAGGGATCTAAACCACGACTTGCAAAATCTCAGTAAACTCCCTCGGCAGGTAGAAAAGACGACACTTTATCATAAACTCCGCCAGTGGTGAACAGTGTTTACATACCAGCACAGCATTCTGGCACCAAGCATCACGGATGTAAACACAGACACATTGCTACTATTGTTTGTTTTGTTCTGTTTTTATTGAAGATTTGTTTGTTTGCCGGTCAAACATATGTATTTTGTATCTGTGATACATCTGCAGAGAAGCCTTCCCCAATTTTGTTATGTTTTACCTGACATAATGACAATAAATTCTATTCTATTCTATTCTAGACCCCACCAACTTTTCTGAATCTCTATCAGTGTCTGTCGACTGTATTTATATTCTAATGTAGACTGAAAAAAAAACAAAAAAACATTTAGACAAACACATTTTTAACTACCAAAACACTGCACTATTGGGAGAACAGGAACATGAATGCTTGTAATGATCACAAGCTCCTGAACATATGCTGTTTAAATCAATTTTTTTTCTTGAAGTTTCAGACGATCTAAAAACTTCCAGGCGGTGTTTGCTGAAATATGTATCGTGTCACCAACTGCTGAACATTCCCCATAGAGGTGCATGTGCAACACCCCCAGTGAGATTAACACTACATAATTTACAAAAATACTAGTTCTAGTCCTCATTTAATAATGTGGAATCATGACACATTGCAAATCTCCAAAGACCGAGCAGTTTTACACCAAAAGAAGGGAACAAAAGTAGGTCTCATTTCAAGCTTTAAAGGACATCATGGTCGGCCCAGAGACAGACAGAACATGGTGAGCTGTCAAAAAACAAACGAAAAAAGAAAGAAAAGGAAAAAAAAAATGCCAGAAGACTCACCATGATCTGAAACGTGTCTCCGTCTCCATAGAAACGCACCGACAACCACTGCAACCAGGGGCACCAGGAGTAACAAAGCGGAGAGAGAGGGGAGCAGGGAGGAGGCTGCGACTTCAACACTTTCTACAAGAGAAAACAACAGAAGTGTCTGGAGGGGGCTTGACATTGACACAGTGAAATAACCAAAAAGATAAAATGATGTACAGTATGTGTGTTGCTCTATGTCTTTTATATATTCTATTGTTTTCACCATTTTTTAGCTGTATGTATCTTAAAGGGCCACATTACACTATTTTCTAATCTACAGTATGTTATTATGTTGTTTCCTCATCACAAACAGACCTGGAGTTGTGTTTTGTTTCATTCACACATGTTTAACACACAAAACCTGCATATTTAGGCTGAGTTCTTCTCTCAAATTCTCAAAGTGCTCCACTGTGTTTTTAAACTCCATACACCTTCACTAGAATCATTTGGAGCATTTCATCTCAACTGAAAGAAAGGTAAAAGGTGGCTGTTTTTGGAGATGTACACAGACTAATAATAAAGGGTTATAAAAAGGGGTTACTGAAACATGTGTGAAAGAAATAAAACACAACTCCAGGTATGTTTTTGAGCAGGTAATAATATTAAAAATAAAATCAAATGGCTTAAACCTCACCTAAAGAGTACATTTTGCTAATATTGGACTTTCAGTGCTTTCTGTGTATCGTTTCGTTTACTATTTATGGTATTGTATTGTTGTTCATTGTATTGTTGTTAATTCATGCAAAACTTTTAAAAACTATATGGATAAACTGGATTGTATTTTTTAAATATTATTTATAGCATGTAAATACCTTTAACATTTGCAATACACAATACACAAGTACATTTTGGCAATCATGCAAACACAAATAGGCTATTATTAGTGGTGGAAGAATTACTTAATTGTGTTCCATAACTAAAAGTACAGATATGGAGAAATACTAATATTTTGCACATTTTACTACATCTACATCTGTAAATAGGTAAATATTCGTTGCACTGCTTTTATATTTTGTCTTAGATAGTTTTTGTATTGTCTTAATATTGTATTTTGTACACTATCTTTTTGCACTGCTTGGCCTGGGAGAAACGGAGTTTCAATTCACTGTATGTCAAACACATATGGCAGAATTGACAATAAAGTTGACTTTGATTTTTGACTTGATACTCAAGTAAAAGTAAAAGTAAAGTACTTAATGATAAAAGGAGAAATTCAATTTGTCAACTGGACAAATATACTTAAGTACAAGCATTAAATGCCCCACTAAAAAAAAATGTATTGAAAGAGTAAAAAGTAAAAGTATTTCATTTTAAGCTTTATTAAATCTCAGTATCTG